>OY728123.1:854064620-855322120 GCA_963277665.1 Viscum album | reverse complement strand
AATTAATCAAGAAGATTTATATTTTTGATTCTAAAAAATATTTTTTAAGGGGTGTGGGAGAAAATCCTACATACTATAATACATTTATACACATGAGGGTTTCAAATAATAAAACTACTAATTGAAATTTATTTAGTGATTCTTGTTGAACATATAGTAATGAATGGTATTTCATCCCCTCAAAGACAGATCCATTCATTTTGAATTATTACACTTTTCAATAAACATGTTATTATTTATTAATTAGATGTTAAAATAAAATTAATAAAATAAACATAACAATATTGTAATGATTTCTGGGGAGGAAGAATAGTTTATGAAAAAAATTTATGAGTTTGATGAAAATATTAATTTTGTATTATTGCAACCAATTAAGATTTTTGATTTTCGAAGAATATTAAATGATTATCAAGAACATATATATCCTCCACCCCACCCCCATTATTTGTTTTTTGGGATTAAACTATATTTGAGGTTATTTATATCATAATATTCTTCAGAAATTATGGTTTCCTATATTGACATCAACCTATTAAAGGTATTTTTTATAATTTATCTCTATTATTGTTTTGATTATGCGGTATTTAAAATGTATTAAAAATATTCATTAGAAATAATTAATATTATTTAGATTAAAATAATACTATTTATCTTTTAAATTCTTTTTATAGAAGTACTAGATATTTTCACTAAAGTTTTCTTTCCATTCATGGAAGTTATTGTAATGACTATAGAAAATAAGAAGAATATTTAGATAATTTGACATGAAATAAAGGATATATTTTCCTCAAATTTAGAGAAATTATTTAAAAATATAATTTTGATTAAGAAATAAAATTAATCATGTAAAATCTATGAAATATTTATGAATTTAATGTTAAAATATTGAATGAAAAATAACTATTAAGGAATTAAAAATTTCTACTCTTGCATATACTTGATGGATATTTTCTGGAAGATTTATTTTATAGCATGAATGTGATTGTTATAAAAATTAAAGGTTTATGATAAACAATATTAAATTTTATGATTTTCACGATGTTACTTTATATATTACCAAATAGGATTGATTCTATGGTTTAGTTTCTTCAATAACATGATTTGATCAAATTTCACTCGGACGAATACCATAACTTTTTCATGGCATGTCAGGTGAGGAAGGGTAATTATTGTTTAAAAAATTAATTTTATAAGTTGATTTATTTCAGTTATCAATATAAATACGATATATTTTTTCCTGTATCATAATAAAGTGATGATTTTTATTGGAAAGAGATATTGATGGGAATTTTAACATGTTCATATAAATAATTTTTATGTAATTTTTAAAAATAAAAAGGTATAAATCTAAGAAAAATAATTCTTATGTTATTCATATATTGAAGAATTAATTTATTTTCATATACTGTTTTACCTTTTAATTGATAAGGTAGTGAAAATGAATAAATTTCATCAAAGAAGTTATCATGTAAGAAGTATTTTAAGTAAATCATGTATAAGTCTCCATATAAAGGAAATGAATATTTTTTTAAATTTAAATGGAAATAATATTTTTAAATAATGGAGGAAGAAGGGTATAATTATTGTGAATGTTATGTGGATTTTTTATTAGTAATCAAAGAGATATGACATTGAAACCCTATTTTAAGGAAGTTGAGTTCTCTAGAAGAGAATATTGATAATAATTATATGTATAATTCATAAATAAAAAATAATTAAACAAGTGTCTTTTTTGAATATATTTATTTTATAGGTATAATTACAAGGTAAGATAACTCACATTCCTAATGAGGTTCAAAGCCACAAATAGATAGATATAAATAATTGGTCAGTGATTTATATAGTTCAAGGGTCCCACATATCTAAAAGAAGATGATAAATTATACTCTGAAGGAGAAAATTAAATAAAAATAAAAAAATTATTATAATTAATGGTTTAATGGATTTTAATAAAAACTATGTATGGTAATGTTTAATTTCTAAATAATAAGTGTATAAAGTTCATGAAATTTCAAACATTAGTGAGATGAATAATATTATTTCCTTGAATACCAATGATTACTGAAATAATAAATATTATTTTTATATTATTTTAAAAAAAATGAAAAATGATAAAGGAATAATGGAAACGTGAATATAGAGAGGAAGATAAATATTTCATTACAAGGGTAATTAGAGATTCCAAAATTATATGGAAACATAAACATGGATTTGAAATATAATAAAAATATAAACTCAATAATATATGGAAATAAATATTTTATGAAATGAAATATATTAGGAGGATTAAAAATTCACTAGAAGGGAATGAAATGTTTTGTCTAAATGGTGAAGAAGTAGAAGTGTAACCGTCAATACAAAGAGTTGTTTTTTGATAAAGGATTTTCACTTTAATTATTGGTTAGAGGCATTATGGATATGGTAATGTTGTAATGTGTGTTCAGTTAAATTACATATATTATAATAAATATAAATGTTTTTTCATATTGTAGTTGAGGGAAATATAATTTTCTCAAGGAGTACATGTTAGGAGAGAAGCTGAATATTCAAATATATATATAAAGTATGAGTTTCATATTCCGAGTAATTTATAAATGATTGGACCAGTAAGATTACATTGTCTAATAATAAAAATACTTTTATGTAACAAATTTCTATAGGAATAATGACCAAATTTTATTGAATAATAATGATAAATGTGTAATTAATATGACGAAGAATTATTCATTGTTTATATTCTAAATAATATAAAATCCAAGGAGATTTCCTGATAGAGAATACTCTAGTGAAGAAAATGTCCACATTTATACATTTTTATAAATATTGAAACATATAATTTTTTGCGATTCCTAATAATTTGATATGGGGGAATAGAGTGATCTTTTTGAATGATGTTTTTGTGGTACAAATATTAAAGTATGGATGTGTAATGATGCATGTAAAATTGAAATAAGTCATCCTACTTTATAAAAGTGATAATAAAGTCTATTCAACCTGAATTTTAATGATAAAAATGACCTATTATATCAAACTCTTAGACCCATAGGTCAAAAGGTAATAAAAAAATAATTCATTTATAATTTTTTCCCAATGTGTAATTTTTATATACTGAGAGGAAGTGGGAATGATCGATATGTAAAATGGGAATGACTTTGAATTTTCAAAATACGAAAGTGTAAATCCAAACAACTAATCCATTAAAATTTTTTCATTTAAATATTTACATATTGATAAAGATGATATTTAGGGATAATGTTAAATAAATCATCCCATTCAATGATTAATTTATATGCATCACGTTCATCATGCACATAATCTAAACAAAACTAATGTTAAAATGAATATTGTTTTATGAGAAGTGTATAAATATTTTTAGGATATTTTATAAACATATTCAATTCGATTATTGAATATGAATATAAAAGAGAATTTTTTGGGACTAATTAAACATGAATGGTATTATTTATGTTTAGAATTAATTTAATTTCCCAAATAATAATAATTATTACTAGTCATATAGGATCAGAAGTCACCTTGAGATGGTTGTGAAACATGTTTTAAAAACATTTCCTTATTAATTTCAACTAAAACATTAAATATTTATGAACTTATTAATCCTAAGATATTATGTTACTATTTAAAGATCATGGATACGTTTCATTAATATATACTCTATTATAAAATGATAATTAAGTAAATGAAATAAAAAATATATATTATTATAAGTTTACATAGCATTGTGAGAAACCAACTCATTACTATGTCTAGTTAACATCTTAACCAATCAGTTTCCACTATTTTAATTTTTTTTAAATGGGTCAGGTCATTATAATTAACATACATGTATTTTTATTATTATTTACTATGAAATCGAACTATTATTCATGTGTTTGAGATCTCAACAATGAAGCTCCTTTTCACACATGTTAAGAATAGTTAAACTTCTCAAAATATAAAAACAAATATTTAATGCTTCTTCACAATTCAACTCATAGATCAATAATTGATTTAGTTTTATCATTCAATGAACTTATTATTAGTCTTATTCAATCTATAATCTTGGTAAAACAAATCTAGAGATCTCACATCATATAATATCAATGTCTTGTTCTCTTGAAGGTTTATTTTGATGTTAGCGAGGCTCACCTTCTTCTAATCACCTGAATCTAATAATAATAATACAAATCTTCCTAAATTAATGATGGAATTATCTCAAGGATTTCATCTCTCTATTTATTTTTTATTAATTTATTTGAAACTCATTCTCTTTTTACACCTCTTCTATGAGGCTCTCTTAAATTATTCTTCTTTTTATAATTCCCTGGATGTGCATGTCCCTCTTTACATGTTCAATATTTCCAAAAAATCATGGTGGATTAATGTTTCAAAAACCCCAATATATATACATTACAATTTGTAATTCCTTAAAAATAATTTAATATCCTATAATTAGTCAAATATCTTGAAAATAAAACATCAAATTTCCATTATTATGTTTCTCAAACAATGACATTATTCATTAAGATTCTATGATGAATGTTGAAATTTTAATGTGAATCTAAAAATAGTATATGTGAAGTTACTTGATATCTTCCTATTCAATAAATTTTTATAGACCTCAATAACTATAAAATGGATTTAATTTTATAATTCATCTAGTTAATAATTTTCATTAACTCAATTCAATACACTAAATCCTTTAGTACATTGAATATCTCTAACATGAGTCTTGTGCATATGGTGATCTGAATTTGTTTTAAAAAAATTGTGTTGATACATCATTTGCAACATCATTCTATATATCAGTTGAATTGCGGACCATCATAACTTTTGATTGACTCCACCTATAGAATTTAATCATCCTCATTTAAATTCACTAAATAATTTAGTTTTATTTCCATCCTATGGAAACATATGATTATCATCAATTTTGTTCATAAACATGTTTAACATCTTAAAGATAAATTAATTCAACAAAATCTCCTTCTTCTAATGATTGACCACATCTTCAATCTTATTAGGAAATAGATCAGATTATGGTGCTGTAAATTATCTTCAAATTATTTAGTTAATATTAATGTAAGTAATTTTATTTGTTCTCTTATCATCTTATGAAACCTTCAACATTAGAATTTTTTTGTATTCTTCTAGAAAAAATCATTAAATTGACTCAACTATATATGAATGTGAGTTTTATATCATTCATAGAAAAAATGGATCAATAGATAAGTATTTCACTATTTTATGTTATCTAAAAAAATTCAAAATTAGAATTATCTTTAACCCCAATTTTTTTATTTTTTATACAGATTATCTATCACAACTGATCCTAGTGTGGCTCATGGCATGATTTCCCAAGCCTACCTCTAATAGGCCAGGTTCTAGTGACTAACACCATGTAGGCATATCACAAACATGGGAGGCATTGCCTATGTACCTATACACACTCACTCATCTCCATGCCCAAAAATCATGAAATCTCAAAACCACTAAGTAAATAATATGTGCATACCACTATATCCTAAACAAAAGACTATGAATAGAAATTAATAAAAGTAAAGTAAATTGTGCCATAATATAATCCTGCCAAAAAGAGCCTTTAAACCACATGTCCAACCAATAAACAAAAGGTACTAGGACTGCTATCTGTAACTGTAGGAATAACTCGAACTTACTAATCTCACATAGCTTCGTCTGGTCCTAGTGTACCCACGACCACATCAAAAGTCCACTAATCTTCACAATACATGACATGTGTGTGCAAATACCATGTAGGGGTGAGTATAAAAATACCCAGTAGGATACCCTACAACAACCAAGAAATATAGCAAGGGAAGGTACATTTAGCTATACACAAGTAGATATCTACATTATATATAAGAATATCCTTAAATACTAAAACCAAGACACGTTGTTTGTTGGTTTGAAATGACTACCACATTCCAATACTATAGATTCATCTCAAAGATATCAGAAAGAACTCATCAGATAGAACACGCACCTAATTCTGATGCAATGGTGACATCTGTCTGATATGAATTTTTTATCAAGAACTTTTATGAGATTGATATGTCGATAGATAGAAAGAGAGAAATTATACAACATATAAGGATCATAGCTTGGGCCATTGGGTGATACCAAAAACACAATCTGGAATAAAACTCTATGTAAAATATCAACACCATGTTATGTTGGTCATCTCAATACTGAAGTCACTACCCAGTGCATAAAGAATGAATAGAGGATCCCCTTTTGGGACTCTCTAGGGATTCCAATACTCTATCTAGGAAATATTTGTGAAGGGATCATAGTCATATGTATCGTAAATTCTTTGTACCGACCAAAAGGGAAAATGATAAAGGGAACAAACCATAAAGAAACATGTCCATGTTATGGAGGATTAGAGAATCATACATGAGGAAAGGGGGTACATGGAATGTAGTAGAGGCACATGCCGTGTCCCTTAACCTTGAGTAATGTCCATATACAAAAACCCATTTTTTAGAACATGTCATATAGAATATGGGTACACATTTTGTAGGAGTAGTCACACTCTCTATCCTTCCATATGAATTCTACCTATTTTCTATGGTTCGGTTCCTGTACATAGTGTCAACCCATGTAACCTTGACTGTTTACCATTACATGGGGTAATCCATGTAACTAATTTAGGCCATGTCATGTGGGGTAGTACACATTGTGTAAGTAACCTATGGACTCCACCATGTGTCTGTGTACTTTCCATGTAAAAACAGAGTGGTCCAATGATGAACACATTCCTTGTAGACAGGACTACACGGTGTGTGTACTGGATTTTCCAAAATTTCATGTACTTCCTCCCAATCACCTCATCCAATCATCAGGTAATTCTCTATTGCTTATTATTCCATGAAACTCATGATTGTGGTTTATCTCACCACACTAACACCAAAATATGGGGTTTCAAACCATCAATAGGCTCAAAAACCCGGTTAAATCAAATTCATCATATTTCACCCGAATAATTATTTATGCCCAATCACTCCAATTTCATCGTCACACCCCTATTAAGTTTTCTGGGTGTGGACACATTAATTTAGGATCATTTCACCTAGAAATGAAGTCACATCGATCTTTTGTTAAAAAACCATTGAATAGTGTAGAATGCGTAGAACAATCAGGGGAGATAAAATGTACAAGGAAAAAATTTGAGCAATTATCATCAGACATTGTTCATTATGGCCTTGATATATTCCCAAAAAAATTATCAACAATCCAAAAATTAATCATTATAATCATCCCCATAAATACCACAAGGTATATCTCATCCATTAAGGAATGATCGAACCACAGAACCACCCATTCTCTGGTTGGTCTGCCTTCATTGTTGAATTCAAGACCCAGGAAGGAAATATGAAATAACACATCATACCTTGGAATTGGATCATTTACTATTGAATATTGATTTCCACTATTGGTATTTGTCAATAACATCATTTTTTGATATTCCATCGATATTTCCATTGATTACTGCTAATAAATATCATTAGAGATTCCCCTCTATACCCTCTAGAGAATTATTTGGTTATGTTCCAAACCTTGTATCCTTGCCTAAGGTATTATTTAAAAGAAATAGTTTCATTGAATCTATGAAACATAAAAATAAAATAAATTTTCAATTTATTTTCTTCATTAAAAATTCCCATGAATAAATTTTACAATTCACCTGCATCAGCCATTGTTAGGTCGCACTGAAGGTAAATACACTAATCTAAACACAATAGTCCCCTCAGATTTCTGAACCAGGAAGCAATTTAAATGTTACTCTACTTTTTTAGGAAGATTGTGTGGGTGTCGTATTTAATTTTCTAATATTTTTCAAATAATTGTTTCGGGAACACCGGTCCTTGGAATCACATGTCCTCTCAACACTTAATATTGAATTTAATCCATATAATAAATAAAAGTAATACATAGAAAACCCATGACATTACATTCTCCCCACCTTGGGGATATACATCCCTAAATAAAACAAAATTGATCAAAAAAATGGTGAGACTATGTATAAATCTGACTCTCCCATTCCCAAGTTATTTCCTAGAGATTATTGAGATTCCATTGAAGATGAATCAAATGGATGGCTCACCCTTGATGAATTATCTCCTACTAATCCATAATCTCTATTGGGTACATTTTAAAATTTTATCCATCCTCGATGTCTAGATCAACCCTATCAATAACATATGATGGGTGATACACGTGCCTCATTAGCTATAACATGTGGAAGACATTGTGTACCTAGAAAAAATTTCATGGGTAATGGTAAGCAGTCCTCCAGCTCACCTACTCTACACACTATCTGAAAAGGGCTGATAAACCATGGAGATAACTTTTAACCCTGACCAAATACTCATAGTCATCAATTAGGTGAATCCCATAGGAACACATGGTATCCTTCTTCCAGAACCAATGGTAGCTATCACCTATCAGAATAAAACATATGATGGCTATGTGCATTTTCCATCCACTCTTGGATGATCTGCACCTTCTCTATAGTAGATCGTACCAAATATGAACCCATACATACTGACTTTCTCAGGTCTATCCTGCAAAGTGGTGACCCTAATAGGTGCTCATGCAAAGCCTTTAATGGTCCCATACTAATGGTGTAATGGTATCTCCTATTGTCAAAAAATCCACATGTGGTATGTGATCATCCCAACTATATATATACACCAACATGCCTGCTTGAAACATGTTCTCCAGAACCTGAATGGTCAACTCTGTCTAGCCATCCATTTGTGGGTGAAATTGTGTTCTCAAGAGTATCTAGGTCCCAAATGCCTCCTATAATCCCTTCCAAAAAACAAGATTTAAATTGAGCATCAAAATTTGAAACTATTATTGATGGGACTCCATCAAGTTGAAAAATATCTAGCACGTAGAGGTGTCCAAACATTTCTACTAAAATCTACTCTCAGATACTGAGGTAGTGGGCCAACTTGGCGACTCTCTCAATAATCACCCATATTGAATCATTTACCATGTATGTATGTGGTAAACCCATCAAAAAGTCCATCGATATCCCATCTCAATTCCATTACGGTACCTAAATGGGTTGAGAAAAACATGCAAGAACCTGGTGCCCAGCCTTCACTTATTGATAAGTAAAGCATCAAGAAATGAAGTCCGCAACACTCTTCTCCATCCCATGACACCAAAACTAACATTGATGGTCTTGGTAAATCTTCACCACACATGGATGTACCACCAATGGGGATGTATGAAATTCCCTCAAACCTCCCCCTGCAACATCTCTAATACTACTATGCATCCTCTTAAAATAACATCATTATCCACACCATTTAAATATCTATTAGTGTCATGACATGTGGACATCTTAGCACATTGGGTCTTGCTGTCATTATCACTAAGATTTTTATCTCGGAAACTTTATATGAGTGGAGGGTGAAAAATATCTACTAGTGGTATGATAATCCATCACCATCCATAAAAGATAAGTGTAATGAGGCCAACTACTTTGATGTCTCATTCAGTAACTGTGAACTAGATCTTATGCTAAGAGAATCTTCCCCCATGTTCCCCTTCCTTGAAGTATAGAAAATCTGAATTTCATTTTACTGGAGGGACTCTATCCATAACCTCTATATTATGTTCATATCCTTCTATGGTAATATATACTTGAGACTCTTGTGATAAGAGTGGACAATAAAATGCTCTCCCATCAGGTAGTATCACCAAAACATTAGTGTGAATACTACCAATGCTAACTGAAGATCATTGGTCACGTAGTTCAACTCATGTGGTATCAACTAGCATGAACCATAGGCAATCAACAATAACCCCAGAATCAAGACAAAACCAAGCCTGATTCATAATGACTTGTAGAACACTTTGTACTTGAAACCCTCCTACAATAAACTAATGATCATAGGTCTTGTCAATCTCTAGCTCAACTGAAGAAAATCTCAACATCACTTATCTGTTGACACAAATGGCTATCCCTTTTGAGCCAAATTTGAGATATGGGCTTATATCCTATAGATATTATGTATGAATCTCCTATAACATTCTGCTAGCTCGATGTGCGCCACACCATTGTCACATTCTTAGTTTGGTCCCAGGCTAACACAACCTCAACATTGGCAGGCTACACTACCACTCTATTCACTGGGATAACATGTCCTAAAAAATAGACCCCATGAATCCAGAACTAGAAAATCATGAGTTTCCCATAAATATGGGTCTCTTAATGTATATCCAAAACCATCTTTAATTGTCTCGCATTCCCCTCCTCATACACCCAATACACAATGATATCTTTGACGAATACTACAAAAAACTGGTCCATGTGAAGCTGATTGATCTAGTTTTTTTGTCCTATGAACACTACTAGGAAATCAAACATGTCAAGTTGATTTGAAAAGTACTCATAGTGACCGTAATAACATGTGAAAGCCTTCTATAGAATATCCTCATCTCGTACACAAAATTGGTGATATCATGATCCATGTTCAACCTTCGGGAATCATCGTGCACCTATAAACTATTCAAAGTGGACATAAATCCTTGGTAGTGGATACTTTCTATTTATGGTTACATGGTTTTAGTGACAATAGTCCACATACAACCTCAATCTCCTGGCTTCCTTTTTTGAAAACAGAAATGGTTCCACATGGTGTGAAACACTGGTTCTCATGAAGCCCCTCCTCTGCAAGTCCTCCTACTGCACCCTTATCTGCCAAATCTCTATGGGCACATTCCAATATACTGGTGTATATATTAGTGACGTCCCAAGGCTTAAATCAGTGATGAATTCTTTCTCCTCTTGGGGTGGTAATCCTGGAACATCTTTAATAAATACATCCTCATACTCTACCACCACCGCTGGAAACAAAAAAGCTAAAAACAACTACTGCACAGAGGGTGAGGATATCTAGGTCATTACTAATCATTATCATACTCCTATTCAAGAGTCCATATTGTGCTTCCTAGGTTTCCTTTTCACTAAAGAAGGACAACCTCATTTCATCTCTATGAAAACAACACACCCTTCACCAAAAATAGTCAATCTAATCACGTACTGTGGATAATAAACTAATAACAACAATGATTTTGTTAGGCCTTGACACTTCCACCAAGAGGTTCCAACTGATACTCTCTTCTTAAAGGGTCCACTCAAACTACTAATATAGATGTTTGACCATTGAGTCTTCTTTAGTAGCTGTCTCCGATCGTAAGGGTCGAGTCAACAGTTTAAATAATATCACGGTATCAAACAAGATATTTGGTGAGAAAGGAATGACTAGAACTTATGTCTATCAAAACAATATAAAAAGTAAAAAAGACATAGATCATATCTTAGATCATTCCAAGATCCCTTGGGTCATTTTCCTCGACCGCATGTAGCTGTACCCTCCCCTTTCCAAAATCTCAATGAGATTGGAATGGACATCCTGAGGGTGGTGAAGGTAATAAGTTGAAACATCAACCACCTCCTTCTTCTCTACAATATCCTCTGCCACATCCACCACACGGTAAATCTGCCTACTCATATTACTATCTCTATCTTGGTGGCCTATCGACACTCTTCCTATAAGTACTGTAACTAGTCGATCAGTCTCGAGCGAGATATCCCCTAACATTAAATGAATAGAAACACCTCTCCTAAGGCTGACTGGACCCACCCTATTAGTATTTCACTATAAATACTCTATCATTGATCCTCCTAAGAAAATGCCTCCCACATACAAGTCCCTAGGGAGAACCTCAAATCTCTTCTTCCAGAGTATATGCTCCTACTCATCCACTACATACTATTAATTGGTGTATATTCACTTCCAAGAAGATTTTAACCACCAAATAACTCTCACACACCCCATCATAAGTTAGAATAAATTGGAGGACGACATTGTCTTGTATTTCCCTACAAAAAAATCACTCGGTGGTCTAATTTGTAATGTATAGATCTCTAACTATATCAATTGAGTACCATGAATGTCTGGAGAACCTCAATGAATAATTATATTGTATCATGATACCCTACTAGAGCTAAAGTATCTCATGTATATGCATAGATCTCATTGTAACTGGTGATAACTCCTCTATAAAGTGACTCTTGAAATAATTTCCTAAAAGAGTCACCTCATCGTGAGTCTGGATAAAAAAACTCCACCATATCCCAGTTGAGCCATATAGAAGGCTCTCCGCCAAAACCACCATTTGATTTGTTGGGATCCGGACTAGGCATAAAACTCAAGTCACCTCCTCATGTCAATCATCAGCCCCCCTGGGGGTCGGACTCAACTCCAAACCTGAGGTATCTCTATATTTCAAATGCACTGAGCGTGATCCACCTACACTCTTCATCTATTGGTAATGGAGGAACCACATGCTTCTCAATAATGTGTGGTATAGCTTGTTCACCACCTGGATGTGACATTTAGAGAACAAGTACCTATATAGAAGCCTCTTCATTGAGGGGGTCAACCCTGTGATTAATCTATTGAATCATATCCAGTATGAATCATGGAGGAGTCCTATACAAAATATGATTTACCATGATCAATGAGTATATCTGGTGTGAAGACCCAGAAAGGAAATCAAAACCACCATGAATTCTTAAATGATGCATGTACCATTGTTTTTACTTGAAACTAGTGTTATAATGTATCAATTTGAAAAATAGGTTATCAGTGCCCTGTTTTATGTATACATCAGCTACCCGCACAAAAACTGGAGTCCATGGCCTGAAATCCGAACTTGAAACACTTAACACTGCTACCCCAAATAAATATCCGACACTATTTGTCCTAAAGTATAACAGACCACCTTTGATAACACTTTTCAATGAACCTTCCCAGTGGGTCATGTTCTATGACCCCATATGGCCACCTCCAATCGGCCATGTGTTGGTTACTAGAATCAAGTAAGCATATCACTAACAAGGGAGGAATTTACTATATACCAGTATGCACACACCCATCTCTTTGACCAAAAAATGATGAAATGTAAAAACTAGTATGTAAAAAATGAATGCATAAAACTATATTTAAACCAAAATATTACAAAAATAATGTAGAGAAAGTATTGTAAACTAGTCCAGAATACAATCCCACTAAAAAGAGTCTATAAAACACAAGTCCATCCAATAAACAAATGGTACAGGGATGATAGACTTTAACCATAAGAACACCTCAGCCTTCCTGATCTTGCAAAGCACCATCCGGTCCTGGTCCTCCTAGGACTCTATAAAATGGTCACTCATCTACAAAAAACATGAAACATGTGAGAAAATATCATGTAGGTGTGAGTATAACAATAATGAGTTGGACACTACAAAACCACAAAGAAATATATTAATGGAAAGTACACTCATCTATAGATTATTATATGTCTACAACCCATATAAGAATATATAGATATACTCAAATCAAAACACGTAGTCTGGAGGGAAGTCAAGAATAATACATACCATCATTAGGGATTCATCTTGATGATTCCAGTAAGACCACATCAAGGATAACACACTCTTGAGTCTGATAGCACTAATGACATCCATCAGAGAAGTACTATTGTTTGGGAACCATCATGAGAAACATATATTGAGGGATCAAAAGAGAGATATGATAAAACATATGAGGATAATAGCTAGGGCCATAGGATAATAAAAGAACTTAGCCCGGATTAAACCCTAATAAAGTGGATCAATTCCCTATAAATCTGGTTACATCAATACCAAAAACTATAACTAGGGCATGAAGAATAAATATAGGATCCTGCTTGGGGCCTCTTAGGGGATTCCACAACTCTATATTGCATTTTTTTGAATGGATCATAGTTTTCTGTGTAGGAAATTATTTTTACATACCTTAAGTGAAAATGATAAAGGGAATGAACCCTAACTAAACATTTCCATGATGTAGAGGACAAGAGAATCAGGCCATGGAGAAAGGGGCACATGGTGTGTAGTAGGGTCATATTTCGTGTCCCATGATCCCAAGTACTATCTGTGTACAATTCCCCATGTATTTAGAAATTGTTTTGTAGAATACTGGTACACAACATGTAGAAGGAGTCACACACTAATTCCTTCCCTCTATGGTCTGTATGTGCGCAATTTTTTGTGTTCTCGTACATGGTTTAAACCCGTGTAACTTTTCTTGTGTACTGGTACATAAAGTAATCCATGTAATCAGCTCAATACATGACATGTTGTGTAATACAGACGTTGTAGGAAACTCGTGACTCCACCACATGTCACTTTACATTCCATGCACACATTGAGTGGTCCAATGGTGAATTTATGCCGTGTAGGCAAGGAAACATGCCTTGTGTTTTGGATTTTCTAGAATTTTTCTCTCCCATATTTCCTCATACAATCATTGGGTTATTCTTAGGTTCTCAGTTCTCCACGAAACTCATGATCGTGGTTCCTCTCACAACCCTAACACCAGACCATGGATTTCTAGCCATCAATCGACTTAAAAAACTGATTAAATCAAATCAAATGCATATATCCTGAAGAAATATTTCTCCTAGATCCCTAATATTTATACATCAGCATTATCACCTCTCCTCTATTAGGTTATCATGATGTTGGTTAAAACATTTTGGTTCATTATTCTATAAAATGATAGTGCAATTATCATATCTTCCAAAGATGCTAACGAATGAAGAACCTATAGAATAATCAAAGGATAAAAAATAAACAATGAAAAAATCCAAGAAATAATCATCATAAATTGTTAATTCAATCATCAATTATTTCCCATTAGAATGAAAAAAATTCACAATAATAATCTCAAAAATCAACCCTTAAATACTGAAATGTATATCCTTTCTTTTAAGGAACGATCGAACAATGGCCCAACCAATTCATTCATTATTTCATGCTCACCAATAAATTCAAGAACGAGGAAGAAAATCTGAAATAACAAATCCTATCTGAGAGTTGGATTTGTTGCTACTGAAGATCAATTGTTGCTAATAAGATCTATCATGAAATACTTTCCTCGATCTTCGATCTGTACTTCATTGGACATCGAGTGAAATATTCAGGGATTCCTCTCTAGAGCCTCTAAGGAATTCCATGTTTATTAGATAGAACCTGGATCCCTACCTAATGATTTATTGAAATCAAAAATCATTAATGCAATCCTATATTGAAGGAAAGAGAAAATAGAATACATTCTATAATTTTTTATTCATATAAATGCATGTTAAAAATATTCCTTATTAATCCACGCTGGCCAATGTTAGGTCGCACCTAAGGTAAAGCCGCTATTCATAATGAAAGCATTTCCTCATATATCAAATCCAAGATCCCATTTTTATGTTATTACACATTATCAAAAAAACCATGTGCAACTGTTAATAATATTTTTAAATTTCAAATCAATTCTTCTTGGAACACCAAGACTCAGAAGTGAACACCGTATCAGAACATGTTCATCAATTTATTCCATATAATATTTAAATATAATACAATAAAATAATTGGATATTACACAATAATCCAATGAAAAATATTACATAGGTGTACCTTAGATTAGAGTTCACTTAATTCCTTTTAAATTTTCAGTGTAAATTTTTCTACTTAGGGTCATCCTTATGTTATCTCTAATGATACTAAAAATATTCCCATTTTTATTATTACATAAAAATGATTAATTTGTACACACAAAACAATCATGCCAATATTGCTTTGAATTCCTTCATATAGTTCAATAATTTTTCAATTTATTCACTATGTTTTTTTAATAATAACGCCAAATAATATTAAATCCTTATTTAGTGACTTATGATCTTCTCAACTTATGATATTTTGAATTCAAAATAAGTAGGAAACTCTTATTTTTATAAAATTTAATTGTGGAAATTTTACTCAACTTGTTTTATCCTGATTTAACTCAAATATTTAACAAATCTGGTTGGATATTTAATCACCACTTATGTTTGAATTACCATTAAATTGGAACTCCAAAATATAACATTTGAAAATATCATCAACATATATATAAAAAATGTTTCATAAAATAAATTTAAAATCTTTAAAACATGTGTTTCTGTTAAAGAACTATTTAGAAATCATCATATTTCATCTATGTTCTAGATCTCCCTATCTAGGAAATTTACTTCATCAATTCAATATGTAGTTGAGGATTTTTTGTTAACATATAAATTTAATAACGAATACATTTATGTTCATATTTATCAATAATTTTCTATATAATATTGATACTGGTAGAATAGTCTCCATGAAATCTTTCTTTATCCATTAGTATCACCCTCTTCTTGTCTCTTAATTACATTCATTGAAACTAGTTTTTCATATCATCTAGTTATAAAATAATATATTATTTAGTTTCTCCCTCTAGAAA
Organism: Viscum album; assembly: GCA_963277665.1. Classification (NCBI taxonomy): domain Eukaryota; kingdom Viridiplantae; phylum Streptophyta; class Magnoliopsida; order Santalales; family Viscaceae; genus Viscum; species Viscum album. The sequence goes on along the minus strand of OY728123.1, from coordinate 855,305,739 downwards.
TTTAATTTTCATCCATTATATTCCATCATATGATGTTTCCACATTAAATAGTATAAGAATATTATATTATTAGTTCTAGAACACCCAAAGGTAAATCCACTTTCGTTATTCACATTTAATTTTCCATAATCAATATAAAATAAAAAAACACCTCACTATGACAATTTACTGGGTGGTTTAATCCCTCCAACATTTTTTTCAATATCGTTTTAAAACAAAATTTATATATATTTTCCCACTTGTTCAAAATAATTTCATAGGCTCTTATATATACTTATTTTTAATCCTTTGAGTGAGGGACCATCATCTATTATATTCATCTCCCATTAAATGTCATTACACTAAAATTATCCTTTAAATAATTTATTATCGGGATAGAATTACTACTATTAAATTAATAATATTAAAAAAGTCTTATTTATTTTTATGTGGGTAAATAATGATGATTATATTGGATGGTAAATCTTTCCATAACAATTCACATACTGATACTAAATCTTAAAAAATATTAAATTTGTAAACCAAAAATATATTTTTTTGAATTTTTTTCACATGTCAATCTAAAAATAAATTTTATTATCATTAAAATCAAAATATTTTGGTTTCCCCCACATTGTAAGATATTTCCTACTTTTTAATCATATTGAATCATTACCATTTTCATTTAAACCAATGATTTAATTTTCAAATCAGAAATTATAGTAAAGATACCTCATAAATGAAGATAACTACTTTAAAGCAATATCTTCATAGTATGTAGAATATTATCTTCATTATTATCTTTTTTATATTAATAATTTGGGTACATGAGTCTTCCATTAACATGATTTTGTTTTCTTTGGATTCCATATTCCAAGGATTTCTAGAATTTAGAAAATCAATATTTTTCATATCAATTATTGAGAGAGGATTCCTCTTTAATAACATACTCTAAGTGGATGATATATAAATTTATTTTATTCATAAATACCCTGAAATTTTATCACCTTTAATTCCCATTATAATACTTTAAATATATAATTTTTTTAGTAAAGTCAAAGTTCATTTTCTATCAGTTTCATATACAAGATTGACATGATTTTCATAATCTTGAAACTCCTTTTAATTTAGAACTAATATCAATAATTTATTTACCCTTGTAATTCCATTCATCTTGATTCTTCGGTCAAATTGAATTATTTTAAAGAAATTTAGTTATTACTTTTTGGTGTAGTTTTCCCATTATTTATACTAGTACGGAACATGAAATCTTCTTCTCTTTTTCTTTGAACTCCCTTATCTCATTTATTTGTTCTTACTATAATATAATAAAATCATTTGGAATATGTTCTACATTTCTTCCTAGGTATATTTCAAATAGATTTTTTTTTAAATCTGATTCATGAACCATTTTTACTAACTTCTAAACAATTTTTTTGTTCATCCTTTGAATTTAAAAATCATCATCAAAGTTAGATCTACAATCAAAATATGCTTCTTTATTTCCCATAATACATCATTTTTCCCTGGAGAATTGTTAATTAAAATTATTACTCATTTCCTTTATTCATTATTACATTATGCGGAATTTCCTTCAATTGATGTAGTATTTATTATTTGTTATAATAATTTTTTACATTCATTGGTATTTTTATGTAATATTATACTTCATGAAAACCCTTCGATTATTTTACATTCAATTTTATTTTAAACTTATTTATATTTTTGGCCTCTATCTACAAAATTTAACTCACTTTTTTCAATCAATATGTAAACCATAACTCGTCATAACTATATAAACTTCTTCCAAAATATTTAGTTGCATATTAATAATATTTAAATCTATTGTATGTCGATATTTGTTTTTATTTAGTGTACTCTAGATTCAAATAGATGAGTTTCTCATAATATCTATCCAAATCACCCTTAATTTAGTCTATATTTGTTTTTCATACATTATTATGTTATTCCAAAAATCGATAATGTAGTTTTAAAATTTTCTAGAGACCTAGTATTGGGAAAAATATATCCTTTTCATTCGTTGAGAGTAACCTTTGCTGGTGAAGGATTCCTCCTGCTCTTGAAACTATTGATCTGTCATCTGAAAACAATTAGGGGAAACCATTATTTTTTTTATATTCTTACCACCAGCATCATAGATTAAATATGTTTCTCACATCTGTTATCAACCCATAATTAAATGAAATTTAAATTTTTATATGAACTATTAAAATAATTTGAACTAGTGAATATTGAATTTTTATAATTTTTTTACCTTTCTCTTTAATCTTATGAAAGATAGAAATCTACAATGATTTTACCATATTCTATCACTAAATTTATTCTTTTCTAATGTAATACCATCATTCTTAATTTTGATAGGGACTCTTCTCCAAGATTTATGCAAAGATTCATCTTATGTGGCCCCTAAAATCATCTATTTTATCTCTAACTCATTAAAAATTAAATAGAACATTTTGTTAACTTCTATGAATTTCATGTTATCTTCAAAATCTATATTAATATTACAAATTGTTTCTTTATGAACATTCAGTTAACTTAAAAGAAGCTTCTCAAAATCATTTATTCTTCCTACTTTGATAACAAAAAAAAAATTAATTTCATTTATTTCTACTTCTCTTGTACGAACCATTTCATTACAATTATTTATAAATTCATCATTTTCATAAACATTTCAACACAATTATTCTTATATGAGACATCAAATTTATTTAAATTTGAAACTAATTTATACAATAACTCAATATAAAATATCAATGTATATCACATTTATACGTTTTAAAAATGAAAATTCCATCTGATCAGCATCAATTTATAATTTTTTTATTTATAAATTTACTACCTTGATAAAATAAATTGGGTATTTTATATATTTCATCCGGAAATTCTTCATATAATCCTTCATTTCAATGAATAAGTTTTTTATTTACTACATACATTCATACACATCACAAATCCAGATTGATTATTTTATAATATTATTTTAAAAAGCATTGATAGTGAAACTCCCTCCGTTATTATATTGTGACAATAGTAGATACTGTTTTCACTAATTCTAAGAGGATGAATTATATTTTTCATGAGGTTCAATCTACATTTATTCTAAGGAACCAAACGAACCCTCTATATTTCCACTACTAAAAGTGACTAAAATTTCATTCAAATCAAACACACATTCTTATCTCCCATTAATGAGTTTATATATCATCTAGATAGCTATACATCATGTGATTCATTAAAAAAAGTACAAAAATATTTTTTATCCAATTATTGGGAAGTTGATTATAAATAATATGACTCGTTAATATTAAAAGGTCATGAAATCACCCTAAATGGGGGGTATGTGGAATTTTTTGTAATAAAATTATGAATTTTTTATATTTAATATTAAATTAAATTATTTTTATCAAAATTCTATCAATTTTTATGATGAATAGATCATTGAAGTTTTCCATCCATATTTACACCCACATGAAATGATAAAATTATAAATAAAACATCACCCATGGTATTTTACAAGGTTTAGACCTATTGTGGAAAACCAAATGCATTTAGTTTATAATTATTATCCCAATACATTGGTATTCGATATTATCATATCTATTAAAATGGGGAATTTTACTATCCATAACTATGTTTTATAGTAATTTCAAAAAATAAAAATTTGAAAAAATATATATGTGGTTGAGAAATCTTATGAAAATATCCATCTATGTTTAGTTAAGAATGGGAGAGTTCATTATTATAGAACCAAAAGTATTTCAGGTTTCATCTTGAAAATTCTGATCGATTAAAAGTAGTCTCACTTTTATCATCCACTAAACTCATCATTCATATTTGCATGTCCTGACATCTGATCAATTAAATATCAATATCTCAATTAACAAAATTCAATCAACCTATTATTTAGATTTATCATATGAAATTATTCTGACAATATTTTTTATAGGAACCTATAATCGGGAGTCATAATTAACTTATTTAGATCGTAATGATCATATATTCTCAAATCCTCGACCAAATTGTTCATCAGGTAATTACATTTTTCTTATTACCTTTCATTTATTCACTTATAAAAGAATCTCTCAAATTATTTTTTGTTGTTTAATGGATACAATGGGATAGAAAATTTTTAAAGGATCAACCATTTATTATTAGTTATTTAATTTAAAGTCTTAAAATCCAAGGCTCTAAACATTTCCATTTTGAATACCATGAAAAATCTTTTAGAATATCACAGTCAAGTCAACTATCTAGAAAATCATGCATTAAATATAATTTTAAATTATTCTAAATAAGGTCTTGAATAATCAAAATTAATTCTTGATAATATATCTATGATCATACAATTTATCATAATCATAATGCTTATAGATTGATAATGATTATGTGAATTTTACAAAAACCATACCCCCACACTTTCATAGACATAAAAAAAACATCTTGGGAAACATTTTAAAATTAATATTTTAAATAATCCAATACCTAGAATAGTGCTTCCATGATTTTTTTACTTTTTGTGGTCTAAATCTATTTTACATACATTTAATTTCAACTTTCCTTATACTTTATTCTTCAAATCCTCTTATATCATGGGAGTTATCTCTTTATATTGACTCAACCAATAACAACTGATGCATGATGTTTCTATGCTTCTAATCATCCTAATTTGAATGTAATATATTGCTACACTATTTTTATATCCACTTAAAATATATTATTATCATCACTCAAGGTCAGTAATATATTTGAAATCCTAATCTTATAGTGTTGGAACAAAATATTTTCATTCATATTACTAAATTCTAATTCAATATTCATAGAGCTTCTTTTGTAAAAACTAAAAATTCATATCATTAATATTTAGTGATATCATATTTTTATTTTCACATTATTTATCCCTTATAAAGCCTTCATTATCATCATTTCACCTTTCCATATTTTTTTTCAACGTAATCATTATATTAAATCATGTTGGGTCATTGTTTATACTTTCAAAATTGATGATTCATTTATTGAATTCACAGAAAAAAAATCCCCAAAATAATTCAACTATTTTTTGTTTTTTAGATATCCGTAAATTTCTTCAATACATTAAATTCAATATTTCTTTCATTTTATGTTCTCATCATATGATCTGATGATGATGATTTTATAGGTATATCTCAATCTACACCACAATCCACGACTTTTACATTTTCTTTGTAGCTCTCACTTCTCATGGTCATGCATATAAAGTCTAAAATTATAATAAATAAAATCTTTTATATTTGATTATGAATATGGTAATGATGATTATACACATAAGAATAAATCCTATATTTCAAAAACAATGTCCAAATATATTGGGACTATATTAGGTCTCTCATTTTACTCAATTATTGATATGTTAATAGATCCCTTTATCTATAATGATTGACATATGGATACCTTAGTTTCCCATATTGATTATTAACTGTATTTGAGAAACTATCATATATCTATATATACAATTTGTATCTTTTGTTCAACAAATTTTATCCATCTTTAACAAAAATCATCAATATCCCAAACCGTGTCTTCAATACCCACATCAACCAACATACCATTCAATGGAAAAATTTTAAACACACATTTGACTATGACATAAATCTCAATATTAAAATCTTGAAGTTAGTACACTTCCAAAACCAATATACTAGTATTTCACATGATGAATACTTTATAAATAATCATTTATCTTATACCTTCTTGATCTATACATCTATGAAACTAACATATTCAAATGAATATGTAGTTGATTTTACTTATTCATACTTCATTATTAATAACAACTAAAATAAACATTATACAAACCAATGATAAGATGTGAAAGGTGATTTTGGAAGGAATTTTCTCTTGGAGATATTTCTCCACCTATCTACACCACTCTCTTATCGTCTCCTAATTACATTATTCAAAATGAAATTAACCAATTATCCAGCCATATTACATGTTCTTCATCACTATGATCACATATTATTAGAACTAGAATCTATGATTTTACATAATCAAATTATTCCACCTTATAGAGTGTAAATATATAGAAGCCTTAATTTCAAGATATCCATAGGTAAATCAACATTACACATACTCATTGAATTTATAACAATTTATTGATAATACATCAAATCTTTTATCATCACAATCATACGGTTTCTTCACTGTTATTATGATGAATATTAAAGTTTTATTGGAGAAGGACCAAACCCTATTATTGAATCATGATATTTATAATTTATATAAAATGTAAATTGTTCTAATAGAGAAGCATTAACAGTTTATTTTTCTAAATGACATATTCTTTATACTAGTTTTGATGAATCATAATGTAATTTTTTTTACAAATTTTATTTTTAGGCCCATTAATATTTGTTTATGTTCAATCTTATCTTATGAATTATATCTTAAATTACTTATTCTAAATTAATCATTCTAAATTTATTCATCAAAATAATTTTTTAAACATTTTAATTTGATTTGTTTTTACATTTTTTGGATGAATAAAATCATTTGAATTACTTTTTTTCTTGTTCATTTTAGGTTTACATAATATTATTTCTATATAATCATTATTTCTATGTTATACTCTTTTGAATATTTTCATTTTGAAGTATTCATATTCCTAAACATCATGATATATCACATAACACTTATGAATCATATATTAATCATGTTGTTTATATAAAATTGTTAGAGAGATGGATGTCATACTAATGATTTTAAAATAATTATCAACTATTTATTATAAAAATCATTATAAATAGAGGATCAAGTCATGTTGACCATAATATAGTGTTATAATATTTATGATCCTATCTGGAACACTATGATTCCTTTTTTTTAAAGTAATTTTATTGTATCCATTAGGATGGTTTTCATTATAAAATAATTAATCATCTCATTGGGTTGATGGGGAAAAGGAGTTGGAATGAGCTATTTGAACATAGATAAATTAAGGAACCCTAGTTCCAGAACTTTATTTGGCACATAGTAATATCATGTTGTAATCCATTCTAGAGTGTCTGTTTGTGGGTGGAATATGAATGCCAATTACATTTCATCGAATGACCTGATGTGTGTATGTGCTCTCTGAAAAAAATTTTGTGGATTTTTGTGGTTTTCTTTGTAGCTCCTCCCATATTTAGACGCAATATATATCACCTCAAATTACCCCAAATAGTTCATATGATGATATTTTTCAATGGTTTTAGACCTACATGGCCTTTATAAAATATTGTATCTCTGTATGTTTTCTATGACTGGTCTATAACATTGTCTAAAGATAAAAAACCATAGAGAAAGATAGATCTAAAATCTATAATTTTCCAATGTTGGGTGCATGAGGTGAAAAAAATATACCAATCGAATGGATTTAAATAAAAATTGAGCTTAGTAGTAATGAAGATCTTGGTAAATACTAGAAAATTGGGGATATAATTTTAGAGCAAGGTGCTTTTAGAATCTTAGAGTTGGATATGAATTTTAAGCTATTGAACCAAATGAAAATATTTTCTCATATTTAGATCTAGTCTCATATTCTCAACTAGGTTTTCTAGAATTAAAAAATCATCAGTGATTTAGTATCTTATATGGGATAACTATTGGAGATGCACAAACACACTCGTGATGGTGAACTTGGATTATATAATCAAATTCTTGTTGAAGTAGACATAGAGTATAAATTTCCATTGAAGGTGAATCTTGTTGTAAATGATAGGATTTTTAAATTTTGGGTTGATTAAGAACACAATAATCTTATAAATAATGTGAGAAAAGTTTTTCTAAACTGGATTTCCAACTATAATGTCATCCAATATCAGGTTAAATGGGAAACTTCTGACAAGATTAGGGTTTGAATGTAGTCAAACAGGTCCAAAATGTAATAAAATTTATTCTTAAAAAGGAGAACACTTAGGTAAGGACATCAATGAATATGATGTTACGTCACAAAAAATCCCCATATAACAGGTGATATGGGGCTAAATTAGTGAAATAGAAGTGAGGTGGATATAAATATGATGGTGGATGAAGGAATATTGAGTACTCTCAATTCTTATATGGATGATTGTGGAGGAACAATATCACTGTAGGATGGGAAAGAGATTGTTAGGTGTCCCCATGCACCTATAGAGTCTTATCTGGATGATTATAGGATCCATGTGAAAAAAATTTATGATAATTCCCCTTGGATGGATATAAGGGATACAATATGTTTTTTATAGGATTCTCATACACCACTATTTTCAAATGTAATCTAGTGGATGAAATTTAATGTTGGTAGCAATGAAAATAATGTTCAACCTCCACTAAAAAGGGTTTCTCAAATGATCCCTAGTATAGATTTAGTTTCCATGAAATATGAATCTCTGAATAAGATTTTTAGTGAAACTATTGAGGAATAAGAGGACATGGATGATCTTTTACCCTCCTATGGTTTACAATGTTCCATCCAAGTGATCGGGGACAAAATTATAATTCAATGGATAACAAGGATACAAATGTGATAACTACATTAGTAGAAGATGATAATACTAAAGTATGTATTTTAGAAAAATTCAAACCAAAATCATATTTAATATGGTTGTTGTTTAAATTAAATCCTCATTAAATTAGAATAAGTACAAAAAACGTAAAATTAAACTTAAAAACATTTTCCAAAATAATTCTATATTTTGGAATTATTAAGGATTAGAAAATATTATATTTTTCCACTCATTGTAGAGACACATTCAGATTAAAAACAAAAAATGGTAATTTTTGAATGAAAGGACTCATTTATTGTTATATTTTCTAGATTTAATAATGCTGGATACCATTTTTTCGTGCTGAATGTTTCTCATCCTCGATAAAAAAACTATGGGTATTTTCTCATATATCATTAGGAAATGTTATTTTATCATGCATGGCTAGTAGATAGTAATATAAAAGTTCTATGAAAATAATATTAATTTTTTTCCATATTATTTATTCCATGAATTTACACCAGGAGAGGTAGAGAATATTGAAGAGAATAGAGAGTATTAAAGGTTGTATTTATGGTCCCATGTTTCTTCTTGGAAACATCAACACACTTCTATGTCCTAGAGAGAGAATTGTCTCCATTTAATCATCGATTTCTCTCATGGAATTAAATTTTTTTATTGATAGGTATTATTGGATTGAAGTTAATTTTGGTGGTGAAATATACACGTTGTAAATGAGGTATCTAAATAGAATGGTTTCTAGTAATCTTTATTGTTTCTTTACCAGTATGGAGGTTCTGTGTAAATGGGATTCGATATCCATCGTAACCCTTCCTAATAACAATTCAACACACCACATGATACTTTTCAGTTTCATGAATAGGGAGTTGTAAATGACACCACTATTTAGATTCAATAATTTAGGGGCACAAAATAATGAATGTTTGAGGTGAAGAATGGAATATTTGTGTAATGTGTATTGTATAAGGTGGACACTGATTGAATACTATAGCAAGAGATTTTAACATATAAATTGAAGTGTTGGATCAAAATGACATATAGTTGGAGATATATTGAATTATCTTTTACTATGAAATCTATTTAATAGATTCATGATGAAGTTTCGAAGGAACACTTTAATCAGTATATCTATAAGTAGGTTAGTATTTCATCTAAGTTGAATTTACTTCTTTCTATGAAGGAAATTTTACTAAAATTAACCTTCAAATCATATGGCAGAAATTGATGGATATGAAAAAAATATTATCTAACTATATTTTGAGAGTTAGGAAAGAAAGTTGAACAGAATAGTTCTTAAATGTTTGATATCAATTCATAGATAAAGAGTAGAGTATATCCGATAATTTTATTTTATGTTACAAAAATCTTTTTAATCGACTTGGAATGGAGGTGGAATTTATTGATTTTAATATCCCTAAAGTTTTCAATCATAGGTATATTCATTATTAACAAGTATTCCCCTTGAATTTGAGATAAAATATTCTCTTTTTAGAGACAATCAAGTAGTGTACCTATCCAAAATGGATTCTACAATTTATTTCTTTCAAAAACATTATGATACGATATAGGTTGATATTTGAAATTTTGTTACTACTATATTTATTAGTAGAAATATTCTTCAAGGCTAAAATTATTAATTTATCAATTTGATTCCAATGATTGAGAATTCATGCGAAAATCATTTTTTAGGATAATATACCTTTTTAACATTATCTAAAATGTTAGTATTAATATTTTTTCAAATAATATTACAATAATTACTAATAAAATAATCACATGGATTTAGTTTAGCTTCCTTAATGGTTGATTTATACAATATTTCATTAGCACTACATATATGTATGTAAATATACATAAAAAATGAATAAGGGGAGGTAAAACTGGTACGAAGAATGATATTTAAAAGGCCTATGACTTAATGGATTGTAATTTATTATATAATTTTCTAGGAAGATATGGATTCAGTATCACATTCATAAAATGGGTAATATCACATTTTGTCTCTTTTCATATTATGGTTCTCATAAATGTCTCACCTAATGGATTCATTAATTATTCTAGAGTTATTATAAAAGGTTATACACTATCATAAATTATCTTTTCTATATATATAGACTATCTTAAATGTCTTTTCTCTCGTTTTGTTTCAAAAGGATTGCTCAAGATGACCCTAGATTCTAGGTTCCATGATGTTCCAACTCATCTCATTTGTGTTGATGATATAATACTTTGAATTCTGGGTAGTAAAAGGGATATTTAGACCCTGAAGAAATCCTTACATCAATAAGGAAGTATCTCTTGTAAAAAATATATACTAGGTTAAGTAACTCATCTATTTTGGGAAAATATTTCCTCTTATAGGAATGAATAATATCCTTTTAGATATGGGCAATAGAGATGGGTTAATACCCTTAAATTTTCATTGAAGTGACTTTCTTCCATTGGAGATCAAAATATTACTATATTAATGAAATATTTTATTAGATATAAATTCATCTATCATCTAAGAATGGGTAGAATATATAAATGGATGGAAAAATAAGTTTTGTGAAATTGTCTCATTTTTTAATTCCTGATAAATAAATATCATAGTGGATTGATAAATCAATTGAATATGATTATAAACAAAATTAATCTAGAGTAGTAGTATTCTATAATAGAATATAATGACCATACCTTGGAAAAAATGTTCAAACCCAATAACCAAATAGATGTACAAAAATTAATAACATTAGTTATTCTAATGAATATCTTAAATATTAGTTCACTAAGAACCTCATTAGTAGATATTTTAAAACAATGTCCATTGTTAATGAAAACTTATTAGAAATTTGGATATATTGGAAGGTTACGTACATGGAATTATCCATTCAGTTGGTTGTTAAGGCCTATAACTATAATATTAGGGATTAATCCAGATTGATGGATAATAAGAGATCTTATATCAAATTTAAGCATAATATTTGGACTTGGACTTATATCATTGAAATATTCTAGCCTTAGGCCTCATTCGTTGATTATCGTTTATTTATATAATAATTACTTGTTGTTTCTCAACTGCATATATAGGATGTGGTTAAAAATATAATAAATGGATACATAATTGTATCTTTCAATGAAGAGCTAGTTTTGTAACTGAAAATGAATGGTGTTATGAGAAGTTTATTATTCTACCAATATATTACCAATGACCAAATGGTGATGCTAATTTCATATGAAGTTTCATTGAGCCTTGGATCAAACCCTCCCAAATAACTCTCATATGAATAATAGTTAAAAAATATTACCCATTGTCCATTGTTTTCTATTATCTGGAAAATCTCTCTAATCTTGTATTTATTTGTGAAACCAAAAATGGGAAGATGGAAAACATCTATTCCTCACTTGAATAATTTCGGTAGTTCTATGGAAGTTGGTATATGATATCAAATCATAAAAGGTCCAATTATGAACCATCATCACTCACATTTTCAGTACTACATTTTCATATTCCTTTATACCCATTTGTATAATTCGTTTTAGTTGGATGTGGTTGAACTTCTGCATTAAATATGGTTTGGTCAAATTTCATTATTTAGTGATGGGTTGTGTTTCTGTACTCAGCTAATATTGATGAGGATTATAGTGGTTGTTAGGATATCAATGGTGTTTTAGAAATTTTATAATGATAATAATTTATATGAATTCATTGTTTTGAGATTATTTGGAATCCCAAGAAATTTTAATCTAATAGGGGTATCATTACACAATTTTAGAATCCTCCTATACAAAATTGGATTACAATTAACTTAGATGGTTCTTCTAAAGGCATATCAGGACCCCTAGGGTATGGTTCAGTCTTTCATCATCATAATTAAAAAAATGAATTTTTCTATGGATCATGTGGAGTGGAATCGACACATGAAAAAGATATAAAAGGAATCATTAATTTTTTTACTTTTGAAAGAAAAATTGGAATAATTTATGGATGGATTGTTAATCCCAGGAAATCATGCAAGATATCAGGAATTGTATGATACAGCTTTCTTATAGACTCATGGCTAAGTGTATGGAATGTATGTATTTCCTCTTGAGCCTCAATTTCATTATCATGAATATATTTTAGGAGGAAAACATGGTAGCAGAATGGGCATGATGAAAAAGTAGTTTGTCACACCCGAATCATCATTACCAATAGTTATTTTGAATCTTATTTTGTTTCTTAGTTTTCTCTTGGTTTCCGAGTGCTATTGGATTAGATTTTATATATAGTGTGTTCTTGTTCAAATTCACTAGTCATCAAAGCCTTTTATGGTATTTGGACTCGTATTTTTTAATGAGAAGTTATATGGATGAGGTGGCTTGGAATTGAATTTGTGACATTCCTAGTGGAAGCTTTTGTGGGGTATGTTTATTGGGGTATTTTTTTCACGATTTGGCCAAACCATGTGCCAATTTCTAAATTTAAATAAAATATTTTATAAGACCTTCTTTTTCCACCAATTTTCACCCATTACACTTCCCAAATGGCCTCCCCATAACAACATAAAACCACCATATCCAGTTGGGACCCTTAAGAACTCATAATCACGATGGATTTGGGTGATTTACTCCGGAATTGGGCCAACCTATGAGCCCATATATATCTTTAAGAAAAATAATAATTTCTTTTATATATGTTTGCATTTGTGTCGTTTTTCTCTCATTCCACCTCTCACTCGATCCCACAAACACTAGGAACTCCCACATTTTCTATTTTCCATCATTGGAGTTCATATTAATCATGGATTAGGGTAAATTTCCTCAATGTCTCTCGAATAGTCCATATTTGAAAAGGGAATATTTTTTCTATTATAAATAATTCATTTTTCACTCTCTTACCCCAATTTCAGTCCTCAATTGACCTCCTCATACTTATTCAAATGTCCCTTCCAATTTTGGACGCTTAGAGATTCAACTATTAGTGTATTTTGGGTGATTTCTTAAAAGTTTTTCACGTAAGTGCATTCCTCTCTTGTTCCTTCCATTTCCTTTGGGTTTCTCCACTCACTATGGATGTTCCAAAGGTCAAAAAACTATGGTATAGTACATAGGGTTTGAATTTGGGTTTATTGGCTCAATATTAAGGATTCAGTTTTGTTTTCACTCGCTTATGGTGCGGCAATGATGCGGTTGAAGATTCACACAAATATTTAGGTATTTTAACACAATAGGTAGGTGATTACATGTGTAAGAATTCATTGATGAATTACCTTGAATGATTTACTATTTTTCATGTCCTTCATATGTTTACTTTGGTTCTAAATCATTGTTGTTGTAATTGTTTGATCATTTAATCTTAAAGTTTCATTTTTTTCATAAAATAGTGTGTTTTTCTTTTGTAACTCTTGTGGTATCATTTGGGGTCATTTTATAAGGTATGAAAATATTTTATTAAATGTTTATTAGGTTAGCATATCTGGTTTGGTAGTATTTTTTTCTTTTGTCCATGAAATAGGGGTTTTTAAAGGGTTTTATTGGAAAAACATTATTATACTTCATGGATGTGTTTTTTGAATATTGTAACTATTTTATTGAGTTATACCATGTTCAGAAAATATTTTTTTGTATTGTTTTGGTGGGAGTATTCTATAAAAATGGTGCTCAGAAAGGGTAATGATTAAGGGTGATTTCAAACGTTTTGAGAACTGTTTATGAGTTGCGGAAATGTTTTATTAAATTGTAAAAAGGGTGTGAAACATGTTTACTGTCTTTTTTGTGTCTGTATAATGTTAAAAAAATTGAATTTGAAAGGAGTTTTATGTGAAATGATTTGGGGGTTGTTTGGTTTGTGTGTATTTTTGAAATTTAAATTTCATGTAAAAATGGTATTTTATGATATGTGAAACTTTATTGAGTATAAAGAGGGAAACTCAAGTATCTAGTTGGGAAGACATGTACTAGTGTGCTAGTGATCTGGAGTGGTTTCATTCCCATTTCACATAGAATGTTTGATGATGAAACCACTAACTAAACAATTATGATGATGTTTGGTACCACGAGGTTATGGGTATGTTACCTATATTGGATCGTTCAGGAGATCAAATATTTTTTGTGGTTACCTTTCACCGAGATATGAGGTACCCAGGGCCCAAAGCATGCTAGTTCCTAGTGATGTTCCCATGACTAGTGCTCATTGAATATATGACACTCACCATCGATAGATGATTGGATTTGAGGAAAAATCCATTATCTTGTGCATTTTATTTATAATTGTTCATTCCATAAAATATCCCCCTTGAAATTTTTTTTCATTTAATGTTTCATCATTTGTAAAATAGTTGCTACCTTTTCCTATTTAGGAAATAATTCATGATTTTTATCTTATAAAGTCTGTCTCATGGGATTTTTTGGTGGAATCCTTTTGGTCTTAGGCTAACACCCTACTTAGACCCTTGGGTGTAAGATATCTTAGTAATCTTTATTGCAGGTTTAGACAATGATTTTAGTGTCAGTGGTTCAAGTTGGTAGCTTAAATTCTTGGTGTGGTGTTGTTGAGAAGGCACTAGGGTAATGGATCCTTTCCATGAGGTTTCCCTTGAGTTATTTTTTGCTTCTAATTTTATGTTGCAGACCCCTTTGGCTATTCCAAAAACGATGTATTTCAGTAATAAAGTTCATTAAAGGTTTATTTGGATTAAATTTTCATATTGAATCTATATATTTTTTTGGTTTATTAATGCTTCTAAATTCAGGTAAATCATATAAAAACATTTTTTATGATACCCCAAAACTCATTCCATCCCGTAGGGATCCGGAAACCCCTTCAGGCCCTATAATAGACTAATTCAAGCGTTTTTGGTTACAGTGACCATATCTGGTTCGTGAGAAAATTGTATTAGAGGAGGTTATCTATTTTTTGGATCATGTTCTTTTGGGAAAGAGTCTCGGTGGACTGGAGCATAGATTTTAGGGATTTAACATTCTGATTATGAGTATTGTTCCTCGATGGCACACCTCATGATGGGATTCATGTTGCATGGGGATGTTTGGTTTTATCTATGTTCTTTTGTTCTCATGGTTCTTCAATGATTGGGTAAATGTAAAGAGACTTTGGTTAATGGTCTTAGTGGACTCGCAGGTCCACGCAAGCCATGTGGAGCTAAGGATATATCCCTATAACACTCTCTATGATGGTGATGTGACTAGTGTATAGCTACCAACCCTTTTTCTATGCCCCCACCAACACTAATTTCCACTCGTAGTGTCTCATGTATTTTTATTATGGAATTTTGGAAACTTGTATTTAATGATAATATATATAACAATGATTACTGGATTTTAGGATGTGCTAATTTTTGTGAAATTATTTTCTAGTAATGTAGACATTGATTTATTTCATAAAGGATAAAAATAAAATTTCCCAATGGTTTTGAAAGAGTAAATGGTATGTTTACACCACTTTTGAAAGTGTGAAATATGTTAAGCTGGGTTTTGAAAATCTATTTCAAACAGAGTTTTCCAAGATGTTGAAAATATTTTTAAATAGAATGAAGTATTTTGAAATTTATTTTGGGAGTTTTAATATGAATTCTGATTTTGTAATTGGTTAGATTTGTAAATGTTTCATGAATTTTTGGGAACATGTTTGAAATTGTGATAAATGAGTTTCAAAATGAATGGGTGTTGATGAGATTTTGTTTTTTATAAAACCTTAAGTGTTTTGAAATGTGATGAGATGTTTTTAATTTAATTTGTATGAATTGAATGTGATTTTTAATTAAATTTATGTGTTTTTATGAAATGTATTGTAATATTTGAAATGGGTTTTGATTTTGTTTCGTGAGATTTTGAGAAAAAGGAAGTCTTAGTTGAATTTCGTCTTTCTAAAAAGTGGATAGAATGTTTCATTTAACATTTGGTATTTCCATGAGTGACCACATGCATGAATTTATATGGGATGATAGATAGTTAAGGGAACAGATGGATGTGTGCCGATATGGATATGAGGAGGGTGTCAGTGTGTCACTGAAACATGCATGTTTGAGGCCAATGGGGTACTATTGGTGGAGGGGCCAACCACTAACCCATTTATTTTCAAGGAGACGATTTTAAAGAACAATTTGATGTCTTGATGACCAGTTTTGGTTGTGTGTATTATGTGTTTTTGGGAATGTTTTGGTGGGGTGTATTTAGTTGGAAAATCCATCTTGTTTGAATGATCTTTGGGGTTTTTGTTTTGTTGGTATGTTGGGTTGAAGTCTAGATTGGTGGCCCATTATGAATAATTTATTTGGATGTCATTTTCATTGCTCTCCTCCTCTTTTCAAGACTAGTTTTTTGTTGATTTAGACCGAAGGAACAGCTTGGTTGGTACCCTAGATTTTCATTTTGGCTTTGGTACACCCCAATAAATTTTTAATGCGTGATTGAGGTGTAGCCAATGGTGGTTCAATATTAGAAGGTCGTCCTGTTAATAATTATATAGAATATCTTCCCATGTTTTAGGGGTTAGTCTACCCCTCTTCTTTTTTAGTTAAGTTGATCCTTTCGTGGAAGGAGAGTGGTTGTGGAAGGTTTAAATAGACCATGGTTCCTTATGTTCCCAGAGTTTCGTAAATCACCAGAGGCAAAGTTTGACACCATTGTGTCATCATGTTTTATTGGAATAGGTTAAGTATAATTCCATCAAGGAAGGTGAAAACAATTTTGGGTCATCAGTGGACAATGATTTCCTGAAGGGATTTGGTACTTTTGTTAGTCTCACAAAGGAATGGGATCATGTTAGGAAACCAGGGTGGAAAATTGGTTCCTCCAAGGCTGTTATGATTTCCTGTGGAAATCTCAAGCTACATGGAATTTTGTTCAAGGTTTCACTCTTGTTAATGACCTTGTCACTTGAAAGGGTCATGTTCGGTGGTTCCTTGTGCTGTTGTACTGGCTTTTGAGGGTAAATCTGGATGTTGTGGAATATTTCAATGGAATCTTATTAAGTGAGAGTGTGTTTCTATTAGAAGAATTTTTAATTCCTTGTTCTATGTGATGATATCTTCCATGTGTTTTCCATATGTTGTTTATTTTTCAGGGTGAAAGAGGTTATGCATGTGCATCCCCCAAGTCCCTATTCTCGTAAAACAATGTTATTTGAGATAGTGATTATCAGGGAGTGAGGTGATCATTATCTCTAAAATGCAGCACCGAAGATGCTCCAAACATCAAGGCTCCATCTATTTTCCTCAGAGTGATGCTTTTCACATAGTCAATAAATCCCCAGGGGTGAGAGGTCTCTTGGTTTCAAATTAATATATGGTGGGGGATGTGAAGATAGTTTTATGCTTTTGTGAGGTTGATTCATTCTAAATGGTCACATGTTCTGGAAAGGTACTTAGGGACCCTATACCCTAGGTTTGTAATATTTGTTGGTGGATAATTCCCTACACTGTTTTTGGGGGGAGGGGTGGTTTTGATTCCTCAAGCCCACTATTGAAACCCTTGTGGGTGCAACCCATAGTATAGTTGTTCATGTATGAATAACCTAGTAGGCTCTTGGTGATTTCATTTATTGTCAGTCTCAGTTTGGGATGGTGATACCAGTGGATGTGGTGAACAATTGGGTGTATTTGATGGATTGGAACTTTTTTGACCACCCCCCCCCCCATTGTAGTGGTATTTGATATTTTTGGGTCATTGCCATGTCTTCCTTTGTTAGTTGGTAAAGATTGTTGGTTCTTATGGTGGGGAGACCGACCATGTGTCTCATATAGGTTATTTAGGAATATGTTTAATGTTGTATTATATTATATTGTGAGGATTTCATTATATGTCCCCTTATAGGAGTCTTGGTTTTGTCTCATGAAATTATGATGGATCGTATAGTGGTGATTCCATTTGGGTCTCCCCATATCAGTAATTCGCTTTCCTGGCATTGTCATGGAGGTAGGTAGTCTCGTTCATAGTTATCTAACAAATTTTTTTCCTATTGTAAACATGAGATAGGAGCACACCTAATGGGATGTGGTTTGATTATTTTTTATCATTTCAGGTAAGTGGGGAATATTTTTGTTGGTGAGAGTATCCCTTCCATTCATTGGTCAAATGGAGGTGTTTTTGCCTTTTTTGGGTGGGTGAACATGGAAAGGGAGTCCATATTGGCCTATTGATTGGTTTTTAGTTTTGCATCAGGCTTTGTTGTAGAATTCCAGGGGTGGAAATATTTATGATAGGAGGAATTTTCACACCTGAAACATCAAATAAAAGATTTGATTCAAATCTTATTTTTGGTCTTAGTTTTCCCTTGGATTACTAGTGATCTGGAATATTATTTGGGGTATCAGGGGTTCTTAATAAAAGTAATTAATCATGTATGTATTGGATGTTATTGGGACTTTAATTTATTTAAAAGGGAAGGTATGAAGATGATGTTTCTTGGAATGTAATTTGTGACTCTCCCAGTGGCACCTTTTGTGGGGTATGTTAATTAGTGGGGTTTCCTCAAGAGTTGGGAAAAACCATGAGTAATTTTTCAGATTTTAAAAGAAAATTTGTTTCTTTTATAACTCATTCATTTTTCAAAAACACCCACTCGTCTTCCCATATAGCCTCCCCTTACCGATTCAGACCACCATATCCATTTGTAATCCATCGTAACTCATAATCCTAGTGTATTTAGATTATTTATTCCAGCATTGATCCAACCCATGATCCCATTTCCAGATTTAAGGAAATAATTTATTTGTTTTATTTCACATTAATTTTGTAACATATTTTATTCATTTCACCTCTCACTCGAGCCAACAAAACATAGGCACAACCCAATGTTCCATTTAACCTTTTTGGAGTTCATTATCATTGTGGACTGGGGCGAATTTCATCAAGGTTTCTAAAATCGGCCATATTTGCAAAGGGAATTTGTTTTTTTATAAATCATTCATTTTAAACATTTTCCCCCATTTTAGTCCCCACATGTCCACCAAAGCCTTATTCAAAACTCCAATCTAATTTTGGCCAGTTAGAGATTCAAATATTGGTGTATTTGGGGGGATCATCATATTTTCTCAAGAATGTGAATTCCTCTCTTGTTCCTTTCATTTCATTAGGGTTTCTCCCCTCCTTTAGGAGGTTCCTAATGTCCATAAGCTATTTTTTATACATGAGTATTTATTTTGGGATTCATAGTCCAATAATGTGGGTTTAGGTTCATTTTCACTCTCTTGTGGTTTGGAAGTGGTGCGGTAGATGTTTCACACAATGATTTGGAGGTTTTGACACAAATAGTAGGTGATTCCACATATAATAATTCATTGACGAGTTATCTTGATTTATTTAATTTTTTTCATAACCTTCATATGTCTTTGTTGTCTTAAAACTATTTTTCATGGAATTAGCTAAGCATTTAATTATAAAGATGCATTATTTAATTAAATGGAGTGTTTTTCTTGTGTAAATTTTGTGGTACCATTTATGATCATTTTATAATATATGAATAGGGTTTATTAAATGTGTCTGGTGCAAAAAATTATGGTTTTTTAGGGTTTTAGTGTTTATTTTTCCTTGAAATAGGGTTTTTAATGGGTTTTGTGTGCAAAATATTTTTATACTTCGTGGAAGTGTTTTAAAAAGTTGTAGATGGTTTATGGAGTTATAAAAAGTGTGAAAAGGATGTTAATGTACTGTTATGGTTACTGTATAGTATTAAAATGGGTTTTTTGAAAGAGAAAATGATGATTGGTGATGTCAAGAGTTTTGGGATCATTTTATGAATTTTTTAAAAGTTTTATTAAAGTGTAATATCGGTGAAAAACATATTAACAAGATGTTTTTTGTGAGTATAGCGTTAAAATGAATTGGAATATGAATGGACTGTTATGTGAAATTCTTGTGTGATGTTTTTCATGTGTGTAATTTGTAAATATATTTTTCATTTGAAATGTTATTTTATGAAGATTGAAAATTGATTGAGCACTAAGTGGGAAACCATAAGTATCTAGGTGGACGGACGTGTACTAGTATGCTAGTGATCCAGAGTGATTTCATCCATGTTTCACATAGCAACATTGATGATGAAAACACTAAATAAATTATTATTATGATTTTGGGGACCAATAGGTTATGGTTATGTTACCTACTTGTGGCTCATGCATGAGAATAGATATTTATTATGGATACTTTTCACCAAGATACGATGTACCCAGGGCCTACATCTAGCTTGGTTATAGGGGTGTTCCTATGACTAGTGCTCATTGACTATATAATACTCATCAAGGATATAAGTTTTGCTTGGAATAAAAATTTAGTAGCTTTTTTATTTTATTTAAATGTGTTCATTCCTTAAAATAGTCCCCTTCAAAACTATTTTCATTTAATGTTGCATCCTTTTGTAAATTTTTGCAACATTTTCTTATTTATGAAATGTTGCCTTTTTTTATCTTTTAATGTTTATCAAATGGAATATTTTGGGTGGAATCATATTGGTATTAGGATCAAACCATACTTACACACTTGGGTGTAATTAGAATTGGTATTCTTTGTTGCAGGTATGGACAAAGGCTTTTTATCCTGGTGGTTTGGGTTGTTAGCTAGAATTTTGGGGTTGTTTTGTGGAGAAGGATTCGGGATAATGGACCCTTTTTGTCTGGTGGTACTCATGTTCATTATTCTAATAATTTTGTGTTTTCTCCCTCATGGTATTTTTCTAAAACCATTTATTTCAGTTTTTAATTTTATTATATGATTTATTGGATTAAATTTTCATATTCAATCTATTTTTTTGTTCAATGCTTCAAAATTTTGGGAAATCATCCCCAAAAAGTTTTTATGATACCTGGAAACTTGTGCTAGCCCATTGGGAGTAGGAATTCCCCTTGTTCCATTCTAATGATGAGGTTAGGCATTAGTTTGGATGGAAACCAGATCTGGTTACTGACAGAGTTGGTATACATCTCATAAGGTTGGATAGTGTTCTGATTGATTAGGATACACATTATGAAATTTATTTTAATAAAATCACTCATTTAATACTCTTTTAATAATAAATTTCATAAAAAATTCACCATCCATTTAAATAAAATCAATCTACCACAAATAATAACAATTAGTCATTATTTTTATTCGTTTTACTTCATATGTTCTTTGATCGATGTAGTCTTTGGTGTATAGGAATGGTGCAACCAATCATCTCTAATAGATGAAGTACAATGGAAAATATCATTGAAATTTTATATTATGAAAAATGAAGTTTGTGGATATGAATTGCTACTTCCATTCATATATATTGAAGATACCTAGTTCTAAAACCTAGTGTTTATAGATTTGGGATTGATACTCATACTGTATAGGATAAAAATATAAGAGTTTATAGGGATAAAAAAGTGAATATACATTCCATTATTAAATTATTTTAAGATTTTATTAATTCACAACCAAAATATCATTAATTTTTTTATTTTGTGTTTATAAAATTTTAATTAACATTTTCAATATTAGAAAAATAAATTTATAAAAGTTGGATCGTCGAAATTGATTTACTTTGGATGTATTTTTTATAAATATATACAAATTTTTTTGGGAAACAACTCCCTCAAATAATAAATTTAAAATATATTAATGAAATGAGGTATGTAACATAATTCACTACTCCCAAATATTCTATAAGCTTCTATAATTTTACAATATTTGGCATTATAATGAGTCATTTTATTAATTCATTATACTAATGTATTAGTATAGTAAATATTTTTTATTTTCATTCAATATACAAGTTAGAAAATACATTAATATAAATCTTGTTTTCCCACAAATATTCTAAGTTACCAAATATTAATATTAGAGATATAGATTAAATAAATGTTTTATTAGTACTATAGTTGAAAACTATCAGATTATTTTTAATATTTTCGAGATTCTACAGAACAATATATATTTTTCACTCATGGAGGGAATATTCTATGTGATTAAAATTATATTGTTTAAAATTAATATTATATTGGAAGATATATAAAATCTATAGTTAGATTTCATATTCTGAAACAATTAATGGATTCTATAAAAATTATAAATTATTTATTTTGGAAGATTAATTATTTTCAGACAAGGGAAATGATACAATTTGACAATAATTACATTGATTTCCAACCATGGAAATCTATTTATCATATTAATTATAGATTTATGACCAATATGAATGGTTTTCAACAACTTTATGAAAAAGTGATTACTAATAATCCAATCGGTGAGATGGTTATTAACATTAGTCTACTAAATGGGAGTCTAGTGACCTCCATGGAGTCATTTGGTCAAATGGGAAAACTAATGTAGAATATTTATTACCTAAACTATCTACTAGAAAACTTTAAGTGTAGTAGCGTACATGGAAGCATAATGTCAAATCCACAAGTTCAAAGTAAAACTAATAATTCAATAAACATGACCTAAATCTAATGAATGGAATCTTAAAATTCCAGAATATTATAATAAAAGGAAGATGAGATGTATTGAGAATATTATTTCATTGGTTCATTTGATAACATTGTCCAAAATTGAAAAAAAATCATGATGTTTTCAGAATTATGACCTTGTCAATCCCATTGTCTAGGTAGACACCCTACACTCTCCTATGCTAACTAAATGTCATGATGAGGTAATTTATATTACTAATTGGTGGATAACCCAAATGCACTTTTAAATATATAATTGAATACTATCCCAATGTCCATGGTGAAGTATAACTCTAGTAATAGAAAAAAAAAGTACTATCTCAAACAAAGGAAATAGTAATTCTCAATAAAAATGGGGGATTATTACATAATCCCACCCACTCATTAAATGTTAAATCAATAAAATCTGAATAAGGGATATGAAAATATAAAAATAATGTGATAATATAGAAATAAAAACATAAAATTTAAATATATATATATATCAGTCCCCTTTTATATGGTCAGATCTAATAAAAAATCGTACAGTCTCATGTTATCCTAGAGTTGTAAAAGAACAAAGTAAATTTAAAAAATAACCTTCATATGAATCCAAATGAGAATCTTAAACATGTAGATAATGGCGGAACCAACATAATTCAAATCTTGTTCCATGATAATTGTGTCACTCTCTTTATAGATAAGTTTTTTTACCCAAAAATTCCATATAAATTTGTTTTAAATTATTTGGGATTTTTATGAGTCTAGGAAAATTGACGATGCCTGATTCCGAGGCTTGGTGTGCTTGGAATAGATATTTTAAATTCTATGAAAGTGCATTCAGAAAACATCTGAATGAAATTTTATATCTTTATAATCATTGATTAGATTAAAAATGTGATGGTTTTGTTGAATCATTAATGCCAAGATTCACATAAAGGAGTCTTAACTTCGACTGTAGTAGGTCAGGAGAAAAAGATCATTTTACAAAAATTTTAAATATTAATAAAATAACATAAAATTTTAATTTTATTTATCTAACCATGGTTGAGCAGCGGTGGTAGGACCACTGATTTGTCAAATCCATTTGATGGCTTGAATCCTTGTTTTTTTGTTACCACACAATTAAGAGTTAATAGGTTCATTCATTAATGACCCTCATTAATATCTTATTTCACTAATCATCATTTCCCATCTATTTAAATGGGGATCAGGCTTGGTTTTTTGACACAGATGTAAGGAACCTCTAAAAAAGTGTCGCGGCATCTTCCAACGACAATGAATGGAACCTTGGATGGAAGTTTAATAGGTATTGATCCAAAAGTAACGAACACTGACGACTTCATCATGCATGGATTCTTCTTCCACAACCATTACATATTCTCTGAATCTGAGGTATTGGGTTTGTTTAAATTCAAGTGAATTGTTTCTTTTCATAATTCTTGAAAATAATGAAGAATCGGGGAAGTATTGAATGAGTTGTAGTGTATCTAAGGTAAATTAATTACTGCCATCTTGTTCTGATGCTTATGCGGAGGGTGAGGGATAAACTAACAAGGCCTGGACCCTCCACCGCATTGGTTTTTGTCGTGTTCTTCATGGGAAATGATAGAACATGATGTAAATATGAATCGGAAATCCAAACAGTGATGACATAGTCATAGGAGGCCTATAGGCGTGTTCATATGAAAAACAAAACCGACCATCGGAGCTCACCCGATGGCCCGTGGAAGTTTCACCAGTGCGGTACCGACGATCGGTGTCAGCGGGCAACGGCGGCAGCCAACATCAACTGGCAATGGGGGCAGCAGGTAGCACACCATTAGGTTCCACGGAGGGGAGTTGCAGCATCAAGCCATGGAGGGGAGCCGCGGTATCGAACCACGGTGGTAGCGGCAGTCTACTCTATATCGGCTGCATTGGTGGAAAGCGTCCTGCCGTCGAACACCATGGTGAGGAGGTAGTGACATCGATGTCGTGTTAGAGGGAAAGAGGACCATCACACCGTGGGTCCTACAATTAAATGTTTGGCACCACATGGCACTATTGGTTGAAGAACCCAAATGAAAACGCCGTTCGAGGAGGTTTTCTGTCTCCCGGCTGGAGGATCACGCCAGCCACCCTGGCTGGGACACCTGGCAGGTCACACCCAACAGAGGTGGGCCAGGCCGGCCTAGCTTGTTTGATCCCAGCCGGGTCAGACCCGAGTCAGTCCATTACTAGATTGGGTGACCCGAAAATGGTTGAGTTGGGCCAGGACGGGGCAGGTCGGGTAGGTCCGACCAGGACAGACCTAATCCAGAACTTTTTCAGACCATATATGATTAAAATTTGGTATCTCGCAAACCATATGTTGGTTTGATGAACCGTGTATGGTGCTGAAATCCATGGAACAAGAAACTTCGTTTTGGAAAAACCACTTGTGTTTTGGAGAAATATGGAGTACAGATGGATTGTATCGAACACGAATCCAACCGAGCCCTCGGCACTAAAATGACCATAACTCGCAGATCAGGCATCTGATTGGCACATATTCTATCGCGTTGGGACTCTTACGACATGGTAGTCCTTTTGGTTGCTTCTTTTTGGAACGTCGTGGCAATTTATACATGACCAATATATTGAGGGGCATATATTTTGAATCTCAATCACACTGGGTGCGGGAAATTTTATGTCTGGCTATCAAATCATGAGTGACCCTATATAGAACGACATCATGGAGACCCTATATGGATCAGAATCATAGAGACCCTATGTAGATTAGCATCATAGGGAACCTATGTAGATTGAAATCATAGAGACCCTATTGGGATCCGCATAATAGCAATATTTAGTGGATCGGTATCATAACGACCCTGTGTGGATCCGTATCATAGAGACCCTATGTTGATCAGCATTCTAGTGACTCTATGTGGATCAGTAAGTGCATGACCTGACAAATACCAGACTAAGATTGGCCCATCATGGATCAAAGACATACAACCTAGTACCGATCGATAATGGAACCACTTCTTCATGGATCATTTGTGGAACTTCGTAATCGAATAAAATGATATAGGTTACGACTAATCATCTTTATTCATGATAGTTGAGTTGTATACTTGTTTTGATCTTAGTATTTTTTTTAATTCATGGTTGTAATCATACTTTGTGGTTTTACATCATAGAATTTTGAGAGGCCTTTATGGGTCTCTAGGTCCCTACTGGATCTTGTCATACTCACCCCTGCACGGGTTTCGCCAGCACCTTATTGTGTCATGTGCAGAAGATGAGCAGCTTGGTTGATACTTTAGGGAGCCAGGACTAGGAAGTACATGGTGGGGACTGGTTGAAGTGGAGAGCTGAGGAAATGGGTTGTACCTACCCACCAGGTAGGAACCCTGTTGGAAGTTCTCAGGAGTAGTTTTTTATTTCTCCATCATATTATATCATTCAGTTGGGCTTGTATTCCAGCTCCATTACTTTTAGAACAAACTTTTACTTCTACAGTATTAATACGTGGTTTTCATCTTGTCCTGTTCATGGTCTATGTGTTTATAGGTTCAATGGAAAGTCTTTCTTGTCTTAGGGATATGCCTTTTCGGTGCTAGTCTCCTACCCCTGGACAATTGAAGGTGGGGTTAGGATAGTCAAGGCAGAAGTCCTGGGGGATGGGTCGTGGCCAAGTGGTATCAAAGGAGTCTGTTCAACTGAATTACTAGTACATTGATCATTCCTATATAGAAATAATCTTAATGGTTTTTAAGTGTAGTTTTATGTTCTCTAATTCAAGTGTTGGTATGGTGGTTGATGTATCCATACACCCAGACCCTAAATTCTAATTTCAGACTCGGTGCACGAAAACACTGATTGTGGTTGTTTTGTAAAAAAAATTCTTTTGACCTTTTTTGAGTTGGATCACTAAGTATAACTTATTGACCATGTTGTGCCTTTTTCTTTTCAGGATGCTTCCATATCTATATCCATCTATGATTACAGTGAGATTTGACGATGAAATCCCACCGAGCGATGAGGCTTCGGGGCAGGGCCCTCTTATGGTGAAGCACCTTCGAGGGGTGCACCAGGACAACCACCACAAGTCGGGAAGTAGTTTCCACCATCCCCACTAGCAGATGGTGTGTGATGATTGAGCACATTGAATGAGTTCCAACAAAAGAGGCCTCTGATGTTTCAAGGAGAGACAGATCCCCAGGTAGCTAATGACTGTCTCGTGGCTGTGGAATGGGTTTTCCGCCTAGTTGAGACATCGATAGAGCATATGGTGAAACTAGCTCCTATAATCTTCTAAGGAAAAGTAGGGAGATATTGGAGCCTAATTCTCTAATTACACGATGAGGAGACCCTCACCTGGTTGAACTTACAGAGCCTCTTTAGGGATGAGTTTGTTCCCGCGACACTTCTCTCTGTGCGTATTCAGGAGCTCCTGCACTTACAATAGGTCATCCTGACAGTAGCTTAGTATAAGGTATGATTCACTTACCTCTCACGCTACTATATCGATACACTACGAGAACCTTTATTCTTGGGATCTGACCATTGAGTAGGATCTTCGATGAGATATTAGAGTATCGATGATATCACTCAATATCCTGACATAGGCTGGTGTGCATGGGAAAGTTTTATTGGGGGGAAAACTCTTAGTTGAGTAGGCGCCGAAGGTGAGAGTCACCACTGGACGATAGGTAGGGGAGCCATCTGTAGTAGGCAATAGGTAGATGATGCAGAGGACCCAGTAGGGCATACATTCTGGAGGACGACCCTAGGATATAGGGTAGGAGGTGTCGATCTCACGAGGTAGACCAAGAAAAAAAAGGAGCATATTATGCTTCATTTGCAGCCGGCAAGGCAACATGGGTTGCAAATGCCTGACCCACTATACCGACGATCAGTAGATGGTCTAGGGACCACCGATACAGATGTAAATATTTGAGCGAGGAGGTCTATAGGGAGAAAGATGTGGTATAGGAATAGGTCATGCAGTAGGTGGTGGGCGGTGATTTTGGGGTTCTACTACCACCACCTCTATGTGGTCCACCCTGACCTCATGGAGCAGGTGAACATGGATGAGCACTACATCAGGCAGCTAAGGACTTTGACCATGGTTCCTGAGAGAAGATTCGAGGTGTGATGTGTTTCTACTCCACCTTGGCTACATTACTTATAGACACAGGTTCTGTTCACTCTTTCATTTCCATGACTCTCATTCAGAGCTCGATGATTTTAGTAGATCCATTTTCTCGATAATTATGATTAGAGACTCCTACTGGAGAGGATTCAACAATTATACACTAGTGCTGGCAGTGTGAGATTACTCTAGGAGCTGAGAGATTTGGCTGGGATCTCTTAGTATCAGCATCAACGCCTTACGATGTCATCTTGGGTAAGGACTTGTTTACCTTGGTCCATGCTCTGATTGAATATTTTAGTTGCAATGTGTGGTGTGTTCAAGGGGATGGGATCAGGTTTTCCTCCACCAGAGTGAAAGGAACCTCTACAGCACCTGATGGACTTACTCGGAGTAGGGTGAAGCCGAACACTCATCAATTATCTATCCTTAACCTTATAGAAGTTGATGTGCGGAGTTTTTGTTATCATTTAATGGTCGACTAGTATGTTGATATCTTTCTTTATGATGTTCTAGGACTACCTCCTCAAAGAGAGGTAGACTTATACATCGATGTGTACCCCGAGATGACACTAATATGAGCACCATCGTATCATATGGATCCCGTAGAGCTCTTGAGTGGCAGGTATATTTGGAGGACTTGTAGAGGAAGGGGTTCATAAGTCCCCCTTTTTCTCTATTGGCATAATCAATTTTTTTTCCCTAGAAATCTGATGGGATTCTAAGGATTTAGGTATACTATTTTTGCCTGAACCAGGTGACTGTGAATAACATGTAACCACTATTGAGGATTGACGATCTCTTCTACCTGTTTAATAAATCTCATTGGTTTTTGAAAAACAAATTATTGGACAAAAATAGTGGATGAATCGATCTGGAAGCAACGAATGTCGATGACTTCAAGTATGGATACTTCTTACACAACTGCAACCTCTTATCCAAATCAAATATAGGGGTTTTGTTTAAATTCAAGTGAATTGTTTATTTTTCTCATTCTTTAATAGAATGAGGAATCTCATAATTATTGAATGAATTATTGTTTATCTATGATGAAATAATTTCTGCAATCATTTTATGATTCTAACACAGAGGGTGTGAGCCAAATAAATAAGGTCCAGACCCTCCACAAAATCAGTTTTTTCCCATTATTTATGGGAATAGTTAGAACTCAATAGAAACATGAATCTAAAATCCATGCGGTGGCATCATCATTTCGGGAGGCCTGTAGGCATGTTCAGAAGAAAAAATGAACTACTGGAGCACTCATGAAGGCCCTCAAAATTTCCACTGGCGACTGAAGTCGGCGGCCGATGCTGGTGGTCGGCTCACGGTCGGCCACTTGGGCAGAAACCTAAAAGCTTTCATGTACCGCGGTGAGGAGGTTGTGGCATCGAAGTCATGGTGGATGCGAAGGGGACCCTCACCCCGTGGGTACCACTGTCAGGAGGGCAGGGCCACGTGGCATCACCGGTTGAAGAACCTAAACGAAAAATCTGTTTGGGGATGTAGTCCTCCACCAGGCTCGCTGATAGTGCCAGTCACCCAGGCCAGCTCACTTGGTGGGTCATGCCTAGCTAAGGAAGTCTGGGCCAGTCTGCAGCCCAGCTAGTTCGGGCCAGGCTGGTCTACGGCCCAGCTAGTTAGGGCCAGGCTAGATCGGTCCCAGATTGGGCCAGGGGGACCCGAACCGATTCGGGGAGACCCAAACAGGGTCGGGGGGGGGAACTGGATTGAGTGGACAGGAACTCGGCCGGGTGTATCTGAACCAGGTCAGGAAGTCCTAGGATTAGGCACGTTTGGTCGGACCGAACCCATACCACTTTTGGCCTAGATATGCTTAAAAGTTCACATCTAAAGAACTAGATGTCCTTGGAATGAGATGGTCCTTTCGAGATACTCCACCAATGTTTTGGATAAAGTTAGAGAATGTCTTTGTTGTATCAATCATGAATCTATTCGGGCCCTTGACACTAAAATTCCCATAACTCACAAACTAGGCATCTGATTGACGCATTGTCTGTCTCTTTGGGAAACTTACGACAAGGAGGTGCATTGTGTTACTCCTTATTGGAATATCGTAGCTGTTGAGATATGAAAAATATCTTGAGGAGAAGGTATTTCAGTACTCATGTGCACTAGATGTTGGAAATCTTTTCGCTGGCTATCAAATAAAGAGAGACCCTGTGTGGATCGGCATCATAAAGAACCTATCTGGAGCATAATCATAGAGACCATGTGTGGATCCACATCATAGAAAAACTATTTTGATTAGTATCATAGAGACCCTGTGTGGATCAGCAACATAGAGACCCTATGTTGATCAACATTATAGCGACCCTATGTGGATTAGTAGTGTACGACCCGATGTTGACCGACCTTAGAGAGGCCAATCGTGGATCAGCGACTTACAACCCTATGTGGATCTCAAATGGAAAAACTTCTTGGTGTTTCAGTTTTGGATCTTCCTAATAGAATAAAATGATATTTATTTCTACAAATCATCTTTATTCCATATCTCTATGTTGTATACACTGTTTGAGCTATGTCTTTTTCAATGTGCTTTGTGATTGAGATCAAGAATTGTTGTATTCCTTTTTATAATTCTGAGAGATGTTTAGGGGTCTCGGGGTCCCTATTTGGTATTGTTATACTGACCCCTGCACGGGCTTCGTCGGCACCTTTTTGTGTCTTGTGTTGATAATGAGCGGCTTTGGTTAGACATTAGGGATCCATAACCAGGCGGTACATAGAGGTGTATGGTTGACATGGAGAGCCAAGGAGAAAAGCTACACCTACCCTTCAGGAAAGAACCCTGGTGGATGATCTCAGGAGTAGTTTTTTATTTTTTTCATTATATTGAATCTTTCTATTGGGATTGTATTTAGGATCTTAAAATTTCTATGCCCACTATTACTACTATGGTTTTACTATGTGGTTTCCATATTGTCATGTTCTTGGTCTATGTTTTTTCAGGTTCAAATGAAATGCCTTCCTATTTTAGGGATATTCCTTTTCAGTGCTATTCACCAACCCCTGTCCTATAGAAGGTGGGCTCGAGGTCGTCATAGAATGGGCCCTGAGGGATGGGTCGTGACATTTTTTTATAAAATATCCCATCTATTTATCTTAATATCTCATTTATCATGGGAAATATATATTCTATATCATTCATGATTTTATTTCAACATTATTTCTTCATAGATGTATATACAAGAATATCCCCTAATACATACCTTCAAATTTTCACTTTGATAGAGATTATGTTTTAATCTAAATTTTTTAAAGATATATGGATTGTGGTGGATAACGTTATTCACAAAATTTACTCATTGAATTATATTATTGGGTTTCATGTATTAATATAATTTTATATTAGAAAATTATATTAACTCTGTGAATTTACCCTTCATTATTCTATTTCATTTCTTTCAAGAACCTTACATGACGTTAATAGTGTCATTGTGGTGTTGGACTCCTATGTATCTCACAGTAATTTTGAATCTATTGATCCACAAAAAATTTATCCCATTCATGATGTGATGAAACATCCATTAGACTCTGATTTCAATTTCATTTATTCATATGCAACATTTATCTTCAATTGTGACATGATGTATTCTATCACAAACTACCCCAGCACTGCTTTCTCTAATAAAACCATGAAAAGTAGTTCATTACATGCTTATTATTCAACCTCAATGAATCCTTTATATTCTCTTAACTCACAACTAGGAATATGTTCAACCCAATTCCAATCATTATTAAACATGTTTACATTAACCCATGTGATGATTCCTTACATAGTTGTGTAGCATTCATAAGGACCCTTCCACAAAAACTCTTGTCCTCCAACATCAGACTCTTACAGACATTCATGTTTGTTGTGTATGATACATACATGCACATATTAGAAATAATTTCATTTATGTTTATTTTATTATATATCATGTTTTCCTCTCTTGGGAATCAATCAAGTTATCAAGGGGGACTTTTCTTATGGTTGTGGATCACTGGATAAGTTTCAGACTCTCATGGTGGTACCCATAGTGGTTTCTGATGTTTAAATATAATGGCCTAAATTAGGAAGTCCAAGGAGTAGGTTGAATAATATGTGTGTGTGATGAAATCGTGATAAGAGAGTGAAATTAAATTTATCCATTTAGTTTTAATATTATTTCATATAATAATAATGATACATGAATATTTTCTAAGGTATTCCCTTTTTTATGCATTAGTTAGATGGGTATCCCTTGGCCCAGCTGATAGGACACTCCTACCCAACACAACCCCATAACAACTGTTATTCCTATAGTTCTCATTAATGATCAGTGTCAACCCACATCAATCATGATGCTTCCTTGATCATAGAAGAAAATAATGTTGGACCATACCTATATACATTATTTTTCTGAAAATTTTCCAACTTTTATAATTGGAAAATAATGCATTTACCTTTATAAAGATTTCCTCAAAACAAACATATATATAAATACATATTATTATTATTTTCAAATTTTTTTAGGTTCTTTTAAATGTATTTAATAAAAAACAATTAAATTTTGAATGAATTGATTAAATAATTAATAATTTTTTATAACTATAAATGAATTAATTCTCAATATATAATTTAGACATAAAATCCACCAAAAAATAATCCATTATTCTCCCCACTAATATGTCTCCACATAAATTACAATGTAATGGAATGATAATAACATTTTAAATTCAATGAAATAAAATTAAAATGTTTTCATAAAATAAATAAAAAATAAATAAAAAATAACAATATTACTCTTCCCTAAAGAAATAAATAACCCAACATTTATTTTTTTCTTTTACAATATAAATTACTATATTTTTCTTTCCATACATTGAATAATATTAATAATATATTATCAAGGTTGAAATGTTATAATATACCTTAGCCTAAATATTTACACACATAAATCAAGATAATAATTTTAATGGATTTAATATCATAACTTGGGAATATTATCTAATCCACATATTCTTCAGTCGATCTCAAAATCATTACCATGTAAATCAAGGATCATATTTATTCATGAGTACATTGATATTATGATCATATGAATATGAGACTTCAGGTGGGTTTGTATTTATTTTAAAAACATAATAGTTTAAAAATCATATTTAAATTCAAAATTAATATGACTGATAATCAATAATCTAGTTCAAAGTAATTCTTATTTTAAAAACGATGTCACCCAACACATCAAAATAAAATTTACAAACCACATAATAGTAAATAAAATTAATGACACAATAATTTATATTTTGTAATTTTCTTTTTCTATGGTACTTTTTATAGGAAAATACTTACCCTCTTTCCCAGCCCATAATTTATCACCTCAAGACAATATTTATCATGGTTATAACAAGTTCATAGTTAAAAAAAATATTGTTTTCATAACCGAAGGCACAACCCATTTTTTCTAAAAAAATATAACATTTTATTTTTCATTTCATAATAATTTTTTTATGAGGGTCAGAAAAAACGAAAAAAAAACATGATACTCTTCCCAATATCACATAACCA
The DNA here is from genome assembly GCA_963277665.1 of Viscum album. Classification (NCBI taxonomy): domain Eukaryota; kingdom Viridiplantae; phylum Streptophyta; class Magnoliopsida; order Santalales; family Viscaceae; genus Viscum; species Viscum album. The sequence goes on along the minus strand of OY728123.1, from coordinate 855,272,184 downwards.
CCATAAAAATATTCACACTAATGAAATATAATACCTTCAACCATCAATGATATCCCCTGAAAACACAATCCAATGTATATTATACAGTTTATAATGAATGTTGTATAAGGATATATTTTATTTTTAATGTGTCACTTACCTTAAAAAGAAATTAAATTATTATATGGATTGAAAGAAATATATAATGTGAAAGGAAGGTCTAATGGATAATAATAAGTAAAAAAATTCCTCAATTATTTTAAATAAGAATTTGTATAATCAGAGATTTGACAAGAGCAATAAATTTTTTTGTAGAAAATCATGCGGTAATTTTCTCTTAAAAAAATATGAAATAAAAGAATAACATTCCCTATTAACCTCACAAGAATGAGAAAACATGACATGTAAATTTACTAATTTAATTAATAAAAAAGTAATCAACAAGACCATTATAAATTTAAATAATGTAATATAAAAGGGAAATATAATCTAAACTAATCAACTACTCCTTCTAAATCATGTTACTCATTCAATATCATCAACATTGAACTATAAAACATGGAATAATAGGATTAATAATAATTCATGTATATTATATTAAAAATAAAACAAAAATTCTAAAGTGGGGCATGCGATCTTTTCCAAAACCTATTTTAATAAATAAAGGGGGGGATTTAAATCATTTAAACACTAATCACATTTTATCAGGATAGTATCATATACTTGTCCCTTATTTTGATCCTTTAATTATCATGGATACACAATAAAAATATTAAAAGATGAAAAATATTGTTCACACTCATATAAGCTCAAAAAAATAAAATAGTCCTTTGAAATATATCCAAAATTATAATCCTTAAAAAATTATAATTGTGATTTCTTGAATAAAACTATATTCCTAAAATGAAAACAATACCACGCTTCCTCTGATGAAGACATTTTTATTCTCTTTTAACTCGACATAACTTCACTATGTCATCTATTAGGAGTATGAAAATTTATTAACTAGTATATGTTGATCCATGACTGATTTTATAGTATCTCTAGTGTGGAAACATTCTTCTTCCTTGTTGAAATCATTTTAATCCATAATAAATTAGTACACCCAAACTAGGAAAACCATATGTAGTAGTGAATAAGATCAATTTAATGACCAAAACGTAATAATCATCCTCCTCATATACTTTTTGAGTTATATTTTTAGATTCATAAATATATATTCAAATTTCCAATGCTTATTATTATTATTTTAATTTTTTTATAGAGGGATTATATTATTTCTGATTATATTATTATATTTTATTTTTCTTCCGAATTGATATGTAGTTTTACTCTCTTCCTCCTCCCTATATTATGCATATGAGTATTCCTTTTTTTCTTCCTCCCCTGAGCCAAGGATTCTACTTTATCCTTTGTAAAAATTAAATTATTTTTAAGAGATGAAGTAAGCTCATGATTTAATCTAAGCTCATTAACTCTATCAAACATATCACCATGGTGTAATTTATCACAGTCTTCCCCCATCAATTTTATTATTCAATCATTTACCTCCTTTTTTTCTCATTAATTTTAAACATGCTCTATTAGATGTGAATTAAATGTTATTGAGGAGTTATTTATCATTTCCATAGTATGGTTGTGGGATGTGTTCCAGTAGACCCATTTGGATTTATTATTCAATTATTAAATTTTGGGAAATTGGTCTATCAGTTTGGTGGGGAAAAGGTGTTCCCAATCAATTTAAAATTAATACATCCATCAAAATAAGAAATAACTAAACTAATATGAATAAATACTATAAAATGAATGAAAAAACATGAAAATCATAAAATTTAAAATATGGACATAAAATTCTATTCCTTGTCAATAATACTAAATTAGTTATCCCCAACTCTAAGATAATGTTTTTTAATTAATAGTCTACCCAAGATGTCATTAGTATCTATCTAGACACTTGTATGAAATTTATATTTCTTAAATATGTTACTAACTAACTACAAGTGTTGTATTGTATATTGAATCCAAATATAGAAATAATAATGCAAAACTATAATACATAATACAATAACATGGGAATACAATATATCAATGGATGATGACAATAATAAACTAAGATACGCCAAATAATATGAGATAAAATGTGAATTTTTGTGCTTAATTTCTTTAGATAAAAATGAGTAAAATGATTATAATATTGATGATTTTAATGGATTCATGTTCTAGTGAATTCATTGGTCTAATTAGACACTATCAAATCTCCAAATCAAAACATTTATATTGGTTATGTACATCACATTACTAATGTAATGGGAAAACCCAAAAATTTATTAAACATATAATGGAAGAATATCCCAATAGTCTTGTTGGAAGTTATAATAAATAAATCACCATAACAAGTACTCTCTAAAATAAAAAAAAAATTATTTTTAATATAAAAACTTGTATTAGACTACTTCACAATCTATATCAATTATCATGAAATAAATAATGAGTTTGAAAATAAGTGTAATGAATAAATTCAATAAAAGAATAAAAATTTAAAAGAAAGCTAAATTGATAAATAATTTTCATTTTACATTATACACCACTCTGAAAAAATAACCTACCATCACAGGATAGCCATGTGAGGTAAGATATTTATATAAATACAAAAAAACCTATAAGGGACTCTTTAGTAGATTTTTAATGTAGTATACTATTAAAAATAATCCAAATATTCTAATCTGATTTCATGTGAACCATCTACCTATATTTAAGGAAAATAGTCCACTAAAATATATCCATCTATGTATATATGTTTCTCCTTGACATTATGTCATATGTATTCTATATATCTCTCTATATGATTGCAACTTCAGTTTCACTTGGGTATGCACATGACAATATCCCATAAAATATGACTGCAATTGATCCATGTGAGACATATTATAAATCATCAATATGTGTGAATATAGTAGTTTTTGGTATGTATTATCATTCGTGGGGTGTAATGATTGATTCCTCTTACTATTTTTCATGTATATACAACCTTCGATGCAAGTAAATTTTCATTTAATCTACTAAAAAATCCTTGAATAAACATTTTTCACATTAGAGTGAATTGTGAAAATTCACCCCTCCTCCTCATTGGCTTTAGAAGGTGGATTAATGTTACTTGGACATAAATAAATCCCCCATGATTCCAATGGATTTCAATAAATGCGAAAGGGATTCAATACTAATGGGGTTTAGTTTCCTTTTAGTAGATAAACAATAACCTAGACATCCTATAACAAACAAGAGACTATATAATGCCAGATAAAATGAATGAAAACTAAAAAAATCATTTACATCAAAACAAAATTAAAACCAAGTGCACTAGATATATACTACAATATCAATGTACATTTTTTATGAAAAAAAATCACAAATAAAAATGACCTGAGACAGCTACAACTCCAATGCTCTAACAAGCTTTGTGCTCCTAGTCCACCAAATATCCAATGTATTACTAACCAGTACTACATATGTGCGATAAATTAAAATTTTCCATGTCTTGATAAATAATATCTTCCAAAGTACTAAAGTTCCAATGCAGGGGTGAGTACTAAAATCCATTATAATTTCCCAAATGACTTCCCTACTTACACCATTATGAAAAAATTTTGTAATATTTATATAAAAATAGTTTATATTATGTAATTTCTTAATTATGTTATAAAAAAATAGACACAAGATCCAATGAAAACATTTTCTGAAAACAAAAAAAAAATCAAAGGAAAAAAAATACTATTAACCATTTCACATATTCCATTTTGGAATACCCATTCCATTTAACATATTGCCACTACTAATTGTGCAAGTATCATTGATACTGTTGCATCCTCATGAGCAGTTTCGCATCGATCTACCATTTCATCAAATGGTTATTAAATCCCATGTGACATTATATATTTGGCACCTACTAGAAGGTCATATTTCAACAAAGCCTCATAAATTCAATATGAACTCACACCTACCCATTATGCCAAACCATGCCACAATCAACATTTCAACAATTTCAATAAAATAACTATTTTATTTAAAACTATTTTAAAAAAATCAATTAAATCAATGTTTTATTGAAAACACTATTACATTTATCATAACTACTCCATAATTAATAAATCATCATTTTAAAATCATGTTACCGAAATCACTTTCTGAAACATACCCAATTTCAACAAATACACAAACAGTCACTCTGGAGAGTTTTATAACAATAATTGTACATTGAATTCACATTCAATTAGCTATCTAAACAATCAATTTAGAGCTTATCCTTGAAATTATAAATAGAGGAGTCAAGAGTGAATCCACCTACAATGGGTTTTATGGAGAAGCTGAGGAAAAATAGTTTAAAACCAATGATATCAGATTGAATCTAAAAAACACCACCGTAGATCTCTCCCCTATCATGAAAAAGAATAAATCTAAAAATTTATGAAATATAAGTCCCTATATCTACCCACAATAAGGGTATATCTATGAAATCCGCAGAATGGGATAGTTAGATCTAATAAAACTCATCAAGAACTACAACAAACGAAGGATTTCCATAATAATCAATCTTTAACACAAAAATGAACTAATTTGGATCACTTCTAATTAAATGTGGAGAGGTTTTACATCCTTTAAGAGTGAAAATCCTTTGTTAGGGCAGTGTTGTGGAAAAACGAATCCTTTAGATGTGAAAACACATTATATCAACAATTTAAATATCAAACTTATTACCTACATATGGTTTATTCTAAAGGATTGAAAAATTGTGGGCTAAGTGTTGTCCTTATTATTTTAATTGTGACCTGACATGGTCAACTCACAAAATTAAAAAATCATGTGCCAACCATTCCAAATATTCTTATCCAACATATGTGCAACACAACATGGTTTCTTCTAGGATTATGTATTGTTTTAAACATCCCCTCTACAGCCCATGAAACATTCCTTTATCCATTTTTTATCTATTCACCATTTCCTATAGATGTTGTACAGTTTTCCCAAACCATTCTCCCACTATGCACCTATTTCAAATCCCCAGAACACTCATAAAGTACACTGAAATGTCTCAAGAATCTCCCATATACAATACATTGGTAAAAAGAATAAAAAAATAAATAGTTATGTGAAACTGGGGGTTCAACATTATCCCCACCATTGGTTAATTTCTCCCCCAAAAGTAGAAAACCATCGATTCCATGGAAGATATTTGGCCATTACAATTTTCTGTCCATCTCATTTTCCTAAGTATCCTCTTGAAACTGATCATGTTTCCATAAAACCACTTTATATCAATTTTGTAACATGAAATAATTTAATATGAATATCCAAAATCCACAATATCTTGTGCACGAATGAAGAATCTAGTTCTAGTTCATCTTGATTCCACCTTATCACATGGTCAGGATCTGGATGATAATTTTTAAACTGAGATACAGGGAACACTTTTTGCAACACAAAAAACCATGTTGGTAATATAAACCGATAATCCACCACACCAAACTCTCCCATTTAATAAAATGGGCCTATGTATCAAGGATATAACTTTCCCTACTTCCCTAAACGAAGATGTCCAAGCCTTGGAGAGATCCTCAAGAACACATTATCACACACTGCATAAGATAATATTCATCAAGGATGATCCTCATATGATTTTCAATGAATACAATTTATCGACATCCATTTTCTAATCAACCAAATATTTTCAATTATTTCACAGACAAGGGTCGACCCAACTATTTACATCTCACATGTTTCCACCAAATAATGTGGGGATTGAAAAATATTCCCATATAATGATTCAAAATGATCCATATTAATTGAGGCATGATACCTACTTTTATATGAGAACACCACTAATAGAACATTCATTTCCATGATCCCCCAAATTTAATTATACAAGCCCACAACCAATCCTCAATTATTGGTATATTCATTTCAAATTTCACATCTACCTAAGGATGTAACATCTTACTCATGGTTTTCTAAGTCCCAAGAGATTTATGATAGGATTTCCCAAAATGAGATATGTACCTTAGATCTCAATTTGATAAAATTGGAACTATAATTCCATGACTCTTTATGACTTCTTGAATTTAGAATTTTGAATGTTCCTCTAACAAATAATATTTAAGAATTGGGATGAAATTATCCAACTTCGCGAGTCGATCCACTATCACCCATATGGAATCATGTTTCCAAAAAATTATTGTGACTCCTGATAAAAATTACATAGCTATCTTCTCCGACATCAAAACTAGGTTGGGTACCAATAGTATAATTCTTAATTGTCAGTGATTCTCTTCCTTATCTTAATGACATGTGAAGCAGCTATAAAAAAATTATCCACCTTCTATTACATTCTAATCGACCAGAATTCTACTTTCAAATATTTATAAATATTTAATATTCTTGCATGAACAACACATATTGAATGGTGGTAATCATGAATAATTCTTTCCTTAAGAAAATATGTACAACTATATGATTTTTAACCTACACAATATACTCTCATCCAGCTTCCATCCCTGAATAGTGTCCCCACCATTAATTTTTGAAGTGATCACAACACATTCTGAATCAGAATTCCATGCCTCTTTAACCATAATTCAAAATTTAGGAACCATCGAAACATGGAAAAACGACAACATAAAACCAATATTTAAATTCCATATTAATTTCATCAAGGACTAACATCAACATACTTTCATATGACGCCTCTTTTTACAACTAAACATGTGGCTTTATTCTCAATGCATCTTCCACTAGATTTCCTTCACCAGGTGTATTCATCTAGTAAACACCGAACATTTTGAGATACTCCATCCAAATTATTTATATTATAATCAAAATCATTTATGAGAAAATATGTTTAATTATCTTATGATCTATAAAAATAATATTTTTCTAACTAAAGATTTAATGACGCCACATCGTAAAATCATGGATGACTGTAGATAACTCCAAATCGTGTGTTGGGTAGTTCTTCTAAGGCACATACAAAGACCTTGAAGAATATGAAACAATAATTTATATTTTCAGGAGAACACACTATAACCTGGATCCTAAAGCATCACAATACACTATGTACTCTTTTCCTAATTTTGGAAAATCATGATTTCGGCTGATGTAAGGAGATCATTTTGCTCTTGGAATGACTTCTGGAATTCCTCTTGGAATTGGAAGGGAACGTTCTTTTTTTCAAAGTTATTATAAGTGAAGCTAATTTTCAGATGTTACACACAAATAATTAGTAATAACTAGCTAGAACAAGGAATATTTTTATTATAAAAGTCTTTTTTAGTGGATTCCATGATATTACAACTTCTATCTTCTCAAGATCCATAGAAACACCTGTTTCCGAAATTACATGGCCAATAATGTGTACCAATTGTATCCCAAAAACTATCATGGATAATTTGGAATATAACCAATGATCTCTCAAGATTCCCACCCCTGTGTCCATGTGTTTCTCAAGTACATCCCTTTTCCTTGAAAATAACAATATGTCATCCACAAACACCACAATAAAAAAACATAAAAATATATGAAATATCTAATTCATCAATGAAATAAATACCATGGAAACATTCGTAATACCGAATGGAATTAAAAAAATATTAATAATGGTTGTATCTTTTTCTCAGATATATCTTTGAAATATCTTTTTTTCCAAACTCCAAATTTTTTATGTCCTGATAAAATTTCAATATTATAAAACCACTAAGATCATCAAAATTGATTGAAAATATCATCAATGCATGTAAGTGGATACATATTCCATATAATAACATAATTATGCTTGGATAATACCCACACAATGTTTTGGGTTTCATTTTCCTATTTTAGAAACAAGAACGGTTCTTGCTATAGAGATATACTTCAAAAAATGAACCCTTCGAATTTTTAGTTATTCCAAATACACATTCAACTCCATTATTTCTATTAGTTCCATTTGAAAATATATTAGTTAGATTAGATTTTTCATTAGGAGTATATCAATTGTAAACTCCACTTACCTTATAGTTGGCCGCCCATAGATGTTTTTTGGAAAAACATCTTGAAAAATATTGAATAATGGTGGAATAGTATTACTCTCAATCTCATCCATCGATTCCCTATTCAACACCACCAACCAATAAGAGATTGTTCTAACTACTGGTGTAAACAAGCATGTTACACTTTCCTTTGACTTCCCTATTTAATATGAAGGGATACTCCCTGCTTCTCCTCATTGTATTGATAAGTTGGAGGAATGTTACATGGCCTTATGTGAAATTCCCAAGATGCCAAAGGATAGTAGTAAATTTCTACTAGATTCAATTCATTTGTGTGGGGGGGGTGTATTTACTATTAAATTAATAAATTAAAGCCCAAACATTTCATTACACAACAAAACACTACATGATGAATCATTAAATGAAACAAAATCACACATTTCAGTTATATCAAAACCAAAATAAACCGTGTTACATAAAGGAAGAATACAATATCATTGTACATAGAAGAATATCAAACTATCAAAAATAATAACAAAAAAAGAAAACTAAAAATCCCATGAACTAAAAATCTCTATGATACAAGTCCAGAAAAAATCCCATGCATCATGAAGTAATACTAAATATGTGTGATCATTTTCCTTTTACGATGTATCAATAAATGACATCTGAAAAATTGAAAAAGATGAAATATAGGAATGAGTAATAAAACTCATTAGGTTTTCCCCAATGACTTCCCTACTCATGCTACAAGGATAAAACATGTTAAAGATATTAATATACAAAAAAATATATTTATTAATTTGTTTAAAATGGTTGATAATTAAATATGAATAAGTGTCAAAGACAAAATTTTCTCAAAACAACAACTATTTCAGAGGAAAAAAACCAAAAAATACTTTAAACCATTTCAAAAGATCCATTCGGGCATATCAATTTCATTCCACATATCCACACTACCAACCATGTGGGTTTCATTATTACAGTTTCAAACACTTGAGTCTTTTCTCATCGATTTACCAAGTCATCCCAGGTTAATTAAATACCACGTGCCATTACACCTTTGGAAGTGAGCACCTGGTCATATTTCATCCAAACCTCATAAATGCAATATAAAATCACATCCACCCATTATACTAAACCATGCCCCAATATTTGTTTCAACCATTTCAATAAAATCAAACTTTTATAAAAAAAATTTAAAAAAATTCAATAAAACCAAACATTTATTGAAACTGTTTTCCAAGTGTCAAAACCAATCAATCATTTTATAATCATCATTTTAAAATAAATTTACCCATGTTACATTCCTAAAAATTCTCAATTTTCCACAATTCAAAAATTCATCACTCAAGTGGGTTTTGAATAATCATTGTAAAGAGAATAAAAATTCAATAATTAATAAAAACAATCAATTTGAAACAATGACTTCATATTATAAATAGTGGATTGGAGAGTAAATCCACCTAACTTGGGTTTTTTTGGAAAATATGAAGTACGAAAATTTAAAACAAAAAAATATGTTGAATCTCCAAAAACCCACCTTAGATCTCTTCCACTATCATAATGAAGACCAAACATAATCATATTTCACATCTGAGCCCCTATATCTACCCAAAGTGGCCATAGAACTAAGAAAGAAATTGTAAGGGATTAATATATATAAGAAATATCATCAAAACTAGCATGAAATAATTATTTCATTCATGAATCATGATTCCAAACACAAAAGAACAACTTTACATTACATCCAATTTTATGCGGAGAGGTTCAACGACCATGGAGAGTGAAATATCCCATGTTAGGGGTATTTTGCAGAAAAATGATACCTATATATGTGAAAACCTATTAAATCCAAAATTTAAGGATCTATCATATGACTCGAGAATGATTGAGTCACACTGTTAGGAAAACCATGCACCAACCATGATCGTGCCTCTATATTAATATATATCTATTGTGGTTAGCTTGTAGTGTTACCAAACCATGCACCATGCAAGAAAAATATCATGTTCCAACTTGTCTGCAACACAACACGATTTCTCCTATGATTTCACATGCTATAGAAAAACCAAGCATAGCCTTTGATCCTTCCCTTTAGCCACTATTTATCTATGCATAGTTTTTGTAGGTTTTTCACTGTTTTCCCAAACCATCCACCAATAGTAAAATTATTAAAAATCCCCATAACTCTAGAAAAGTTCTCCAAAATCACCCAAACATCAACCATATACACAACATACTTAAAAATCATAAATAATGAATTACTTACATTAAATGATGGGTGCTACAAAATGAATGTGATGTGAATAAGACAAATGTGACAGAGACATCTGGGGTATCTCCATGAAAATGTCAAATATTTTAATCCTTGATATATGAATTAAATTATATTCCATCAATTTCTTTATATTTGTAAATTAATTTATACAAGGGGAATATAAGTATTAATTATGTGAATAGTTGCAACACAGACAGCCATAGCTCTGCTATCTCCATAGAAGTGGAGAATAATATTTCACAACATTCATTCTCTCTATCCTACATGCATTAATTATATTATATTCATTAAAGATATTGAAAAGGTTAAACAATTCATGAATCGCCATTATAAAATTCATTTAGCATTATATAGCTTACCTGAAAAGATACAAATATTTTACAGAGATCCTTATCTACATCATTTATATAGGAATCAAGAGATCCATACCCACATTCATGTTCATGGATAGAGACATATCGACGCATCATGAAATCCATTTTATATTCCATACAATAATATCTAATAAATTTACCTCTCCCTAGGTCTATATTAGATCCCCTAGCATTATTATGATCCAGTAAAAAAATTGGATTCTTTTTAAACTCTCAATGTGTTAACCATAGTGGTTTCCTTCATGTTCATTTGGTGGTTGGGTTAAGTGAGGCTAGTGAGTTGGTGGAAAGATGTTATTGAGTGAGTAATGGAAAATAATGGAGTGAAATGAAATCATATTTTTATGTGGGAATAATTCCCTTGTTAATATAAATTACAAGTTAATACTTTTATAGGGTCCATGCTTATTTAGACTTTGGAATGTGACATTCCTTGATTTATTGAGAATCCTTTATCCCTCTTGGGAAGATAACTCTCCCCAGGACCTTTTGATACATGAATTTATGACATCACTAATTTATTTATTCTTATTTTTTACTAGTTCAATGATTAATGCTTCCTTTCTCAAGTATTCAAACATAGAAACATGTGAAATACTACATATTTAGAGTTCTTTATCATTAATATTCCACCTTTTTTCACTAAGAAAATTTAAATGTCATTTTTTTATGTTTACCTCAAAAACAATTATATATTTATATTCATTTATTAAATGTTATTTCAAACATATTTTTACATATTAATAAAAATACAATCAGTAATGTTGGGAAATGGATTAATTAATTATTTACATGTTATTGATTCAAATTAATTTTTTCATAATTTGAATCATCGTTGTTGAAAATACATATATTGATAGTATTAAATATATTACTAAATATTGTATTGATGTGGTTATCGAGGTATTCTTGTTTTAATATTACTGTTTGTAGTTAGATAAAAATAAACAATGTTCAATGAATGTAGTTTATTTTTTTACATCTACATTGGAATATATAAAATAAAATCCAAAATATCAAATCATACATCTAGGAAACATTCAGTTGATAGAAATATAGATCTTAGAAAATAATAATTTTCTCATAATAATAAATTGATCTGAATTATATTGAAGATTATTTTATTCTGAAAAAATAATAAGATGTTATGAAGTGTGAGGTATAAAATTATAAAAGGTTACATTTTAAGAAGTATTCTAACCTTTTTATTTTTTATGACTATAAAAATTAAGGAAACATTAAACAAAAGTGTCTGAGATTTTCATTGAATGAAAATTAATCAATAATATCACCAAACAATAATGGTAAAAGTTATAATTTTTAATTATAATTGGTGATATAGTAAGGTATCAACATTGAAATTTTATCTAGAGAGTTATGAAAACCAAAATATATAAGGATTTGTTTTTGATATTCCTTCAAATAACAAAAATCATTGTTGTTGTGGATGGTGAATATCATTCGACTATAACATTATAATTATATTATTCATCCAATGATGATGATGATTCTAAAAAATGTATAAGAAGAATAATATATGGATATCTTATAGGAAAATATAAAAAGTTATTAATGAAAGGTAATTACACTAATGTATAATTTTCTATGGCTGATAATAATATTTCAAAACAAAAATGTTTCATTAATGAAAAATTTGTGACAGCTTCATTATAAATTAAATTTTTTATGAAGTTGCTAAAGTGAAATAGGATGTTGAAATTATAATTAGTTAATATATAATTTTAATTTTCAAATAGAAAAAATTGTTAAACATATAGACTTATTTAGACCACTAGGGGATTCCTATTGAATTTATTATTCTAATTATAGAAAAAAATATTCTTCAATTTACATATTTTATTCTTTAAAGTGACTAATATTATAATAAATTTAAATTGAGATTTCATTATAATAATTGATTCTCTCTATAGAAGAATTCATAATCCATAACATACCAAAAATGTAATTACAGTGAATATTATTACATTCAATATTGAATATGTTGATAGTTGTGGGTATATAATCTTTTATTTATTGATTTTTATTACACAAATTATTTTGGGTATCAAAATTATAGTTTCATATGTTGTGTGATAATGAGTTTGGAACTATTGGTATAAAAAATGTTATAGGATTCTCGATAAATTGAATAACATCTCAATTGAAGGGGTGGAGATTTTGAATGTTAATATGTCTTAATATTTCATATTGGTACTAAATATGTTATTGAATAATTTGAAAAAAAAATATTTACTGAATTTTTTTGTTTTGTATTTTCAGATAATTTTAAATGATATATTGTTTACTATTCATATATTCAAAAAATCACATTTTAAGGAATATTTTGTAAGATATGTTTTTGTAAACATTATTTCATTTTAGAATCCATGCACACTGTAAGTGGTTTTTTGAAGTATATTATTTTAAACATAAATTACTTAATATATATATATATATATTTATTATTAAAATGTGACATATTTATGATTAATTTCTTCTTATAAATATTCATTTATGTCATAGTATTGATTAACTACACAAAACATTAAATTTTTAACCCATTTTATTTCATTTTTTTAGTTAGTTTTGGTATAATATTTTCTCCCAAAATAAAAAATCTAAATAACATAATTCAAATTAATCAAATATACTAATTATTTACAATAAACATTCACACATTTTAATTATATGATTTTTATTCTTCTTTTTGTAGAAAATTATTTTCTTCTTTAAATATTCATAATAAGTTTTAACTATTTACTTTTTTATCATGTTCATTTGATATTGGTTGATGCACCTATATATTGAATATTATCATCAAAAAATTTCCCTTATACGTTATATCATTATAAAATATTAATATTGTAAGATATCATGATTAATGAATTAACTGACATATAAATATAAAATTATTTTGATGCAAGATAAAATAGGTTGACTGGAATCTATTTCCCTAATAATCTTATATTTTCTTATTAGTTTTTTTACAAAAAAATATATTAGAGGATCAAGGATTACGAGATTAACTTCTAATATTATTGAGATCATCATGACCTATATAATGGGTATATTATATTTTTGTATTTTAAAAAGTTCTTTGTTATTCTCTTCGTGAGGTTTTAATTTAAATACAACTATGAATTTCATATATTTAATTTTAATTTCTATTTTCATTGGAAAATGACGTGTTGTATCAAATTAAAAAAAAATATGATATTTGTTGAATATAGTAATGTATGAGGGTAAGAATATCTTATTACAATATTTAGATCAAATAAATTTTTCTTATGGTTTTTCTGCATTTGATAATTTATATCGTAGAAGTTTTGTTCCTAAAGATTGTTTTATAAATCTAAAATTGATCATTGAACTACATTAGAAAAAAATGAATTTAAGGAGGTAAAAAAATAAATATTTCTTTCATTTAATATTAATTTTTTATTTTTTTTTGTATTTTTAGGCTATAATTAAGTTAAATGTAAAATTTGTGTCGTATACATTATATTCCACTTATTCAATGTTTTTTGCCTCAATTTAAAATATGTGGATATTTTGAGTCTATTTAATTATTATAAATTCTTTAGTTTTCAAATATAATTATTTTGGATACACTGGTTTTTCATATAGGTCCTACCAAACTATATTTTTATGTAGTTAGATTAATTATAGTAATCTCAAAATCGTTAATTTGTCATCTTATTGATGATTCCATACTAAGATCCTATTATGACCTAATATTTATATCATATAATCATTAATACATCTACGTAGACAATTTAGTTTATGAAATCCACAATTCATAAGAACATGAGGGTCTTTATTATCCCCTAGAAAATTAATGTTAAGGGATTAAAAATGATTATGTTTGAGAAAAGAGGAGTTAATTGTAGTTTCCATTGATATTTTCTAAATTAAAAAGGGCATTGTGACTACAAAATGAATTAAAAACTATGGATGATACAACTAATTTAATGTTTTTGGTAATACATTAGTTAGTTTAAGAAGAATTTTTTTTTCATTTTCAATAAAATACTATAGTAATTTATTGGATGGAATGAGAATGTGTTTAAATGTTGGTAAAATTTGAGTGATGGGTATGAAAATGAAATTTATTCCACTATTTATAGTAATGATAATTGAAATTTTTATTTCATATATGGATTATAAAGTATGTGAAGATTCAAAAAATTATTTATTATTAAGGAAAATTGGTACAAATGAAATGATATTTGAGGGATGTATAACAAAACTCATTTAATTCTACTATTAAATTATGGAGTGTGAATGACTTAACAATTAATAGTGAGTGGATTAATTATTTTAATTAGAAATTATATTAGATTAAGAATATAAAATTCTAGATTTTTCTCAAATGTCTACAAAAAATAATATTATTATAATAATATGGGTGTTCTTTTACATGTCAAATGAAAATTAATTAAAGATCTCCAATATTATAAGTGGGTTGGTTTGGGTTTCATTGGGGTATGGGGTGTTCAAAGGGTCATTCCCTAGGTTTTACATGTCTACTTCATTTCATCTCTTCTGTCGTATTCCATTATGTAATGATATATTAAAACTTTTATAAAATAGCAAAATTATGATGATTAAGGTAACTGAAATAATTAATTAATTTTATATTATTGGATTAATTTTCTTGAAAAATAGTTTTTCTATATTATCTATGATTGTCACTATAAGGACTGGTAATTTTTTGTTTTCAAAAAAAGAAGATACAAGATCATTGGAATTGATGTGAAATTTCTATTCTTAATGTAGAACATTGATAATAAGTGTGCATTGATTAATCAACAAAATTTGATCTTGAAGATGATGATAAATATATTTTAAGTCAATGAAATAATTTAATGGTCTCTAAGAAGATTTAATATCATTATATTTTTTACATGAAAAAGGATTAATGGTACTAAAATTCATACAATTAATAGTGAATAGAGAACTATATATCACCAAATAAGAAAAATGTATCGCCTATATTTTTTTCTAAGATGATTATATTATATTGATTGGAAAAATCAAATAATAATGAAATATTGTTAAATAAAATTATTGATTATATTTATATGTGAATGTTCGGTGAGATGAAGTACTTTTTGGGAACCTAAATTTCTCCATATAAGGATCATATCTTTTGCTTCATTTATAATTCTGACATATAGTTTCTATAGAAGTATCTAATAGATTATCCTATGATGATATTTTCCCTAATTAAAAGGTAAATTAATAATTTAAACGATGATAATAGAAATGAGGTGGAACAAAATGTATTTTGAACAATTATTTGTTGTCTTCATGTTATATATGTTGATATATTTTTGTGAAATATATGAATTTTCAGTTAATTAATAAAAATTCGTATAATTAAAAAATATTCTACAGTTTATCAAGGCTGATATATATTATGGATTAACATATTATATGAAATTATTTATTAATACACTTGGCACTTTAAATGGGGATTTGGCAGGTTTTATAGACGATTGGAAGTCCACATTGCGATGTGTTTTATTGTTTGGAGAATATAGTGAAACATATATGTTTAAAAATTAAAATTGTATTAATATTGTAAAATTTGAATAAAAATATATCATTTCCACAAGTTAAGCTACTTTACTCTTATAGATGAAGAATTAACTAGAGGGCTTGATTATGGAAGTAATGTTTTCCTTACTCGTGATATGTGATAATAAAAGTTCTATGAACAACATATGAAATTTAGTTCAACATTATTAATTAAAGAATTTTGATATGAAATCAAAATTTATCTATGATAAATTTGGAGATGAATTCAGTAGGAATGATATTATTCATGAAAGTTATTATGTGATAGATGAATTTACCAAACCCTACATAAGGATGTGCTTTAGTTATGTTGGTTTGTAATTAGAACAACCATACTCTTTATTTCATATTTAAAAATGCTTTATTACAAAAACATTGCAATTCATACCACCGTGATGATCGATATTTCTAGTGTCGTTAGAGAATATGGACATTAAATTACAACTTATGACATAAATTAACACATCTTTATTTAAAACATCTTTTACATGACTACAACATTCCTTTGTACTTACCATTACATGGTATAATAGGAGGAAAAACATAAAAAAAATGGTAATAAATAAAGAAATTTAAGGGATTATAAAGAGAATAACATGAAGAATACAATAAATTTTAGGCAATAAGAATTAAAATATATCATAGGAGAAACATGATCATAAAGGCATTACATAGCATGATTACTATAACATGGAAGTGTGGAAACAACATAAAACATTGCATCTTTAACATAAAGGAATTAGGAAAACCCCTATCCTAACATGGTGCAAAACATTCCATAAAGGAATCATGTATACCCCTATAAAAACATGATGTATCATGATACAAAAAATTACCCAATGCATTTGAGCACTATCAGGGAGCACCCACCATAAACATTTCAATCTCATTATTAAGTGTGACACATAGATCATATAACATGAATCTATTCAGAATCATAATTTATTCTAATATAAAGGAATGTAGAATAAATACTTGAAATTATATAATCAGTTAGTATATGTTAATAACAGTGAATACCTTTGATAGAGTAATTAGTGTGGTATTCAATACAAGATGATTTTGGCATGGAAAATCACACTGCAATTTCGGCAGCCTAACAGCGTGACATAAAAATTCATAATTTTTTTTGATGAAATAGAAAAGGGTAACTCGTAATATATACATGAAATTGATATTAATTGGCCTATATGGATAAATTTCCCAATACAAATAATTTTTAAATTGAAGGCATAACATAATAAATAAACTTGAATAAATAGGAGAAATGGAATAACTCATAAAAAATATCAACAAGGTAATGAGTGTACAAGGGTGGGACTAATTATAGAGAAAGAGGTATCCGAATGTAAAAAAACAATATGGGAAGTATGGGGTGGTGAAAAAATATACCAAATCATTTTTAATTGAAAATGAAAGGGAGTAATAGTATAAGGAATCTTAGATAATAATGAGAAATAAAGGAAACCCTTACTTGAGTGTGTGACATCAAAAGCTTTATGAGGGGATTCTGGAGATCATGTATAGCCTTGGTAGGATTATATTGAGGGGAGAATAGATTATGGATTTTATAAAAGGAATTTCATAGAATAAAAGTTGGATCTTGGGTGGGTTTATAGAGGAAATGAGAGGGGAATTCTTTAATATTTAAAAAACATAGCTTTTGGAATCTATACAATTTAATTTTCAAAACCACCGACCATACCATAGGTTTTAACATTGTTTTTTACAAATAGGAGTGAAAAAAAGTATTTTATAAGGCCAGTTTCCAAATACATTAAAATATTATCCTTTCTTATGTGGAGGTGAGTCACATCTTCATGGAAATTAATTTTAAATCATAAAATATATTGTACATTATGGAGGATTCACGAAGGCATTATAAAAATAATTCAAATAAATCTAAAATCATATTATTTTAATGTAAAAACATATATTTGGGCTAAAATACCCATTATAGTATTTATTACATCATTTTTGGGTCTTTATGATGTCATAAAACCCATATTTTATTTATACGGTATTTAATTTTTACCCAAAAATTTGGCAGTCTCAAAAAATTATGAAAAATAATCGATGGGATAATTTGAACATATTTATTCCAAAATTAATATTAATTGTATCAAAATAATTTTATAAATATTCGAATTTTCATGTTTAAAATGGAAACTGACATTTTTTGATAATTCACATGTTTTGAAAAAAAAAATTTACAAAGCTTATTAAATATTATATTTTACTTCATAAAAATTATGTACTAATTTATTATTCATAAAATTAATTTGATAAAAACATTTTATTAAGATATTAATTATTTTAAAAATTCATTAATAACATAAAATAAATTCTTTAAAAGGGAACTTTTAATTTTATCGTATAAAAATATAACTCTTATCAAACATATTACCTAATAATTTATAGATAAGGAACTGATATAATAATCATTTATAAGAATTTTTTTATTAATATTTATTATAAAAACAATAATTCAATTTAATAAGGTATATATTTTTCAAAAGTAACATTTTTACCTAAAGAATCAATTTATCACATTCATCATTTTTTAAAGAAAGGCTATTCTTGTAAAGGAATTGATGGAATGGGAATTTTATTTATAAAAATGGATTAAACAATAAGTAACTAATACATTGTTATATAACCCCTTATATCACTCAGGTATGACCTAAGGGTAACGTGTGCGATGATGACATACTCTTAGGGTGGCTCTAATGACATCGCTCGCGTGGTAATCACTATTATCATGAACTTCTCCCGTAAGAGATTCTATTCAAGATTAATGTGCTGATGCTCAAAATGGGATTATTCATGAGTCAAGACTACTGATTCTAGATCCTTTCCGAGTTCCAAACAATGAGATTCGAGCAGCCTGAGTCTACTAGATGAGTCCATCCTCTCTATGGCCTTTATCAAAAAGAATTTTTTAAAACCATATATTTATATTACTCATGTGATAACTATTCAACAGCTATATTATCAATGGTAATGATACATAATAGTCATTTAAACCCAATAATAAAAAAATTAGTGGATGTTTTTTCAATATCTATAAGTCATTATAAGAAAGGGAATTTTATTCTTAAATTATTGGGTCATTACAACATTACACCCTTAAGAAATATTACCCTATATATTTAATTTTTCCATACTGAAATTGATGAGGGTAACTATGACTCATCACATCCTCAGGTTCCCACTTTGAATCTTTAAATATGTTGACTGGCCACAACACCTGGATGAGGGGAATTGTCTTATTTTGTAGAAAAGTTTCCCTATGATGTATGATTTTCAGCAGATTTTTTTCTAGGATAGGTCATTCTCTAATGCTTCCACCTTCATATTGAGTACATTTTATGTTTCTAGAATGTTTTTCCTTGGGAGTGATACATGTAATACATCATGTACTTGGGATAGTATTGATGGTAGTTCTATAAGATAGGCCACTTATACAATGTGATCAAGTATCCCAAAAGGGTCTATGTTCCTTGGAATAAGCATTCCCTTCATCCAAAATCTCATAACTCTCGTCCATAGTGATATTCGGATGAATACCAAGTCCCCAACATCAAACTCAAGGTCTCATCCACGATTGTCAGCATAGATTTATTGTCAACCCTCAAAACAATTAATGTGTTGTTGCATAGTATTAACCTTCATAACCATTTCATTGACCATTTCTGCACCTAGAATTTTTCTCTCTAAAACTTCATCCCAGCATTACAGTGTTCTGTTCCTCTTCCCATTACAAGATTCATAAGGAGCCTTTCAGATAGTTGAGTAGAAACTATTTTTGTAAGAGAACTCAACCAGTGGAAGATGTTCATCCCATCCTCATTTAAATTCCCTTGAGCATGCTCTCAACATATTCACAAGTGTTTGGATAGTCCAATTAGATTAGCCATCAGTTTGAGGATGATAAATAGTAATTATGTTTACCTTAGTATCTACAGAATTTTAGAGACTCTTCGATAACATATATATGAATCTTAGATCTCAATGGATACAATAGATAATAGTACACTATACAGCATTACCATTTATCTAATGTACATTCAATCCAAATAATCCAATGAGATATCCTCTTTAATTGAAATGAAGTGGGTACTCTTTATAAAACAATCCACTACATCTTAGATAGCATTGTTTCCATTGGATGTCTTCAAAAGTCTAGTGAAAATTACCATGGTGATGTTTTCCCATTTCCAGGTTGGTATGGGTAATTGTTTCATCATCCCCTTAGACTTTTTTCTCTCATCATTCACTTTTTGAAATAACTTGCACTATTATGTATGCACAATTATCTCCTTCTTCATTCTACCCCACCAATAATTCTCTTAGATATCTCAATAAATCATTGTGTCTCATAGGTGAATTGAGAAATTTTAACTATGTGCATCATCAAAAGTTTTTTCTTTAACATCCGATTTGATGGAACACGTAGTATTGACCCAAATCTCAAAATTCATTCTTCATTAACATTGAACTCCTCAGATTTCCCATTTATGATAATTTCGACATTCTTATGAATTCCAACCTTATCCTTTAGAGCATCCTTAAATCTTTAACAAATAGACAGTTTAGAAATAATTTGTGAAAGGATTGGTGATGTTCCTGTCTTTATAATTCGCATGTCCATATTCATAAAATCAATAAATATTTTAATATTTTCAATTCTCATCAATGAAAGCGTTCCTGGATACTTTCTACATAGAGCGACTTCCACTTTATTCGCATTCAATAGAAGGTTGTGAATTGAGAATTCATATTCTTTAATCATCTATAACCATGTTCGGTGGTACATATTAAAAACCTTCTATGTGAAAATATACTTGTGGGTTTTTGTATCCATATATATTTCACCCTATTTCAAAAAGAGGTAATGCTTCCAAAATTTCAAAGATAATATTACAATAGACTACTTAAGATCATGTGATTGATAGTTCAACTCATGAACATTCTATTTCCTTGATGCATAGGAAATTTATTTTTCATTTTTCATCAACACACAACCCAGTCCCTTCTTTAATGAATCACTTAGTACTGTAAAAATTTCTCCACTTGTGGGTAGTGTGAACATGGGCATAGTGATAAGCCTCATTTTCTACTTTTTGAGGCTCTATTATAATTAATTGTTCTAATAAAACATGACTCCCTTATATGTTATCATCGTATGTGGGTTTGGAAATCATGATAAATTTCTCACAAATCAGTAACAATAACTATCTGACACAAGGAGGCTACCAATATTCATCATAGAGGTTGTACTCGTCCATCCCTTATTAAATATATCTTATAGGGATCAATTGATAACCCGTTTCTTGTGATGATATTCCCCAAGAATGAGGCATCCTCTAACCCAAACTCACACTTGTTTTATATTGAATAGAGTTTATCCTTTCACAAGGTCTCTAGTACAGTGATTCAATGATCCTCATCATCTTCCATGGTTTTATAGTATATTAGAATATCATCTATAAAGGCTATAAAAAATTTGTCGACATAATCTCTACAGACTCTATTCATCAAGTCTATGATGATTTCTGGATCATTACTGAGTTTGAAAAGAATTACTATGAATTCATATTGCCCGTACCTTGTATGAAAAGCAGCCTTGGGGATATCCTCCTTCTTCACCCATACATGGAAATATCCTAACTACATATCCACATTGGAGAATTATTTTTCTCCAAGTCGCTTATTGAAAAATTCCTCAATTCTTGGAAAAGGGTACTTTTTCATTATCATTATTTTTTGAGCTAACGATAATCAATGAAAAGGCACATTTACCAATCCTATATCTTGATGAATAAGACTGGTGCACCCCATGGTGAAGCATTTGGGCATATAAACACATTATCTAGATTCTCTTGTAGTTGTTTCTTTATCTCCTCAATCTCGACAAAAACCATTCTATATGGCGTATTGGATATTATAAATGCACCAGGTATGAGATCTATATATAATTAAACATCTATTATAGGAGGAAAAAAAGACAATTCCTTCAGAAACACATCAGCAAATTCCCCCACAATAGGCATGTCTACAATGATGGTTCTTTCCTTATAATCAGTCATTTGAGCAAGATAAACAATCTCATAGTGATGTAATTTCCATGCTTGAGATAATGGTTCTAAATTAGATTTATCCTCCCCCTTAAAGTTGTACAGAACTAGGGGTTGATTCACCATATAGAGTGTGCTTTCCCTCTCAAGGAAATTTTTTTCGGTTCTATATAGGTAAATCAATTCATACCAGGAATAACATCAAATTCCACCAGAGGGAGCTGATAAGGTTTTTCTGGAAGATCAATCCTCAAATTGTGACAAGGAAGGAGTTATAGTTATGGGATTAAATTATTGCATAAATTTACATTCTCACTAACCTCTCAACTTCAATTATTTGTGGTGGTGTTAGGATTGTTCTACTAAACATTCGGTATATAAATGTAGGCATAAACCCACAATCAAAAGTATGTTCTTTATTATTGTTTGAAAAAGTAGTGTACCAATCACTACTTCATTTTCAGGATTTGTTTAGGTTGTAGTGATAGAGAAAGCACACCATTTCTACCTTAGAGGTTGTTGGTTTCTTACAAAAACCCTTGGATTAGGTAACTTGTGTGTAATGTGCATTGGTTATTTTCATCTGTAGCAATGAACCACAAATTGAGGGTAAACCAAATTGTTCCACTCCTCTATCATAGTAGTGGGTTTTCTTTTCAGCAATAATTGGTTAGGCTCCCATAACTACCACACCAAAAGCATTTCCTCATTCCCTTTAAGAAATTTCCTAGGTGATTCATTCTTCACCTATGGCATGTGGGGTGCTAGAATTTCATAGCACCATTGGATTTAACCATCAGACAACCAGAATTAAATTTCACTTTCCTATTCTTATCCTCAAGATACTCCTATGATTTGTGAATATCTATATTAAATTTTTGGGCACAAAAGAAAATTTAATCATATCTATCGAAGTCACGGATTTCTAGGTATTTCGGTTGGCTAGGGTTTTTTAAACAAAAGAAGTACTTTACCTTGCATTTGGGGGTAACAACAATGTTGGTGGAATTTTTTGAATTCCTTTTGATGTTTTCCCCATAAGATCCTATGGACTCCTAATTTTTTTATTTAGGGCCTAGATGTCCCATTCCCTCTTATTTAGAGGGTGTGAGGAAAATATTTATCATCAAAAATTTTCTTTAAATCCTTCTATTCTAATTCCCAATCTCTTCCTTAGGATTCATATTTTTGATCAGTGTACACCATTGATAAGATTCACCCTCCATAAGATAAGCATCTAGATGTACCTTCTCTTATTTGGATCATTGAAGTATGGAAAATATCATATCAATTAAGTTGATCCATTATTTGGTTATTGAGGGATCATATTATCCATTGAAAGAATGATGCCTTTGACTCAATAAGTTCTTTTATTTCACCTTTTTCTTCCTTGGGGTAGGGGGTGGAAATTCTTCTTGACCCATGTTTCTATTCAAAACACGAGTTAAATGAGAGTGTATGGTGTCAAAATTTGTCATTCCAGTTCCCATCGGATTGGGAATCCCATAAAAATAATCATCCCATTAATCTTCACATTAGTTGTTATCCCGTGTCCTCCTATTAACGGCGATTGGATGGAAAAAATGGAATATTAGTGGAGAGTATTTTAAAATATTAAACACATAAGGGGAATCTAATGGAAAAAAGGTATGACATTTAAATTACGTTTATTACATAAACTTATGAAATGATAGGATTCAATCTATGTTATCAATGATCTATTTCTTAGCATATATTATTTGGGTTTTTTTCAGTTCCCTTAAAAATGGTTCATACAAAGATTATGAATTTACTGAAGCATATCCCCTGTGAGTGTTGAACCAAGAGTACAACAAGGCCCATTATCGTGCACCAGTTCCCTTTCGATTGTATCCCAAAGCAGTGTTTTATATTTTTTCCCCTAGATACATCTAAGCTAGATCCACCTCTACTTGTCCATATAAACAAATGAATGTATTTTTTCAATAAACCACTTAATGTATACTCACTGAAATTTAGTTATTATTTTCTTATACTCAGTCTTAACCCTATGGCTTTCTCTGGAGTTTTATAACCCTAATCCTAAAAATAACTAATACTATCATTTGATATAAACTATAACAACCCTGCTCATTATTTCATATTTAAACATATGTTATTACAATAAATTGTACTTAATAAAACCTAGAATAATGATAGTTATAGTGTCTTTGGTGATTAGGAACATTACATGACAACTTAAGGTGTAAAATACAGTATCTTTATTAAAAACATCTTTCACATGACCCCACAATTCCTTCATACTTAGCATTGAAAGGGATAACATGAAGCATTACATAAGATAAGGGTGAGATGTAAATACTAGTAAGGGTGTAAACATGTATAATATAAAGAATAAAATGAATGTTAATAAATAGTTATAAAAATGCTGAACAATTGAAAACCAAACATAAAGTCATGATATAACATGATTATCATAATGTTGAAATGTGGAAACAACTTATAACTTTGTATCATTAATATATTGGAATATAGTAAACCTTTATCCCAACATTGTGAACAAATGTACAATAAAGGAATTAGGTAAAACTCTATCCCAACATGAGGTATAATGATACTAAACATTAACCAATTCATTGTTGTGCTTTAAAGTCACACCAATCATAATCATTTCAATCACCTTCTTAAGTGTGCCACATAGATCATATGACATGGAATAATTCAACATGATAATTAGTTACATGATAAAGGAATAAGGAATAAATAAAATAATGTTTATAATAAATAAGTATATGTGCATAAAGTTTAATACCATTGATAGAGAAATGGGCATGGTCTTCACTACATGATGAATTTGGAATGGAAATCGTATTGCAAATTCTGCAGCCATACAACATGACATAAAAATTCCTAAAAATGTTTGATGAGATTTAAATGGGTCTCTCATAATAATACATGAAATTTAAGGTATAGTGTTCATAAATATACATGTTCCATCATAATGAATTTGAAAATAAAAGGCATAAAATAATAATGAAACATGAAGAAAGAGGAGAATTGAAATAACACTTACGAAATTTCGGCATTGTAACAGGTGTAAATGGGATGGATTAATGAGAGAAAAAGATGTATACCATCATATAAATATAATCAGTGAAATATTGGGTAGGTTTTAAAACATACCCCATCATTTTCTATTGAAAATAAAAGGGTGTCACAATATAAGGAAACTTGGATAAAAATGAGAATGGAAGGAAACCCTTACTTGAGTTTGGGACTTCAAAAGCATGAAGAGGGGATTCATGAGAGCATGGGGAACCTTAGAAGTATCATAGAGAGGGTAAAATATATTAGCTACATGATCCAATGATTTTGATTGAAGCTAAGTTGGATCATTTGTGGGATTATATAGGAAATGATAGAGGAATCCATTAATATTTCACAAACTCTGGTTTTGGAATCTATATTTAAAATATTCTAAACCACAAACCATCCCATGGTTTTTCCCTTGGTTTTTTTCCAAATATGAGTGGGAAAATAATTTTACAAGGCTAATGGCTGAAGGAATTAAAATAATATCATTTCTTATATGCAGGTGAGTCACACCCTCAAAGAAATGAATTTAAAATCAAAAATTATATTATACATTTTAGAAGATTCGTGATAGAATTATAAAAAAATTGAAATAAATTTAAAATTAAAATTTTTTAATGGGAAAACATATATTGAGACGATAATACCCATTTGAGTATTTATTACATAATTTTTGGTTCATTATGATGTCATGAAACATATATTTTATTTATACAGTATTTAATTTTTACTCCAAACATTGACTATTGTAGAAAATTATGAAAAATTCACAATTTGATAATTTTGATGCCCTGATTCAAAAATTTATTTTCATTTTCTCTTAAATTTTATCTAAATATTTAAATTTTGACTTTTAAAATGTAAACTGATATTTATTAAATATTCATGGGTTATGGAAAAAATAGTTTTCAAAACATAATAAAAATTACATTAGACTTCATAAAAATTATATACTCATTTCTTATTCATAAAATTAATTTGATAGTAATATTTTATTAAAATATTAATTACTTAAAAATTTTCTTAATTCCATAAAATAAATTTCTAAAAAACAATTTCTGTTTTATCATATAAAAATATAACTCTTATCAAATTTATTACCCAATCATTCATAGATAAGGAAATGATATTATAATGATTTATAATAATTTTTTATATAATAAAATTAATAAGAAACATATTATAATATAATAATGTATATATTTCCCAAACTTTCAATTTTTTCTAAAAGTATCAGTTTATAACATTCATCATATTTTTTTAACAAAGACTATTATCACAAAGGAATTGATGGAATGTGTATTTTATTTATAAAAAGGGATAGCATAATATATAAACAATACCTTGTTATATAAACCCTTATAATACCAACATAAGACCTATGGGTAAGGAGTTCTATAGTGACAAAATATTGGGGTGATATAGATAACATTTCTCGAGTGGTAATATATATTATCTTAAAATTCTCTTATAGGTGATTCCGTTCATGCTTAACGTGTTAATGTTCAAATTGGGATTGGTCAAGAGGAAAGACCAGTGATGTTATATCCCTTATAAGCTCCATTAAATGAGGTTCGTATGACCATAGTCTATTTGATAATTCCATCATCTCCTTTAGCTCTGTCGAAATGATTTTTTTAAAACCTTATATTTATATCTATTGCGTGATCACTCTAAACAACTATAATATCAACAGTAATAATACATTATAGTCATTTAAACCCAATAATTAAAAAGGGTTTCATGTGTTTTCTATATCCATATGTCATTAAAATATATTGAATTTTATTCATAAAATATTAGGTTGTTACATAAATAAGAGTTCAACCGTGACATTCATAAGGATAAGGCATGGTTTTACCCTCTATATCTTTTTCATTGGATGTTTTCATAAACAGAGTTAGAGATATAATCATAAATATAGAGATATATTTTTTCTTAATATGGGAAATATATTTTGATACGGAAGAATATATATTAAATTTTACTTTATCATAGGGGAATGTTTTGAGGTCCATTTATAGAGGTTGTTATTTGTATTGGATGTTGTGATTTCAACATGTGTTTTTTAATAGGTTAGTTTAAGAAGTATTACAACCTTATATTGGTGTATCTATCAAAACATTTGTAGTAAAATGATAAGGAATAATTTTAAAAATTTCTATTGAGAATAATTAAGAAATCAGTGAATGTTTATATTGAAAAAGTTAATCGTTTTTAGTCAAATAGAATATTTTGATAATATTATTTATTAGTGTTGTTTATTTTACAATATTTACACATGATAGTTTAATTAGAATAGATAAATAGTGATTCATTTTAATTTATAAGAGTTATTTGTGTTTGATGGATGAAAGCTAATCCCGGGAGAGAGGGGGTTTCAAAGAAGGTATTTTAGAGTAGGGGATCCCAAAGACATGTTTATTTTATAAATTATGGGTTTTTTAGTTAAGGTTGATGATAATATAGATGTAACTTTTGACATTTTTTTAATGTCAACAATATTTTAAACTCATGAATGAAAATAAAATTTAGGTATAATCAAGTATTATAGATATGGTGACTTTCATTTGGGAATTTGGATGTATTTTGAAAAATTATTAGTGTTTTTGAGTGATTATTGGATATATAAAAAAAAGATAATAAAATAATATTGTAATTTTTTTTTGTCAAACTATGATTTTATTAACAACTAAAATGATACTTAGGATACTATTTAATGTCAAATACATCACACCACAGTATAAAGGTCATGATTTTATGTGCCAAAATATATATTTTTTAATAACAATATCCGGAAATATTTTGTTACACTATGAGGAAAAATACTAAAAAATTTTGTAAATAAATGAAAAATTGTTCTATCTATTGTAATTTTTGGAAAAACTAAAATTTAATATATTAAATAATGACTAGTTGTTTTGGGTAATAGGATGGTATAGGTCTTTATTGTATTCATTTGGTACTAAAACTAATTATTTTTTCATAAACCACAATATTCCTGATTTTTGTTTTTTTAATTTTTATATGATGTGATGATGTGGCATAGTGGTTTACACAATTCTTACTCTAACATGTTTCAATATATTCCCAAAATAGTTCAAATATTACTAATGATAATGGATTCATTGAACTGTTAATATTTAACTGGGGGAGTGGATGTTGATGTTGTTTGTAAATTTTGAATTTCCAATTCAATATTCAATGCAATAATATAGATTTGTATTTTTTATATTATGAATAAAATAAGTGTATAATGAAATGGGAATATTTTTGAAGGATAAAAAATACATAAACCTATAAAGTAATGACTTTTATCTAATAAAATATGTCATGGGAGAAGAATCATTAGATGGTATATATATAAACAATTCTGTGAATATAAAGGATTATTGTTTTTTGTTTTGATATTTTGACCTTGTAATAATTTTTAATGTTTATATATTCATAAATACTTCAGGATATCATTGTTCAAGAAAAATAATAATTTTTTTATTCTAGGGAATTTTTTCCATTATATAATTTTATATTTTGAAAGAATAAATTTTAGAAAAAATGGGTTTTTTTATTTTGACTATAGTTTCAAAGACTCATGATGATTCAATAATATAATTATTGTAGATTCTTTATAATAGATATTATGATGTGAGGTAGATCATCATACATATCTAGACATCAGAATACTAATTTTATTTTCAAAGAAAAACCATACATATATTAATATTTTGAATGATTCATATGGTTAAGGTTAAAATAGATTATACCTTGTGATACCATGGATGTAGAATTTCTTTTTTGTAGTCCTACTAGTATATAAATTTTTTATTAATTTTTATCATGGTGTAAATTTTTTTAACATATTTTTTTCATCCTAATTAAATATGATCGTAAAATTTTGAAGAATCATAAATTATTATTATTTTTAAATTCACCCTTTCTCGTTATTATGATCATATATTCTAGGACAATATTACATTTATGGTAGTGTCTTCTATAATATAACACAATGATATATAGGTTGTATCCTTTTCAATTTTAGTAGAAAAATATTTTTATAAGGATAATATTTTTATATTTCCTCATTCTACTATATAGTAGGTGAATGTTTCATGAAATCAATAGTAATAGGGTGTTTTCAAATCTACTTGATTGAAAATGTGAATTAGTCTACAATACCATTCCTTAATGATAATAATATATTGGAAAACAAAGCATTGAAATTATGAATATATGGAGGCTTCTGTTATCTATAGATCAAAGGTGTCTTATTAATGAGGATATTTTTTATTTTTTCAATGAGACTAAATGTAATATATGGAGAATATTATAGTGATCTTTAATTTTTTATTCTTAGATATTATATGTTTTTCAAAGGGGTTGTCCATGTGATATACTATTTTGAAGTAGAAGAAACATTTTTTAATGAATTAGAGGTAAAATTATTAGGTCGAAAAAACAACTAGTTATGTTGGGAACCACCACAGACAATACCACATAAAAAATTTACATTAGGGGACCATAAATGCACATATTATTCTAGAACATAGCCATGTCCTGAATAATTATATTGTCCAGTGAATATGGAATCCATATGTTTTCTTAGGCACACGATTTTTATAATCACCATTAAGAGATATAACAATTTGGTGGCATGAAATAATCTATTCAGGTAACCATAAATATCGGTAGAAAGGATATAGAAATAGAAAGTAA
Organism: Viscum album; assembly: GCA_963277665.1. Taxonomy (NCBI): domain Eukaryota; kingdom Viridiplantae; phylum Streptophyta; class Magnoliopsida; order Santalales; family Viscaceae; genus Viscum; species Viscum album. The sequence goes on along the minus strand of OY728123.1, from coordinate 855,242,087 downwards.
AAAAATAAAGGACAACATGGTAGGATCTCTATTTAATATATGTGATACTATAAATTTATTTTTCTAGTAACTAGGACCTCATCTTCATTGAACAGAAAAATAATTGTTCTAGGAAAATTATGAACGAGGTAGTATGTATTGGAAACAATGATATTTCTATTCTGTCATGTAGAATTATAATTTTCATCAGGTTTCACATAGAAACACCATATAATTAATATAGTATGAAATTTAGTCTTATTATTATTTGGAATAATTAAGGTAAATATGTTGAGGAAAATGTTGTAAAAAAATGATGGAATTCCCTCATGGTTATTCAAAATTCTATGTGTACATGGTAAATATTATTGGTAGTCTTGGGGATATTGATATTTTCTAAATATTTGGGACTATAATACACAGATATGGATAAAAAATTATTTAACAAATTTTAGTATGTAGGGTTAATAAACTATAATAATTATAGAATATATGTTTCCTCTAGTAACAATTTTATATCATTGAAAATTCCTAAACTCAAAAGAATTGATAGTTTTAAGCTCCATATTTTTATTTTTATGATGTGACTCTAAACATTTTATAGTTATTTGTTTATAGAGATTATCTCCATGAATATTAGGGTTTTTGGTTTTTGAGCATTAAATGGAATATAAATCGATAATGTCACTCATTTCATAGGTGAAGATTTAAGGCTATAAATTGTTATAGATAATTTTTAATTGTGTGGTAATATCCTTACTAGGATGACTTCTTATACAACCCCAATCATGAAAATCCAAATTTTGGGATTAAAACATTTCATTTAATCATTATGTTTCATAAAATGTGGGATGTACCAAAAATTACTTTTCTAAATTTCCATGATTTATTCTTTATGTCTCAGAAATATTCAAACAATCCCAAGAACCAAAGGATTATTGTCTTTGTGGAAAAATAACATAGTTAAATAATTTTAAAAATGTTTATAAAATGTCTCCATACTGGATATAGACTAGACACCCTTCTACAATACAGACATGTTACAATATTCAACTAAACCTGGGGAATTAAATCATATGAATGTTGTTATCATTAATCAAGAATAATAGAAAAAATCATTGATATATAATTAAGGGTTAGATCAAAATAATGTGATAAAAAAGGCCAAGAGATAAATATCTTGTTAAAAAAATACATTGAAAAATAAGGGTTTTCCCAGAGACATGATTTATGTAAAGGTCATCTTGAATTAATAAATATAAACCATTGAAATAGTGTGCAAAATCATGATAAATTAAACATTAGTCAAAGCGTGTAGTCCTAAGACTAAGATTAAGGAATATGAGTTTTGAATTAACATAAACATAAAAATAATATGTCAGGGATACCCAGCAATACAATAATCTTATTTTAGGCTTTAAAAATAACATATGTACCTTATTGGGCACCATTTTATAAACATTATACCCTTATTTCACATCAGAGAATCCTCTTGTATACCATTGGTCTTGGAATAATCCCCCAGAACAATATAGCTTTAGGTAAATCTTGATGTGTATAATTTTTCTTGAGATAAATCTACATATGCACCATAAGTCATGGGATAAATCCTCCCATTTACCCTTTTCCATGGAAAAAACATCCTTTATACCCTTTATCTTAGTTAAAGAATTATGCTTTCAAATGGACTTGGGATAATAATCTTGTGTATCAATTAGAGATCAAGTGACAAAAACAATACCAATGCACTGAAGGGTGATACATGATCCCACACAGGATTCATATATATAGATGTGGGTCACATAAATATAGTTATTCCTTACATAAATAAAAAATGATGGATAGAAATAGGGGTTCCATAAAAATTTGTTATGGTATCATGAAAATTAATATCATGAATGTGTATAGTTGATACAAATAATCATGTCACCCAAAAAGTGTATTTCATAATAAAATTTAAAGTGTGATTAATGATAAATAATTTTTCTGAATGTATAACACATAATGATAAATATTAAAATGGTAATCAATTAATAAAAGTGTTTCTAGAAACAATTTTTACCTTTTATATAAAAGTAGCAATAACAATTACTTGGAAAATTAATTTTTTAGTAGTTATAGTTAAAAATTCTGAAAAATATTTTTCTTTTAAAATAAGTGTTTAATAGAGGATCCTTGAAAAATAAATCATGATTTCTATAAAAGTGTATGAAAACATCATAAAAACATTAATTTTTTCATGGAATCATCCATAATGGATCCTTGAAAATAAAAAAGGATCAGATATATGATGTTTAATAATGTTTAAAAAAAATTTAAATTTCAAATTAACATTAAATAATAGGGATTTCAATATACATAAAGGCTATCATATTAGAATTATATGTCTTCAATAAAACATTTTATTTTTAATTTTTTTAATCCATTTTGATTATTTTGAAATAAACCTATTGAACTCCCACAATGTAAAAAAAAGTCATAAAAAATCCCTTCAAAAGTATTAATGGAAAAATTGAATGTTATGTGAGTAAAAAATTAGTTTCACTTTATATTAATTAAAGAATTTGTTTTGTGAATGATGAACATCGAAACCGAGGAAACATTTTCTTTCATGGAGAATATAAATTATTATTAGAAACATTTCACTTTGAGGATAAAAATAATTTTTTCATATCTCTTTAGTTAAATACATAATTTTTTTAGAAATGAGGTAATATCTTATGAAATTTTAAATTACCGAATCTATCAAACTTATAAGAATGATTCTTAATGATTTATATTTTAACTCAAAGAATGGAAATTAGAGTTTTCCAAACCTTTAATGGATGCCATAACTCATGAATCAAGACAAATTTGGAAAAGGGTTTATGTGGTAGAAATGTAAATCCCTTTAAAATAATAGAAAATACAACATGGTACTATCAAATATAATAATATTCCTATCTTATATGAAATAAGTTAAATAATGATCATAACTCATGGAATGTAAATTTAGTTAATAAAAATTGTTTTGGAAGATTTAATGTAATAATAAGTGTTATTAAATGATATTTACAATAAAATATCAATATATTGATAATATTATTTAGTCCTGAATTAAATATGGAATTTAGTTATCAATATAAAAATAAAATAGTTCAAATATCAAACATGTATCATGGATTTGAAAATAATACCACAAAACCATTACCCTTTATTCTTGGTTACTCAATTGTATTTATCATTATGTATAATAAATATAACCATCGTCATAATATATTTGATAAAAACATTCAATTATATAATCTATATTTCTCCTAAATTATAATCATTTATTATGAATTGAATACTTAGTTATGGTTTCATTTCATTAATGGATGTTAGTAATTAAAATTGATTCATATTTGATTTATAAAGTCAATATTGGAACCCATTAATTGATGCCATATGAATCACTATTAGTTCAAAAAATTTATAGGAACATTAATAAAATAATTATTCATAAAACACTTCTCTTATTCCATAACTATTTTGGTAATTTCAATGAAAATGGAATCTGTGTCAGTTTATTCTAGTATCTTTTTCGATCAAAGACGACATTTTAATAATAAAATAAAAATTTAATATATTCATTTAAAAAAACAAAAAAATATTTATTTTATTTTTAACATAAACTAATAAACTTATTTAAGTCCTTATAATCATCTATGATGGAGTTATATAACATCATTCATATATGTGTTCAAATATAACCCAAAAAGAAGAATCTATAAATCGATGTGAGAGTATGGTATATGAATAGTATAATATATTTATAAATAAATAATAAGGATATTTTATATATTAATTAAATTAATTAATCAAATTTTAAGTGGTAAGAATTAATAAATAAAATCATTCTGAAAAACGAATAATGATTCAATGTAGGGGTGGTTGTCTGAACATAATCATGGTTAACGTAATCATTTATTAATGAATTATAGGGTCTGATGATATAAAATAAATTTCATTTTAAAATTCATAAATATATTTTATTTTTAAAATTTATTCACTAATCTCATTATTATATACTATCATGATAGAATACAATGATAAATGGAACACATCATTTCATGAAGGTGGTAATCTATGTGTACACCTGATCAACTTTCTTTTATTTTTCTATATGGATTATAATAATAAAATAATGGTTCACCTACTAATATGATAACAAATATATATACTTATAAATTTTTTTATTTTTATTATAATGTTTTTTATTGGTTTGGATTTGAAATTTTTGAGAATAAATAGTTGAAGATTGATTAATACTCATGTTGGGATCTTAAACATTCTCATAGAATCCTTATTAAAAAAGGTACAAGGATAAATAATTGAGACAAGAATGTTTTAAACATTAGATAATAACACATTAAGTTAATATTTTCTATTTTTTAAAAGAAATTTTAGTGAATAATGGTGGCATGAATGGTTATATGTGTCCCACTTTCATAATAGAAAAAAGGATCTTGTGGGACAACACAATATTTTTCTATGACATCATTATTATATTCAAGGGTCAATGAATCCAAAAGTGAGAAATAATAGTATTATTTGTTATATAATTTGGTCATCGCCTCTAATAGTGATATAAACACATGTTGAAAGCAAGGGCCAAGAATTTTTCTAAATTATTTTCACATTTTTACATTATTATTTTAGCCTTAGGAATTAGTTTTTACCTAAGTATGTTATATATTATTTAAAATATAATGAAACAAATGTTACATAACATCTATGGAATGAACCTAAATTTAATCCCCATTATATTTAATATTCATATATTTTAGAAGAAAAGCAATGTTCAATAGTGTACAATATACCAAATACCAAACAAAAACGAATCATAAAAAATTATTATTTAAATATGACTTTATGACATCACTATTGAATTAGATGTCATGTGTAGTATTAAAAAATTATTATATATTTAAAAATTACAAACTCAATAATAAATTTAAAAATTTATTCATATCAAATAAGAACCCATTTTTAGTAAATTCATTTAATTCATCAAGAATACATTTTCCTTCAAAAGTGTTTTATTCTTTTCATGAAAAATTTATAATTAATTTCTATATCATTCAAAAATTTAAATTTATAAAAATACATTATTTTTAAATTCATATTATTAAAATTATCAGAGGTTTAAATTTTCATATTTTTCAATAAAGATGACATTTTAAGTGAATAGTGTAAAATAATTATTTTGGTTAAAGTATTATTTATTTTGTTTAAATTTTTATTATTATTTAAAATTTATTAAAAATATTTCATGTATTATGTATTTAAATATAAATAAATGTCACGACCTATCCCACGGGGTCCATGTCGTGACTACAGCAAATCCGTTTTCCAAAGGCATAGGGATGTCGACTAGCACAGGAATTTAATATCCCTAAATTATGAAGGCATCACCTTCAAACCTACAAACACATAGAATGGGTACACAAAAGAACCATACCACATATAATAACTTCATGAAGAAAAAGTGTGAACTGAACCAGAACAGGCTAGTATACAAACCCAACTAAAAGAAAGTATAAAAAAGGGGAAATAGTTCATGAGGTAGTCCGCCAAGGATCCTACCTGAAGGGTATGTACAACATGTCACTACGACACTCCACATAAACCGGCCACCTCTATGCACTATCTATTCTATCTCCTAAATCTTATTTAATGTTGTTTGTCATCTGCATAAGACACATCAAGGTGTGGGTGAAGCCCATGTAGGGGTGAGTATAAAAATACCAAGTAGGGACCTCTAGACCCCCGAAGGTGTCTGGGGATTATAAAAAGGGGAAACCACCATTCATGATCAAAATCACAAAGCACATGTAAATGAAAGTTCACACTAGGTATTCAATATAAATAACATGGATAAATATGATTAGTCATAAAGCTAGATCATCTGATTCTATAGAGATAATTTTTCTTCTAGACCGCACTAGGTCACTAGGTGCAAACCCAAAAAGGATCACTTGGTGATGAACCACTAGGGATCGTGAGGTGCTAACCCAAAGATGGTATCTATGTGTTAACCCTTGGAGGATCACTATGTGCTTATCCACAGAGGGTCTGTAGGTGTTGACCCATAGAGGCTTGCGATCTACTGACCCAGAGCTGATTGCTAAGTGCTTAATCACGTCACATCCAGCCACTTGATTCCCATAAAAAGCATGCTTGATTCCTAGAGGATCTGTTCCTCAAGTCATCGGTCATACCTAAAAAACCACGAAGTCCCATTAAGATTTTACATGAAGAACAAACATATCATAATGGTTCTATGAAATAGACAACACGTCAATCGGATGACCTGTCTGAATGATATAGCCATTCTAGTACCGAGGACCTGGTAGGATTCTGGTTCTATCTAACCCAGTAGTATTACAATTTTCTCCAAAACCAAAGTAGAGTATGTCTTATGGAATGCCATGTACTATGTATTATAGCATTGTATAATATTTTTCAAATGGACATCCGGTTTAGAAGATATGCCCGTTTAAGTGATACTGGGTTGAAAAGGGTCTGGGTAAGGCCCTACTAGGTCAGACCGACCCTAATCAAACTAGATGGGCCTGGCTCGGTCTGGCTGGGCTCGGTCTCGGACAATGGGACCGAGGCTCATCCCGCTGGGCCATGGGACCAGCCCAACAAGCTGGGCTGTGGAACCAGCCCGACCCGCTGGCTGGGTGTGGCCTTCCTGCTAGGCATGATCTGCCTCCCCAAATGGACGAGTCTATTTGGTCTCCTCAATCTATGGTGCGAGTTTTGTACCACTTCGCCTGACTAGTCTGTGTATACAGATCAACAAGTGGGACCCGCGGGTGTGGGTCCGCCCTCCACCATGGCTCAGAGTTATGACACCTCCCCCGTGGCATGCTACCATTGTGTGATTCCCGTTGTCAATGTGGCCAGCAATGACCTGGTGTATCTATACGCCATGGCACCTTTAGGCACCATCAGTTACTACCACGGGTTTCCACCACCGGTGGACAGAACCTCTATGCCAGCAGTGCTTTTGCGGGCCACCAGTGGCACTTCAGTGGTCCGATTTTCTTCTCTTCTGCACCTACGGGCCTCTAGAGACACCCCCTACATTGCGCGACCCCCAGTTGTTCTTTGCCACCATATTTCTCGGTCTCCTACAGAATACTCATCAAAATGAGGTCGGTGAAGGGTTTGTGCCTTGATCAGTTCGGCATGTTCCCTCCACATTAGCATTATGACATGGGAAAGAATTCAATAATCATAAAAATCATTGTTTAACAATAATATCCCTACCTTGAGCTCATTGTAAGATGCTTCAGATGAATAATAAAGGTTCACGCTCATAAGTGTTCGTCAGCATTCATCAATCTCCCGATCAAATCCTCAATGGCATTAACGAATCTCCATTCTTTATTAGAGGAAGATGTCACCATCCCTTTTTCAGGTGTCCTCCCATGGTTTCCCAAAAACCACACCAATGATTTGATTAAATAATAGGAACAATAACCTCCCACATTTGTTTATTTATATGAATCATTAATGAATCTGAATTAATGATCCTATTAAACCACAATAGTTGTGGTTACACAATGAGAGGTTCATGTTATTTAAAAGAACCTAAATTAAAGAACGATGATACACTACGGTCCCACCATCTTCAGCTCAACTATAGCATAAAAAATTAAATTTCTTATTTAGTTATTTTATTATTTTTCCAAAAATTAAAAAAAAATAACCTTTTCATATAACCCTTTCCAATCGATATTAAGCTTCACCCAAGGGAATCATGGTGCTACAAATTCAACAGTTCCCTCATATTTTTAATCTGAGCACCAGTTCAAAATATAGAAATCCCTGCTCAGACATTTACTAAAAGTACCTTACAAAATGTTGAAAATTCCATTTCGGGCTCTCCGAACCTCATAATCATGTGTTTTCATTTTTCACTAACCCGTAATAATTTGATATAAAAAACATATATAGAATTTATAGGTCCATAATTTCTCCCCATTTTATGTATTTACATCTCCAAAATCCACAACAAAAGATAAGAAAACAAATGGGGGTACTAAGCATGAATATGAGCCTCCCGCTCCAATGTACTCTCCCAGAGGTTTCCATGCTCCCACCAAACTCACACCAGAGTGATTGACTATCCAAGAAGGACCCTCTCATGTCAATAATCTATCTCCACCATTAAATATATGAATTTCACCCCATAATCAATGTCCATCTCACCCCCAGTCTATAATGTGCGATAGATCAAGTATATACCTCCTTAGATGCGACAGATGGAAAACATTATGCACTTGGTGCATCTATGGTTGATGATCTAGGAGGTACGCCACATCTCCAACTCTACTAAGAATCTAGAACGGTCTTATGAACCTCAGAGATAATTCCCCTCAGCCAAATATCCACAATTCCTTATCGGGGTGAGACTCGTAAGAAGACATTTCCTCCCTCCTCGAACTCTAAGCATCTTTGTCTTTTGATGACATAAGACTTATGGATAATCTGTGCGGTCTTTATCCTCTCCTAGATAATATTCACCTTCTTAGTGGTATGTTGCACCAACTATGGACCCACAAGAGTTAACTCCCTTGGAATGTCTAACATAGTGGTGATCTTCGTGGTCTCCCATACAATGCCTCAAATAGTGTCATGCGGATGAAGGAATGATAACCATTGATTTATGTGAACTCCACCAGTGTTAGGTGCCCCTCCCAACTGCGGCCAAAATCGAGGATGCATTCACAATTCATATCCTAAATGTCTGTAAATTTCGGTGTATCTATCCTTCTATATGAGATTGAATGGCGGTGCTCATGTGTAGTAGAGTCTCAAATTCCTCATACAATCCCTTCTATAATAGAGATATAAAATGATATTCCTGATTTGAAATGATCATCGATGGAACCCCATGAATCTGTACAATCTCTTTTATGTAGATGCAGACCAATCCATCTGCTAATCATTGCACTCAGATGGGTAGTAAGTGGGCCCAATTGGTCAGTCGGTCAATGATCACCCTGATGGAATCATGACCCTTGAATATACATGGTATCCCTGTCATGAAGTCTATAGAGATTTCATCCCACTTCCATTCCAGAACCTGAAGTGGTTGTGCTAATCCAACTGGAACATGGCCCTCTTCCTTTACTTTATTACCAGTAAGGCATCGTGAAATAAAATCTCGCATAGCATTCTTCAACCCTGGCCTCCAGTACTGATGTCGTAGGTCCTGTTACAGCTTCTGTACACCATGATGTACCACCAATGGGGATGTGTGGTACTGCCTCAACACACCCTATCGTAGCATCACTTGTACCATGGTGCATCCTCAGAAATGGATAATGTTCTCCCCAACATTATAAAATATATCAGGAGAATCTCATAAGGATATCTGAGAACATCTGGTCTCGCATTCAACATCCCCATGTTATTCCTCCCTAACTCGCTGAAGGAGTGGAGGAGTGACTGTAATACAATAGAGGTAAGCTACTCTGTCACGATCCAAATAAGATAACTGCAATGAGGCAAGACTCTCAATCCCCTCATTCAGAAACTATAAACTACACCTCCTGCAGAGTTAGTATGACACCACGTTTCAATAAATAGGAGTGTAGAATATCACAAATACATAGTCTTGGGGAACTCCAGCCATCATCATTCTCTCAGGTTCAGGTCATTCTGTGAGAAGATATTCTTAAAAATCGTGTAATCAGAGTAGACAATAAATTATTCTCACATCAATTACTTCAACCACATATTCAATGAAAATACCACTACTACTAACTCTAGGTCATGGGTCACATATTTCTGCTCATGTTGTCTCAATTTTCATGAGCCTTAGGCTTCCATTGCTCACTCCTACATCATGAAACATACTACTCTATTCCCTGATTTGTCATAGTAGGCTACATACCCAACTCCCTCTTCTGGTAACCTCATTATGGGGGCACCTGTCAGTCTCTGCCTTAGCTTTGAGAAACACTGCTGACATATCTCTTTCCATAATAAGTGTTGTATCTTATTATTCAAACTAACTAGGGTGGTACTACACTAGAAATGTCAGGTATGAATCTTCACTAGTACCCATCCAATCCCAGGAAACTCTTCTCCTCTCTCACACTCCTGGGTCGCTCCCAAGCAATTACTTCCCATATATTTGCTGGAACCACTGCAACTCCAGCCTCGTAGATAACATATCCCTAAAAGTGGACCTCCCATATCCAAAACTAGCACATCGAGAAATTTCAATAAATTTGGTTCTCTCAGAGTGTATCCATAACTATCTATATATTTGAAGCTTTCTCCTCCTCTGAAGTTGAGTATATCAGGATGTCTTCATTGAATACCACCACTAAGTGATCGATGTAAGTCTAGAAGATCCTATTCATTTTGTCCATGAGCACTACCAAAGTGTTGGTCATGCGGAATAGAATCACAATTAACTGGTAGTGGGCATAATATCATCTGAAGGTTGTATTCAGTACCTCCTCTTTCCGTACCCTGAACCAATGATAGCCTGATCTGAGGTCTATCTTTGAAAACCAATATGATCACTTTATTTGGTCCAAGAGATCATCAATCCCTAGTTGAGGATAATTTTTCTTCACAGTCACCTGATTCAGGCACCGATAGTCCACGAAGATCCAAAAACATCCATCCAGCTTCTTGGTGAACAATGTCACGGCTGCCCATGGAGAGACATTGGGTCTTAAGAACCCAAATTCCTTCAATTCCCCCAATTGTACCCTCAAATCATGAAGCTCTATAGGATCCATCTGATATACTAGAGTATATATCCATGTCGTCCTGGGGTACAGTTTGATGTAAAATTCTACTACTCTATGAGCTGGTAGTCCCAGAACATCCTCAAGAATGAAATCATCATACTGGTCCACCACAAATGGATATCTCAGAATCCTCGAATCCACTACACCAAGGGAGGGGCTATCGAACTGTTTAGTGATTGGATACACCCTCCTTCTAGAATTTCCATTCTATGCTACAAAGTTATCTTTCTTAGTGGTGAAGGAAAAAAGGGTCATAAACTCATGGAAACACCACACTTTGTGACTAGAACAGTCTATATTAGCATGGACTATGGTTAGAGATTCTATACACAATATGACATCATAAGTCATGGATGATTCTACTAGGAGATCCCAACTGATGCTCTCACCTCCTATTGTGAACTCAGATAGCCTACACCAGTGGGTAAACATCAAATCCTCTACTATAGGAGTCTCTAATCATAAGGATTGATCCAACGACTAAATCAGAATATCTGAGATCCAAAATGAGATCCATGGAAATTAAAAATTGATTGGAAATTATGTCAATAAGAACTGAATCTTAGGTGGAGTAGACAAAAATCATACCTTGAATCTTCTATGGAGCATCGTGGTCGTAGGTCTCAACCACCTATAACTAATCTCATCCCTATCCACCTACTCTCGGAGGTCCTGGTGGACCACCAAGGTGTGGTGGAAGTAGAAACTCAATTCATCACCCACTTCCTTCTTCACGGCCAGCTCCTCTGCCATGTTTTGAACCCTCCGAACCTCCTCACACGATCCTATATTTTTGACTCAGTGGTCCCTCAACCATCTGTTGATCATCCATGTGGGGAGTCAAACAGTTGCAAGCCATGTGCCCCTGTCTATAGCAAGAGGAAAAAACTATAATACTCAGATGACCTCATCTTCATTATGAGCTCTGCACCTCTGATCCTACGTCCTAGGGTCATCCTATGGAATGTTTGGACTATTTGGGCATGTGTGTTATCTTCCTGCTGCCTACTTCAAATGACTCGGCTTCATGTTGTTGGGTGGTAACTCTCCTTGTCAGTGCCTGATTGGAAAAGAAGCTCTCCCCTACTATTTCTCGCTCTAGCACACATGCCTGTGTTAGGATGTTGAGTGATATAATTAATGCTTTAATCTCCCATTGGAGATCCTACTCAATGTTCTGGGCCCATAAGAATGGGTCTCTTACCATGTTGGTGGTGTAGAGAGAGAGGTCGGTGAATGTTTTCGAGTACTGGGCCACTGCCAAGTTGCCTTGTTGTAAGTGCAATAGGTCCTGAATACACACTGAGTGTAAAGTCACCAGTACAAACTCTTCCCTAAAGTGGATATCATTCTACAAATAGGATAGAATCACCTCCTCATGTGTCTAGAGAGTCAGGATATACCATATCTCTATTGTTCCAAGGAAGTGTCTAGATGATAGGATCGCCATCTAGTTTTCTAGTCTCTCAACCATGAAGAAAACTCGTGCCATAGCATCCATCCAGTCCTCAGCTGCTCGGGGATCTATCTCTCCTCGAAACCATGGTGGCCTATATCTTTTGAACATGTGCAACATGCTCAGTCTGTGTGCACATTCTGCTGGTGGGGATGGTGGAATCTGCTGCCCTATGGGTAGTGGTGCTACTAATACACAACATGAAGGTACCTTCTACATATAGGATACGTACAATGATGCCTCATCACTTGATGGCCTATTATTGTGATATCTCACTAGAATCCAGTCCAGTTGTCTAGGTTCTAACATCCTGTAAAGAAACAGGTGCTCCATGGTCAATTAGCTATACCCGGTGAGCGAACTCAAAAAGATCAAAATTAAAAAAAAAACATTTTCAAAGAACACACAAACAATGTTCTTATGTACCAATTAGGAAACCAGAATTCAGGGTCCAGGTTTATGGATACATCATCCTCCACAGCAACACTGGACTACCCAAACTGAAACCCAAACTCAAGACACTTAACACTATTGCTCCATTGAAAACATAGACTCTTTGTTCATCTAGTAGAACTAACCACCCTATAATACCACAGTGTCATGGGCCTTCTCCTGGGGCCCGTGTTGTGACTAACCCAAGCCTTCCTTCTATAGGACAGGGGTAGGAAGGTATCCAAAAAAAAATATCCTTAAAAAGGGATGTCATTTCCTTTAAACTGGCTAACACAATGACCAAGTACAGAACAAAATAAAACCACATAATATAACAACTGGAAGTAAAAGTGTGAACTGATGAAGAATGGGAAAGTATACTAACCCAACTAAAAGTGAGTATTGAAAAAAGGAATATAGTTCCTAAGGTAGTCCTCTAAGGATCCTACCTGAATTGTAGGTACATCTCATCACTAAGGATCTCTACGTCAACTGATCACCTACGTGCACCATTTACTCACGACAGCCAAATCTCAGTCAAAGTTGTTTGTTTTTAGAACATGAAACATTAAGGTGTGGTTGAATCCATGTATGGGTGAGTATAACAATACCTAGTACATACCCCAAAACACCTGAACATTTCCCAGAATTCCATTATGTAAAAACCACAATGCATGATCTCAATCCCAAAGCACAAGTAAAAGACAACTCCCACCAGGTATAAAACATGAAGAACTTGAATAAAGATGATTAGTCAAAAAATTTATCATATTATTCTATTGAATGGATTTTTCTGCTAGACCACACAAGCTCGCTAGGTGTGGACCCACAGAGGATTGCTAGATGCTGACCCACGGAGGATTGTATGGTGCTGACCCACATAGGATCGCTAAGTTCAAACCCGTAGAGGATCGCTACCTACTGACCCATAGAGGTTCACTAGGTGCTAACCCATAGAGGTTCACTAGGTGCTAACCCATAGTGGACCTATAACTGCTAACCCATAGAGGATCACTAAGTGCTTCATCACGTCCCAGCCAGCCACTGGATACCCTCACATTGAATGCTTTATTTTTGGTGGATCCTCTCCTCAATCAATCTTTCATACGTCATCCTGTACTAAGACCCTATAAAAAGTAACCCGATGAACCTCCATGTCATAAGGGTTCTAATGCAATATCCAACATGTCAATCGAACACCCATTCTATAAGTTACAGGCATTTTAGTAACGTGGGCCCTGTTGGATTCCGGTGAGATCCAAACCTGACATACTCCATAATTCTCCAAAACCCAAGATGATTATTTCTAAAGGAAAACCTCATTATATGTATTCCACCTCTGTAGACGGTTCGTCAAAAGGACATCCAGTTTAGAGGATACAACCCTTTAAGAGAAACTGGGTCAAAAAGGTTCACGGTCTGGCCTGACACGGTTGGACACACTCAACCCTGTTTGGGTGAACCCAACCCAACCAAATATCCCCGGACTAACTTGGATAGGCCCCGCCCATCCCAGGTTGCTGGGCTATGGGCTCATCCCGCTAGAACGAATGACAAACCAAGCCCACAAGTTTTGGCCAGGACAGTCGGGCTGCAGAACCTACCCGACATGCTGGCTGGGTGCGGTACGCCTTTCTGAATAGACGAGTCAGTTTGGGATCCTCAATCAGTGGTTCAGGTTGGTACGACTCCACCTAACTGGTCCACATGGACTAGTCAACAGGTGGGACCCACGTGCATGGGTCCACCCTCCGCTGCAGCGCACCTCCTGCCTTGAAGGCAGCCATAAAAGGTTGGCCACCTCTATCTTCTATGGCACCATTGGGCACTGCCTTCCTATCACAGGCTACCGGAGCCAGTCCCCAGCTCCACTGGTCACAGGAAGTGCTTTTGTAGTCCACTAGTGAAGCATCGGTAATCTGAATTTATTCCCGTCTATACATAAAAATCATCCTGGGATGCCGCCTATAGTGCGCGGCCCTCCGTTTCACCAGTCCAATGTATTTGTTAGTCTCCCATGAAGAACACATCAAACCAAGATCAGCGAAGGGTTCGAGCCTGGTTCGGTTCGGCCTGCACCCTCTGCGTTAACGTTATAACATGGGAAGGAATTCAATTAATAAAAAAACTCTTAGTTTAACAATAAAATCCCTACCTTGAACTCGTTGTATGATATTGTGGATGAAGAAGAAGGGTCTACATTCCAAGGTGTATGTCGGTGTTCGTCGATCTCTGGATCGAATCCTTAATGGCGTCGTCGAATATCTAGTCTTTTTTTTGTAGGAATACATCACCAGAACTTCATCAAGAGTCTTCTCATGGGTTCCTAACAACCATGCCAATGATTTGATTAATGGAAAGAAAAGATAACCCACCCCAATGGTTCATTAATATGATTTATTAATGAATCCTAATTAATAAACCTATTAAATTTAATAACTGTGGAGCACCCTTAGAGGGGAGGGGTGAATCAGGGTGAAAGATTATTCTATTAAAATTATGGATCATGTTACCACATTGGTCAGATCCTGTTAAAGCAGTCTGAAAACGATGTGCAGAATAAAAACCCTCACACACTATGAAAGGACACAACAATTTTACTTGGTTCACCACTAAGGTATAAATCCATTAAGCAAATGCTGAAAGTGTGTTGGTCGTACCAAAAACCAATAATATTCACATGTTATGTGTAATAAGTGTTTAAAACAATCACATTGTGCTAGGAACATTGCCTTTACAAGGTTTAGACATTGCTCACAAATTCCCTTGAATCTCTTCTGATGACTCCCTATAGCTCACTTCCATGGAGATGTCTTCAATCAGTTTATTGACTTGAAGGTCACTTCAATTGTTTAGCATTAACTCATGAATCCTCAACTGTAAATGGATTCTCTTTAGAAGTCCCATAATTATGTATTATTGTAATTTATTTTCCAATACACTGATATGTTGTGAAGATTAATTTCGAAAACTAATTTGGAAAATTTTAGGATTCCTTGGGTGTTCCTCTTACTGCTAGTGTTTTTGAATACCTCATCTATTTTCACATACCATCCAGCTCCTCCGCATACAGTCCAGATCCTCCCAGAACTACGCTACTCCATGTTCCTCTCTACTCCATGTACTGCTCCTCACCTCTACATACCATCCTACTCTGCATACTTCCTTGCTCTGACATGTACTGTGAGATCTACCTACACAAACCACACACTCTTTCACAGACTATTTTCCTTATGTGTATGAGTCTCTCAGTGTACTTTATTCTCCTATGAATACAAATTCAGACATCTCTATATTTATTCCCTAAATTTTTCTCTCCAATATCATCACTTTTAAATGGGGATTAAGGTTCCTTACTTAATAGTGTACCTACATTAATTTTGGTAATCAGAATTTCCAAAAATTGTAATGTGCAAAAATATGTAAACTGAACTCCGTTTGAGTACTGTCCGGCACCACCACATACCATTCATGTTTTTCAAACAACAAAAATCCTGAAAAACATAAACATCGCACGTACTACATGTCTTCACCATGTACCGTCTATGTGAACCATTTTTTCTTTCTTCCTTCGTCATTCCGTGTACCGCATTCCTTCACCATGTACTATTTCCAAAAACTATTTTCAGTTTTGTGCATGGCTCCATGCACCACTCTGTGCACTGCTCCAAGCATCACTCTGCACCCAACTCTACACACTTCATGGTGCACCACTTCATGCACAGCTCCGTGCATCACTCCATGAACCACTCCATGAACCGATCTTCATGAAACACACGCTTTCTGGAATACAGCCTCAAATCATTCCTGGAATATGGTATGCGGTCCAAGGTCCTCAGTATGTGGTTTCTTTGTTTTTTGAATCTACTTTGTCATTTCTCATACCAATCACTACAATATGAGAAACCATTATTTTCCAAAACTAAACTCCAAATTTTATGTCCCAAAAATATTTCAAACACTAGGAAATGGTGCCCCCTTCCATACTACTTTCATCCTCAAACATATGACCTCATTCATTAAAAACTCCATAGTCATCCATGTGCATATTTACAACAAACACAACCCAAAATCTATTATTATAAATTAACATACTTATTTCCAACAATATCCCCTTTGGGTTTGTTGGAAATCTCCATCTAAATTCATTGATGTGCCAGCAATGATCAAAACATGATACTTTAAGAAACAACTCATCCATCAATCAATATCTATGTGAGTAATGCTCGATGTAGAAAACAAGAAAGAGGGCATGATTTGAGTTCTCATCATTTTTTTTGTTCAATACTTGAACCTTTAAGAAACAACTAATCCATCTCTCTAAGTCGATGTGAGCAGTGATTGATGTAGAAAACAAGAGAGAGTACAATAATTGAGATCTCATCCATTTCTTTTCTCCCCTAAAGGTTCATTTATGACTATTTATCATCTACATCTTTAATGTTTTCAGAATGAAATATATCACTCTCCATTAAATTTATCCACTACCCCCTTTTGGAAATAAACCCAAAAACCGGTTATTTAAACACTATATATCTCTTATAAAACTCCCCTGGATCGTATCTCTTCACTAAACCTTCAACACTTCCATAAACATATTATCATAGTTAAAAAAATTATGGATAGGGGACTCTCGTAACATCTTTATGCACTTGGAGGTTGATGAACACCAAGGATCGTCTAATGTTCCTCAAACATAGTCGCTGATAGTGGATGAGTCATAATGTCTGCCACATGCTCATCAGTTCCCACAAGATCTGTTTTGATCAATCCATGTTAAATATTTTCTTTGATGAAGTGATATCTAATATCAATATGTTTTGTATGATATTGTTGAACTTGATTCTTAGTAAGATCAATTGTTCTTTTGTTATCCCAATAAATCACCATTGGTTGTTTCACCTCATCACCTATTTCACACAATTGCTGATTCATCCAATGTAACTGAGTGCAGGCCTTGGTGGAAGATATATATTCAGCTTCAGCAATAATAATTGAAGTAATTTCCTATTTCATACTTAACCATCCCACACATTTCATCCCAATATTGAATGCTCCACCACTGGTAGACTTTCTATCCACTATATCTCATTCCCAGTCAGCATTAGAAAATGGTTTTAGATCACCATATATTCCTGATGCAATGTATAACCCATTAATATCATTACCCTGATGTATCTCATGATTCTTTTCACTGCCTCCATATTTTATTCCATTAGATTAATCTAAAAGTAGGTCTATGGGCATGTTGCAAAGGCAATATCATTCCATGTCTTTGTCTAGTGTAGTAGGCTTCCAATGATTCCTCTGTACATAGCAGGATCCATAGAGATCACATCCTTATGCTTTCTGAGCTTTGATCCAACTGAAATCGGAGTCGACAATGGTTTGGAATCATGCATATTGAATTTCTTCAGCAGCTATCTTGCATACATTTCATGAGAAATAAAATTTTAATACTTCTTTTGAATATCCTAGAGCCCCAAAAAGTATGTGAGTTAACCAATCATGGATATTTCAAATTATGATTTCATGGGAATGAAAAATACATCCACTCATCCATGTCTACTTCCTCCAATAATAATATCATCATTGTATAATACTAACAAGAACGTATCCTGTTGAGAGTTCTTAACATAGAGATTGTGATCCACTCCTCATCTTTTAGAATCTCTCTTTCTCAAATAAGAGTCCAACCAAGGGTACCACACCGGTGGTTCCTATTTGAAGACAAAAAGAGAATTATTTAATAGGATAACCTTTAGTTCATCATTTCCAAGAAATTACCCTTTGTATTGTTCAATGTAGAATTATTCATCCAATACACCATTTAAGAATGCTATCTTGATATCAATTTGATACTCATAATAACCTCTTTGGATTACCATTGAAAGAATTAGCCTAATCGACTCTAGTCATGATATAGGAAAAATGTATCCTCACATCAACACCTTTGATTAGTTAATATCCTTTACAGACCAAGAGCGCCTTATTTATAATTACATTTACTTGTTCGTCATATTGTTTCTTGAAAATCCACATCGTACCAAAGATATATTGATCTTCAGGTATTTTAACAAGATACCATGTCATTTTTTTGTCATTCTGATCCAAATATTCATTCATTTCATTAACCAATGACTCATCATGTGTAGAATCTTCAAAAAAGGATGGTAACATGACGGATAAAAATATAGATTGTGCATTATTCCTCATTCTCTTTGTCTCTGTAGGTGTATTATAATCCTAGATAATGTTGGACTGATCAGTCTCTTCTCTCAAATTTCTTCTTTGGGGATCAACCAAATTCTTTCCATCAATGGATTCCTCTTCTCATTCATCTTTAGAGTCAACATCATGATGTGACTCTGGTTTATTTTTCACACCTTTCTTTACCTCTATATTAGCATCTGTTCAATGTTCACATCTTTCCTAATCATTTGTCACGTCAGCATAAGAATTCCATGAAGCATTCATGTTTTTCTCTTCAATGATCGTTAGATAACTGCTTTCCACAATTCATTCGAAGCACTTATTGAAACACTTATAATATTTGATGTTCATTTAGTATCCAAGAAATATTGCTTCGTATGTATTATCTCGATACGTCCTTTTATTTACTTATTTGTTTCATATTACTTACTTGCTTCCAAAAACAAGAAAATATTTCAATGAGAAATTCCTACCATTACAAAATTCAAATGGTGTCTTTGTTTCACCCATGTATATCCCTATTCGATTTTGAATATATACTGAAGCATGTACTACCTCTTTCTAGTAATGTTGATGAATACGACTCTCAATCCGAATAGTTCTGGACATGTTATTTACCTATCGTTCATGCACTCAACTAATCCATTTTGTTGTGGAGTTCTCACAACTTCCACCTTATATATAATTCTATGATTCTCAAGGTAATATTAAAATTCAATGGACATGAATTCCCCTCCATTTTAAGACTATTGGAATTTGATCTTTTATCCAGTATCATTCTAAGTGATTCCTCGATAGGTTTTCATGCTATCGAGGACATGTTTCTTCTTTTCTATAACAATCATACATCCCATTCTACTGTAATAATCTATGAAAAGAACAATGTACCGATCTCCATGTGTTCCAGAAACATTTACCCGGACACATACATCTGTATGGATGATGTCAAGGAGATTTTATGCTCTTTTCTTCTTTGGATGGTTGGAAATGAAGACCAGTTTCCCTCACATGCAAGCATCTCATGTCATTCCTCATTCACTCTTCAGAATAGGGATACCCATGAGTATATTAATTTTAGATATATTATCCATGTCATGATGATTGATGTGACCCAATCTCTAATGTCATATGGTGTTTCCTCTCTAACTGTTCGGTATAAAATGTTCTCTTCGATGCCAACCTGATATAAGTTTACTTCTATTCTATAGCCTTCCATGAGAGAATTCCCTGACATTCCTCTTATAGTACAACCATTCTGATTGAATGTCACAATAATACCTGAGTCTCATAGTTGACTCAAACTAAGAATATTGTGACAAAGACCATCCACATACAGGACTTCAGTTTTCTTCAGTTTCACATTAGCCAGCTGAATATTTCCACTACCTTTTATCTTCAAAGAACCTTTATTAATGAACCACACTATTCCATTACCCATTTTCATGACATTCCTTAATATGTATTCATTATTCATCTTTTTTTGACGAACAACTGCTTTCAAGATTCCAGGTGATGTTGTTCTTTGTATCTTTTAGGGAAACTTCTGCAAAATTGGACTTTTCAATTTTCCTCTATTCATTCCATCAGATATTGGATTGAGTGTATGGCGCAGATAGACATTAAATTCTATCTTTTGTGTACATGGGTTATTAATATTCAAATTCTTCTTCCAATGGATAAATCCTATTTGAAATAGAAACACTATCTATTTGACATGTATTGACACATCTCTGAACATTGAAATAATTTCTCCTGTCATACCTCTGCCTGCAACACAACACATTATAGCCAAAGTAAGAACAATGAAAATAATATCCATAGAACTTATTTTTAATATAATAATTATGATATGAATATTTTATCCTTTTTTGAACTCCTAACTCATCCTCATTCATATAGCTCCTTAACTCCTCGCAGAATGACATGGTAAGGTTTAAATTGCCACAATACTCACACATCAATAAAGAAAATGTCTTCTCACATCTATTTCTCCTCATGACTTCTTCCTAAGGAAAATAGATTGACTGCCTATCATTTCTGGAAACTCTAGGATAATATTCACTTCAACTTTCATTTTGATTTTTGGGGTTCATTTTCAATACTTCTTGTGGCTTTTCAAAATGACCAACATTCATCTTGCCTTTATTCTGAATCACATTAGTTATTTCATTTTTTATTTCGACATCACAACCAATTCCACTATTTTCTAGGAATGTGGGCCTTTGATTACTAAATATATTTTCAACTACATCAGAACCACATATTTATCTATTTATTAGCATGGCATCTGAGAACCTTCAAAATTGTATTTTCTTCTTTTCTTATTTTGAATTTGAATAACATTAATTATTACATCTTAGAGTGAAAACTTCTCCTTTGAGTCCCTAAAATCTCATGGACTTATCCTCTATTATAAATGTAAGGTCATTAATAACATTTTATTTTTCTTCAATTCCATGTTTTAGTTCCATAATATCCATAGTGCATTCATGGATAGATCATTGTAATTTCACTAGTCCTTCTAGTCGATCAATTTCCACTTCTATCTGATCAATATACTCTAAATATTCTTGTACCATTTGTTTCCACTTATTGAATCTATTATATTTATTCTCAATATTACTAAAATAATCCTTAAGTTACAACTTGGGATCAACATCACTAGTCAACAGATTATCTCTAGATTTATCTATCAATGGTTCTGACTTTTCAATGGTAGCCATCATGGATGCATGGTTCCCAAATTGGAATTATTCTTCCTCATCCCCAAAGCGTTCATTTTCTTCATCTTCTTCATCAAAAAAAAACTCTTTTGCTGAAATTTTCAATGACCTAACCCCAATTACCCAGATCGGATGCATTATTTTAAGATTACAATGAATCAAGTCCCAGAGGACCGTTCGGTTTAGTAGTCTTGAAAAATTGATTACATAAATGAACATTACATTACACATTCAATCATAAAACACAACATAAATAATACTTTTAGAACCCCATTATTCATCATTATTATCCATGAATATCAATTAATATACACTTCTGAGAATACTAGGAAAAAAAACATAAGAAAGGGGTGATCTCAGATGCTTAATAATAGTAAATAATTTAGTGGAAGCTATAATATTTTAAGGAAATATGTGTAATAAAAACAACAGCCTTTTTAAACCTAAATCTGGAAAAAATATGGAAATAAATAAATCAATCCATACCATAAAACATGGTCATGGATATTCTACTAGTCAAATAATCACATGTAATAACTAATTTCTGAATGAGGGAATGCATAAAGATGAACATCATAACCACATAGTCAAGGTCTCATGCTAAGACTACAAAATAATTTTTGTCAAGGCCATGTGCGAAGCAACTAATTTGTCTCATGACACCTATCGATGCATCGATATAATATAGAGGGCCCCACCCATCACTTATTATGTCCAATGTATTCCTCACACAATGGTTTTTAAAAGTAACATAAACAATCATATTAAAACTAGCATATGAAATGTCAATAATTTAACCATAAAAAATGAATGGTATAAAAATAGCACATCCACAGTCAAACATATGCTAACTCATTCAATAAAATATGGATTATTTTATTATAGTAAATAAACCTCAATTAATAAAAATATCTAATAATGGATGTTGACATAGTTGATAATAATCAACAAAACACTTTAGGGGAAATACCACTTTTCATGAAATCATTTAAAAGTATCACAATTTATAAACAAATTAACTTGAAGGATATTTTTAAATCAATGTGTCTCATATCACATTGAATCTATTTAACGAAAATAACACTTTAAAAAAATCATGTCGACGAAAATAAATCCATAAAATCATTTTGAAAACATGGACATTAATTAAAATTATTTAGAAAAATAAATCTTTAAAAACAATTAAATTGAGAATCTATTTAAAGGGTACCTTCCATAAAACATTAAAATATTCCATTTGAAATCATTTTTATGAAACATGCAAATGGATGATAAATATGTCCAAATAAATACCTACACATAAACAATCTTGGATAATCATGAGATTGAAAAAATAACCCAAACCTTGTACGTTCTTTTAGTCGAGGGTACCTTTAACCTCTTATATAATGACCATGGTATGTTATTAAATTATAAAATAACTGTATTTATATTTATGATATCATATATGATTCTTTTATTACTTTACACTGCCCATATAATAATAATTTTCATGTTAATGTAACATTTCTGGTAATAATAGCTTTTTTATTGTACATGTTTTAACTTGTTATTCTTGACCGTATCACTTAGATCATGATTTACGTACTTCAAGTATATAAAAAATGATTTATATATCATATATTTTTATAATATAAAAAATTATAATATAATGATATATGAAATGGAAAGAAACCATTTATGGAGACGGTAGGTCATATGTACGCATAAACGTTGTTTTCATTTCCATATCGTATTGAATAGAAGTAAGTGAATGAGATGAATATATCTATATATATATTTATATTTAATGTACATTTATAATGTCATATATTATGTACTTATTAATAATATATATTTTATAATCATCGTTGAATGGTGAACGTGGAAATTAATCTCTTCGCGTCGTGCAGATGGTAAGCAGTATGTACGCACGAGTGACGATATCATTCTATTGTTGGTGAAATTTTATGTAATTGGATAGTATATTATATATAAATAATCCTTAAAATATTATATTTATTATTTATACCAATTACACTCATTCATATACCCATCCAAATAATGATGTGTTGAATAGCAAACTATGCAAAGACGTGGAGACGTTAAGTCATACGTACTCACATATGGTGAATATGTCATTCATAGGATTGATAGAATAATTAAGATGGTTGTACCATATTTATAATAACATCTTAGTATGAATAAGGTATTGGAGTAACTATTTTGGTTTTAAAACAACCATGAATTAGGAATTGGAAAAGAAAACAACTTTGATAGAGGTGATAAAGTAATTACCTCTTCTTTGGTTTCTTCCTGTTGATTTGATCTATAAGGCTCCTTAGGTTGACATTCTGATCAAAATAATTTTTATAGGTTGAAGTGGGAGTAGTTGGTAGGAGATTTGAGTAGGGTTTGGATGAACCAAAAGACTTTGGATATGTTAATTTAATATAAGGGGAAGTACCCTTTTATAGGATAGGTGAAGGGGAATTTAGGAAAATCATGAAATATTATATTATTATAAAATAATTTTCACTTTTTAATGGAAAAAAATGGATTTATTTCAAGGATAAAGTGGGGGTGGTTCTAAATCATCTCAAAAAATAGTTTTTACACAAGTTTATGTCACCATATTAACCTTATATTTAGTATTTAGTTTTCATGAATGTCATCACAACACTAGTACTTATAAAAGAATTCATAGAATCAACCCTAACATGTCATATTACACTATAAGATTTATAAATTTAATTTTAAAAAATTAAATTATATTTATTTTAATACTTATAATATCCTTTATTTGATTCTTTCTTTAATATGGAAAATACTCCATCATTATTGTGTCATACATAAATATATTTATATTTAATGTATAAAAATTATTAAAAATTAACATGATCATGGAAATATTTCTATCCTGATAATTACTATTTATTGTCGAAAATATCACTTAAATAACCTAGGATATTTGTTTATGTTACATTTTCTTTAAATTTAAATTAATTTTTATTAAGGGTGATTTTCACTTACAAGTGGCTCCATGGGGTCCCAAAATCGACCCAAAGATTTCCATGGTTAGAAATGTAGTATAAAATATGGGTAGGACACAAGTTAATGTAATTAAATATTATTATAATATTATTTTGTACCCTTATTTACCAGATTTACCCTTTAACCATGGTAAAAAAAATATTTACTAAAGTTACTATTCATAATATATAAAAATAAAAGCTACCTCTTTACACAATTTGGACCTAATGATTTCTAATATGGAATACATTTTTCAAAATTCAAATCACATAAGTTTCAGAAAAATAATTTAAAATTTATTTCCATTGTCAAAATAATAAAGTGGGTTTTTAAATAGTAAAAACTACCAAGAGATTGACATGTGTTTTTGTTTAATTAAAAAGTGAAATCACATACAATTACCTAAATTAGAGTAAATGGTAAAAATAAAATATAGTTATACTTTAAAAATACTAAAATATATAATTTAACAGTATAAGGTATTTTTATTAAAAAATTTCTAATCAATTCAAATTTAGTATTTTTTACACTATTTATCAAAATATGAAAGTTATTAGAAAAGTACAAAAACATTATCCAAAATAAACTTTTTATGACCCAATTATAAAAATGAATTTAATTTTAATCAAATTAAATATATAAATGTGTCAAATATTGTATTAAAAAGGGTTCTCCATTAATTGGCAGAAAACAACAATTTTTGAAAAATAATTTTTTATCTGAAAAAATGAATTTGTCTCTATAATATTTCAAAGAAACACATAATATGGATGTTAAAATTATATGTAGTATATAAAATTCAAATGTATTTAATAATATTCATAACCATGTTTTGAACGATAGGTTTGGTAAGTCATGGTGTGTTCAAACTCAGTGTTGTGTGTGGCGCAAGCTATTAAATTACTTTAAAGAGATAAAGTATTATGAAATTTTACAGTGTTACATTCTCCCCTCCTTCAAAAAATTTCTTCTGGGAAATTTAAATAGTTTTTCAAAAATAAAAAGTTGAAAATAAAAAATACATTTATGGAATACCCACATTGAAAATATGATTAATAAAATTTAGTATTAATAAGAGGGAAACTGAAATGAAAAAGTCCCCACTAAATTAGTGTTTTTAATAAGACAACATTGGTGGGCATGATAGAGACATAATTATAGGAAAAACATAAATATTCATAGGGACTCATTGAGGTAATCCATCCCAAAAAAGTGAATAATAATTCTCAAATTGAGGGCCTCAAATCCATCATTATATGATGATTTAATGTATCATCAGTTCAACAAAACAAGAGGTATTACTATAACCCCTTTTTTAGATACAATTTTCATGATCTATTTTTACCTCATCCCATAAACTAGGAAATGAATGTTCAAAAATTATTATTTTTTACACCTAAAATTCATTTGGTAAATCATAAGGTAGAAAATTATTTCCTTAATCCACTACATGATTATTGAAATCTAAAATGTTAGGTCAGAGTATCCAATAAATTATATTTTACCCTTATAAAAAATATCAAGTTCCCAACATAATCAATTCCAACCCTTAGACTTATCTAAAATACTTGAGTCCAAACTCATAGTCTAAAAATTTATATGAGAGGTAAACATAATGAATATCTCCTCTTCCACATAATAATATGTGAATACCTTCATCATGTATTTTCATAAAACATGGTAACACATTGAATTACCACAAAACCATATTGAATACGGTCATTCTCCCTTATTCTTTATAGAATACCAGATATACTCCTTAAATCCAAAACTTTTGTAAACTCCAATAATGATGGAATAAACAAAATTTTAATTCGTTCCACGAAAGACAATAATATCCAATATACATTAACCAACTCAATTATCTCTTATTCCAAAATCCTTAACTATGTATCAAGACTATATTAAGGTTTATCTTTCCCTCAACCATATATTATCCAAAACGTTTATCCTGATATTGAGTCACTTTTATTTATATGACACAATCACAATTCATTAAGGAAATGGTAATATTGTACAATCCTTATTTATTTCCATAAAACATATAACCATTAAATCAATGATACAACACACAAATGACATAATTCATAAATCCCGAAACAAAAATACATTAATTATTCCACTTCAACCATAGTAACAACTTATGATTGACCTTGATCCTTTTAATTATTATGAGCTATATTTTCATAATGCTTAGTACATTTATTTGTGTATTTTTCCATATCAATAGATTTAAAACACTAAATAATATTATTTTCTTTGTTCCCTTTGCATTATTTTTCCTGATTTTCATTTTCTCCACACATGTAACAATCACTCAGTACGTTCAAGAACCTCCAAGTGTGATTATATCCATAGTTATCACATATGGGAAAAATCCATCTTTCCCTCCCTTCCATTATCTATCTTTCTTTATTCCGTCCTTTTATTATCTAGCTTCCCTTCAAAGCTATTGGACAAAGATAATAAATTACTTATCTTAATAACCCAAGATATTATTTCCTCATATAATGAGAATACATGAGAGCCTATTTCCCTTGGAAATGTTGGATTAAGACCTTGAAATATATGATCCATCATAGTCTTTGGGACATATGTATTTTAGTAGTTCTCATTCATTCTATTGGGTCCCATTTCTAAATAATGACATACACTAGGTTAGATCATATCAAAATGTATAATAAAAAAACTAGAAAAATTATCAACATTAGTTAAACATATTCACACATCAAGTCTCATAATCCTAAAAATGGTTTCTTTGAAAACATATTTACTCATAAATCCATCATAATGTTTTGTACTGAAAATTTGAATTTCCCTAAGCATATCCCCCTAGGAGTGTCAAACTTGGTGCGAAGTCAGGCTTGTTGTTGTGTACCCAGATACCATGGGTCAAGACTATAACTCATTTTCAAGGTTTTCACTCTGAGGTACATCTGTGCTAGAAACATGTCCACCTATAGTATTCAAATAGGGATGTATAGCTTGAAAAACCCACATAATATCTACATTATGAATTTTTTTTCAATTTTCATCTATACTAATCCTCAACGTCAAGCTTATGGTAATATTTTCTAATTAGAGTTTTTCTAAATATAGTTTCCATGGTTATTTCTTAACTTCCTCTGATACCAATTGTAACACCCCAAACCCAGTTTACCAGAATCAGGGAATTATTTTAATATATTGTCATGATTACAAGGAATCATGTCTCGAAGGACTGATCAATTTAGCAGTCTTGGAAAATATATTACATACATGAATATTACATCACACATTAAAACATAAAACACGTCATTAACAATCCTTTGAGAACTCCATTATTACCCTATCTTAACCCTACATATCGATCATTATACACTTCTTGGAATCATGGGAATACAAAACATAAGAAATGGGTGAGCTCAGATGCTCATTATGGGTAAATAATTTAGTGGAAGCTTTAAACATTTCAGGAATGTTGTGTAAAAAAATTCAGAACCTTTTTAAACATAAATTCCATGACCCATCCTCCTTGACTCATGTCGTGACTACCCCAACCCTGACTTCCAATGGCTTGGGGCTGGTGACAAGCACTGGAAAGGTGTTTCCTTATAACGGGAAGGAAATGTCTTTAACCTTGTACAAACACATATACTAAAATGAAACAAGAAGCAACCACTATGTAACCTCTGCAGTAAAAGAGTGCTGAAAGTAAGGGGCTTGAAGACAAGACCAACTGGAAAAGTACTAGTAAAACTGAAAAGTAAAATACAACCAGAATAGTGGAAACACCTCCTGGGCCATCCTCTAAAGATCCTACATGAAGTATTGGTATAGATAGCCTCTTAAACACTCTACTTATGCCTGTCTCCTATGCAATCTACCTAGTCTTGGCTCCCAGAACCTCGTCCTAGATGCTCGTCCTCTGCACAAGACACAACAATGTGCAGGTGAAGCCTGTGCAGGGGTGAGTAGAACAATACACAGAAGGGACTACGAGACCCCCGTACGACCCTTAGAAATAAACTAAGGAAAAACCACAACTCATGATCTCAATCGGAAAACACAAGCAACAGACACAGCTCAATTAGGGTCTTAGTTCAAACTAGGTTTTTGATGAATTATAGAAGTAAAGTTGAATTCTCACAAAGCTAGATCATCTTACACTGTCAAGAGGCACTGCAACAAACTATAAAATGTCTGACCCACACAAGATCGATACTTTACTAACCCCGCAATGACCCACATAGGTTCTGATCCTTTGTGGATCTGTATATCACTGAACCATGACCGGCTCCTCAAAGGCTGGTCCTCCACGGGGAGCATGGTACTGATCCATACAGGACCGCTTGGTGCTGATCAACACTAGACTACTAGGTGCTGAACCACACAGGACTGCCTAGTATTGACCCACACAGGATCACTCGGTATTATCCTCCATATGATATATCTCCATCCTCCACCTCAAAACTAGCCATTGTAATTGTAGCACCTGGTGTGCTCATGTTCAGTAGAGTCTGCCACTCGAGATATCAATCATACCTTGAACGCCAATAATCTCCCCAAAGGAGTATCCCAAAGTACCATCATGTTGTAATCATTCCAATGCGACAAACAGTGCATCAATCAGACACCCTATCTATGAGTTATATGTGTATTAGTTCTGGGGGCCCGGTAGGATTTGGGTTCGGTCCAAACCGGACATACTCTAACATTCTCCAAAACTCAAGTACATTATGCAAAAACGAGTTGTCTTGATCCAAGGGACCCAATTCTATAGACGGTTCGTCAAATGGAGGAATTGTTTCCATGTTATGACCCTTTTAATGATTTTGGGCCTGATCGGGCCCGGGTCGGGTTCGACGTTGTCAGAGTGACCGGCCTTACCCGATCTGTTCTGGGCTGCGACGGACTTGGCCTGTTGGGCCAGGGTCTGGCCCGTCCCGCAAGGGGGGTGGCCCGCAAAGGTCAGCTCACAATGTGAGGCCTCCAATGGTGTCTCGTCCCATATTGTACGACCCACAAAGGGGCCGCCCAACCCAAATGGTTGTGGCTCTCTAGGGTGGTGGCCCGCTGGGGCGGCAGTCGAGAAAGGTGGTGTCTCAGTAGGGTGGTGGATGGTGAGGGAAACAGCTTAGATAGGCGACACCATGGTAGGGCTGTAAAGACCCGTAAAATTCAAGGGAAATTTTTTCTTAATTTTCTTTAGAATTTTACAAGAGCGCGGTTTCAGACGGCACCTGATTCCGAGGCCCGGAGTGTCCGGAATTAATTTCTGAAGTTTGGTTCGGGTACGTTCAGTGAACGAACGAGCGGGTTTTCCTAACTTTTGATCCGGTGCTCGGAATTGAAATCCGAGGGCACCGATGAACTCGCAGCGCCGATATTTGCTTAAAGATACCTTTTCGGAAGTTGCGTTTGTTGCGGGTTGAAAGTTAGTTTTGGGGTTTTTAGTTTGAGTTAAATAAAATTTGTAAAGAACAAATTTTATTATAACTTGATAAAACCTACCAAAGGGGGTTGGAAGTGGGACCCACACCCACTTAACCTCCCTTGGGAGGATTAAGTGTGGTGGGGCCCACACGAACCCCTAAACCTTTCATCTTCTCCCAACTTACTTAACCCCTCATTAAATGACATGAGTTATTTAATTTGGAGTTAATCCTTTTGAATTTCAAACTTTGGAAATTCTTTTGTGTTGATGTGTTAATAAAATAAGATAGTGTCTTATTTTATTTTGGTTAATAGCTTTGGCCACCCTGAGAGCTTTTGGGAGATTTTCTTCTTCTTCTTCAACTCTGACGAAGAACACGAAGAACGCTCAACTTGACGAAGAACGCTCAAGTTCCGACGAAGAACGCCGCTCCGCTCTTCTTCGTCTTCCGTGTCAACGAGAGGGAACACCGTTTCCTCCTCGGATTCCCTTCGTCGACATAAGAGGTTTCGCCAACGACGTGTCACATCGGACACATCTCTTCGTCAACGGAATTGACGAACGACGACCGCGACGCCCGATCTCCGCGACGTTGACTTCCGCGGACGTTGTCAAACCTTCGAACCTATACCTGAGGTAGGGGTTGTTGATTATTGTTTAATTATTCTATTCTTGATCATGAATTTAGCAAGTTTAACGTGTGGCTTTGAAATAATTTAAGTTGCGTTATTGCTTAACGTGAGGGGGTCGGACCGCATGAACACGGCCGAACCCCCTCCATCGTTCTTGTTGTTTTATCTTGCGGGAGGAAGCAAGGTGGCGTGGTGCCGTCGCACCACGCGAATAATTGTATGTTTATCTTGCGTGACGTCGTCACGCGCGCGCCGAGGAAGAATCATCAAGAACGCGACGCCGTCGCGCCGCGTTGAAAGAAATCAAGGCACGGCGGAGGGGCGCGGTGCCGTCGCACCGCGCCGGATGACGAACACCGCGGCCGGTTCCGGGCCGCGGCGGAAAGAGAAGACCGGCGGCCGAGCCGCCGGCGTTGGAAGCCGAAGAGGGGACCGGATTTTTCCGGTCCCGTTGGAGAAAACCGGCTGGCCAGCTGGCCGGCCGGAAGGCGTTAAACCGGGGAAAATTAATTCCCCGGCCAACGCTCAAAACCCCCCTCATTATGAGGGGGGCGGTTTCCATGAAGGGAGGGGGGCAGTAGCCCCCCCGGTTTTAATCCAAGCCGGCCCCCCACGTGGGGGGCCGTTTTCTTGCAAAGGGCGCGGCACAAAGGCCGCGCCGCCTTCCCAATCAGCAGGGGCTTTGCCCCCCGCGTTCGGCCACCATGCGGCGCCAGGCCGCCGCGGCCCCTGCGCCGCCGGCCGCCCCAGGGGGGGGGGGGGGGGTCGGGCCGGGTCGGCCCGGACCCGGACCCCCCGTTTCGAATCATTTACGGTCTTTTGGCCATAACTTGAGCCTCGGACCTCCGATTGACGAACCGTCTGTGGCAACGCGATCCTTGGATCGAGACGGTCGTTTCGGTATATCGCACTCAAGGTTTCGGATTACTTTGAGTTCGGCCGGGTTGGTTCGTTCACGAAACCAACCGGGCCTTCGGAGCGGAAACGCTCATATCTTGAGCTACGGACGTCCGATTGACGTGACGTCAGCCGTGTTGTGTTCCTCTTAGTGAGACGGATCTTTTGGCATACTCCGCCCGAGGTTTGGACGCAGGTGGAGTATGGTCGGGTTGGTTTTGTCTTAAAAACCAACCGGGGCCCGGAGACGAAAATGTCAACAACTCTCAGACCGGGCGTCCGATCGACGCGCCGTCTGTTGCGTTGAGTTCCTGTTGACGATACGGATCTTTTGGATACATCAACTCTGGTCTTCGTGACAGTTGATGTATCAGCCTCTCGGCTCGTGGAGCGGACCCTCCGAACGAGCTTGCTGTGTGCGGGAATCCTAGTGCTGGCTGCGACTGTTACTGCGACTGCTACTACTGCTACTACTACTACTGTGACTGCGACGACGACAGTACAGAGATCCTGTGTGGATTCGACGACGACGACTACAGCACTCAGCGATCCTACGTGGATCAGTGCTACAGGTCCTGTGTGGGCCCGATCCTGTGTGGGTCCGATCCTGTGTGGGTCCTTGCGCCCAGCGGTCCTGTGTGAACCAGCGCCTACAGGTCCTGTGTGGGCCCGATCCTGTGTGGGTCTTTGCGGGGGTTAGTTACCTATCGATCCTTCGTGGGTCCGACGACTTAGATGGATCAGTGATCATCTTTATCGTCCTTTGAAGAAGTATACCTGTGTGAGCTGAATCCTTTTTCTTTCCTGTGTGGATTATGTTGTGCAATCCTGTGTGGATTACGTTTTGCTTTCCTGTGTGGAATACGTTTACTTTCCTGTGTGGACTGAGTTGTACTTGGGCTCGGAGGTTGGAGCGTATTTGAATTGATGACTTAGGTATATGTATGGGCATATACCTAAGTAGTGTCGGTTGTTACTTTGTGATTGTACCTTTCTTCGTGGTTTATCCTTAGTGGATTTGAGAGACCTTCAGGGGTCTCGGGGTCCCTACTGAGTAGCTTATACTCACCCCTACACGGGCTTTGCCCGCACTACGTTGTGTTGGTTGCAGACGACGGACAACGTTGACCTTAGCTGGGGCTTGCAGAGCGGGACGGTACCCGGAGGTGGACCACTGGGCGGGACGTGCTCGGAGCGGACGGCGGGACCCGTGGAGCAGAGGAGCTATCTGTACCCACCCTTCAAGTGGGATTTCCAGTGGACAGCTCGGAGTAGCGGCTTTTACTTTTCAGTTGCTGTTTTCCCTTTCGAGTTGTACTTTACTTTCAGTTTGAGTTTGTATACTGGCCCATTTACTTTTCCGCACTTTCAATTGTACTCTGCTTTTGTTTAGTGTTTACTTTCCGCTTGTTTACTCTGTGGTGTTTGTTTACTTTACAAAGGCAATGCCTTCCCTTTTTACCGGGATTTACGCCTTGGTGCTAGTAGCCAGCCCCTGGCCTATGAAAGGCGGGCTTGGGGTAGTCACGGCATGGACCCCGAGGGCGGGTCGTGACAAATTGGTATCAAAGGAGTTCGGTTCTACCGCGAACTCTGATCTTTCTATGTGAAGCAATAATGTTTAGCGTATTGAGTGTGGTTATCAGTCCAGGGAGTCCAGTGTTGGTGCGGCGGCCGACGTATCCGTACACCAGGACCCTGACTTCTGATTTCCGACTTAATGCACGAAAACATTGATTGCGTGTGTGTTTCAATGTTTTCTTTGTGATTACTTATATCAGCTCACCAGGTATACTGTTCTGACCGTGGCGCACCTGTTTCCTTTTCAGGATGGCCCCATGACGGCAGCCAGCTAGGGTTCCGAGAGTCGAGTGTGACGACAGCCCACCGATCGACGAGGCCTCGGTGCAGGGCCCTTTGCCAGTAGTGGCACCGGCGGTAGTTTTACCCGCCGATCCCCCGATGCTTCCAGTAGCAGCCGCTGACGATGCACGTCGCCTCAGCGCACTGCATGAGTTTCAGCGCCAGCGACCGCCCAGGTTTCGCGGGGAGACGGATCCCCAGGCAGCAGAGGACTGGCTGGAGGCAGTAGTACGAGTGTTTAGGCTAGTGAGGACACCAGCAGACCTCATGGTGATCCTCGCTGCGAGCCTACTACACGCAGCAGCAGGACGATGGTGGAGCTTGATGCTCCAGGTGCACGATGAGGCATCTCTACTTTGGACGGACTTTGAGAGCCTCTTCCGCTCGGAGTTCGTCCCAGCCACCCTTCATGCGGTGCGTATCCAGGAGCTTCTACAGCTGCGGCAGGGCAGCATGACGGTCGCTCAGTACTCGGCGAGATTTACCGATCTCTCGCGCTACTCGACCGACATGGTACGGGACCCATTCTTCCGGGCCCGGACCTTCGAGCAGGGTTTGAGACACGAGATCAGGGCATCGCTGATCTCCCTCAGCATACCGACTCAGACAGGAGTACTGGAGCGGGCCCTTTTGATCGAGAGCTTCCTTGCTGAGTCTACACCAGCACAGCGACCCACCGCAGGGCGGCACGTGGCAGAGTCATCTGCAGCAGGCAGTCGACGGATGACTCAGGGGTCCAGACAGACCAGACCTTCGGGCAGACGATCTCAGGGCACTGGCTCAGCAGTGCGGGGCACACAGCGCAGAGCCAGTCTTACGAGAGGCAGACAGTGCTACTCGTGCGGCGGGCAGGGCCACATGGCTCGTGACTGCCCGACCCGTCGTGCCGAGGAGCAGCAGACAGTTGATGGACCACCGAGGCAGAGGCAGAGGGTCGACCGAGGCGGTCCGCAGGGAGGAGGCCGATGAGGCAGAGGAGCTGGACGAGCAGCCGATGGTGGGCGATGCTTTGAGGCTCTGCCACCACCACCACCAGGAGGTCCACCCCGACCACAGGGAGCTGGCGGGCAGCGACAGGCACAGCTCCAGGCATCAGAGGCCTACGACCACGGCGCACCCGAGATGATTCGAGGTACTATCTGTGTCCACTCCACCTTTGCTGCAGTTCTTATAGACACAGGAGCGAGTCACTCTTTCATAGCCGCTGCCCTTGTTCGGAGCTCGGAGATTCCGACAGAGCCGTTGGCTCGATCCTTACGGCTAGAGACTCCTACGGGAGCAGACTCGACGATTACGCACTGGTGCCGGCAGTGTGAGCTTACTCTAGGAGGCGAGAGCTTCGGCTGGGATCTTCTTGTAGCAGCGTCGAGGCCTTACGACGTCATCTTGGGCATGGATTAGCTATCTACGGTCCATGCACATATTGACTGTTTTAGGCGCAAGGTGCGATGTGTACGCACCGACGGGAGCAGGTTCACCTTCACCGGCGAGAAGGGAGCCTTGGCAGCACAGGATGGACTTCCGCGGAGGAGAGGACAGCCCATCACTCATCAGTTGGCTAGTCTTATCCTTGGAGCAGTTGACGTGTGGAGTCCTGGTTTTCCTGCAGTGGTGGATCTGTTTGCGGACGTTTTTCCCGACGACGTTCCAGGGCTACCTCCTCGCAGAGAGGTAGACTTTTATATTGACTTGTACCCCGGGACAGCCCCGATATCTACTCCAGCATATCGGATGGCCCCCGCCGAGCTTCGAGAGCTACGGGTACAGTTGGAGGACTTGCAGGGCAAGGGGTTCATCCGACCCAGTGTTTCACCCTGGGCTTCCCCGATTTTGTTCGCCAAGAAGGCGGACAGGAGCTTGCGACTTTGTGTTGACTATCGTCGCCTGAACCAGGTGACAGTGAGGAACAAGTATCCGCTACCGAGGATTGATGACCTCTTTGATCAGCTCAAGGGATCACGGTGGTTCTCGAAGATAGACCTCAGGTCAGGCTATCATCAGCTCAGAGTCAGAGACGAGGATGTGCAGAAGACGGCCTTCAGATGTCGGTATGGCCACTATGAGTTCTTGGTTATGCCTTTCGGTGTAACCAATGCTCCAGCAGTGTTCATGGCTCTCATGAACAGGATCTTTCAGCCATACCTCGATCGGTTCGTCGTGGTCTTCATCGACGACATTCTGATTTACTCTGCGTCAGAGGAGGAGCACACCTATCACTTGCGAGTTGTACTAGACACACTCCGAGAGCACCAGCTTTATGGTAAGCTTTCGAAGTGCCAGTTCTGGATACGTGAGGTCCACTTCTTGGGACACATTATCTCTAAGGCGGGAGTTGCAGTGGATCTCGCGAAGATTGAGGCTGTGTTAGCATGGGAGCCACCCAGGAGCGTGACTGAGGTTCGGAGTTTCTTGGGACTAGATGGATACTATCGGAGATTTGTGCCGAACTTCTCCAGAGTTGCGGCCCCACTCTCAGCGTTGACGAAGAAGGGGAAACCCTTCGTGTGGTCAGACAGATGTCAGCAGAGCTTCCAGGAGCTGAGACAGAGATTGACTAGCGCACCTATCTTGAGGTTTCCTGAGGAGGGAGTAGGGTACGTAGTCTACTGCGATGCATCAGGGACCGTACTCGGATGTGTTCTGATTCAGGAGCGGGCAGTGATCGCCTATGGATCACGACAGTTGAGGCCGCATGAGCAGAACTACGCTACCCATGACCTGGAGTTAGAAGCAGTGGTCTTCGCTCTGAAGACATGGCGACACTACCTGATGGGCGAGCGCTTTACAGTCTTTTCTGACCATCAGAGTCTCAGGTATATTTTCTCGCAGAAGGACCTGAACC
This sequence comes from Viscum album, assembly GCA_963277665.1. Taxonomy (NCBI): domain Eukaryota; kingdom Viridiplantae; phylum Streptophyta; class Magnoliopsida; order Santalales; family Viscaceae; genus Viscum; species Viscum album. The sequence goes on along the minus strand of OY728123.1, from coordinate 855,205,811 downwards.
TGAGACAGCGGTGATGGCTCGAGTTCCTCCAGGACTATGACTTTGAGATAGTCTATACTCCTGGGAAGGGGAACGTAGTAGCCGATGCCCTCAGCAGGAGGACGGGCATCCAGTTACTTGAGGAGGCGACAAAGCAGCTAGCCTCTTTGCAGATATCCTTTGTGGATAGAGATGGAGCAGCCTTCCTTCAGTCTCTCACAGTCACTCCTCCACTACTGCAACGGGTCAGGGAGGCACATCGTGAGGACGCTGACTGTGAGACACGGCGTGCACAGATATCCTCGGGACAGGCACCTGATGGTTTCTCCCTTGGAGCAGAGCACGACATCCTTTTTAGAGGACGTACCTTGGTACCAGTCGCTTTGCGAGAGGAGGTGCTGAGAGAGTTTCACACTTCTCCTTTGGCGGTACATCCTGGAGTGGCGAAGATGTACCAGGACCTCAGACGACAGCACTGGTGGCCGGGCATGAAGAAGGCTGTAGAAGAGTTCGTTTCTCGATGCCTTACCTGCCAGCAGGTGAAGGCAGAGCATCAGGTACCAGCAGGCTTGGTACAGCCCTTGGAGGTTCCGGAGTGGAAGTGGGACGAAATATCTATGGACTTCGTGACTGGACTTCCACGCACTTCCAGAGGTCACGACTCCATCTGGGTGATTGTTGACCGACTCACCAAGTCGGCACACTTCTTACCCATCAGAGAGCAGGGCTTAGTGGAGAGCTTGGGACGTCTCTACGTTCAGGAGATTGTGCGGCTCCACGGCATGCCATCATCTATCGTCTCCGATCGAGATGCCCGCTTTACTTCCCGGCTTTGGAAGGGGTTACAGGAGGCGTTCGGAACACAGCTACGTCTGAGCACAGCCTTTCACCCTCAGACGGATGGTCAGAAGGAGAGGACCATTCAGACTCTCGAGGACATGCTCCGCGCATGTGTCCTCGACTTTGGTCGTAGCTGGGAGGACCACCTACCCTTGGTGGAGTTCGCGTACAACAACTTCTACCACTCCACCATCGGGATGGCACCGTACGAGGCGTTGTACGGCCGACCTTGTAGATCTCCTTTGTGCTGGACAGACCCTGGAGAGTCAGCACTGGTGGGACCGGAGATGGTCCAGGCCACGACAGAGAAGGTCCAGGTCATCCAGGAGCGGATGAGGACAGCTCAGAGCCGGCAGAAGTCCTATGCTGACAGGAGGCGGAGGCCACTAGAGTTCGAGGATGGCGACCACGTCTTCTTGCGGGTCTCACCTCGACGTGGTATTCGGAGATTTGGCCGAGGCGGCAAGTTATCTCCGCGCTTCATCGGACTCTTCCAAATTCTCAGCAGGATTGGTGAGGTGGCTTATCGCCTGGCTCTACCACCTCAGTTGCACCGGGTGCACGACGTCTTCCACGTATCTCAGCTGAGGAGATACGTGCACGACCCGACGCACATCATTGATCATGGGGAGCTTGACGTTGACGATGGGGCGACTTTTACGGAGGTCCCGGTGGAGATAGAGGATCGACAGGAGCGGGTCCTGCGTGGGCGATCGATTCCTCTTGTGCGCATCAGATGGCAGGATGGGAATCTCCAGGAGAGCACATGGGAGCGGGAGGCTCAGATGCGTGCTCAGTACCCTCATTTGTTTCCCTAGTTTTTGATGTATCTTTACGGGGACGTAAAGCCCTGAGGTGAGAGTAATGTAAAGACCCGTAAAATTCAAGGGAAATTTTTTCTTAATTTTCTTTAGAATTTTACAAGAGCGCGGTTTCAGACGGCACCTGATTCCGAGGCCCGGAGTGTCCGGAATTAATTTCTGAAGTTTGGTTCGGGTACGTTCAGTGAACGAACGAGCGGGGTTTCCTAACTTTTGATCCGGTGCTCGGAATTGAAATCTGAGGGCACCGATGAACTCGCAGCACCGATATTCGCTTAAAGAGACCTTTTCGGAAGTTGCGTTTGTTGCAGGTTGAAAGTTAGTTTTGGGGTTTTTAGTTTGAGTTAAATAAAATTTGTAAAGAACAAATTTTATTATAACTTGATAAAACCTACCAAAGGGGGTTGGAAGTGGGACCCACACCCACTTAACCTCCCTTGGGAGGATTAAGTGTGGTGGGGCCCACACGAACCCCTAAACCTTTCATCTTCTCCCAACTTACTTAACCCCTCATTAAATGACATGAGTTATTTAATTTGGAGTTAATCCTTTTGAATTTCAAACTTTGGAAATTCTTTTGTGTTGATGTGTTAATAAAATAAGATAGTGTCTTATTTTATTTTGGTTAATAGCTTTGGCCACCCTGAGAGCTTTTGGGATATTTTCTTCTTCTTCTTCAACTCTGACGAAGAACACGAAGAACGCCCAACTTGACGAAGAACGCTCAAGTTCCGACGAAGAACGCCGCTCCGCTCTTCTTCGTCTTCCGTGTCAACGAGAGGGAACGCCGTTTCCTCCTCGGATTCCCTTCGTCGACATAAGAGGTTTCGCCAACGACGTGTCACATCGGACACATCTCTTCGTCAACGGAATTGACGAACGACGACCGCGACGCCCGATCTCCGCGACGTTGACTTCCGCGGACGTTGTCAAACCTTCGAACCTATACCCGAGGTAGGGGTTGTTGATTATTGTTTAATTATTCTATTCTTGATCATGAATTTAGCAAGTTTAACGTGTGGCTTTGAAATAATTTAAGTTGCGTTATTGCTTAACGTGAGGGGGTCGGACCGCATGAACACGGCCGAACCCCCTCCATCGTTCTTGTTGTTTTATCTTGCGGGAGGAAGCAAGGTGGCGTGGTGTCGTCGCACCACGCGAATAATTGTATGTTTATCTTGCGCGACGTCGTCACGCGCGCGCCGAGGAAGAATCATCAAGAACGCGACGCCGTCGCGCCGCGTTGAAAGAAATCAAGGCACGGCGGAGGGGCGCGGTGCCGTCGCACCGCGCCGGATGACGAACACCGCGGCCGGTTCCGGGCCGCGGCGGAAAGAGAAGACCGGCGGCCGAGCCGCCGGCGTTGGAAGCCGAAGAGGGGACCGGATTTTTCCGGTCCCGTTGGAGAAAACCGGCCGGCCAGCTGGCCGGCCGGAAGGCGTTAAACCGGGGAAAATTAATTCCCCGGCCAACGCTCAAAACCCCCCTCATTATGAGGGGGGCGGTTTCCATGAAGGGAGGGGGGCAGCAGCCCCCCCGGTTTTAATCCAAGCCGCCCCCCCACGTGGGGGGCCGTTTTCTTGCAAAGGGCGAGGCACAAAGGCCGCGCCGCCTTCCCAATCAGCGGGGGCTTTTCCCCCCGCGTTCGGCCACCATGCGGCGCCAGGCCACCGCGGCCCCCGCGCCGCCGCCGGCCGCCCCAGGGGGGGGGGGGGGGGTCGGGCCGGGTCGGCCCGGACCCGGACCCCCCCCCCCGTTTCGAATCATTTACGGTCTTTTGGCCATAACTTGAGCCTCGGACCTCCGATTGACAAACCGTCTGCGGCAACGCGATCCTTGGATCGAGACGGTCGTTTCGGTATATCGCACTCAAGGTTTCGGATTACTTTGAGTTCGGCCGGGTTGGTTCGTTCACGAAACCAACCGGGCCTTCGGAGCGGAAACACTCATATCTTGAGCTACGGACGTCCGATTGACGTGCCGTCAGCCGTGTTGTGTTCCTCTTAGTGATACGGATCTTTTGGCATACTCCGCCCGAGGTTTGGACGCAGGTGGAGTACGGTCGGGTTGGTTTTGCCTTAAAAACCAACCGGGGCCCGGAGACGAAAATGTCAATAACTCTCAGACCGGGCGTCCGATCGACGCGCCGTCTGTTGCGTTGAGTTCCTGTTGACGATACGGAACTTTTGGATACATCAACTCTGGTCTTCGTGACAGTTGATGTATCAGCCTCTCGGCTCGTGGAGCGGACCCTCCGAACGAGCTTGCTGTGTGCGGGAATCCTAGTGCTGGCTGCGACTGTTACTGCGACTGCTACTACTGCTACTACTACTACTGTGACTGCGACGACGACAGTACAGAGATCCTGTGTGGATTCGACGACGACGACTACAGCACTCAGCGATCCTACGTGGATCAGTGCTACAGGTCCTGTGTGGGCCCGATCCTGTGTGGGTCCGATCCTGTGTGGGTCCTTGCGCTCAGCGGTCCTGTGTGAACCAGCACCTACAGGTCCTGTGTGGGCCCGATCCTGTGTGGGTCTTTGCGGGGGTTAGTTACCTATCGATCCTTCGTGGGTCCGACGACTTAGATGGATCAGTGATCATCTTTATCGTCCTTTGAAGAAGTATACCTGTGTGAGCTGAATCCTTTTTCTTTCCTGTGTGGATTATGTTGTGCAATCCTGTGTGGATTACGTTTTGCTTTCCTGTGTGAAATACGTTTACTTTCCTGTGTGGACTGAGTTGTACTTGGGCTCGGAGGTTGGAGCGTATTTGAATTGGTGACTTAGGTATATGTATGGGCATATACCTAAGCAGTGTCGGTTATTACTTCGTGATTGTACTTTTCTTCGTGGTTTATCCTTTGTGGATTTGAGAGACCTTCAGGGGTCTCGGGGTCCCTACTGAGTAGCTTATACTCACCCCTGCACGGGCTTTGCCCGCACTACGTTGTGTTGGTTGCAGACGACGGACAACGTTGACCTTAGCTAGGGCTTGCAGAGCGGGACGGTACCCGGAGGTGGACCACTGGGCGGGACGTGCTCGGAGCGGACGGCGGGACCCGTGGAGCAGAGGAGCTATCTGTACCCACCCTTCAGGTGGGATTTCCAGTGGACTGCTCGGAGTAGCGGCTTTTACTTTTCAGTTGCTGTTTTCCCTTTCGAGTTGTACTTTACTTTCAGTTTGAGTTTGTATACTGTCCAATTTACTTTTCCGCACTTTCAATTGTACTCTGCTTTTGTTTAGTGTTTACTTTCCGCTTGTTTACTCTGTGGTGTTTGTTTACTTTACAAAGGCAATGCCTTCCCTTTTTACCGGGATTTACGCCTTGGTGCTAGTCGCCAGCCCCTGGCCTATGAAAGGCGGGCTTGGGGTAGTCACGGCACGGACCCCGAGGGCGGGTCGTGACAAGGGCGGTGACCCGATCTAAATGGGAGTGTGGCCCACTGTGGGGTCTGCCTTAGATGGTGTGGGGAGTGTATCCCCCCGATCTCTGGAACTCCCAAATGGCCCGAAGGCTTTTCATTTTTCAAAGAGGCGGCACCGTGTGGGCATCGCTCAGTTGTTGCAGAACCCGCTGGAGGTAAGGGTTCGACCTCCGCCATGGATTTTTCCGTAGATTATGTTCTCTGGCGGCGTAGTGGTTGTGCCGCTTCGCTTTCTACTACCGATCGTCATATCAGACGCCTCATCTGTTCACCACAGATGACAAGCCACATCCCTTTTCTCACCGGTGGTGAAAGACGGTGTGCCACACCACCTCCACGGTCAACTAGTGTTGGCTACTCCGATGGCTGCTGTGGCTCTGTGCTATAGTCTCCACATGCACCATACATTGACGCACAGCCTCCTTCGTAGCTTGTTAGTGCCACCACACCAGCTATCTTCCATGGTGGGTGTACGATTAGCAAAGTGGTAGAGGGTTCGGGCTGTGTTTGGTAGGCCAGCGCCCACCGCGTTAGCTTGTAAACAAGGGGGAGGATAAAGGGGGATCGAAAAATTCACTTTAATTCAAACCAATAAAACAAAACCCCTACCTCAAAAACCCTTTGGAGAGCGTTCCCTATTTAGTCTAGTACTATGATCTTCATTACCGCCAGAGGCTTCTAATGAAGATGCTTGCACGTCTCCCTTCAGTTCAGGGATTCTAGGTCACTTTTCGCTGCAATCTGGAACTGGCTCCATCCTACAAGGGTTTGTGATGCATGCCTGTCGTAGGGCGTTGAAAAAGAAATTTCTATGTTTTCCTAATGCAACACAGTGGCTGACTAGGGTCGTCTCACTTGAGGAGCTTTATCAGATGTTAATGTACATAATCTATATCACCTAAACTAATTATTTGTTTCTTGTATTTAATCTAGGAAGGTAATTAAATTTAATAGAAATAAAAGTTAAAACTATCATGCCGTGAAAAAATGAAATTAATGAAGAAAGAACTTGGTACTAGGGTTGGATAACACTGGTTCATTCAATATTTGTTAATTGTTTAAATTCAATTTGATAATTCATTTATTGAAACATAATTAATGGATTACTTTCCCTTGATTTATTTTGTGTGTGATTTTAGTATGCGTCCAGCACACCAAACCACACGACCTCCAATAGTCATATAGGATAACACCTCAACTGAGAATGTTATTCCTAAAGGACCCGGCTCCACCATATGCCATTTCATCCCTTATGGAAACCCCATCTCCACCGTATGAAGGGTTTGTATAAGAGAAGGGAGGGAAAATGAATTAATCATGGAAAAGAAATGGATTTGGAAATAGTGTCGTGGTGGATGACCGCCACACCCGTGCACTATTCTCACTCCACCACAAATAGAATAAAAACATTTTGAATTGAATCACAATAATAAAGAACACCATGAAACCTCCCCTTGGGCTACGCCTCGGGTTAGTCACTTTCCATGGAAAAGTTCATATAGATCACGATGGAAATAAGGGAGAGATAATGAAAATAGATTAAAATTGGAAAAGAAAGACGGTGGCAATGAAGGTGGAAACACTTTCATTAAAATATGAATGCATTAAATGGGAAAATAAAACTAAAAATAAAAATAGAAGAAAAGAAAATTCCTATGTTAGAAGCATGTCCCAGAGCCTCCACTCCAACATTGTTGTTGAACTCCTCCTTGGTTCCTTGATGGAATGGATGGAGAATGGGATGCTTTGGGAAGGAGGTGGTGTCCTCCTTTTATAGGTAGAATTCATCCCTCAAATGTCAATGAATTTTAGACCCCTTTAATGATATCTTAACGCGCTCAACCCTAAATGAATGTTATTTTTAAATATCTTGGTCGTCTATCCAAAAAATTTCATAAAAATTGGAAACTGGATGGAGGAGTTATGAATTTTTCATTCTCAGTTTCTGTTTCTGGACAAAGCTTCTAGGAAGGTTTCTCCAAAAGTATGTCATTCAATAGCCTCCTTAATTTCCTCAAACATCCCCCACATTTATTATAGAGACGTCCCTATTTGTCGTCATGGTATCCCAGGTGGAAACACATAATTTAGATATTTGTAGGTTGAGTTTGATGTCTGTTACTTTTGGTGGGTCCATGCTGTCCGCCCGGAAAAATTCACAACATCAATGAATTTTTAGACCCTTTAGATGACAGAATCAGCTCCTGGTCCAGAAGACAAAAATGAAGGAAATTAAATAGAGATTCTTATGAAATTTGAATCTGAAAATTTGGAAATTTATTTTCCGGAAATGACCAAAATACCCTGACATAAAAATCTGTCAAAAATCCAGAATTAGTCGTTTTTCACATTTGGGATAAAAATAACACTAAAACTTAAAATCATGACAATTACCCGTCCAATAACACTTTTGTGGTATTATAGACAATTTTATACAGTATAAAATATATGAAAATGTGAGCTTTATCACTCCCCAACACTTAAACATTGCACTCTTGGGCAATTATCATACATCCAAATCAATTTCCACACAACTATCGAAAATGAGAAAATATCAATGATTTTATCCAAAATAGAATTCCATCATGTCTCATATATGAAAAATAATTCTATATTATTTTAACTTCAATCACTAAATTTTTTTCAACCTCATAAATCAATCCATGGACCAATAACAACCTACCTCACATTGAATTTTATGTCACTCTTCACTCAAGAGAAATTGAATCTATAGTTATACTCATACGTGAAAATCGCATGTATCACCATACGTTTGTGAAAATTATAATTTCTCCAAAGAATGAAACATGAAAATGAATTTAATCATGAGGTATTTAATTAAAGGTTCAAATTATTCTATGGCTTAGGGTTGGTGGAAAATTTATTGACAAAAAGTTCCAGGCTAGAAAGAGGAGGTTTGACTTTTAAGTACAATGCATAATTAATTCAAGTGAAAACACAGGAAATTACTCACTCAATACCGCTTGTAAATGTAAAGAAAACCCACCCCTATTTATGACATGGTACATGAGCCAATAAGTTCTTATAATGAATGATATCATCTATGTTCTCCCCTTTTTTTTCAAAGATCCAGAAAGGAACAGCTTTATTTTTTTTATGGAGGATGAGCTGAAAATTGAATACAATGAATGAAGGAAAATTCCTGCCCTCGATTTTTGAGAGGTACATGAGTCATAATAGAATGTTCATTGTGGAATTCAAACTCATCTCCATTTTGTTTCTTTTTTTTTGAAGGAGAAATGGATAAAACAAATAAAGCACAATGAAATGATGACACATGCCCAATTCGCTTATTGTCCACTGCCCAAAGTACTGACACACACCTAAAACCACCCATAAATGATACACATCCCAAGTGACACACACTAAAGGCCCATCCCCCAAACTCAAACTTGAAATAACCATGCAAATATACTAAAAGCGTGGGTAGGTAAGGAAAAAGTTTCTTGTAATGTGGCTTAAACCTATAATGCAATTCAATGCATCTAAGGGCTTACGAAGGATAAATGTAAAGGTGGGTCTCAAGATAAAATGTGGCTAGCTAAAGAGATGCCTTAATCATTTCAAATACATTTCATGAAATCCAATTCTTTGAAAAAGAATATTCACAAATTCTGGTTCTCCCACAAAATTCAAGTTTCCCTCATGTAAGTGTGGGTATTAGGAAGAATATGAAAACGTGGTTTAGAATACCTCACAGGATTGGAAAAAAATATTTTGAGTATGTGTTTCATTGGCATGGATTTCAAAAGATAGTCATACTCATTAAAATGATTGAAAATCCATTTCAAGGGAAAATAATTCATATCAACAATCATTTAAAATCCATTATTTCGAAAATCATTTCAACTCTTTCAAAATCAATTGATATGTGAAAAGTGATAAGAATATTCATTAAAGCTCAAAATATGTTTTGGACCAAAAAATGAAAGGAGTTTAAATGATAATCGTAAAAAGTTAACTCCCTTTTGAAATATTTATTCGTTCCTCTTCCTCTAATTCTCGGGGATTCCTTTTTCATTCATGATCCTACACAAGAAAAATCACTCAATTAATCACAAAGATCATTTCATTTAAGCTCAAAATGAAAAGAGGGAGGGGGCCACATGCTAGACTAATTCCTAATACATAATTTGAAATTTAAATTACTAGAAAAAATGTAAAGATGAATCTTGTTATGATCCCCCATGTGGGCCCTAGAATCTTTTACTACCTCCAGAGGGTAGTACCAGCTGTTATCCAAAGGCTGATGGAGGATAAAGTTTCTTTTATTTGAACTAGCACATGTGGATTTTCCGAGCTTATGCTTCATCATTGTTCTTGAGGGATGATCCACGGATAGAGTACACCATATCCGCCCCATTCAAAATGAAGTATATCTTTCATGGTTGTGGTAGGATGAAGTATGGACCATCCTCTTCCTTGGTTGCAACTTGTGAAACCTTATTATCGTCCAGTGCTGGCTTCATGGGGGCTGCATAAAGAGAAGCCTCTTGACAGATTTTCTTAGGCTCAGCTACCTGGATCTCATGATGGGGCTCCTCGAGTAGATATTTTATGTCTTCTGGGAGCTCCATGTGTTCCTCAACAGGTGCATCTTCTTTTGTCTCTTCATCCTCCGGGGCATAATAGGAGTCATCTGATTCAGAAAATTCAAAACAATTTGGAGTTATACTCAAATTTCTTTCAACAAAATTAAAAGAATTTGAGTTCAATAATGTATCATCTCTTTAAGTTGGTTCAGCTTGAATCTCTTCTTTATTTGAAAGTGCCTCTTGTAGTTGATTATAATTGGATGAAGGTAGGTAGTCATGCTCCTCCACCTCGAGTTTGGATTCAACTCCATTGATTTTTTTAGTGAAATTAGGGAAGACATGTGGTAATTTCTTCTTAGCATTGAATCTTTCAATGTCAGTTTTGAGTTCATCGGAAATGGATATCAAATCTTCAAGTGATATCCATGATTCAAGTCCTCTTTCCTTCTGTTTGAACCGTATCATCAGGGCATCAGCTCTTTGTTGGAGGGCCTCCTCAGTATAGTCTGTTTCTTCCTCCTACATCTGTGAGTAATTATACCATGTAGAATAATTTGAATTTGAATGCATTATGGAAAAAGTTTTTTTATTGAATTTTTTTTTAAAAATGAAAACAATGTCAAATTTTAAATTAGAAAAAGTAAAGTTAACAACCGATTATCTCCCCGGCAACGGTGCTAGTTTTGACGCACGCCTGTCATAGGGCATGGAAAAAGTAACTTCTATGTTTTCCTAATGCTGCACAGTGGCTGACTAGGGTCGTCTCACTTGAGGAGCTATATCAGTTATTCATCTTCTTAATCTATATAACCTAAACTAATTATTTGTTTCTTGTATTTAATCCAGGAATGTAATTAAATTTAAATGAAATTAAAGTTAAAACAATCATGCAGTGAAAAAATGCAATTAATGAAGAAAGAACTTGGTCCTAGGGTTGGATAACACGGGTTCATTCATTATTTGTTAATTGTTTAAATTCAATTTCATAATTAATTTATTGAAACCTAATTAATGAATTACTTTCCCTTGATTTATTTAGTGTGTGATTTTAGTATGCATCCATCACACCAAACCACACCTCCTCCAATAGTCAAATAGGATAACACCTCAACTGAGAATGTTATTCCTAAAGTACCCGGCTCCACCGTATGTCGTTTCATCCCTTATGGAAATCCCAAATCTATCGTATGAAGGTTTTTCCTAAGAGAAGGGAGGGAAAATGAATTAATCAAGGAAAAGAAATGGATTTGGAAATAGTGTCGTGGTGGATGACCGCCGCACCCGTGCACTATTCTCACCTCCACCACAAATAGAATAAAAACATTTTGAATTGAATCACAATAATAAAGAACACCATGAAACCTCCCCCAGGTCTGAGCCTCGAGTTAGTCACATGACATGGAAAAGTTCATAGAGATCACGATGGAAATAAGGGAGAGAGAAAGAAATTAGATTAAATTTGGAAAAGAAAGATGGTGGGAAAGATGGTGGAAACACTTTAATTAAAATATGAAAGCATTACATGGTAAAATAAAACTAAAAACAAAAAGAGAATAGAAGAAAATTCCTATGTTAGAATCATGTCCCAGAGCCTCCACTCCAACATTGGTGTTGAACTCCTCCTTGGTTCCTTGAAGGAATGAATGGACAATGGGATGCTTTGGGAAGGAGGTGAGGGCCTCCTTTTATAGGCAGAATTCGTCCCTAAAATGTCGATGCATTTTAGAACCCTTTAATGACATCTTAACGCCTTCCATCCTTAATGAATGTTATTCATAAATATCATAGTCGTCTCTCCTAAAAATTTCAGCTATCTTGGAAATAATATGGGGATGTTATGAATTTTTCATTCTCGGTTTCTGTTTCCGGACAAAGCATCCAAGAAGGTTCCTCCAAAAGAATGTCATTTAATAGCCTCCTTATTGACCTCCAACATCTCCCAAATTTATTATCGAGACATACCAATTTGTCCTCGTGGTATCCCTGATGGAAACACATCATTTAGATATGTGTAGGCTGAGTTTGATGTTTGTTAATTTGGGTGGGTCCACGCTGTCCGCCCAGAAAAATTCACAATTCAATGAATTTTTAGACCCTTTATATGACCAAATCAGCTCCTGGTCCAGAATAGAAAAACGAAGGAAATTAAATAAGGATTCTAAAAAATTTTGAATAAATTTTTTTGAATTTTATTTGTCCTTAAATGACCAAAATACCCCTGACATAAAAATCTGTCAAAAATCCAAAATTAGTCATTTTTCACATTTGGGATCAAAATAACACTAAAACTTAAAAACATGACAATTACCCATCCAATAAATTTTTTTGGGATTATAAACAATGATATACAGTATAAAATATATGAAAATGTGATCTTCATCAGTTTTTTGTCTCAACACTCCTTTAGCACATCGTTTCTTGGGAAAACTATGCTAGTACCTCCCCCAAACTCCGTATATATACGATAGGGAAGGGTAAGTAACGATGTTGGGAGTTAATGGGGATCATTAATTAGGGAGATGCCTAATTTCCCCAACATTTTTTTTAATTAGGTTGTAGGGTCAATATTTTTAATGGCTTGACTCATAACTGGCCCCACACACCGCTTATTCGTTGGAGGTTATGAATGGAAATAAAATAGTAAAATTATTTAGTTTCTTTTCTTTTAAAAAATCACAGAACATAAAGTTTTTTCCTCACCTACTACGGTCAATGTAATGACTCCCTTAAGAGAATCTCGGTGCTACGGATTCAACGGTGCCCTTATATTTTCAATCTGAGCACCGGTTCAAAAGTTATAAAATGCTGCTCGCATATTTTATGATTGTACCTTAAAAAAGTATAGAAATTAATTTAGGCATCACTGGGCCTCAGAATCACAAACCATAAATTTTTGCAGACTAGTAATAATTTCATATAATTTAAAAAAATTACATTGAAAATTCAGGTCTTTACATTCTCCCCACCTTAAGGATTTATTCCCTGAAATCCACACCATAGAATAATGAATCAGAAGGGGGTACTAAGCATGAATCTGAGCCTCCCTATCTCATGTACTATCCTAGAGGTATCCATGCTTCCAGCGAACACGCACTAGAGGTATCAACTTCCCACAAATGACTAGCTCTTATTGATCCTCAATCTCCACTGGAACGTCTGTAAACGTCACCCCATCATCGAAGTCCAACTCGCTGTGGAAGATGATGTGAGATCGGTCATTCACGTATCTCCTCAATTGTGATATGTGTAGGACTCCGTGAACCCTCTCCAACTGTGGTGGATGTTCCTAGAAGTATTCCACATTTTCTATCCTCTGAAGTATCATAAAATGTTCGATAATCCTTGGTAATAACTTGATACCTCGAACAAATCTTTGTAGTCGACGTCGAGGAGAGAATCACAAGAATACGTGGTCCCCCTCACGGAACTATGAAGGTCATCGTATATTATAATCATAAGACTTATGTCTACTCTCTACAGTCTTCATCCCCTCCTGGATGACCTGAACCTTCTCAGTGGTATCTCATACCAACATTGGACCCATAAATGCTTACTCCCCTGGGTCTATCCAGAATAGAGGTGATCTGAAAGGTCGACCGTATAGGGCCTTGAATCATTCCATACCGATGGTGGAGTGATAACAGTTGTTTAATGAAAAATCCAAGAAAGGGAAAGTGGTCCCCCCTACTACAGACAAAATCTACAATGCACGAACGAAGAATGTCCTCTAGTGTCTATATGGTCTGCTCTATCTGACTATCCGTTTGAGGGTGAAAGGCGGTGCTCAAATGCAGCTATTTCACGAATTCCATCTGTAAAACCATCCACAACTGGTATGAAAAATGTGTGTCATGGTCAGAGATGATCATTGATGGAACCCCATGAAGTCACACAATCTCATGCACAGAGAGCCATCACAATCCCTCTATGGGTCCCTGCTCTCATTTTGGTAGGATGTGGGCTGACTTAGTGAGTCAGTCAACGATCTCCCAGATGGGATCTTTTCCCTTGGACGTACATGGAATCCCTTTCAGAAGTTCCATGGAGATCTCATCCCACCTCCATTCTGGAACCTCTAGTGGATGACCTAAGCTTTCCGGAACCTGATGCTCAACCTGGACTTGCTGACTAGTGAGACATCATGTAACAGACTCTGTCACTACCTTCTTTATCCCTGGCCACTAGTGCTGACACTGGATGTCTAGGTACATCTTCACCACACCAGGATGTACTGCCAGAGAGGAAATATGGAACTCCTTAAACACCTCCTCTCGTAGCCTCACTGGTTCCAGTGTACGTCCTATGAAGAGGTTGGAATGATCCCCACCTTATGAAAATCATTCAGGTGCCTATCCTGAGGATATTTGATCACGTCGAGTCACATAGTCAGTGTCCCCAAGATGTGCCTCCATGACTGGATAAAGGAGTTGGTTAGTGACTTTTATAGACTAGAGGTAAGATGCTCCATCTCTTTCCAAAAAGGACATCTACAACGCAGCTAGCTACTCTGTCACCTCACTAAGCAATTACAGACCAGACCTTCGACTGAGCACATATGCTAATACGTTCCTCTTCCTAGGAGTAAAGACTACCTCAAATTCATAGTCATAGAGGAAATCAATACATCAGTATTGTCTCATGATCAGGTCTTTCAAAGAGAAGATATACCTGATACTCTTGTGATCAAATTAGACTATAAAACATTAACCCATCAAGTAATGTCACCACACCTTTAAGGCGATGACCACTTCTGCTAACTATAGGTCATGGGTAGCGTAGTTATTCTAATGTTTCCTCAGCTATCGTGAGCCATAGGTGATCATTGCTCGCTCCTATATCTGGACAGACCCATGTTCAGTCCCTGATGCATCGTAGTAGACTACATACCAAAATCCATCATCTGGTAGCCTCAAGATGGGGGCACTCGCCATTCTCTGCCTCAGCTCCAGGAAATTATTATATCATCTATTAGTCATCATGAAGGGATTTCCCTTGTTTTTAAAAATTAAAAGTGTTATGCATCTCTATAAAAGTTAGGCACGAATCTCCAATAGTAACTAGCCAACCCCAGGAAACTCCGCATGTAGGTATCACTCCTAGGTGGCTCCCAAGCATGTACAACCTCTATATTCATTGGATCCACTCTAGCTTCAGCCTCCTAGATAATGTGTCCTAGAAAGTGGACCTCTCATATCCAGAACTGGCACATCGAGTGCTTACTAAAAATCTAGTTCTCTCAGATGGTATCCAGAATTATCTGAAGATTATAGGCATGCTCCTCCTCTGTCGCTGAGTATATCAAAAATTCATTGATGAACTCCACCCCAATGTGATCAAGGTATGGCTGAAATATAATCTTCCAGAGTCCCATGAACACTTATGGGGCATTGGTCATGCCTAAAGGTATAACCAAGAACACATAATGTCCATACTGACATATGAAGGTCGTCTTTTTCACATTCTCATCTCGTACTCCGAGCTGATGATAGCCTAATCTCAGCTCTATCTTAGAAAACCAACAAGATCCCTTCCGTTGATTGAAAATATCATCAATCCTCATAAGTGGATACTTGTTCTTAAAGTTCACCTGGTTCTGGTGCTGTTAGTCCACACAGAGTCTCAAACTCCCATCTTCCTCCTTGGAGAAAAAGTTCAGGGTTTCCCCTGGCGAAACATTGGGCCTTGTGAACCCATTTCCCTACATGTTTCAAACTATACCTGTAACTCACAAAGCTCTGCAGGAGCCATCCAATATGCTATGGTAGATATCAGTGTCATCCTGGGGTATAGGTTGATGTAAAAGTCTATATCTTTACGTCGAGTTAGTCAATAAATATCATCAGGAAAGACATTGGCATACTGATCCTCCACTGAAGGACAACTCAGAAACTCAACATCTACTACACTGAGTGAAATTATATCCAACTGATGTGTAATCAGTTGTACTATTCTCTAGGTAAGTCCACCATGTTCTAAAATAGTTCACTTATCACCAGTGAAGGAAATCATGGTCCCATCAGTGTGGACACACCACAGTTTGCGCCTAATATAGTCAATCTGAGCATTGACTGTGGATAACCAGTCCATACCCAAGATGACATTTTAAGTCATCGACACCACTACTCGGAGATCCTATCCAATGCTCTTTCCTCCTTGAGTTATCTCACACTGCCAGCAATAGAGTTTAATCTTCAAATCCACTCTTGTAAGAGTCTTTAGTCTTATGGTTCAAACCAACAGCTCCACCATAATCTCCGAGCTCCGAATGAGGGTAGTGGCAATAAATGAGTGACTAGACATGGGTCTATAACTACTACAACTAAGGTGGAGTAGACATATATCGCACCTCTAATCATCTCTATATCACCATGGTCATAGGCCCATGCTGCCTGGAGCTGGGCTCATCCCTGTCCACCTACTCTATGTGAACGGGGTGGGCCCCCTGGCGGTGGTTGTGGTAGAACCTCGAATCGTCGCCCACTGCCTGCTGCATGACCAACTCCTTTTCCATGTCTACCACCCTAAATATATCCTCAATCGAACCTCTGCATTTTCCTTGGAGGTCCCTCGACTATCATCCGATTGTCTGTATGACAGTTCGGGGAGTTGTGATCCTTGTGGCCCTTCCCGATGAACGTGTAACACTTCTTTTCCCTCACCTGACTTCCATTTCCTTGCGAACCCCGCACCACCGACCCTACATCCCATGGTCATCCATAAGAAGGTATGGTGTAGTTGGACCTCTGTTTCATATGCATGCTACCTTCTGTAGATGACTCGACTACATGATGTCTAGTGGTGGCTTTTTTTGTCAGTTCCAACCCTGTTGGGAATCTCTCCACCAAATGTGCTCACTCTAGCACCCCATCTTGAGTTAGTATGTTGATAAATACCATCGATGCTCTGATATACCATAGGATACCCTACTCAATAGTCTGGGACCTGAAGAAATGGTCTTGTACCATGTTGGTGGAGTTGCGAGAGAGATCAGTGAACCTCACCGAGTGCAGGGTAACTGTCATTCTGCATGCTGTAAGTGCAGTAACTCAGGTATACACATGGAGAATAAGGTATCTCGGATGAAATCTACCAAGAAAAGGTCGTCGAATTATGCCCAAATGAGGGTCACCACATCGTGTATCTGGATCATCAAGATCCACCATCTCCCAGTAGCTCCCTGGAAGAGACTGGCTGCTTGGATCACCATATGGTCAGCTGGTGTCCCAACCAGGTGGAAGACTCTATCCACATCCTCCAGCTGGTCCTCAACTGGTTGCGGGTCTTTCTCACCTAAAAATATCAAAGGCCTCTACTACTAAAACTCTTACAGCATTCTCATTTGGTGTGAACCCTCTACTAGTGGGGATGGTGGAAACGGTTGGCTGACAGGTAGTGGTGATTCTAGTATACCACCCTAAGGTGTTAACGACGTTAGAGGGCCATGCACCGAGGCCTCACTACTCGGTGGTCTGTCAACGCGTACTCACTTAGTAATACTAGATGGTTGTATCTGTGGTAGCAACCTAAAAGAAGACAAGTGTTCTACTATCAATAAGTTATAACGGGTGACCTGACACGAGAGATCAAAACGAAAACATTTCAAAACACACACAATCAGTTCTTACATGTACTGAGTCAGAAATTATAATTTAGGGTCCTGGTGTATGGATACATCAGCTGACACACCAAAACTAGACTCAATAAACTAAAATACACACACATAACACTTAATGCTATTAACACATTGAAAAGATCAGATTCATAGTTCTTAGGTAGAACCAAACTCCTCTGATACCACTTTGTCACGACCTATCCCCCAGGGCTCATACAATTACTACCCCATGCCCACCTTCCAAAGGCTAGAGGTTGGCAACAAGAACCAAAAAGGAGTTTCCCTATAATGGGAAGGAATATACATTAAACTTGTATAGTCACACAGACATGAATTCAACAAGAAACAACCACTAAGTAACTACTATAGTAAAATAGTGCTAAATGTTAGTGGCCGGAAGACAATACCACATGGAAAAGTACAAGTACAACTGAAAAGTACAATAAAACTGGAAAAAGGGAAACAACTCCTAGGTCTCCATTAGAGGATCCTGTCTGAAGGGTAGGTATATATTTTCTCTTCAACACTCAACGTCCGTCCGTCTCCTCCACATACCGCCCAGTCCTGGATCCCTCAAACCTCAACCCAACTGCTCATCGTCTGCACAAGACACAACAAGGTGTGGGTGAATGTTGTGCAGGGGTGAGTATAAAAATTTCCAGTAGGGATCCCGAGACCCCCAAAGGTCTCTCATAATTCAACAAAATAAAAACCTCAAAGAATGATCTCAGCCCAAAAAACCCAAGCAATAGACACATCTCAATTAGAGTCTCAACTCAAAATAGGTTTTCACTGAAGTATAAAAGTACATATGATTTGTCACAAAGCTAGATCATCTTAATATTTCAAGAGGCAATTATTATGAACATACGAAGTGTATCATACATTGGATCGATAGGTAACTAACCATCGAAATTTACCACACATGATCTGATCCACCCATGATCAGAATATCATTGAACCACAACCGGCCGCTCTATGGTAGGCCCTCGTCGGGTCGCAAGGTGTTGATCCACACAGGACTACTAGATGCTGATCCACAGAGGACCACTAGGTGATGATCCAAAGAGGACTGTTAGGTGCTGAACCACACAGGATCACTTAGTACTACCCTCCATAAGATATGTCTCCAACCACCGCCTCACTGCCAACCATTGGATTTCTCAAACCTGGTGTGTTCGAGTTCCATTGATTATATCAATCGAGATATTGATCATACGAAAACCACAAATACGATCCATAAAGGTGTAACCCAATGGACCACTATTTCGTAAGGGTTCAATACGATAGACAAAGTGTCAATCGGATACCGAGTCTGTGAGTTATATGCCTTTTTATTTCAGGGCCCCGGTTGGATTTGGGTTCGACCCAACCTGGCCATACTCCAAATGTCATCAAAACTCAAGTGGAGAATAAAACAAAATAATCATCTTGATCAATGGGCCCCAGTGATGTAGATGGTTCATCAAACGGTTGCTCGGTTCCCAATTTAAGGCCCTTTAAAAGTTTCTTGACCCGGTCAGGCCTGGGTCTGGTCCGACCCTGTCGGACTGACCCGGCCCGACCCGATCTGGACTGGGCTGCGACAAACTCAGCTCACTGGGACAGGGTCTGGCCCAGTCTGCATGGGGGGTGCCTTGACCTGTATAGGATGACTTCCAAGGGGGAAGCTTGACCTGCAAGGGGTGGCCTGACCTGCAAGGTGTGGCCCGACCTGCAAGGTGTAGCCCGCAAAGGCGGCCCAACTGATAAGGGGGCATCCCACTAAGGTGGTGACCTGGAAAGGCGGTGTTCGGGTAGGGCAGTGGTCTGAAAAGGCAATGACCCATTATGGTGGTAGCCTAGAAAGGCAAAATCAAACTACGGCTGTTTCTCGGTAGGGAAGCGACCATCTAGGGGCGCAGCCCGGTAGAGGGTGGCCTGCTAAAGTGGCTGCCCGGTTCGGCAGGGGCCTAGTCTGAGAGGGAGCGCGACCCGCTGTCGGGTCAGTCTAAGTAGGTACTTGAGTTGTGACTCTCTGGTCTACCAAAATTATGAATGTCCCAGAGGCCATTCGGTTTGGTAAGCGGTGGCACTGCCGGGGCGCCACTTAGTCGTCATGGAACCCACTGGAGGTGCAGGTTTGGTGTCCACCGCTGCTTCTGTTTGCATATTGGTTGTGACCCCTCATGCTCACCTGTAGTGTAGTATTCACACCACCTCCATTTCCGGGGCTGAATTTTGTGTCAGCCGCCTCTGACTTTCGCCACAACTGACAAGCCGCAACCCTTTGCTCACCAGCGGCGCGCCGCACCCCCTTTGCGGTCAGCCGATGCCGGCAGGTCTGACGCCTGCTGCAGCTCTGGGTCATAGCCTCCTCTAAAGGCGTGCGTCCATAGAGGACCTCCTTCATATCCGATCAGTGTTGTCACACTGGTGTTCTTCCATGGAGGGAGTAAGATTAGAAAGTGTGGGGGGGGGGGGGGGTTCGGGTCATGTTCATTATGTCTGCGCCCTCCGTGTTAACTCGTAAAAAATGGGGGGGGGGGATTAAGGGGGTTAAATAAATTCACTTGAATTGAAAATAGGAAAACAAAACCCCTACCTTGAAACCCAATTTGATAGCATTTGTGATTGATGGTGTAATGATGATCTTCTTTCATAATACAAACTTCCAATGACAATACTTGCACGTCCTCCTTCAGTTTCAAGTTTCTAGGTCGGCTAACACTGCTCACCGGAACCAGCTCCACCCTCCAAGGTTTCGGCATATCATCACTCCTTCAAAACTTTGTTTTTTGGTTAATCTTTTCCAGTACCTCCCCAAAGCTCCAAATATATAGGTGAGGGGGAGGGTAAGTAACAATGTTTGGAATTAATGGGGCTTATTGAATAAGAAGCTTCATAATTTTCCAAATGTTGTAGTTACTTAGGTCATAGGGTCAAGCCATTTACTGGCTTGATACAATGTTGGATCCACACACTTCTTATTCATTGTAGGTTATGAAAGAAAATAAAGTTATAAAATTATTTCATTTCTTTTCTTTTAAAAAGTTACAAAAAACAACTTATTTCTCCAAACCTACTATGGCTAATGTAAATTCTCCCTTATGCGAATCCCGACAATATGGATTCAACGGTGGCCTCATATTTTCAATCATAGAATCAGTTCAAATGTTAGAAAATATCGCTCATGCCTTTACTGAACGTACCTTGAAAAATGTTTATAAATTAATTCTGGGAAAACTATGCCTCTGAATCATGTTCCATCAATTTTTTCACACTCTTAATAATTATATACAATTTAAAAAATAAGAGATATAAAATCAAGGACTTTACATAAACAAGAACATATTAAGGCAAAAATAGATCACACATTACCACATAAACATGGACGTGGATATTCTACTAGATAAATAATCACATATAATATTTAATTTCATAACAAGGGGATTCATAATGCTGGACATCACAACCACATAGTCAAGGCCTGATCTAAAGACTCTAAATATTTTTTTCAAGGCCTTGAGACAAGACACTAATTTGTCTCATGACACCTACTGATGCATCGAGTGGCTATATCGGGGCCCCCCCCGTCACTTACTATGTCTTATCCATTTTTCATATCAAAATGATGAAACATAACATAATTATTTGTAATAAAACAACCATACAAAATGTTAACACATTAACCATAAACATGAATGGAATAAAAATAGAACATACAGAGTCAAACATAACATAAATCATTAAATCCAATATCGAAATTATATTATAGTAAATCAGCATCAATCAAGAATAATATCCAATAAATTATGTGGACATAGTTGAAAATAATCAATAAAACTCATTGACAGAAATACCTCTTTTCATGAAATCATTTAAAACTATCACAATTTATAAAGGAACTCATTTGAATGATATTTTTGAATAAATGTGTCTCATAACACTTTGAAACTTTTGAATGAAATTAACACTTTAAACCAATCATGTCCATGTAAATGATTCCTTTAATATCACTTTCTAAACATGGACATTAATTAATTTTATTAAAAAAATAAATCATTAAAAACATTTAAAATGATGATCTAGTTAAATAGTGACTTCTAAAAAACAATAAAATATTCAATTTGAAATCAATTTGATGAAACATGGACATGTATGATAAATATGTCCCAATAATTACGTACAGAAAATCAATATAGGATAATAATGAGAATGATGATTTAACCCTTTCACATTACCTTCCTTTAGTCAAGTGTACGTTTCACCTCCTGTATAATGTCCATTAAATGTTGTTTAATTATGCTACAACCATATTAATATTTATGATATCATATATGATTCAGTTATGGCTTTACACTACCCATTTAATTACATTTTCTATGTCAAAGTAATATTTCAGGAAATAATTTTTCTTTATCGTACATGTTTAAACTTGTTATTCTTGATCGTATCAGTTAGATCCTGATTTAAATATTTCAAGAATATAATATATGATTTATATATATATATATTCAGAATATAAATATGTATAAAATATTGATGTATGAAATTAAAAAACATTTATTGAGACGGTAGGTCGTACGTATGATTAAACGTTGTTTCCAATCTAATATCATACTGAACAGAAGTTAGTGAATGAGATGAATACATACATACATAGATTCATATATATATATATATATATATCCAGTATCCTTATAATTTCATATATTACATATTAATAATATATATTTTTATAATCATTGTTGAATAGTGAACATGGAAATGAATCGCATCGCATCCTGGAGACGGTAAGACGTATGTACGGATGAGCAACTATATAATTATATTAATGGTGGAATATTTTGTAATTGGATGGAATAATATGTATATAGAATCATTAAGATGCTATATTTTTTATTTAAATCAATTTTACTCATTATTATACCCATCGAAATAATTAAGTGTTGAATAACTAACTACACCACGACGTGGAGACTGGAAGCCGTACATACGCACATATGTTGACTTTTTCATTACTAGGATGTATAGAATAATGAATATGATTGTACCATATATATAATAATATCTTAGTACATATAAGGTACTGGAGTTGTTATTTAGGTATGGGAATAATAAAGAAAGAGGAAGTGGAAGAAGAAAAAGACTTTGAAAGAGGTGTTGATGTAATTACATCTTTTGCGGGTTCTTCCTTTTGATTTGATAAAAAGGGCCCCCTAGGATGGATTTTTTATCAATGTATGGCCACAAGGTTTAAGTGAGGGTCATTGGGAGGATATTTGAGCATGGGGTGGCTGGACCAAAAACCTTTGGAGGTGTAAATTTAAGAGAAGGTGATATACACTTTTATTGGAGATGTGTGGGGCACTCTAGGAAAATATTTAAATATTAATTTTTTATAAAATAATTTCCTATTTCTAATGGATCATAATGGATCTATTTCGAGGATATGGTGGGGGTGGGTCCTCATCATTTCACCCAATTGGTTTTAGATATGTTTAGGTCACTATATTAGCCTTAATAACTATATTTAACCCATAGTGAAATAGTTTAACTCTTAGCAAGACTTCTTGTATTCATACACTATATAGTTATTAAACATACTATAAAATGTCAATAGAACCTAATGTGGTTATGTAATGACATATATAACATTTTTCAAGTCCTTTGGCATAACTGTATATTTTTAAGACTATTATATAATTTAATGAAAATTTTATTTGTTTAAAAAACTCATTTATGTCACTTTTGACACTATTTAGTGTTGGGTTTTTTGGAATGTCATCACAACTTGATTACTTCGAATAAAATAAATTTAATCAACCCTAAAATTTCATATTCACCTCTAATATTCTTGTATTGCATAAAAAATTTCAAATTATATTTATTTTAACCTTTGTTATATCCTTTATTTTATTCCTTAATTAATAATGAAGATGTTGTATCATTATTGATGTAACGCCCCGACCCCAGCTACCCAGAGTCGGTGCATTACTTCGTAACATTGGCATGATCACAAGAAAGATCAAAATCTCGAAAGACCGATTGGTTTATTAGCCTTGGAAACACTAGATATATTCATAAGTTTTACATTACATTTCAAAGTGAAAAACTACTACAACAACAAAGTCTTCATATCCACACTATTAACCCCTCACAATATCCCTGCAAGCCATTTATAAATTTACTTCTTCACTACCTGGGAAAAATAAAACATAGAAAAGGGGTGAGCTCAAATGCCCAGTAAGGATAACAATATAGCGGAACATTCAAAATAAGCATAAACATTTAAGGCAATGAATTACTAAAACAAAAGCCTTTTAAAATTGAACTTCAACATAGTAAGGCAAAAGTAAAATGAAATAATGCCATTTACTTGTTCACATGGATATTCTACTAATCGAATAATCACATGCAATATCAATAACCACTTTCATAATTATGGAATGCATAATGCCAAACGTTAATTTCATTGTCTAGGCCTCATCCCAAGACCTAGGGGTTACTTCTAACCGGAACCCAACCCGGAGTGCCTCTAATAACCGGACACCAACCCGGAGTGCCTCTAATAACCGGACACCAACCCGGAGTGCCTCTAATAATCGGACACCAACCCGGAGTGCCTCTAATAACCGGAAACCAACCCGGAGGGCATACTTTTACCAGTCCCTAACCTGGAGGGCTTACTTTAACCAGTCCCCAACCTGGAGGGCTTACTTTTACCAGTCCCCAACCTGGAGGGCTTACTTTTACCGGTCCCCAACCCGGAACATACTTGTTTAGCACATTCATCTGAAGAAAAGTTTGAAATATAACATAAACATTCAGATTAAAACTAGCATACGAAATGTCAATAGTTTCACCATAAACTATGAATGGTATAAAATAGCACATCCACAGTCAAACATATCACAAAACCTTCAATACAATATAGAAGTTTTGTATTATAATAAATCAACTTCAAATAAGCGTAAAATCCATTAAAGGATGTTGACATAGATGAAATCAAAACACTTTTTAGAGAAATATCTCTTTCTATTTTTGAAATCATTTAAGAGCCATATAAAATAAAACATTTTCTTGAAAATATTCTTGTAAGCTTGTAAGGAAAGATTTGATGATTTTATAACGGCGGAAAATAACCGCACCCGCCGTATAAGTAAAAAAAAACATTCTTATCTTAATTCTGTCGAAAAGGTTAAAAAGGACCTTGTTTTGAAAACGACGGAAAGATTCCTTTATAAACCTCTTACAAAAAGTCAAACAAGGGTATAAATGACTTTAACCCATATTCTTGTAAATAGTAAAAATGTTTTGAAATACATTTCGTAGAAACATGGATGTGGATGATAAAGAGATCCCAGTAGATTATTACGTATAATACAACCTCGGATAATTAAGATATTGTGAAATAACCCTTACCTTGTACTTTTCCTTTGTTGGGGTAGGTTAACCTCCTTTAATTTAGGTAACTCACTTTGGTTGGAACCAAAGGACTTCTTGAAATGCTTTCTGCCTAAGGGGAAGCTTCAAGGAGGAGGAGAGGGATGTGGGGAGCTTAGTTGGGCAGAGTTTGGACGAGCCAAGTGGCTTGAGAGGTGTGAAGAAATGAGAACGAGGAGTGCCCTTTTATAAGAGGGGTGAGGGGCACCTTTGGAAAAGCTAGAAATATTAATTTATAATAAATTCATATTCGGTTTTCAATGACTCCAAAGTTGACTATTCAAAGGTTGAGGTGGGGATGGGTCGAAAACAACTCATCCAATAGAATTTAGACAGGTTTGGGTACTTATATTAACCTTATCTTTAAGTATTAACTCTAAGTTAATTAGTTTCACTTTTACAATGTTTCTTTGTATTTTTATATAATATGGTTAATAAACTTACTATATACATCCAAGAGACCCCCAAGTGGTCCATTAATGATTAACCTATCATGATATAAGTCTCTTGGCCGAACCTTAGATTTTTAGGAATTTAATATCAATTAATAATATAATATTTGTTTTAAGAACTCTTTTATGTCAATTTTGACACTATTCATTAGTTGATTTTTGTGAAACTCATAACAGATTGATTACTTAGAACAAAGTCAATTAAATCAATCCTAATATATCATATTATCCTATAAAATTAGTTTGATTCATTAAAAGTTTCATATTATATTTATTTGGGTATTTATAATATCAATTATTTTAATTTTTCACTATTATAGTAATTACTGCATCATCATTGTGTCATAAATAAAATAAATTATTTAATGTCTAAAAATTCTAAATAAAAAACCATTATGTAGGAAATCTTTTTAGCTTTCTAATGAATATTTATAATCGAAAATCCAACATTTATAACCCTATGTAAAAATTGTTCTTCTAAAAGATGTAAGCTTATGCCATTTTTATTTTTTTTTTAGCTTTATTAATATAATGTGTCATTATCACTTACAAGTGGATCCATGGGGTCCCAAAATAGACCCAAATATGCCCATGGTCGACCATGTATCAACCAATAGGGTTAAGACACGTTTTAGGGTAATTTAGTATTATTATAATATTATTTTTTAACCCTTATTTACCGGATTTACCCTTAACCATGGTAAATAAAATATTTACCGCAGTAATTATTCAAAATGTCTAAAAATAAAAGTTACCTATTTACACAATTTGAACATCCTGATTCCAAATATGGAATCCATTTTTCTAAATTCAAAACACAGAAGTGGCAGAAATTAATTTAAAATTAATTCCCGCTGTCAAAACAAAAAGCGTGTTTTTAAGAGATAATAACTATCAAAAGATTGACACTTGTTTATGTTTGGTTTAATTGTAAAATTATGTCCAATGATAAACATTAAATTGAATGGTAAAAATATATTCTAAATATACGTTAAAACCACTCAAATTCATAATTTATCACTATTAATTATTTTGATTAAAAAAGTTGTTTTTAATTAAAATTTAGAAATTTTCACTATTCATCAAAATATGAAAGTTATCCGAAATGTACCAAAATTTCACCTTAGGCTAAATTCGATATTCCGAATCCAAAAATGAAGTCCATTTTGAAATATAAAATATATATAATTTCAAAAAGTAGGTATTACTATTCATAACGGCTAGTTTGATTGGTTACGGTGTGTTAGAACTCGGTGTTGCGTACAACACACGCTAGCGTACCGTGGAAGCTTGGGATGTTTCATTTTAAATTTTTGATGTCCCCATTTAGTCAAAAAGTTTAAAATATAGTATCTAAAAAGGGTTCACTATTAAAATTTGGTAAAATTGAAATACTTAAAATGAATTTGTTCTTACATTATGTCTAAGAAACTCATAATATGGATTCTAAAATTATAAGGATTATATAAAGTTTAAAATTTAGATAATACTATTCATAACCTCTTTTGAATGGCTTATTTTTTTTTGTAAGTCATGGTGTGATTGAACTCGTTGTTGCGTGTAGTGCAAGTTATTGAATTATTTTGAAGAAATAACACACTATGAAATCTTGGGGTGTTACATTCTCCCCTCCTTCAATAAATTGCGTCCTCGCAATTTGAAATTGTTCTTCGAAAATAAAAGGTTGTGGGAAAACCAACATTGAAAGTTGGGTTATTAAAATTTAGTCATAATATGAGGAAAAGAGAAATTAATGGGTTACCACCAAATTATGATCTCAATTAGGAGAACATTGGTGGCATTTAGAGACATATAATTGGAGGAAAAACGTAAATATTTACAGGTAGTGATTGAGGTCATCAATCACAAACGAGTATAAAATTGAGGTCCTTAAATTCATCAATCTATGATGATTTGAAATACCATCGGTTCAACAAAACATAGGGTATTAGGATAACATATTTTTGACGTTTCAAAATATCTTAGTTGAAATCCCACATCGAAAAATGAATTAATGAGGCCTCTATTTTAAACAAAGGGTGGAAAGTATGAAGATTACCGAAGATAACACATACTAGGGTTCCATGTAGGAAAATATGGATATGGAGGAGAAATCTAACAATCAATTATCTGATGGAGAGTGGTAGAGAACATGGCTATGAAAAGGCCAACAATCCCAAAGCCATAAATTAGTGATGATTTAAGGTACCATCTAGGACAACATTTTTGTTCTAAGTTCCTTTTCTTAATGATGAGGAATTTATTTATGAGATTGGCTAAGATCATAAGGAGATATACTTACTTTATAATTAGAGTTTTATCCATTAATAAATTTCTACCACAAACTCATCTTTCACCCTAAAAGATAATAGAACAAAAAAAAATTCTATTTATACTATTCGTACAGGGTTCCAAAATAAATGAATTTATAATTCATCTACCAGATCATAAAAAAAAACTACATTATTTAATCCAGGACACCTCATGGGCCAGTGGTAGGTGATACACCCTTTTTGCCCTTTGGTTTCGAGTTCACGTCTCACAGCCTTTGCCGGACGCGACGGGTTGCCGCCCGACCTCCGTGTTGTTTTTTTTTATGGCAATCCAAAATAATCCAAACTAGAACTATCCAAAATACTTCTGTCCAAACTCACAGTCCAACATTTATAAGGAAGGTAAACATAATGTAGATCCTTTTTACCACGTAATAGCATATGAATACCTTCATCATGTATTCCTTTAATACACTGAAACATCCTGAATTACCGTATTCCTTATTGATTACATTCATGCTCCTTTATTCCATATAGAATGCTGGATATACTTCATTAATCCAAAAATGTTTTAAACCCCAATAATGATGGAATATACAAATCATTAATCAGTTCCAATGTAGTCAAGAATATCCAATATACTTTATCCAGAAAAATCATGTATTATTCCAAAATCACTACCTCGGTATCAGAACTATATTATGGTTTATCATTCAACCATATATTTTCCAAAAATTTATCCTGCTATTGATTCACTTTTCTTTGTTCCACACAATCTCAAGTCCTTAATGAAATAGTACTGCAGTACAATCCTTATATACTCCATAATTATTATAACAAGTACATTGTTGATACAACACTCAATTGACATAATCAACATAAGAACTCTAATCATTCGTCTTCATCTGTGGTAGTATCATAACTTGATTATTATCCAATAGCATCATTTGCGGCATAGTCTGATGACTGGGACATAGGTTTGCGTAGTGTCCAAACTCCTTGCAAATGAAGCATTGTACATTTGAAACCATTTTCTTATCCTTTCAGTCACGTACTTTGTGCCCTTTTCCTCCACACTTATAACAAACTCCCATTCCTTTCAGGCAAGTTCTAGGGTGTTTCTTTCCACAGTTACCACATATGGGAAAATTATTCTTTTCCCTCTTCCCTTTATCCATCTTTCTCTCTTCTATCCTTTTCTTCTCTTGCTTCCCTTCAAAGCCATAGGACTCAGTAAAATCTTTACTTATCTTATCAATACATGATATTATTTCTTCATATGATGATAATACATGGGAGACTATTTCTCTTATAAATTCTAGCTTAAGTCCATGAAATATATGATCCTTCCTTCTCTTTGGATCATGTGCATTTCTGGAGTTCTCATTCCTTCTACTGGGCGCCATTTCTAAACAATTGCATAAACTAGATCAGTTTATGAATCGAAATACATAATCCCATACTTATAAAACACATAACATAAATTGAACTATTTATGGATATAATCCATAATCATAAAAATGTTTTCTTTGAGGAAGTATATACTCATAAACCCTTCATAATGATTTGTAAAGAAAATGAGAGTTATCCTAAGCATATCCCCCGGGAGTGTCGTAACCAAGAGTGCAGCAAGGCCCGTTGTCGTGCACCAGTTCCCGTTCGAGTCTAGCTCAAAGCGGTGTTTTCGGGTTTTACCCCTAGGTACATCTGTGCCAGAGCCGCCTCTACCTGCTCGTATCCAGACAGGGATGTATTGCTCGGAAAACTCACAAAATCTCTACAATACCATAATTCTAGGAAGTTCTTCTATACTAATCCTCAAAGTTCATCTTAGTACTACGTGCTCTAATCAGAGTTTATCTAAATCTAGCTTCCAAGGTTTGTACTAAACTTCCTCTGATACCAACTGTAACGCCCCGACCCCAGCTACCCAGAGTCGGTGCATTACTTCGTAACATTGGCATGATCACAAGAAAGATCAAAATCTCGAAAGACTGATTGGTTTAGTAGCCTTGGAAACACTAGATATATTCATAAGTTTTACATTACATTTCAAAGTGAAAAACTACTACAACAACAAAGTCTTCATATCCACACTATTAACCCCTCACAATATCCCTGCAAGTCATTTATAAATTTACTTCTTCACTACCTGGGAAAAATAAAACATAGAAAAGGGGTGAGCTCAAATGCCCAGTAAGGATAACAATATAGCGGAACATTCAAAATAAGCATAAACATTTAAGGCAATGAATTACTAAAACAAAAGCCTTTTAAAATTGAACTTCAACATAGTAAGGCAAAAGTAAAATGAAATAATGCCATTTACTTGTTCACATGGATATTCTACTAATCGAATAATCACATGCAATATCAATAACCACTTTCATAATTATGGAATGCATAATTCCAAACGTTAATTTCATTGTCTAGGCCTCATCCCAAGACCTAGGGGTTACTTCTAACCGGAACCCAACCCGGAGTGCCTCTAATAACCGGACACCAACCCGGAGTGCCTCTAATAACCGGACACCAAACCGGAGTGCCTCTAATAACCGGACACCAACCCGGAGGGCATACTTTTACCAGTCCCTAACCTGGAGGGCTTACTTTAACCAGTCCCCAACCTGGAGGGCTTACTTTTACCAGTCCCCAACCTGGAGGGCTTACTTTTACCGGTCCCCAACCCGGAACATACTTGTTTAGCACATTCATCTGAAGAAAAGTTTGAAATATAACATAAACATTCAGATTAAAACTAGCATACGAAATGTCAATAGTTTCACCATAAACTATGAATGGTATAAAATAGCACATCCACAGTCAAACATATCACAAAACCTTCAATACAATATAGAAGTTTTGTATTATAATAAATCAACTTCAAATAAGCGTAAAATCCATTAAAGGATGTTGACATAGATGAAATCAAAACACTTTTTAGAGAAATATCTCTTTCTATTTTTGAAATCATTTAAGAGCCATATAAAATAAAACATTTTCTTGAAAATATTCTTGTAAGCTTGTAAGGAAAGCTTTGATGATTTTATAACGGCGGAAAATAACCGCACCCGCCGTATAAGTAAAAAAAAACATTCTTATCTTAATTCTGTCGAAAAGGTTAAAAAGGACCTTGTTTTGAAAACGACGGAAAGATTCCTTTATAAACCTCTTACAAAAAGTCAAACAAGGGTATAAATGACTTTAACCCATATTCTTGTAAATAGTAAAAATGTTTTGAAATACATTTCGAAGAAACATGGATGTGGATGATAAAGAGATCCCAGTAGATTATTACGTATAATACAACCTCGGATAATGAAGAGATTGTGAAATAACCCTTACCTTGTACTTTTCCTTTGTTGGGGTAGGTTAACCTCCTTTAATTTAGGTAACTCACTTTGGTTGGAACCAAAGGACTTCTTGAAATGCTTTCTGCCTAAGGGGAAGCTTCAAGGAGGAGGAGAGGGATGTGGGGAGCTTAGTTGGGCAGAGTTTGGACGAGCCAAGTGGCTTGAGAGGTGTGAAGAAATGAGAAGGAGGAGTGCCCTTTTATAAGAGGGGTGAGGGGCACCTTTGGAAAAGCTAGAAATATTAATTTATAATAAATTCATATTCGGTTTTCAATGACTCCAAAGTTGACTATTCAAAGGTTGAGGTGGGGATGGGTCGAAAACAACTCATCCAATAGAATTTAGACAGGTTTGGGTACTTATATTAACCTTATCTTTAAGTATTAACTCTAAGTTAATTAGTTTCACTTTTACAATGTTTCTTTGTATTTTTATATAATATGGTTAATAAACTTACTATATACATCCAAGAGACCCCCAAGTGGTCCATTAATGATTAAACTATCACGATATAAGTCTCTTGGCCGAACCTTAGATTTTTAGGAATTTAATATCAATTAATAATATAATATTTGTTTTAAGAACTCTTTTATGTCAATTTTGACACTATTCATTAGTTGATTTTTGTGAAACTCATAACAGATTGATTACTTAGAACAAAGTCAATTAAATCAATCCTAATATATCATATTATCCTAGAAAATTAGTTTGATTCATTAAAAGTTTCATATTATATTTATTTGGGTATTTATAATATCAATTATTTTAATTTTTCACTATTATAGTAATTACTGCATCATCATTGTGTCATAAATAAAATAAATTATTTAATGTCTAAAAATTCTAAATAAAATACCATTATGTAGGAAATCTTTTTAGATTTCTAATGAATATTTATAATCTAAAATCCAACATTTATAACCCTATGTAAAAATTGTTCTTCTAAAAGATGTAAGCTTATGCCATTTTTATTTTTATTTTAGCTTTATTAATATAATGTGTCATTATCACTTACAAGTGGATCCATGGGGTCCCAAAATAGACCCAAAGATGCCCATGGTCGACCATGTATCAACCAATAGGGTTAAGACACGTTTTAGGGTAATTTAGTATTATTATAATATTATTTTTTAACCCTTATTTACCGGATTTACCCTTAACCATGGTAAATAAAATATTTACCGCAGTAATTATTCAAAATGTCTAAAAATAAAAGTTACCTATTTACACAATTTGAACATCCTGATTCCAAATATGGAATCCATTTTTCTAAATTCAAAACACAGAAGTGGCAGAAATTAATTTAAAATTAATTCCCGCTGTCAAAACAAAAAGCGTGTTTTTAAGAGATAATAACTATCAAAAGATTGACACTTGTTTATGTTTGGTTTAATTGTAAAATTATGTCCAATGATAAACATTAAATTGAATGGTAAAAATATATTCTAAATATACGTTAAAACCACTCAAATTCATAATTTATCACTATTAATTATTTTGATTAAAAAAGTTGTTTTTAATTAAAATTTAGAAATTTTCACTATTCATCAAAATATGAAAGTTATCCGAAATGTACCAAAATTTCACCTTAGGCTAAATTCGATATTCCGAATCCAAAAATGAAGTCCATTTTGAAATATAAAATATATATAATTTCAAAAAGTAGGTATTACTATTCATAACGGCTAGTTTGATTGGTTACGGTGTGTTAGAACTCGGTGTTGCGTACAACACACGCTAGCGTACCGTGGAAGCTTGGGATGTTTCATTTTAAATTTTTGATGTCCCCATTTAGTCAAAAAGTTTAAAATATAGTATCTAAAAAGGGTTCACTATTAAAATTTGGTAAAATTGAAATACTTAAAATGAATTTGTTCTTACATTATGTCTAAGAAACTCATAATATGGATTCTAAAATTATAAGGATTATATAAAGTTTAAAATTTAGATAATACTATTCATAACCTCTTTTGAATGGCTTCTTTTTTTTTGTAAGTCATGGTGTGATTGAACTCGTTGTTGCGTGTAGTGCAAGTTATTGAATTATTTTGAAGAAATAACACACTATGAAATCTTGGGGTGTTACATTCTCCCCTCCTTCAATAAATTGCGTCCTCGCAATTTGAAATTGTTCTTCGAAAATAAAAGGTTGTGGGAAAACCAACATTGAAAGTTGGGTTATTAAAATTTAGTCATAATATGAGGAAAAGAGAAATTAATGGGTTACCACCAAATTATGATCTCAATTAGGAGAACATTGGTGGAATTTAGAGACATATAATTGGAGGAAAAACGTAAATATTTACAGGTAGTGATTGAGGTCATCAATCACAAACGAGTATAAAATTGAGGTCCTTACATTCATCAATCTATGATGATTTGAAATACCATCGGTTCAACAAAACATAGGGTATTAGGATAACATATTTTTGACGTTTCAAAATATCTTAGTTGAAATCCCACATCGAAAAATGAATTAATGAGGCCTCTATTTTAAACAAAGGGTGGAAAGTATGAAGATTACCGAAGATAACACATACTAGGGTTCCATGTAGGAAAATATGGATATGGAGGAGAAATCTAACAATCAATTATCTGATGGAGAGTGGTAGAGAACATGGCTATGAAAAGGCCAACAATCCCAAAGCCATAAATTAGTGATGATTTAAGGTACCATCTAGGACAACATTTTTGTTCTAAGTTCCTTTTCTTAATGATGAGGAATTTATTTATGAGATTGGCTAAGATCATAAGGAGATATATTTACTTTATAATTAGAGTTTTATCCATTAATAAAATTCTACCACAAACTCATCTTTCACCCTAAAAGATAATAGAACAAAAAAAAAATTCTATTTATACTATTCGTACAGGGTTCCAAAATAAATGAATTTATAATTCATCTACCAGATCATAAAAAAAACTACATTATTTAATCCAGGACACCTCATGGGCCAGTGGTAGGTGATACACCCTTTTTGCCCTTTGGTTTCGAGTTCACGTCTCACAGCCTTTGCCGGACGCGACGGGTTGCCGCCCGACCTCCGGGTTGTTTTTTTATGGCAATCCAAAATAATCCAAACTAGAACTATCCAAAATACTTCTGTCCAAACTCACAGTCCAACATTTATAAGGAAGGTAAACATAATGTAGATCCTTTTTACCACGTAATAGCATATGAATACCTTCATCATGTATTCCTTTAATACACTGAAACATCCTGAATTACCGTATTCCTTATTGATTACATTCATGCTCCTTTATTCCATATAGAATGCTGGATATACTTCATTAATCCAAAAATGTTTTAAACCCCAACAATGATGGAATATACAAATCATTAATCAGTTCCAATGTAGTCAAGAATATCCAATATACTTTATCCAGAAAAATCATGTATTATTCCAAAATCACTACCTCGGTATCAGAACTATATTATGGTTTATCATTCAACCATATATTTTCCAAAAATTTATCCTGCTATTGATTCACTTTTCTTTGTTCCACACAATCTCAAGTCCTTAATGAAATAGTACTGCAGTACAATCCTTATATACTCCATAATTATTATAACAAGTACATTGTTGATACAACACTCAATTGACATAATCAACATAAGAACTCTAATCATTCGTCTTCATCTGTGGTAGTATCATAACTTGATTATTATCCAATAGCATCATTTGCGGCATAGTCTGATGACTGGGACATAGGTTTGCGTAGTGTCCAAACTCCTTGCAAATGAAGCATTGTACATTTGAAACCATTTTCTTATCCTTGCAGTCACGTACTTTGTGCCCTTTTCCTCCACACTTATAACAAACTCTCATTCCTTTCAGGCAAGTTCCAGGGTGTTTCTTTCCACAGTTACCACATATGGGAAAATTATTCTTTTCCCTCTTCCCTTTATCCATCTTTCTCTCTTCTATCCTTTTCTTCTCTTGCTTCCCTTCAAAGCCATAGGACTCAGTAAAATCTTTACTTATCTTATCAATACATGATATTATTTCTTCATATGATGATAATACATGGGAGACTATTTCTCTTATAAATTCTAGCTTAAGTCCATGAAATATATGATCCTTCCTTCTCTTTGGATCATGTGCATTTCTGGAGTTCTCATTCCTTCTACTGGGCGCCATTTCTAAACAATTGCATAAACTAGATCAGTTTATGAATCGAAATACATAATCCCATACTTATAAAACACATAACATAAATTGAACTATTTATGGATATAATCCATAATCATAAAAATGTTTTCTTTGAGGAAGTATATACTCATAAACCCTTCATAATGATTTGTAAAGAAAATGAGAGTTATCCTAAGCATATCCCCCGGGAGTGTCGTAACCAAGAGTGCAGCAAGGCCCGTTGTCGTGCACCAGTTCCCGTTCGAGTCTAGCTCAAAGCGGTGTTTTCGGGTTTTACCCCTAGGTACATCTGTGCCAGAGCCGCCTCTACCTGCTCGTATCCAGACAGGGATGTATTGCTCGGAAAACTCACAAAATCTCTACAATACCATAATTCTAGGAAGTTCTTCTATACTAATCCTCAAAGTTCATCTTAGTACTACGTGCTCTAATCAGAGTTTATCTAAATCTAGCTTCCAAGGTTTGTACTAAACTTCCTCTGATACCAACTGTAACGCCCCGAACCCAGCTACCCAGAGTCGGTGCATTACTTCGTAACATTGGCATGATCACAAGAAAGATCAAAATCTCGAAAGACCGATTGGTTTAGTAGCCTTGGAAACACTAGATATATTCATAAGTTTTACATTACATTTCAAAGTGAAAAACTACTACAACAACAAAGTCTTCATATCCACACTATTAACCCCTCACAATATCCCTGCAAGTCATTTATAAATTTACTTCTTCACTACCTGGGAAAAATAAAACATAGAAAAGGGGTGAGCTCAAATGCCCAGTAAGGATAACAATATAGCGGAACATTCAAAATAAGCATAAACATTTAAGGCAATGAATTACTAAAACAAAAGCCTTTTAAAATTGAACTTCAACATAGTAAGGCAAAAGTAAAATGA
Source organism: Viscum album (assembly GCA_963277665.1). Lineage (NCBI taxonomy): Eukaryota > Viridiplantae > Streptophyta > Magnoliopsida > Santalales > Viscaceae > Viscum > Viscum album. The sequence continues at coordinate 855,170,017 of OY728123.1, read as the reverse complement.
AATAATGCCATTTACTTGTTCACATGGATATTCTACTAATCGAATAATCACATGCAATATCAATAACCACTTTCATAATTATGGAATGCATAATGCCAAACGTTAATTTCATTGTCTAGGCCTCATCCCAAGACCTAGGGGTTACTTCTAACCGGAACCCAACCCGGAGTGCCTCTAATAACCGGACACCAACCCGGAGTGCCTCTAATAACCGGACACCAACCCGGAGTGCCTCTAATAACCGGACACCAACCCGGAGGGCATACTTTTACCAGTCCCTAACCTGGAGGGCTTACTTTAACCAGTCCCCAACCTGGAGGGCTTACTTTTACCAGTCCCCAACCTGGAGGGCTTACTTTTACCGGTCCCCAACCCGGAACATACTTGTTTAGCACATTCATCTGAAGAAAAGTTTGAAATATAACATAAACATTCAGATTAAAACTAGCATACGAAATGTCAATAGTTTCACCATAAACTATGAATGGTATAAAATAGCACATCCACAGTCAAACATATCACAAAACCTTCAATACAATATAGAAGTTTTGTATTATAATAAATCAACTTCAAATAAGCGTAAAATCCATTAAAAGATGTTGACATAGATGAAATCAAAACACTTTTTAGAGAAATATCTCTTTCTATTTTTGAAATCATTTAAGAGCCATATAAAATAAAACATTTTCTTGAAAATATTCTTGTAAGCTTGTAAGGAAAGCTTTGATGATTTTATAACGGCGGAAAATAACCGCACCCGCCGTATAAGTAAAAAAAACATTCTTATCTTAATTCTGTCGAAAAGGTTAAAAAGGACCTTGTTTTGAAAACGACGGAAAGATTCCTTTATAAACCTCTTACAAAAAGTCAAACAAGGGTATAAATGACTTTAACCCATATTCTTGTAAATAGTAAAAATGTTTTGAAATACATTTCGAAGAAACATGGATGTGGATGATAAAGAGATCCCAGTAGATTATTACGTATAATACAACCTCGGATAATGAAGAGATTGTGAAATAACCCTTACCTTGTACTTTTCCTTTGTTGGGGTAGGTTAACCTCCTTTAATTTAGGTAACTCACTTTGGTTGGAACCAAAGGACTTCTTGAAATGCTTTCTGACTAAGGGGAAGCTTCAAGGAGGAGGAGAGGGATGTGGGGAGCTTAGTTGGGCAGAGTTTGGACGAGCCAAGTGGCTTGAGAGGTGTGAAGAAATGAGAAGGAGGAGTGCCCTTTTATAAGAGGGGTGAGGGGCACCTTTGGAAAAGCTAGAAATATTAATTTATAATAAATTCATATTCGGTTTTCAATGACTCCAAAGTTGACTATTCAAAGGTTGAGGTGGGGATGGGTCGAAAACAACTCATCCAATAGAATTTAGACAGGTTTGGGTACTTATATTAACCTTATCTTTAAGTATTAACTCTAAGTTAATTAGTTTCACTTTTACAATGTTTCTTTGTATTTTTATATAATATGGTTAATAAACTTACTATATACATCCAAGAGACCCCCAAGTGGTCCATTAATGATTAACCTATCATGATATAAGTCTCTTGGCCGAACCTTAGATTTTTAGGAATTTAATATCAATTAATAATATAATATTTGTTTTAAGAACTCTTTTATGTCAATTTTGACACTATTCAATAGTTGATTTTTGTGAAACTCATAACAGATTGATTACTTAGAACAAAGTCAATTAAATCAATCCTAATATATCATATTATCCTAGAAAATTAGTTTGATTCATTAAAAGTTTCATATTATATTTATTTGGGTATTTATAATATCAATTATTTTAATTTTTCACTATTATAGTAATTACTGCATCATCATTGTGTCATAAATAAAATAAATTATTTAATGTCTAAAAATTCTAAATAAAATACCATTATGTAGGAACTCTTTTTAGCTTTCTAATGAATATTTATAATCGAAAATCCAACATTTATAACCCTATGTAAAAATTGTTCTTCTAAAAGATGTAAGCTTATGCCATTTTTATTTTTATTTTAGCTTTATTAATATAATGTGTCATTATCACTTACAAGTGGATCCATGGGGTCCCAAAATAGACCCAAAGATGCCCATGGTCGACCATGTATCAACCAATAGGGTTAAGACACGTTTTAGGGTAATTTAGTATTATTATAATATTATTTTTTAACCCTTATTTACCGGATTTACCCTTAACCATGGTAAATAAAATATTTACCGCAGTAATTATTCAAAATGTCTAAAAATAAAAGTTACCTATTTACACAATTTGAACATCCTGATTCCAAATATGGAATCCATTTTTCTAAATTCAAAACACAGAAGTGGCAGAAATTAATTTAAAATTAATTCCCGCTGTCAAAACAAAAAGCGTGTTTTTAAGAGATAATAACTATCAAAAGATTGACACTTGTTTATGTTTGGTTTAATTGTAAAATTATGTCCAATGATAAAAATTAAATTGAATGGTAAAAATATATTCTAAATATACGTTAAAACCACTCAAATTCATAATTTATCACTATTAATTATTTTGATTAAAAAAGTTGTTTTTAATTAAAATTTAGAAATTTTCACTATTCATCAAAATATGAAAGTTATCCGAAATGTACCAAAATTTCACCTTAGGCTAAATTCGATATTCCGAATCCAAAAATGAAGTCCATTTTGAAATATAAAATATATATAATTTCAAAAAGTAGGTATTACTATTCATAACGGCTAGTTTGATTGGTTACGGTGTGTTAGAACTCGGTGTTGCGTACAACACACGCTAGCGTACCGTGGAAGCTTGGGATGTTTCATTTTAAATTTTTGATGTCCCCATTTAGTCAAAAAGTTTAAAATATAGTATCTAAAAAGGGTTCACTATTAAAATTTGGTAAAATTGAAATACTTAAAATGAATTTGTTCTTACATTATGTCTAAGAAACTCATAATATGGATTCTAAAATTATAAGGATTATATAAAGTTTAAAATTTAGATAATACTATTCATAACCTCTTTTGAATGGCTTCTTTTTTTTGTAAGTCATGGTGTGATTGAACTCGTTGTTGCGTGTAGTGCAAGTTATTGAATTATTTTGAAGAAATAACACACTATGAAATCTTGGGGTGTTACAATTGAGTCATACAGAAAAACACATATTTTATGTATAAAAATTTTAAAAAAATTTGTAGGAATTATTTTCATTTTTATAGTGACTATTTATAATCTAAATTATATCTTATATAACCCCATATAATTTTCTTACTAAAAGATATATCTTTATGATACAGTTTCTTGAATTTTTTATTAATTTTTATAAAGTGTCATTTTTACATACAAGTGGCTCCATGGGGTCCCCAATTCAACCCAAGGATTCCCGTGGTTGGACATCTATCAATAAATACGGTTATAGAATGTGTTAGGGTAATTTAATATTATTATAATCTTATTTTTTACCCTTATTTACCAGATTTACCCTTGAACTATAGTAAACAAAATAATTAAAAAATTTAAAATTTATAATATCTTAAAATAAAGGTTACCTATTAAAAAAATTTAACCTCATGATTCCAAATATGTAATCAATTTTTCAATAATAAATAAATCGAATTTGTTTATTTAATTTAATATTAATTTCTATTGTCAAAATTTAAAAATAGGTTTTTAAGAAGTACAAACTACCAAAATATTGAAATGAGTTTAAGTACAAATAAAAGGTGAAGTTACATCCATGACCAAAATTGTATTAAATAGTAAAAAATAATATATTTATACATTAAAACCACACCAATATATAATTTTACACAAGAAATTACTTTGATTAAAAAATATTTTTTCAATTAAAATATAGTATTTTTTCACTATAAATCAAAATATGAAATTTTACAAAAATGTACTTATAAATTATCCAAAATAAACTTTTTAGGTCCCAATTAATAAGATATATTTAATTTCAAAAAAATTAATATATAAAAGTGTCAAAAATTTCATTTAAAAATGGTTCTCCACTAAAAGGCGGGAAAATGAATTTTTTTAAAATTTCTTCTTTCATATGAAAAATGAAATTTGTCACTATATTTTGTCTAAGAAAAATATAATATGGATTTTAAAATGATATGGAGTATATAAAATTCAATATTAAATTAAAAATATGTATAAATGATTTTTAAATGACTAGTTTGGAAAGTTGTGGTGTGCTCAAACTCGGTGATTCGTGTGGAACAAGCTATTGTATTATTTTATAGAGATAACGTACTATGAAATCCTGGGGTGTTACATAATTTCTTTCTAGATTTGAATTCTCTATTTTTTATGATCCTTTCATGAGGCTTTTTAATGTATACATATTTTTTTCATCATCATTGAACATTCTTATGAAACAGGAGGTAATGTACCCAACTCTTCCCCTGTAAAAACAAGAAAGAGGTATATTTATATAAAATTTCACAATTCCCTTCTTGCATTTCATTGAATCATGGGAAGTAAATTTTTTTTACTCATCATCTTAATCAACACAATATCCTGGAATTTCCAGTTTTTATGTGGCTTCTAATGCCATTTCCAAGCTTACTCGAGTCGCTACATATTCTAGGTCGAGTCTCATCTCATATGCCACCAAGCTTCTCAATAGATTATCAAGAGATAGTTTGGAATGATCCCTTCCTTCAAGATCTAAACCCATATCATTATCAATGGGATGAATTCCTCTCAAACATTTCTTTATAATATCAATGTCTTTGATCTCTTCTCTAAATCCTCTAATTTCTCCTTCAACTTCTATAATTAGATTGAAGAAAGAATTCACATTTTCATTAGGGTGCATCCTCATATCATCAAAACATTTGTGTAAAATATGGAGATTCTCCTCATTCACTTTTCAATTAACATCATAAATGTTCTCTATTTTATCCCACATTGACTTGGCAGATGTGCTACTCGTTACCTTTTGATAAATCTGATCAGAAAGGGATGTAGTAACAATATTCTGGGAATTTCCATCTGCATCAACCAATTTCTTGTCTGTAACTATCATTAATAGCCCTATAGGAGCAATGAATTTAATTCCCTATGCCATAGAAAATACAAATTCCATTCCAATATATCTTAGGTGAGATCTCACCATGTTTTCCCAATTTTAAAATTACATCCATCGAAGATGGGAACTCCCATAACATTGACTAGATTCTCCATGACAGACAGATTCAACACATGAAACCTCCCTCTAATACCACATGAAGGACCCCATCACACCCAGAGAGGGGAGGGGTGAATCAGGATGTCAATGATTTTTTTAAACTTATTGATCTCTGTCATGGCCCATCCTAGTGGGGCCCCCGCCACAAATCTTGAAATCCTACCTCTAATAGGTCAGGGGCTGGCGACTAGAACTGAGTAGGCATGTCACTAAAATGGGAGGCATTGTCTCTTAACCTATGCACACACACACTCACACATCTCCAAGCCCACAAAGCTAAAAAGTAAAAACAACTTAAAATGGAAATGCATGCATACACTAAAATCCCAACCAATAGAGAATGATATGAAAGTAGAGTATAGTAATGTTAAACCCTGGGACAAAAGTATAAGCCCACCGAAAGGAAGTCTGCAACAAAGTAAAACCTGTAAATAATGGCACTGGGATTGCAATCCGTAGATGTAGGAACACACATTGGCCTACCTGATCTCACTGAGCATCGCCCAGTCCTAGTCCACCTTGAATCCTGTCAAAGGCTCGCTCGTCTGCACAAGACATGACACGTGCAGGAAAAGCAAGTGCAAGGTTGAGAATAACAATACACAGTAGGACACCCCAAAAACGACAAGTAATACAAAAAAGGAAATACCACAAAGGAATGATACATTCAAATCTACAAAGAATATGTCATCAGAATATGTGACAAGAATATCCAGATATACTCATAAAATATTGACTATCGCAAAGCCACCACTAAGATCCAGCTCAAAGATTCCACTATGCACGTAATAGGGAGAACACACTCTAAGGTCTGGAGAGAGAGGTAGTAAGTACTCATTCTGGGAGAACTCAATCCACAAGTACTTAAGAACACTATACTCAAATGATGATCACAACCAAAAGATATGGGGTGATTCTAACAACATAGTCTGAACTAATCCGCTAAGTAGATGATCGGCGCCCGGGTATGGTAGGTCACATAGATACAAAGAACACTACCTAGGGTACCAGGAAAGAATAGAGGATCCGGATCTAAGTCTCTCATAGGGGATTCTAACAACTATATTCAGGAAGTCCTGCTGAAGGGATCATACTCATATATGTAGGAAATGATTCCAGAAACCTGCAGGGGAAAGACCAAGGGTACGAACCCTAAGAGAGATAGAGCATGTCATGGAAGACAAATGTCTAAAGCCATGTAAAATAGGTTACATGGCCTGTAGTAGGATCAAATGTTGTGTTCCTTGACTCTCGGTACTTTCTATGTAAACAGATCGTGTCTCTAGTCCAGGTGTGTAAAACTAGACTACAATACATGTAGAAGAATCACACTCCATGTCCAAGAATCTAGGGTTTTCACCGTGTACATTGGCCATGTGCCTGTACACGGTCTCTGTTCATGACGCCCAGCCCGTGTACCAGTACCCGGGGTATCCCGGGTATCTGTCTGGGTCTGGCCGGGGAATGGTATTCATGTCGTGTCCTTGTTAGTGTACCCAACCCGTGTTTTTGTACTCCTAGAGTACACTACAGGTGCCCCGCTGATGAACACAAACTGTGTATCCCATAGTAGATGTTGTGTATTCTGGAAATTTCTATAAGTGCTGACATCTTCCTCACGCCTTGGATGAACCTCTGGATTCGCGATATTTTATCCGTTTGCGGTGAATGTTGAGATCTCTGGTCGCCTATTCATCGTGATGTCAAATCCATGGGTTTCCGACATTCAATCGTCTCATTGATTGGTCTGCATCCATCATGGAAATCAAGAACAGGTATGAAATCACAAAGAGACCAAACACCCTACTTGGATCTGCAGCGTTTGTTTGAGAAGATCTGGTCATCGTGTCATCATCGCTGATGAAACTCATCAAGAACATTGTTGCCACATTGGGAGGTTTCCACTAGATCCTTCCAGAGCCTTTCGAGGAAATTTAGGGTTATGAGATCTGTAACCCTGATCCCCTCTGAAAACATTACTTAAAAGATTAAAAATATTTTTCTGTAGAAATTTTTTTAAAATATTTTTATTAAATATTTTATTACGGTTACATCCAAAAACTAGATTTCAGCCCCGAGCTACACCAGCAAATGCTAGGACTTTCCTAAGGTAAAATCGATACTTTTAACGCAATGGTGTCCTAAAATTTTTAATCCAAGAAACCTTTCTAGAATTATTCCACTTTTTTAGGCAAACCGCACACACACATAATTTAATTATTTAATTAAATTCATACATTTGTTTCGGGCTCACCGGGCCTCGTAACTGTAGGACATCTCAATGCTTGTTCTTGAAATAATTGTCGTATAATACTTAAATAATATACAAAAAAATCTAAGACATTATTCCCTCCCCACCTCAGGGATTTACATCCTCAAAAAGCCAAAACAAAGGCTACTCAATAATATCTGGGTACTGCACACAGATTTGACCCTTCGACTCCCATGTTCTCTCTTGGGGTTTCCCATGCTGCCACAAGACACGTACCAAGGGAATAGCTCACCCATGAAGGATCTTCTCCTGCCGACCCTCGATCTCCTTTGGGTACTTAGAAAAGGTCACTCTGTCATCGATGTCCAGCTCTCCCCAGTCGATAAAGTGAGATGGATCAATCATGTACCTCTGCAGCTGCGACACATGGAAGACATTGTGTACCCAGTACATCTGAGGAGGTAGAGGCAAGAGGTACTCCACCTCTCCAACTCTACTTAGAATTTTAATAGGGATAATGAACCTCTGAGATAGCTTGTCGCCTCAGCCAAATCTTTACAATCCCCGTCGACGTGAGGCCCGAAGGAACACACAGTGTCCCTCCTCTAACACTAAGGGCCTCCGTCTCATATCAGCATAAGACTTTTTACGACTCTAAGAAGTCTTCATCTGCTCCTAGATGACATGCACCATCCCTATAGTTTCTCACACCATCTTGGGGCCCATGAGTTCTAAATATCCTGGGTCAGTCCAACAAAGTGGGGACCTACAAGGTCACCCGTACAAAGCCTCGAATGGTGGCATACCAATAGTGGAATGATAACTGTTGTTATAAGAAAATTCCACCAGGGGTAGGTGATCCCCCAATCTATCACCGAAGTCATGTATGCAATCTCATAGAATATCCTCCAGATCATGGATGGTTCGCTTTGTCTAAACATCAGTCTGATGATGAAATGTTGTGCTCAAGAGTAACTGAGTCCCAAATTCTTACTGCAATCCCTTACACCAATGGGATATTAAATAAGCATCACGATCTAAGATGATTGTTGTTGGAACTACATGAAGTCGAACTATCTTTTGCACGTAGAGGAATCCCAATCTCTCTACTGAACTCTACTCTTGTATGGATTAGAAGTGGTCTGACTTGGTGAGTTGTTCAACAATTAGACAGATGGCATTGTTTCCCCTATACATATGTGTTAAACCTGTCACGATGTCCATGGATATCCCATCCCACATCCACTCTAGAACCTAAAGGGGCTGAGTCAAACACACAGGAACCTGGTGCTCAGCCATTACTTACTAATAAGAAAGGCACCAAGAAAAAAACTATGCCATGCTCTTCTTCATTCATAGCCACCAGAACTGACATTTGAGGTCCTGGTACATCTTTTCCACACCTTGATGCACCTCCAAAAGAATATGTATGGAACTCTCTTAGAACCTCCCCCCTGCAATGTCACTGGTACTACTGTGCGCCCTCTTAAAAGAACCATGTGGTCCCCACCTTTGGAATAACCATCAACAGCATCACCTGCAGATATCTGAGCATGTAGAGTCTCACAGCTAGCATCCTCGAGTTGTGCCTCCCTCAATCACTGTAAGAGGGGAGGGGTAAAGACCATCGACTGATGGTAAGCTCCCTCATCTCTATCCACTAAGGATAACTATAAAGAGTCCAACTACCTCATCACCGCATCCAACAACTGCGAACTGGATTTCCTACTGAGAGCATCTGCCACAATTTTCCCCTTCCCAGCAGTATAAATGATCAAAAAGTCGTAATCATGGAGGAACTCATGCCACCGTCTCTATCTCAAATTCAGATCCTTCTAAGAAAAGATATATCTAAGACTATTTTGATTAGATTAGATGATAAACCCATCACTCATCTGGTAGTTTTGCCACATCTTCAATGAGAAGACTACCACTGCCAACTCAAGATCATGGGTCATGTAGTTCTGCTCGTGTGGCCTCAACTAACAAGTGCCATAGTAAATCACCACTTGCCTCTGCATTAGGACACAACCAAGCCCTGTTCCTGATGCATCGCAGAACACTACGTACTTGACATCCTTTAATGGTAGTCTCAATATTGGGCCACTCGTTAGACTATGTCTCAAATGATGAAAAGCTTGCTGGAATTTCTCGGTCTATAAGAAAGGATTCCCCTTTCGGGTCAAAGCTGTCATGGGTGATGAAATACTGGAGAAATCAGGAATGAATCTCTGATAGTATCCGTCCAACCCACTGAAACTCCGCACCTTTGTCACGCTCTGGTGTGGCTCCCATTCTAACACTTCCTCTACCTTACTAGGTCCACTGATACACCTTCTGCTGAGATAACGTGTCCCAAAATGTGGAAATCCAATATCCAGAGTTGACACTATGAGTGTTTCCTGTACAACTGGTGCTCTCGGAGTGTGTCTAGAACCATTCTTATGTGCCTCTCGAGCACCTCTTCAGACACAGAGTACACAAGGATATCATCGATGAAGACCACCACATACTGATCTAGATAGGGATGAATGATTCAGTTCATGAGTCCCATAAACACTACTGGGGCATTCGTCATGCCGAAGGGCATCACCATGTACTCATAGTGACTATAGAGACATCAGAATGTCGTATTTGGTATATCCTCATCCCATAATCGCAACTAGTGATGGCCTGATCGTAGATCAACCTTCGAGAACCATTGTTCCCCACTTAACTGGTCGAAGAGGTCATCAATCCTCGGTAGTGGATACTGGTTTTTCACAGTCACCTGAATCAAGTGCCATTAATCCACACACAACCTCAAGATCATGGTCTACTTCTTGAAAAACAACACTGGGGTCGCCTAAGGTGAAACACTGGGTCTCAAAAAGACATTCTTCTGCAAGTCTTCTAGCCGCAGTCTCAGCTCACAATGCACTGCAGGAGCCATCCAATATGCTAATGCTGATATCGGTGTCATCCAGGGTTCCAACTCAATGCAGAAATATATCTCCCAATGGGGAGGTAGTCGAGGGATATCCTCTGGAAAGACGTACTCATACTCAGACACTACTGTTAGAAACTGGAAACCCGTAACATCTACTATGCCAAGGGATAGTCTAGCCAACTGATGTGAAATTGATTGTACCTTCCTACGGACGAGTCCATCCTGCGCTGCATGGGTCTCCTTTTCACTGAAGAAGGAGAACCTCATTCCACCACTGCATACACACCACACACTTCGACTAAAACAGAAAATCTTGGCATAAACTATGGATATCCAATCCATATCATGAATGGCATCATAAGGCCTCAGTGCTACCACCATGAGGTTCCAATCGAAACTGTCACCTCCAAGGGTTAGGTCACAATGTCTGAAAAGGCCTGTGATCTCAGAGTTTTCTCCAGTCAGTGTTTCTAATCGTAATGGTTGAGTCAATTTGTCAACATAAATCTCATGGTCTCAAACAAGATAATCATCTCGAAAAGAATTAATATCACCTGTGTCTATTAGTACTACATCCAAATTAGAAAAGTCATTGATTATACCTCTAATCATTCCGAGAGTACCTGGGTCATAAGCCTCTATAGCCTACAGCTCTCCCTACCTCTTTCCACCAGCTCCCTGAACCTATATTGGACCTCCTGGGGGTGGTGGTGGTAAAGGTTCAATATGCCGACCACCTCTTTCTACTCTCCCAGCTCCTCTACCATGTCCTCCACCCAGCAGATCGGTCTGCTCCACATGTTGCCTCTACCTCGGTGGTCCAACCCCTTCTCCCATGTTAGTAGTTTGGTGGGTTGGAAAATCTTGGGCGAGATGTCCCCTTCCATAACATGTGTTGCATCTCCACTCTCGAGGCTAGTTGGATGCAGCCTACGAACCCTGTATAGAAGATCCTATGTCATGGGATCTCCTCTGAAAACGTCTCCCACGCCTAGGTCCCTAACGTCGGATCCATGCTGCCGAGGTCTCTACTCAATCTCTCTCACTACATACACCTACTAGCTGTCTCTACTCTTCCAAGAAGCTCCAAACCACCAAAGCCCACTTGAGCACCCCAACATAAGTAGGAATTCCCATATAGCTGATGCTAGCTCGGATGTCTCTCCGCAAGCCCTGCTCAATAGTCAGAGCTCTGAAGTACTAATCCCTGACCATATCCATCGAGTACTGTGAGAGGTTGGTAAACCTCGATGAATAGTCATCCACCATCACGGTTCCCTACTGGAGCTGAAGAAGCTCATGAATATGTACATCTTTAAGGGTAACTAGTGAAAACTCCTCCCTAAAGAGATACTCAAACTCTGACCATGTAAGAGTCACCTCGTCGTGAGTCTGGATAACAAAACTCCATCCTCGACCTACAGAGCCCTACAGAAGGCTCACTGCCAGGATCACCACCTGGTCTCCTGGTGTCCAAATCAAATTGAAGACTCTAGACACTGCCTCAAGCCAGTACTCTACTGCCTGGGGGTCAGGCTCGCCTCGAATCCTAAGTGGTATCTGTCTCTGAAACTCGTGGAGTGAGCTTAGCCTACTCTCCTCTTCTACTGATACAACGGGCACTAAACACTGCTCCAAATGTGGTGGAATAACTGGCACACAACCCGAAGGTAAGACTAGGGGATATCGTCCCTATATCAAAGATTCAGCACTGTGGGGGTCATCCTCATGACCGATCTGTTGGATCCTAGCGGGTTTGTGTCACTGTGGCATCCTGTAAGGAAAAAATACGTATCACAGTCAGTGAGTATATCTTGAGTGCTGAATCAAGAAGGATATGGAAACCAAAACACATTCCTAAATGATTCATGTACCATTATTTTCCCCTGCTACTATTGTTCTCTTGTTCTGAGTTGAAAAGCCAGTTATCAGAGTCCTGGTGTATGGATACGTCGGCCACCCGTACCAACACTGGCTCCCTTTCCTGAACGCCGAACTCAAAACGCTTAACACTGTTGCCCCAAACTAACTCACAGACTCTCAGTCCAAAGGTAGAACTGACCACCTCTGATACCACTTTATCACGACCCACCCCAGGGGATGGTGACTAGCACTGAGTAGGCATGTCACTAACATGGGAGGCATTGACTATAAAACATTACACACACACACAAACGTCTCTAAGCCCAAAAGGCAGAAAAGTAAAAAACTACTGAAAATGGAAATGCATGCATACACTAAAATCCCAACAAAAAGAGTATGATTGGAAAGTTGAGTATAGTAATGCAAAACCATGGACCAAAAGAACAATCCCACCAAAAGGAAGTCTACAACAAAGTCCAACCTGTAAAGAAAGGTACTAGGATTGCAATCCATAGAAGTAGGAAAACACCTCTGCCTGCCTGATCTCACTGAGAATCATCCAGTCCTGGTCAACCTAGAATCCTGTCAAAGGCTTGAACTTATTCACAAGACATGACATGTGCTGGAAAATCCCATCTAGGGGTGAGTATAACAATACCTAGTAGGACACCCCGAAAACCACAAGTAATACAACAAAGGAAATACCACAAAAGAATTATACAGTCAGCTGTACACAGTATATTTTTACAGAACATATGACAATAATACCCAGATATAATCTTATGTGGTTGACTATCGTGGAACCACCACTAAGATCCAGCATGAAGATTCCACTAAGAATGTAATAGAGAAAACACAATCCTAGGTCTGAAGAGGGAGATACGAAGTACTCATTCTAGGAGAGCTCAATCCACTTGTACTTAAGAATATGATGCTCATATCAGGATCACAACCAATAGCTATGGGATGATTCCAACAACTCAGTCTGAACTAATCCGCTAATAAGAGGATCAGTGCCTGGGTAAGGTAGGTCACGTCGATAACAATAACTCTACCTAGCGTACCAGGAAGGAATATAGGATCCCGCTCTATGTCTCTCAGAGGGGATTCCAATAACTCTTTTGAGGAATTCCGGCTGAAGGGATCATACTCCTGTACGTAGGAAATGGTACTAGGATGTTTCAGGGGAAATTCCAAGGGTACAAACCATAATAAATCCAGCCCTTGTCATGGATGATAAATGACACAAGCCATGTAAAATAGGTTACACGTCCTGTAGTAAGATCACACTCCGTGTTCCTTGACTCCAGGTTCTGCCTGTGTAAACGGCCCGTGTCTCTAGTCAAGGTGTGTAAATATAGACTACACGGTGTGTAGAAGGATCACATGCTACAAGCACTTGAGGTTCACACCATATACGCTGACCATGTCCCGTACATGGTCTATGTCCGTGTCGCTCTGCCCGTGTACCAGTTCACGGGGTATCCCGTGTATGTGGTTGGGTCTAGCCTGGTAAGGGTATACACGCCATGTCCTCGGCTATGTACCCATCCCATGTCCGTGTAGTCCTAGAGTACATGCCAGATGGCCCGCCGATGAACACATGTTGTGTAGCCCATACTACATGCCGTGTAGTTGGGAAATTTATAGAAGCGATGCCTTCTTCCTCATGCCTCATCCAAACCTCCGGATTCGCGATCTGTCATCAATTTTCCATGAAACTCAAGATCTTAGGTTTCCTTGTCTTCGTGATGCCGAATTTGTGTGGTTCAGACCTTCGATCGGCTCTGATATGCCATTCCAGTCACCCAACCAGATATCGTTCGAAGAATGATATCTTTCGATCCACTTCGATCCATCCATTTCCACCACCGTCACACCTCTATGGGGTTTTCCCGATGCCAGATCTTCAGTTTGGGATAGTTGTGTCGCATAATGGATGCACAACGGTCCATTGTTCATACCTCCTTGAAGAACGCGTAGAATTCCCATGATGAATTTGAGAAATCGAGGAAGAAAGGCACAACAAATCAAGAGGAACAAACCTCGATCGATGTTCCTGTCGATCTTGGTTCGTCGCCGTTATAAGGCTAAACAAAACCAAAATAACCTTGAAGAATCAATCCCCAAAAGATCCCGCAGATAACCCATCATGCATAACGATTAATCCACATGAAAATATGTTTGTTCATTTTTCTACTTCCATCAATGAAATCAAGAACAGATAAGAAATAACAAAGATATCAAATGACCTACCTGGATCCATGTTGTTCATTGGCCAAGATCTGGTCGCCACGTCATCGTCACCGGAGAAACTTGTCAAGAATTTTTTCGCTGCATTTGGAGGTTCATTCCAGATATTTCCAGATCCTCCAGGGGAAATTCAGGGTTATGAGATCTATAACCCTAATCCCCTATGAAATATTTACTTAAAAGATTAAAAATATTTCGCTGTAGAAAGATTTTATAAAATATGTTTACTAAATATTTTATTATGGTTATGTCCAAAAACTAGATTTCACAACTGACCTGCGCTAGCCAATGTTAGGCATCGCCTAAGGTAAACTCGCTGCTTTGATCGCAATGGTGCCCTCAGATTTCTGATCTAAGAACCCGTTCAAGAGTTATTACAATTTTTCAGGAAAACCACACACACGCTTAATTTAATTATTTAATTAAATCAAAACATTTGTTTCGGGCTCACCGGGCCTCGAAACTGCATGTCGTCTCAAAGCTTGGTCTTGAAATAATTCCCATATAATACTAAAATAATATATAAAAAATACATGACATTACAATCTGGTTCCCACATTGGCAGGAACCTGATAAAAATTCCTGAAGATGATGTGTAGTATAAAAACAAAAACATGCAATGAAAGGACGCAAAAATTTTACTCGGTTCACCACTAAGGGCTACATCAAAGGAGCATACACAGATAGTGTTTCGGTCATACCAAAAACCACTAATCATCACAAGCTGTGGTTTATACGAGTTTAGCATAGTCACTCTGTGCCAAAAACACTTCCTTTACAAGGTTCAGAGATAGATAACTGCTTCCCTCAGATCTCTTCCGATGACTCCTCTGGGAACACTGCCTTGGAGAGGTCTTCACCCAGTTTATCGACATGAAGGATACTTTATAGGTTTAGCATTAATTAATGCATCCTTAACTATAAATTGATGCTCTGTTGTAGTCCCATAATCACACATATATTTGATTTATTTTCTCATACACTAATATATTATGATGAATAATTTTTCAAACTGATTTGGCCAATTTTAGGATTTCCTTGTTGTTCTGAGTACTTCTACTATTACTGCGTACCACAACTGTTTTCGCATACTGTCTATCTCCTCCCCGTACCATCCAGATCCTCCACGATCTGTGTTGCCCCGTGTTACACCCTACTCCGTGTACTCCTCCACAGCTCCACGTACTGTCCTCTTCTATGTACTTCCATGCTTTTCTGCATATTTCAAGATCTTCCTATGTGAACCACACACTCTTCCACGTACTATTTTACATACACTAATGAGTCTCTCAGCGTACTATCTTCTTTTCCATGAACCACTTCGGACATCTCTGTATTTCTTCCAAAACTTTTCCCCTCCAATCTAATCACATAACAAAGGGGGTTAGATTTCCTTAAATAGGCACATAACTCCAAAAATTTTAGTAATCTGATTTAACCAAATTTTAAATGTGGGATAGTTTGAAAATTGATCTCCATTCGAATATTGTTAGGCTCCACCGCATAATGCGTCTGGTTTCCGAACTGCTATAATCCTACAAAGCATCAACATCACGTGTACCACATGTCTTCACTTTAAACTATCTCTACCAATTGTTTTGTTTCGTCTTTCATCATTCTGCGCACCACATGCTGTCACTGCGTACCATTGCTACGAACTGTTTTTAGTTCAGTGCACTGCTCCGCACACTACTCGGCGCACCACTTCACACACTGCTCCATGCATCGCAATGCGAACCACTCCACATACGACTCTAGTTATCTGGAATGCAACTCCAAACCATTACAGGAACATGGTATGCAGTCCATGTACCATGGTATACGATTGAATTATTTTTCTAATTTTCTTTGTCATTTCGCATTACATTCACTCCCATCTGAAAACCCTTGGTTTTCCAACACCAAAATCCCGATATTGAAGCCCAAAATTTTTTCAAACACTGGAAAACTGCACCAACTTCAATACTAATTTCACCCTCAAATGTATGACCATATTCCCCGCAAATTCCCTTGTTATCCATGTGCATATTCACAACAAACACATTCAAAAATCCATTATTAGAAATGAACATTTTTGATTCCAACATAAACCCAAAGCATTTAAGTTACACAATGAGAGGTTCAAGTTATTTAAAAGACCCCCAATTAATGATTTGTATTAAAATATGGTCCTACAATCCTCCACTCAGCTGTTACAGAATGAATAAAATAAATTATTTAGTTATCTTATTATTATACTAAAAATTCCAAAAAGTAATTTCTTCACCGAACCCTTTCTTGTTGATGTTATACATTGCCAAAGTGAAATCCCCACTCGCACATTTACTGAACATACCGCAACAAAAGTTGAAAATTCTGTTCTGGGCTCTCTGGGCCTCGGAATCACATGTCGTCAATTTTCACAAACTTATAAAAATTCCATATAATAAAAAATATTATTACATAATTTCTCAGTGTTTACAATAAATAATAATATTTTAATTTTGATTATACATAATTTCTGTAATATATTATTTTAGGGATTCAAAACATTTTTCCAAAAAAATTATTTATTTACATTATTTGATTTCATCATAAATTAATTTCATAATCAAATATAAATTGAATCATTATAAATATATTCCATATATAAATCACGAGTTCCAAATTAGTTAAACAGGTCCCTTTTATTTTTTATCTATATGAATAGTAATGGTAGTAAATATGTCTCACTTTAGTAAGTTTTAAATCTTTTAATTAATGTTAAATACAGGATTATTAGGACAAAAATTACCTAAAAACATGAATTTAATATATTGTTAAAATTGGGTTTACCATACTTATCCATGATTCATAAATTTTGAAATTTTGTGTCATATTACATTGAAAATGACTTAAATATTATCATATGTGAATATAATGTAAAATATTTCTCTCTCTTTCTTTTAATATATATAATTTTTTAATATGATAAAAATTGCTTATCTGTAGTTATATTTTTTATTTGGAAACAATTTTATTTATTTACCATGCTAAGACATTTTTTATTGTTAAATATTAAATAAATTCCTTAAACAATTTAACAACACCGAACTAATGCACGTGTAAGAAAAACAATAAAAATATTAAAGTGTTTTAAAAGAAAAAAAATTATTTTTTTGGTTGAAATAATGTGTCCCAAAAAATTTTTAAGATAAATATAACATATTACATAAATGTTAAAGTCTTATATTTATATAACATTTCATGAAGGGTGATTTCAATTTCTATTTACAATAATGGCGTCAAAACGAAATTAATGATAATTTAATATACAATATATTTTATTAAATAACATGTAATTCATAAAATTACATCAAAAAGAGAATATATCTTCCATTTATTATCCAATTTTTTCCTTGAAATAAAAAATATGACACTTTGATATTGAAATTTTCATTACCAAAGTTAAAGATAACATTTATTAGACATGGGGTCAGTCCAATATATAAGATATAAATTGATATATGAACCTTTCAAAATTTAATTTTACATTTATATTAAGAATATATGATATTTATATTCCAAATTATATCATTTTAAAACTATTATACATGATTTAGACACATATTATATACTAAATTTTATGTATTTGAAAATATAGACATTTATGATATTTTATAATAAATAATAATTAAATAAATGATATATATATATATTATCAATATTATAACTATCTAAGTGAATGATATACATTTTATAATGTTAAAAATAACCCATTTATGGGTCATTTTTCATTTTTTAGTAACCTTATTGACCCTTTTATAGTAAAAAACATTGATATCATTGAAATTGTCACAAAGGTTAACAATTATTAATAAAAAGATATAATGTTAAAAAATTAATATGTATATGTAAAAAAAATTGAATTGGATTATTTACACCTATATTATTTATATATTCCAATTATAATAATTTGGAGCCATTTTATTTGAAAATTAATTTATATTAATTTAATACATCAAGTAGTTCCAAGAATTACCCTCTAACTTTTATAAAATGGATCATGGTTTCATCTCTTCCTCACAAATTTAGAGCATGTTATATCTGTCTAGACCTGAACATATAACTTAATATCATCCCAATACTTATTTATGATGTATTACATTTTTCAAAATACCATCTGTAGTGGGTCTATGGGTAATGAAATGGATGTTTTCTAAAGAAGAGGTATAAATTTTATCCAAATGTTTTTGTATTATTTATTCTTAAAACATAAAAACATATTATTAAAATAATATTAAATTAAAAAAATAATGGTATCCATCTACTTGGATTTTGTTACATCAATGTAACAACCTATATTTATATCTTCCATCAAATGGGCAATCAGTCCAATATACGTGTGTACGTCGGACTACCACCTCACAAAACTGATTTAATTCATTTTCCATCACTACCTCTCTTTAATTTTTATAATTATAAATTTAATATTTATATTAAATTCATGACATAACTAAAATTATATAATTAAATTATTTCATCTATATTATTACCTTTATATCTATTTAATATTTATAATGTCATTCACGCATACAAGTGGATTACCACCACCATGAAGCGAATTGATTGTTTTTTCATAACTACATCACATAGATTATATATTTATGTTTATTTAAAAACCATAATATAATTTTTATTATATAAAATTTAATATTATGAAATGATAATGTAAAACATACCATCATACAATCATGTTCATTGAAAAATTAAAACGTTACTAATTCGTTTGTATGACATTCCATATCAATGATTGTAATGTAGATCATTTTTCATAACCATAATATAATATTTGTTTTAAATTTTATATTTATTATTAAAAATAATAGTAATTACCATATTATTATTATAGTTATGATTTAAAAACAACCTATTTGGACATGGTCAACACACTAAATCCATTATGATATTATGATTGGAACATCCTCAAAACACAAAGACATGGACATAAAAAATAATGAAATTAAACATCTCATTAAGTAAATGAAATAAATGGTTTATTGATAATGTATTAATCCTAGAAATGATTCTTATGAAATCAAATAACTAATTATATTAAATTTTATTGGTGTTAAAGGTAATACTTATCATGTATAGACTCAGTGTAAGGGATTTCATCAAAGTATTCCTTCACTAAGACATATTTTAATACTATGTTTCTAAATTTTAATATATTTTATATAATACATTATTACATTTATTGTTGTTAACGCAACAAAATACATGTTATTCAATGTTCCAACTCAAATTACATCACTTAATGGTATTTTAATTGAATGTTACCAAGTTGTACGAGATTACATAAGTCACTTTCCTTTCATTGGGTCATATCACACATTATTGATTATATTATATAAATATTATTTGGGATATGGAATTTATTTTTAATTTTATTTAGTTTCACAATTTTTTATTTATATTTGACAAACACAATCTATTAATTTTTTAATTCTAAATTCAATTATATAATATTTCCATGGGTTATTCATATTATATTCTTTTTTTAGGGTATACATTTTTTTTACGAACCAATTATCTTTTATGATGAGTTTATATATCCCAACTTCCATGTTTTATTAAGAATCTAGCTTTATTTATTATATTATAAGATTCATTTGAACCTAATCATTAATGGTCCGTATGAATCAAATGATACAAAAAAGGAAATGCGATTATGTTTTAATCCAATATAAATGTTCGTTGGTTATACTTGAATTTATATATAAATTTAATTGGTAATTTTTTTTAGAATGAGCATATTTTGTTCTTCTCATATGAATATTTAGATAATTTTTATGTTTATTTTTTATTTTTATCTGCTTTTAATTCAATATGATTTATAATTGTTTTTAAGAAAATACAACCTTATTTCTCATCATTCAACAAAAACCCCATTTTTTTCAATTTCAAGGTTTCCTATAATGTTTTGACTATTATTCAATGTTTTTTATGTCATTTTATAACATGTTTTACTTTTTAAAAAATACATTTAAAATAATCTCATTTTTATTTTCAGAATGAGTAATTTTTGTTGTTCATATGAACTGAATTATCATCTAAATAGTAATGAAATTTATTTAATTTCTCACTATCATGAAAAATAAATGAATTCAATCATCCATTAAACATTCCATTGGGTCCATTAAAACAGAAAAAATTAATGATATTTTCAAAAACTTTATTTTCTAAAAGTTATCATCAAAGTGGAAAGGGTATTTTTCTTTGAGATGTTTTTAGTTATAATTTTATTATTTTTATATTTATTAATGAAAACAACCATTCATTTTTCTAATTATCCATTAAGGATATGTTTTAATGAAAACATTTAAATTACTAATCTAGCTGAATTTTTTTTTCAATGATATTTTCAGGGATACCATTAATT
Organism: Viscum album; assembly: GCA_963277665.1. NCBI lineage: Eukaryota > Viridiplantae > Streptophyta > Magnoliopsida > Santalales > Viscaceae > Viscum > Viscum album. The sequence continues at coordinate 855,149,172 of OY728123.1, read as the reverse complement.
ATCCATGGGCTAGTTGTGTTATGAATGTATTAGTAATGTATTCGTTGAGTTTTATGATGAATAAAAGTTATATATACTTTATTCATATTATGTTTCTTTGAAATTCTATATAATCCTTTTTCGTTACATTATATACAAAGGACTTGTTGTTATTTTACAAACCATGGATAGATTAATCTATTATATCTGTCTAATGTAATGGATAAAAAGATAGAGTATACATATTATATGTTTCAAAAAATTGGTTTTCATAATTTATAGTGAATGTTATTCCATTTTTATTAGTGATAAGGTAATTTTTTTATAAGATACTAACAAATTTTATTTATGATTACCCTGAGTTTTATTGGTTCCCAGGATCAATATTGATATCACAATGCACATAATTATTTATCAATATTATTAACGCCATTGCTAAAGTTTAACTACTTATTTCATGATTTATGAACTGTGTTTTTATGTGTATAAATTATCTTATGTTGTGATCATACACATTCATTATGTCATAATATAGTTTTTTCCATCATATGATCGTTGATTAGATTTAATTGATATTATTTATCTTTAACCATAATATGTATTTAAGATCCCCAATCATATAATTATTTTTCCCTAGGTTCTGATGAATGTTTTTTGGTATATTACAACTAAGTAGGATAATATATGTGATGGACATAGTGTAAAATAACATTCTTTTAAAAGAAACAAGTGTTTATATATCAATTGTTTTATGAAAATGATTGTCTTAATTATCTAAAACACTAATCCAAAAATTTATTTGGTTATGTAAGCAATCTAATATTTAATTTTGATTTGATATGTTTTGGATGGGTAAAATTGGGAAAAGATTATCAGTATCAAATATAAAATTGAAAATATGTTTTTTAGAACTATATTTGGAAGTGTGTGTTTGGGGTTATATTAGTTTCTAAATGATAAGTGTTTAGAAAAAAAAATTAGATTTGGAATTTTTCATGTGATGTCAACATTTTATTTTTCAGTACGATTAGGGTTATATATGATTATGATTTCTAATAAGATTCAAGGTTTAAAAATCTATTTTAAAGTTTTAGGTGATGATATTTTAACGTTATTATTGATATTTTGGGAGTTTTTTATAGATTTTATGTATATGTAACCCTTATGATTTGTGTGATATATTAATCTGAAAGCATAACAATACACATTTATGGTGTAGGCCGATTGTTTTGAGATAACCATTAAGGTAAAAAAAATTATTTAATGTTTTTGTTATTGAGGTAATTTGGGATGTAGGACAATTTTTTTTAGAATGATCAAAGTTGACACTTTGGGTTTATTATGAAAATATTAGAGATAAATATATTGATTCCCCAAAAGAAGTTTAACACATGTGGGATACTATATTACCTTTCACAAAAATATTTAGTTAATGTTAATAACTAACGGTAGGAGAAATATATGGGTATAACATTAAAGATTATATGATTTTATGGAATATGATTTTAGTTTTCCCATCATGAAAACAACATCTTTATTACTCGTCATATGGATAAAACGATGAGATTTTCATTGAATTTAATTAATAGATGAAATTATACATGTGAAGTAGTATTTCATATGTTCTTATTCTATATTTTAATATAATTCCTCATAACATTATTTTCCAACTTTTATATATTTACACTCCCAAGTAATGTTGTACTATTAGGATATATGGTATTTTGAATTCTATATGACCAACATTTTACCCATTTTCTCTGTTGAAAATGAAATTTTGTTTACCTTTTTACGATGTAGTTTTTAAACAATTCAATTTTTAAATTTAAAAAGTTTAATTAAGAGATCATGCTTCAATTTTTAGTATGGAATTTATTCAAGTAGTATAATGTGATATCCACATATTTTTAAATAAGGCTTTGGTCGTTAGCGTACAAGATATGAAACACAAAGCATAAACGACCTATGAAACATTATTATTTAAATAAGAATGTTATTAGATTTCCCTTAAATTAGGGATTATAACATGCATTATATCCATTATTAAATTTATACAAATTACATTATAAAAATGTTTTGATTAGTTATTAGTAAATTATCACTAAATACTTAGTAAAATTATTTCATTGTTTAAAATTACAATTTATAAAAAAATATTTCTTTTAACTAGTGAATATTCTAATTAATTTCTAAAAAATTATTAAATTTTATTTTTTAATGTATTATATTTTTTGAAATCTTTATATCAAAATTATCATATGGAGAATGTTTAGAATCAATATTAAAAGACTGATTTATCAATGAGCAATGAAATATACCAATTTTTTAATAATATCATTTATCATAATTAAAAATTTTCATTAAGATTGGAATGTTATAAATAAAATAAAAGAAATATTTTATTATATATAAAATAAATAATTACATTTCAGTAATCATTAAACAATATTTTTTGTATAAATTTATTTTTGGGTTTCAAAAAGAATTTTCCAAAAAATTGTTTTCATTGATTTTCGTGTTTTAATCATAATATAATGTTGACAATTTATAGAAATTAAATAATGAAAATGGATACATTATTTATAATCATGAGTATAAAATATGTATATAGGTCCACCTTTTCAATATGAATAGTAATTATCGTAAATATTTTTTATCTCAGTAAGGATTAAATTCGGTAATTAATTTTAAAAATAATATTAAACTAACTAAAAAACAATATAACTAGAAATTAATCTATTTTACTAGTGGTGAACGACCTTAAAAAACCAATATTAAAAAATATGGAAATTCAGTTCGGTTTTTATTTAAAAATAAATTATATATATTTTAGGTATATATAATGTCAAAAATACCAATCCTTTTCTTTTAATATATATAAAAGTTTCTTAATTGATAAAACAATATTATTTTAGATTATAAATTTGTTTTTAAAATATAAATTATTTTTTACCATGTAATTGTTTATAAAATTTTTTGTGATGTAATTATTATCTAAAATGCTTATGCAATGCGGACACACTGCTTGTGCATGTAGCAATAAAATAAAGTATGTTATTTTAGATTAATTAAATGTATTTTATTAGTTAGTTAAATTTTCTAATGGATTTTGATGATAAATAGAACACATTAGTGATGTTTTAATGTCTAATATTTGTATAAATTTTCTATCACATTGTTGGGGAAGTCAAATTAAATAAATATTGTTCAAAATACCATTAATCATATATTATGTAAAATAACTGTTTACATATAAATTAAAAAAATCCTAAAAATACTAAAAGTGGGTAATTGGGATTACAAATAGGCAAAAAATTTAGATATTTCACCTTTATCAACCAATTTTCACCTTATATTTAAAAATATTAACCTTTACTGTTGTAAATTTTGTAATTATGGTCAATGTGAAAATTATTTAAAGAAGTTGTTAATTCCAAAAAAAATATTGAAATGATACCTAGACATATAAAAATATAATTTATCAGAATATTAATACCATATGTAACTAATATTAATATACATGTCATCTTGGAACTATTTTAAAGAGTTAGACACTTATTATTTTATAAATTTTCATATATTTCAAAAATAACATTATTGATATCTTATAAGAAACAATATTTTTTATATGTTTTCTAATTAATAAAAATTTATTTCTGTAGAAAATTTAGTAGTATATGGTTTAAAATTACAACCATTGTCTATTAATGTTTAATGGTTCTTTTTATTGTTACTTTCTTGACCTTTAAAGAGTAAAAACAATGAAATCATTATGATTTCCAAAAGGATAAGGAGGGTTGAAATGAATAGGTAAGGCTAAAAACATAATCAAGTCTTATAAAAATTGTATTGTATAAAAGTATCTAGAACCATAATTTTAAAAACTTATAATTCTAGATATTTTGTAACATTTTACTTGAAAAGTACTTTATACTAAATTAATACTTGAAAATTTCAAAGAGTGAACCTCACCTCAAACATAAAAGAGGTCATCTACACCTCCCTTTATTACACATTCAATGCACATGTAAGAAGAAAATAACTAACAAATTAACTTTATAGAATATATACCGACATTATGGGCTTATTTATTTGGGAAGAATACCAACCATAGTGGGTTTAAGGTGTAATGAAAATTAGGCTTTCATAATAACATTTATAGATTTTAACAGAATCTTTTTGATTATTTTTTCTTCTAACACATTCAAATATTATTAAAAAAATGTGGAAATAAAAAAACAAGTAACCTCAATATAATGATATGTTGTTATGTAATTTTTATAACATATAACCATATCCTTATTTAATCAAATGGGAAGAAAATATAGCATTTTATAGTACCATATACTATTGCCTTACGAAATTGATGTAATTCGCTGTCCATCATCACCTATCATGTAAGATTGTAATGATGGATTAAATATATATATATGTTATATTAATGAAATATATATAATTATAGAAGGATAATATATCATATATATTATTACCTTTATATCCATTGATGAATGATAACATCCTCCTAGTCTATGTTTTAATTTCCACCACAAGATGCGATGTGATTCATTTTTCATCATCTCATCACATGGATAATTAGTAAAAGTATTTTTAAAGAAATAATATGATAGTTATTATATATTTATCATTTTTTATTTTTAAAATAAAAGATACCTCCATTAAGAGAACTTTATTTAAAAAGGAATGTGTTATGCATGCGTAAATATGACCTACCATCTATACAATAGTAATGTAATTCATTTTTCAGGACCATCATTCATGTTTTATATAAAATGGTTAATTTATGAATAAAAATTATATTTATTCCAATTTTATTATTATTTAACATGGTGGATCAATTACACTATTTTACCATTTCCATAACATAGAAACATTTTTGAAATTCTGAAATGGACATCTAGAAATCACTTGACATTGACATACTCGATTATGAAATTAAAAAAGACCCTAGATAAATGAAATTAATGTTTCATGGATAAGGTATTAGTCCTGGAAAATTTTCATAAGGAAATAAATAATGGATATAAATTTTTATACAAGTTCAAATGAATGTATATAGCATATTTGGACTTGAGGTAAGGAATTTATTATAACATTTCTTTCATAGAGAAATATTTTATTATTATACACCAAATTTATTTTATAAATCTTCTATGAAACCATTTTACATATTTCATAATAAATCCATAATAATTCATGTTATTTTATGTTTTAATTCAAATTACAACATACAAATTTATTTGTCTTGGAATTGACAATGGTGAAAATGATTTCATAACTAAATTTACTTAAATTGGGTTTTATTAATCTTCATTGATTATATTATATCTATATCATATGCGAAATTCAATATTTTATTTATGTTTTATTTATAATTTAATTTTTGTAGATTTACATTTTTCATGTAATCTGTAAGGCCCTAGCCTTAAATATTACATAATATTTATATTTGATCAACAATTTACATTCATTCCCATTAAAGATATTTTTAGGTTTAGAGATTTTGGGAATTATGCCACAAAAATTACAATATATTTCAAATATTATAATGTATACACTTCAACACTATCCAATTTTTTTCACAACTCGAAAACATAATAATAGAATAAGAGTTCTTTTCTTGAAAAAAATATTATTGAAATATCCCTTTCTCTTACCCTTCCAAATACACTGTGAAAAAAATTTCAAAAAAATAGTATGTCCATAAATATCTTAGTAATTGTTATAAAATAAGGGAAGAAATCATTATCCAAGAATACATAAGAATCAATGAAATCATACTTTTCAGTCATAAAATAGAATCTATTTAATATAACTCATGAAATAATAAAATTTATGAATAACTCATAGAGTTCATAAATCATAAATGTATCTTGTGGAATCCATAACATACTTACACTGTATCCTTCATAGCTAAATAAGGAGTATCCTTCATATTTACTTTTAGAATAACCAGAAAAACATATTCCCTAAATCTATTAGGAGAATCCTTCACAATTAACTATGTCATGTTACCCAATGAATTGAAGAGATATCATGAGCTCACTCACCCTTTGTTTATCACGAAACCACTTGTATTCATAAACAATTCCCAAGAACCATAACATAATAATTTCACATAAAACAAACATAAAGAAAGATAAAATTTTCACATTTCAATCGCAATATATAATTTCACGATATTCATATAATCAAGGGTTTCTAAAAACCATTTTCAATAAAAAAAATATGTAAAATGGGTATATGGTCTTTATTTAAATTTTAAAATAATTATGGCTTGTTAAGGAATCCAAATATCAAATAATACTCACGGCAGTGCAATGGTCACTGTCACTGCCTACATTGAAAACAAACAATATTTTTGTCCTTAGTAAAACTATTAGTAAAAAAGATTCAATTTGAAAACCCCTAAATTAAATAAAAAAATTGATATAATTATACACTGTATAAATGATGATCCTGTATAAACAAAAATATGATTCATTGAAAGGAGATTGAGAGGAAGTCCCTTACTTTGATTCTGAGATGTCTTGTTCGTTGTTTATATTCCTAAATAATACACATAAGATCATTTATACTTGATTTAGAGCATTTTTATTTATTATTATTCAATTTATATTACATATAATCATGATATAAAAATTACATAATTATTTAAGTTTATATCGGTCGGTTTGTTTAAATTTTGTACATGAGTCGAAAATGAACATATTCAATGTAAATTTTACATGTGGTCGAAAGTCCATAATCTCCAAAATATTATTCATGATTTATTTATCAGATATATCAAGTATATATTTTTTTTTATTTTTCATAATATTTGGAGACAAAAAATGAAATTTATCATTCAAGGGGACGATGGACCTTACGTACGCAAAGATATTACTTCTATTTCATTGTGATATTAAAATAATAAAAATCAAATTATATAAATGTATATTATAATACCAGATATGTATTTATGTCATTTATGTCTCATAGTATTAGTAAAACCATCCTTCATTCGTTCCATGTATATCATGAACGAGTCATATCACTTTGAGGGGGCGATAGTCTACAGTTTCTCAAATGAAATTATCGTATTTACACATCTTGGAAATCATAAAAGTATGTTTAAATAAAAATTATTGAATAATAAAGATAATATAAAGATAATATATATCATATAAAAATACCATTCCATCAAAATGTCCACTATGAGAGGTGTTAGGTAAAAATTGAACAATCATCATTTCCTGAGGCAGTAGTTTTTCAAACATAGAAATTGTATGTTCGTTTCAGTTAGATGGAGGTGTGTGTTAGTGTATTTTTAATAATTTTAATAACAAAATCATATTATATTTAAGATAATGGGTTTTTATGCAATAAAATAATAATATGATCATATGGATTGGGTATGGAAAATAAAGTAATGGAACTAGAGAGAGGGAATTACCTCTAAATCAGGTAACTTCTTTTGATTTGAGCCAACGTGATTTCTTGAATTGCATTATGCCCAGGGTAAGGATTCTATGAGGAAATGAGGGATTTTGGGAGCTTATTTTAGTAGTATTTTTAAAATCCAAAGGGCTTTAGAGGTGTGAGTATGTGGGTAGAGGTGGTGGCCTTTTATAAGAGGGAGGAGTGGATCTTTAGAAAAACATTAAATATTAATTAATTATAAATTCTATTTCTATTAGAAATTTTTAAAAACACATTTATTTTTAATATACATTTATTTTTTTTCAAATAACCATAATCAAATATTTTTTAGACATTCTTTTAATATTTTTCATCCTTATCTTTTGGTTTTAACCCTTAATTTACCATTTTAATCATATAGTGATGCCAAGTTATTTACAGATTGTTGGTTAATATATTTTCTATATCATGTCAAAAGAACCACAAAAAAAGTTATTAGTGAAAAATTTGGATCTATATTAACTATTTTTTAGAATATTATATTTTTATGAATTTAATATCATTTTATAAACTATTTTATAATATAATTTATGAATTATGTCAATTTTGGACACAATTCATTCTTGATATTATTAAAAATTCATAACAACATTATTACTTCAACCAAAAACATGGAATAAATAATAAAATTTAATAATCCCCTAGATAAATTTTGGATGACATTAATTATGTCAAATAATATTTATTTTAATATTTATAATATGATTTATTTGAATCCTTTTCTAATGTAGTAATGACTGGATCATCATCGTGTAATTACTATTTTTTTTATTTCATGTCTAAAAATTATAAATAAAATACAATTATATAGGAAATATTTTTATATTTATTTTATCTCTTTATAGTCTAATATATAACATATATAACCCAATATTAAATTTTTTTTAGTACAATGAAACATGTTTATGTTATTTTTTTCATTAATTTAAATTTATTAGTATATCATGTCAATATCACTACCTAGTGGCTCCCAAATGCCAATGCTTATTCCTAAGGATTCTCATGGTTGGAAATAACTCATAAAATAGGATCATTACATGTTTTAATGTATTTTTAAATTATTAAAATATTAATTTTTTCCCTTATTGACCATATTTTGCTTTTAACTATGATAAATAAAAATAATTACTTAAGTTTATATTGATAATGTCTAAAAAATGATTAATATTCACAAGCTTTGGATCTTATTATTATAAATGGGTAATATATTTTTCAAAATTCAAATCATATAATTTTTAGAAATTAATTTTAAATTATTTCCCATTGTTAAAACTAGAAATTGGGGTTTTTAGAAGTAAAAATTATCTAACGATTGACATGTGTTTTTGTCTAATTCCAATGTACAATCTTGTACAATGGCCAAAACTGGATTAAATGAAAAAAATTACAAGATTACACTTTAAAACCAATTAAAAGGACAAAATAAATATATAAATAAATTAGTGGAAAAAATAGTTTTGAATTAAAATGCAGTTTTTTCTTATCCATTAAATGATTAATTTCATAAAAAAAAAGAAAACAAATATCAACCATAATAAATTTTGATGTCCAAATTCTAAATCATAAGTTTATTTTCTCAAATGGAACATTTAAAGGTTAACCAAACTATTTTTAAAAAGGTTTCTCCATCAAAAAGATGTAAACTGACTTTTTAAAACTTTTAGAGTATTTTTGGCTTAAAATTGGATTCATTATCATTTTAAGTGTATAAAATTTATTAAATAAATGTAAAAATAATTAACAAAAATTTATAATCATATTTCAGTTAGTTATATTCATTATTACCAATATAATGACGAGGCATTAACTACCATTTGAAATAATAATAACATTATATTATTTTTCATTATAAATCAAAGTTGTGTGCAACTTAAGATTTCGATGAAACCCATTATTGCGTGTTGAATTCTATCAAAAAAAGCATCCCATTTATTGTAAAATTAATATCATATTATTAAATATAAATATAAATGAAAAGGAATTATTCTATAAATACCTGGGATCCTACACCATTTACCCCTTTGGGAAATTGTGTCTCCGCAATTTTATTTACTAATCAAATAAATGGGGGTATTTATCCCTCATAGCATTTTCAGATTCCCACATTGCCTCATCAACCATATTAGTTTTTCAATGAAACAAATAAATGATGAATTGCCTTATTCTTTAGTACATTCTCTCTATGGTCAAGAATATATAATTGATATTCCTCATATGAAAGACTCTCTTCCAATTGAACTACCTCTGGACTCAAAACATGAGATGGGTGTAGTATATACTATCTCAACATTGAATCATATAAAACATTATGTACCAAGGATAAACTTGGAGGTAAATCCTATCTGTATGAAATTGATCAATCCTTATCCAGGATTTTATAGGGCCCAATGAACCTCAAAATCGTCTTTTTCCTTCATACCAAAACACATTACAATTTTTAAAAGAGAAACTTTGAGAAAGACAGGATTACCTTCCTCAAAAGAAAGATACATTCTTAGATTATCAGTATAACTTTTCTGAATGCTCTATGTTGTTCTAATTTTCTATGGAATCAACTGAACTCTTCTAGACATCTCTTCTACCAATTATGGTCCCATCAACTTTTCCTGACCTACATCATCCCAAAAAGGTGGAGGTCGACACCTCATTCAATATAATTCCACAAATAGTGCCATAGGTATATTGGAATAAAAACTATTATTTTATGAAAACTCATCCAAATAATGATGTCGGTCAAAAAAACCCTGGTAATCTTCTGAAAAAGTACATATAATATCATCCAATGTCTGAATTTTTCGATCTGACTACCCATCTGATTGCGAATGAAAAGTTTTATAGAAATTTAATTCCAAACCCAACAACTTCTGAAGGCCTTTCCGAAAGATATAAGTGAACCTGGGATTATAATCTGATAAAATATAATGGGGAACTCCATGTTTTCAAAATACCTCTTTAATACACGATCAATAAATTTTATCTAAAGATAGAGTATCTCGAATATGAACAAAAAGAGCAGATATAGTCAATCGATCAACAATATGCCATATATCATTATTATCGTGAGAATTCTTTGTTAATCCCACTAATAAATCCATGGCCACATTTTCCCATTTCCACTCTGGAATGATAAAAGTTTGAATCATCTATTTTGGAAACTACCACCCTTATTTAACTTGTTGAAAAATCAAACATCTCAGGGTAAAGTAAAAAATATTACTTTTTAAATCAATCCCACCATGTAATACTCCCAAATACCTCTATACTTCTTAGTACATCAAGGAATAACTAAAAGCAGGGAAATGTGAACTTCTCATAAAAACTCTCCCTTCTACTGTGAATCACAAGGCATAGATAATATATTTACAAACCTTAAAACATAGTCTTTTTCAATGTTATTTTCTAGTACCAATTATACCTTTTTGTACAACTCACTATCATATTTTTTTTCTTTCATAATTCTATCAGATAGAATGATTTCACTACGACCTGAATAAAAACCGAATAATACCATGAACCAACAGATTCCAATTGAAAATTTATCAAATCATAAACCAATGGATCATGGTTAATGTATCATTACCCATTTGACTCAAAACACTGGTAACCTTATTTTCCATTTCTCGATGGTAATGAATAATGAAATTATAGTCCTTGATTAATTCCATCCATCTTATATATCTCATTTTTAATTAATTCTAATTGAATATATACTATAAAATTTGATGATCAGTATATATTTCACAGTTCATGCCATAAAATGATGTCTCAAACTTTTCCAAGAAAAAACAGTTGTAGCTAATTCCAAATCCAGTGTAGGGTAATTTAAATCATGAGTTGATGTGAAACTTAATAAATTACCAGGTTATTCTTCATTCGGAAATAGAAAATTAATTATAATGAATCATCACTATATATATCAAATTCACTATTTCTGGAAGGCAATTCCAAAACTGGATCATTCACCATTCATCATTTCAATTCATGAAGATAATCATCATATTTTTCTCCCAAGTTGATGTTGACATAATTTTGAGTTCACTTATTTAGTGGTCTAGATAACCATAATTTGTTTAACAGACCCCCAGAAACAACATTATAAACAAAAAATACAAATAATCTTTGTTTTATATATGTTTCTTGGCTATTCTTAAACAACTTTTTTTAACAAGATCAAAAAATAATCCACTTTTAGACTCAATTTGACCATGGAATGAAATTTGTTGTAACCAAAACTCACAGTTGATAAATTTACCAAAGAGTTTCTTTTCTTTTCACGTTTGCAATACAACCCTTAAATTATAATCATTCTCCTCTTACTGTTGGAATATACCAATATATTATTAGTAAACTAAACCATAAAACTTATCCAAGGAATCACTAAAGATATTATTAATAAGATCCATGAATATAGAAGTTTCATTGATTATACTATAAGGCATAACTAAAAATTCATAATGTACATATCTAGTATGAACAACTGTCTTTGGAATGTCTATTTCCATTACATTCAATAGATTGTACCTCGAACTTATGTCAATCATCAAAAAATAATGAGCTCCTTGGAGCTGATAAGAAAATCATCTATATGAGGCAAAGGATACTTGTTCTTAATAGTTATGTTAGTCATGTCTCCAAAATCAAGGAAAAGTCTAATTGAACTATATTTACTTTTAACAAAAAAGATAGGGGCACCCCATGGTGTAGTGCTAGGTAAAATGAAACCTTTATATAATAACTCATGAAATTTCTTCTTTAACTCTAAAAGTTCAATTTGAGCCATTTAGAAGGGGTTTTTGAAGTTGAGTTAGTATCTGGAACCAAGTCAATAGTAAATTCCACATACTGGCAAGGTATTATACCAAGCAACTCATCAGGAAAAAATTAACATACTCATTTACAACTAAGACATCATTAATCTAAACATTTCATTTGTTTTCAATAATATGTGCTAGGTAGCATTCATTTCTATATTTTACATGTTTCTCAGCTTCCTGATATGTTATCAAAATTAAGGTTTTAATAATTTACACAAAGAAAATTCTTTTGGAATGGAATCCTCTTTAGCTCTTCCATCAATATTATCATGATAAAATAAAATCCAATCCATACCCAAAATAACATCAAAATATACTAGATGAAAAACAATGAGGTTTTTAGGTATATTCCTTGCACACATAAGGATAAGAAAGTTCTTATAATTTATTTTTTGTCTCAAAATTTCTCCCAAGTGTCTTAACCACAATTTAATGATTCATATCTTGATATGGAATTCCAAATTTACTAGAAAATTTCTATGAAATGAAATATTGTGCAGACCCAAAATCAAAAAACACATTGGAATAATATGAATAAAAAATATATATACCTAATACTACATAATTTGATGGACCAACATCTTTTGAAGTAGTTTCAATGGATTTAAGCACCCCTTTTTGGTTTTAGTCTGACTGATTTCCATTATTTGAGTTCTTTTTCGGACACTCATATTCATACCGAGTAATCTCATTTAACTTAAAACGTTTTACTTACTATAAATAATATTTTTTCTTACCACTAGCCTAATAGTTTTCAGTTCAATTACGAGCCATAATTTCCACATTACCACATCACATGAAATTTCCAGAATTCGAAAGGCATTCCACCGGGTGATTTTTATAACAATTTACACAAACTGTAAACTTATGTTTCTTACCATTAGACATTCTTGAAGAACTGTTCCTTTTTTCTTCATTCTCAACCTCTTTTTGGTTGTTTGTAAATGAACACCCGATGATCAAAATAGACCATTTACACCATCACCACACATCAAACATGTTTTTGATAACTTTTGAACTCATGAGAAGCTAATTTCATTCAATACCTTGGCTTTAATACATAGTAAAAACAATTGATTTTACTATCAAGATATCTTATGGTGTTTGAAGATTACCTTGTCCTTGAGAAAAGTTTATTTCATAAGAATACACCGATTCATCCTCCTACCTCAATATCAAGATTTTTTTTCCATTATAAGTCGAATCTCACTAGGATTATATTTCCCAAGAAACATTCCATTGAATGCATACCAATATTGGGCCTCAATATCTTCACTGTACCTGATATTTTTAACCATCGACCACCACTGATAGACTTCTACTTCAAAATGGTAAACAACAAGACTATCCTTTTGATGTTCTGAACACACCATGAAATCAAAAATATATTTTTATGATTTAATCCACCCTTCATCTAGCACCGGTTCCGCTGATCCTCTAAATGATGTGGGATTTTGCCTCATGAACTGCTCCAGTACTAAGATGTTCTTTTGTGGTTGATTTGGATGATCTCGTCTCTGGATACCACCACCATTTATATCCTACGTCAACTATACCATCCCAACCACAAACTATTCTGTTCATATTCAGACCATTTCTAGTTGCTGATTTGGTAGGTTGTTTTCCTCTTGATTTCATCCTATTATAGCTGCCATGTTTAATTGACAAAACAAACCATTCTAAACACAACAATTTCATCAAAGAAGTAACTTGGTAATATTAAAATTCGATATAATATCAATCATTCCAAAAAGTAAAAATGATTTATGGATATTAATTTTATAATATCATAACTCCTATTGTTATCTAAATAGACCTCTGATACCAACTATAAGGCCCCCACCTTAAAAATAACACAATCATGATTTTTCCTCAAGAATTTACTTTACATAACATTGAAGATCATTTTAGATATATAGTTTTTTGAGAATTATTACATAACTATTAAATTACATCTAAAATATTACAATGTATACACTATTATTTTATAAATATTATTCACAATATGGAAACACCATAACAAAAAAAGAATTATTTTCTGGAAAAATATCTTCTTCAATTTTTACATTCCCTTACACTTCCATATACCCTGTCATAAACATTTAAAAAATAGGGTATGAGAGCAATGGTTCTAAATAAGATTCATCCTCCCCATTTCACTTGTAAAGAACTAGGGGGTTAATTCACCGTATGGAGAGTGATTTCCATATTAAGAAAATTTCTTTCGGTTCTATATTGGTAAATCCAATCCATACCAAGAATAGCCTCAAATTCCACCAGAGGGAGCATGACAAGGTTTTTCAGGAACCTCAATCCACAAATTGTAACAAGGAAGGAGTTATATTTATGGGATGAAATAATTGCATAATTTTTCGTTCTCACTAGCCTCTTATCTTCAATGAATTGTGGTGGTGTTTGAATTATTCTTCTAAACATTCAGTATATAAATGTATCCATAAAACCAAAACCAAAAGTATGTTCTCTATTTTTTTTTGAAAAAGTAGTGTACCAATCACCACTTAATTTTCAAGATTTTTTAGGCTATAGTGATAGAAAGAGCTCATCTTTTCTACCATATAGGTAGTTGGTTTCCTACTAAAACCCTTGGATTAGGTAACTGGTTTGAAATGTTCATTGGTTCTTTCCATCTGTAGAAATGAACCACACATTGAGGGTAAAACAAATTGTTCCACTCCTCTATCGTAGTAGTGAGTTTTCTTTTCAGAAATCATTGGCTAAGGTCCCTTCTCATCCACACCTAATGCATTTCCTCACTCCCTTTAGGCAATTTCCTGGGTGATTTATTCCGCACATTTGGCAAGTTGGGTGTTAGAATTTCACAGCACCATCAGATTAAACCATCGGACAACCATAATTAAAGTTCACTTTCCTCTTCTTATCCCTAGGATACCCCTATGATTTGCTGATATCAATATTAAATTTGTGGGCACATAAGACAATTTCATCATATCTATCGAATTCACGGATTTCTAGGGCTTTCTGTAGGCTAGGTTTTTTCCCACAAAAATGTAATTAACCTTTTATTTGGGGGTAACGACAAGGTTGGTGGAATTTTTTGAATGCCTTGTGATGTTTTCCTTATAAGATCCTATTGATTCCAAATATTTTTCTTGAGGTCCTGGATGTCCCATTCCATCTTATTTAGAGGGGGTGAGGAAAATATTTGCCAAAAAACATTTTATATAAATCCTTTCATTCCAATTCCTCAATCTCTTTCGTAGGCTTCATATTTTTTATCTGAGTACACCATTGATACGATTCACCCTCTATATGATAGGCTTCTAGAAGTACCTTCTCTTGTTTGTATAATTGATGGATGGAGAATATCATTTCAATTGAGTTGATCCATTATTCGGCGATTGAGGGATCATATGCTCCATCGAAGGAATGATGTCTTTGACACATTAAGTTCCCAATTGAATCTTGTTCTTCCTTGGGTAGGGGTGTAAATTATTCTTAACACATGTTTTTATTCAAAACATGAGTTAAATGTGGGAGTATTGTGTCAAATTTTATGATTCCAGTTCCCATCGGATTGGGCATCGCAATAAAATAATCATCCCATTAATCTTCACATTAGTTGTTAGCCTGAGTCCTCCTATAATAGGTGATTGGATGGAGTAAATGGAATATTATTGTAAAGTATTTTAAAATATTAAACACATAATGGGAATCTAGTGACAAAAAAGTATGACTTTTAAATTACATTTATTTCCTTAACTTATGAAGTGATGGGATTGAATCTAAGTTATCAATGATCAATTTCCTAGAATATATTATTTTGTTATTTTTTTATTCCCTTAATAATGGTTCGTACAATGATTATAAATTTACTGAAGCATATACCTAGTGAGTGATGAAACTAGAGTACAACAACGCCCATTTTCGTGCACCAGTTCCTGTTCGATTCTAGCTCAATGCAGTGTTTTATAGTTTTACCCCTAGATACATCTATGCCAGAGCCACCTCTACTTGTTCATATCAAGAAATAAATGAATTTTTTCAATAAACAAATTATAATATACTAACCAAAATTTAGATATTATTTTCTTATACTCAGTATTAACCCTATGGATTTCACTGGTGTTTTATAACCCTAATCCTAAAAATAACTAATATTATCCATTGATACAAACTATAACAACATTGCTCATTATTTCATAGTAAAACATATTTTATTACATAAAATTGTACTTAATTAAACATAGAAAAATGATAGTTATAGTGTATTTGGGGATTCGGAACATTACATGACAACTTAAGGAGTAAAATACCGTATCTTTTTTTAAAAACATATTTCCAATGAGCACAAAATTCCTTCATACTTAGCATTAAATGAGATAAAATAAAGAATTACAAAAGATAAGGGTGAGATGTAAATCCTTGTAAGGGTGTAAACATGAATAACATAAACAATAAAATTCATGTTAATAAATATTAATAAAAATGTTGAACAACAGAAACACAAACATAAAGTCATGATATAACATTATTATCATAATATTGAAATGTGGAAACAACTTATAACATTGCATCAATAATATATTGGAATCCGGTAAAACCCTATCCCAACATTGTGAAAAAATTTGAAATAACGGTATCAAGAAAACCCCTATCCCAACATGAGGTATCATGATAATAAACATTACCCAATTCATTGGTGCGCTCTAAGGGAACACCAATTATAATCTTATCAATAACATACTTAAGTGTGCCACATAGATCATATAACATGGAATCATTCAACATGATAATTTGTTACACGATAAAGGAATGTGGAATAAATAAAATAATGTTTATAATAAATAATTATATGGGCATAATGTTTAATACCTTTGATATAGAAATGGGCATGGTCTTCACTACATGATGATTTTGGAATGGAAAATCGTAGTGCAAATTCAGCAGCCATACAACGTGACATAAAAATTCATAAAAATGGTTGATGAGATATAAATGGGTCTATCATAATATATACATTAAATTTAATGTATGGTGATCATAAATATTCATGTACCAACACAATGAATATGGAAATAAAAGGCGTAACATAATAAAGAAACATGAAGAAAGAGGAGGATTGAAATAACTCTTACGAAATTTCGGTATGGTACCAGGTGTACATGGGATAGATTAATGAGAGAAAAAAGTGTTATACCATCATATAAATATAATAAGTGAAATATTGGGTAGTTTTTAAAACATACCCCATTATTTTTAATTGAAAATAAAAGGGTGTCACAATATAAGGAAACTTGTATAAAAATGAGAATTGATGGAGACCCTTACTTGAGTTTGGGACTTCAAAAGCATGAAGAGGGGATTCATTAGAGCATGGGGAACCTTGGAAAGATTATAGAGAGGGTAAAATAGATTATGTACATGATCCAATGATTTTTAGTGAAGATAAGTTGGATCTTGTGTGGGATTATATAGGAAATGATAGAGGAATTCATTAATATTTCACAAACTCTGGTCTTGGAATGTATATTGTAAAATATTAAAAACCAAAAACCATACCATGGTTATTCCCTTGTTTTTTTTCCAAATAAGTTTTGGAAAACATTTTTATAAGGCCAGTGGCCAAAGGAATTAAAATATTATCCATTCTTATATAGAGTTGAGTCACATTATCATGGAAATTAATTTAATATCAAAAAATATATTATACATTTTGGAAGATTCACAATGGAATTATAAAATAATTTAAATGAATTTAAAATCAAAATATTTTAAGGGGAAAGCATATATTGAGACGATAATACCCATTAAAGTATTTATTACATCATTTTGGGATCATTATGATGTCATGAAATATATATTTTATTCATACAGTATTTAATTTTTACCCCAAACTTTGACTATCTTAGAAAATTATGAAAAATTCCCAATTGGATATTTTTGATGCCCCAATTCATAATTGAATCTTTATTTTCTCTAAAATTTTATCTAAATATGTGAATTTTATCTTTTAAAATGAAAACTAACATTTATTGAATATTCATTGGTTTTGACCAAAATAGTTTTCAAAACAAAATATAAATTACATTAGAATTTATAAAAATTATATACACATTTCTTATTAATAAAATTAATTTGATAACAATATTTTATTAAAATATTAATTATTTAAAAAATTCCTTAATTCTATAAAATAAATTCATAAAAAAGACACTTTATGTTTTATCGTATAAAAATATAACTCTTATCAAACAGATTACTTAATCATTCGTAGATAAGGAACTGATATAATCATGATTTATAATAATTTTTTTTATAATAAAATTAATAAAAAACATAGTATAATATAATCATATATATATTTCCCAAAATTTCCATTTTTTTGAAAGAATCAGTTTATAAAATTCATCATCTTTTTTTAACAAAGACTATTCTCAAAAAGGATTTGATAGAATGTGTATTTAATTTATCAAAAGGGATTATATATTATGTAAAAAATACCTGGTTATCTAAACCCTTATAACACCCACATAAGACCTAAGGGTAAGGAGTTCCATGGTTACAGAATCTTGGGGTGACATAGATAACATTTCTCGAGTGGTAATATCTATTAACTTAAATTTCTCCTGTGGGAGATTCAGTTCAAGCTTAATGTGTTGAAGTTTGAATTGTGATTGGCCAAGAGGGAAGACTATCGATTTTAACTCCTTTATAAGCATCATTATATCGGCTTCGTATGACTTGAGTCTATTTGATGATGTCCTCATCTCCTTTAGCGGTGTCAAAATTATTTATATAAAACCTTATATTTATATCAGTCATGTGATCACTCTAAACCACTATAATATCAATAGTAACAATACTTAATATTCATTTAAACCCAATAATTAAAAATGGTTGCATGTGTTTTCTATATCCACATGTCATTAAAATAAATGGAATTTTATTCATAAAAGATTAGTTCATTACATAAATGTGTGTTCAACTGTGACATTCATAAGGATAAGGCATGGTTTTACCCTCTATATCTTTTTCATTGGATGTTTTCATAAACAGAGTTAGAGATATAATCATAAATATAGAGATATATTTTTTCTTAATATGGGAAATATATTTTGAGAAGGATGAATATATATTAAATTTTACTTTATCATAGGGGGATGTTTTGAGGTAAATTTATAGATGTTGTTATTTGTATTGGATGTTGTGATTTCAACATGTGTTTTTTAATTGGTTAGTTAACGAAGTACTACAACCTGATGTTGGTGTATCTATCAAAAAATTTGTAGTAAAATGATAAGGAATAATTTTAAAAATTTATATTGAGAATAATTAAAAAATTATTTAATGTTTATATTGAAAAAATAAATAGTTTTTAGTCAAATAGAATATTTTGAAAATATTATTCATTATTATTGTTTATTTTTGTATATTTACAAATGATAGATTAATTAGAATAGATAAATAGTGATCCATTTAAATTCATAATACTGATTTGTGTTTGATAGATGAAAGCTAATCCCAGGATATAGGGGGTTTCAGTGAAGGAATTTTAGAGTACGGGATCCCAAAGGCAGGTTTATTTTAAAAATGATGGGTTTTTTAGTTAAGGTTGATGATAATGTAGATGTAACTTGGGAAATTGATTTTTTAATGTCAACAATATTTTAAACTCATGAATGAAAATAATATTTAGGAATAATCATGTATTATAGATATTGTGACTTTCCTTTGGGAATTTGGATGTATTTTAAAAAATTATTAGAGTTTGTGAGTGATTATTAGATAAATACAATAAGAGATAAAGAAAATAATATTGTAATTTTTTTGGTCAAACTATGATTTTATTAACAACTACAATGATACTTAGGAAACTATTTAATGTTATATAGGTCACACCACAGTATAAAGGTCATGATTTTATGTGCCTATATTTTTTTTAATAATTATATTTGGAAATATTTTGCTAGACCGTGAAGAAAAATAATATAGAAATTTGTAAATAAATGAAAAATTGTTCTATCTATTGTAATTTTTGGAAAAAGTAAAATTTAATCTATTATGCAATGACTAGTTTTTTGAGTAAAAGGATGGTAGAGGTCTTCTTTTATTCATTTGGTACTAAAACTAATAATGTTTCAATAAACCTTAATATTCATGATTTGTGTTTTTTTTTAATTTTTATATGCTGTGATGATATGGAATAGTGTTTTACCCAATTTTTACTCTAAAATGATTTAATATATTCCCAAAATAGTTCAAATATGACCAATGATAATGGATTCACTGAACTTTTAATATTGAACTGGGGGAGTGGATGTTGATGTTGTTTGTGAATTTTGAATTTCGAATTCAATATTCAATGCAATAATATGGTTTTTTATTTTCTATTATGAATAAAATAAGAGTATAATGAAATGGGAATATTTATTGAAGGATAAAAAATACATAATCCTATGAAGGAATAACTTTTATCTAATAAAATATATCATGGGAGAAGAATCTTTAGATGGTATATATAAAAAACATTCTGCGAATATAAAGTATTAATGTTTTTTCTTTTGGTATTTTGACATTTAATAATATTTAATGATTATATATTCATAAATACTTTAGTATATCATAGTTCAAGAAAAATAAGAATTGTTGTATTCTAGGGAATGTTTTCCATTATTTAATTTTATATTTTAAATGAATAAATTTGATAAACCATGGGTTTTTTATTTTGACTATAGTTTCAAGGACTCATGATGATTCAATAATATACTTATTGTAGATTCTTGATAATATATATTAAGATGTGAGGTAGAAAAACATACATATCAAGACATCAGAATACAAATTTTATTTTCAATGAAAAACCAAACATATTTTAATATTTTGGACGATTCTTATGGTTAATGTTAAAATAGATGATACCATGTGATACCGTGGATGTATAATTTTGTTTTTTAGTGCTCCTAGTATATTAATTTTTTATTATTTATTATCATTGTTTAATTTTTTTGTTACATATTTTTTTCATCCTAATTAAAAATGATCAAATTTTTTTGAAGAATCATAAATTATTTGTATTTCTGAATTCACCCTTTCTCATCAATATGATCATATATTCTAGGACAATACTACATTGATGGTAGTGTCTTATATTGTATAACATAATGATATATAGGTTGTATCCTTTTCAACTTTAGTAGGAAAATATTGTCACAAGGATAAGATTTTTATATTTCTTCATTATACTATATATTAGGTCCATGATTCAGGAAATCAATAGTAATAGGGGGTTTTCCAATATCCTACATCAAAATGTGAGTTAGTCTACAATACCTGCCCATAATGATAACAATATATTGGAAAATGAGGTACTGAATTTATGAATATATGGAGGATTCTGTTATCTATCGATCAAGGGTGTCTTATAAACAAGAATATATTTTATTTTTTTAATGAGATTATATGTAGTATATAGAGAATATGAATGTGAGGTTTACTTTATTATTCATAGATATTACATGTTTTTCAAAGGGGGAGTCCATGTGATATACTATGAAGAAGTAGAAGAATATTGTTTAATGAATTAGAGGTAAACTTATTAGGTTGAAAAAACAACCAGTTATGTTGGTAACCACCACATACAATACCACATTAAAAATGAACATTGTGGGAACATAAATGCATGCATTCTTCAAGAACATAGCCATGTCCTAAATAATGATATAGTCCACTAATTATGGTATACAAATATTTTCATAGGCACACAATTTTGATAATAACCATTAAGTGATATAACAATTTGGTGGCACGAAATAATCCATACAGGTAACCATAAATATTGGTAGAAAGGATATAGAAATAGAAAGCAAAAAAATAAAGACAACATCTTAGGATCTTTACTTAATATATATGATACTATACATTTATTTTTCTAGTAACTAGGAGATTATCATCATTTAATAGAAAAATAATTGTTCTAGGAAAATTATGAATGAGGTAGTATGTATTGGAAACAATGATATTGCTCTTCTGTCATGTGAATAATAATTTTCATCAAGTTTCACATAGAAACACTATATAATTACTATAGTATGAAATTTAGTATTATTATGATTTGGAATAATTCAGGTAAATATGTTGAGGAAAATGTTGTACAAAAATGATGGAATTCCTTTGAGAACCTTTTTTTGGCAATAAAATACTTTGGAATATTCATGATGTTATTACAATGCAGTGCCTTTAGACGGTGTGAGATTCCGAGCCCCGGTGTGGCCTGAATTAAATTTTCAGTGCTTTCACACTGAACACGCCAAATAAATGGGATAACTCCTAAATGGTACTTTAGATCCTAAATCTGAGTGCACGGATGGGTATGGAATAATGTTTTTACCCTAGGAATTACATACAACATGTCGCCACAGGACGTTTGGACCGCTCGCTCGCTATCAGAGCGTGGAACGGATAAAATTAATAAATTATTTATTCTTTTAATGTCTTAACTCAAGTATCTCTTAAACGGTAGCTCGGATTGGGAAACTGAGGGCACCGTTGAGACCAGAATGATCCGTTTACCCATGGAGGGGTGTATGTTTCGCCTGCGCGGGACGTCTGTGAAAAATGGCCCTAGAGGGATTTTCGTAATTTAGCGGCCTCGATCGTCAAGTTTTAAAACTTTTGAACGGGGCCTTAGATTAAAATTTAGAGACTGCCGGTGTGCTCGGGAGGAGGTGTTCACCATAGGAGAGGCTTAACCCCGACCCTACTAAGGGTTCTTGTACGGTGCCTATGGGCTGGGAGTTTAAGTGTTTCTATTTAAACTTGACCCCCCACCATCCTTCTCCCCCTTAATCATCTCCTGGAAGAAGCTCTCATAGGGAAGAAGCTCCTCCTCCATCCTCTCCTCCACATCTCCGGCAAGGAGAGACAACTCCGGTGGACGTGCGGAGAAGCTCTGGGAAAAGCACAACAAGGTATGATTTTTTGTTTTTTGTATTATTCTCCCCGCACCTACTTTGAGCTCGATTACTCACGTCAAATTGTTGTTGGATTTTCAAACAAAGCACATGAATGCGTGGTATATTTTATGATATTTCTGATACTGGTTACAGATTTGAATTCTGAGTCCCGAGATGCCCCGCAGCGGTATGGTGATGTTTGTGGGTTTTTTAGTGGTTTGGTGTTTTCTGGCTAGTTTTGAGGGTTTTGGCAGTCCGGGGCAGCGGCAAGCAGCAGAGGAGCAGGCTACGGAGGCGGCGACGCATGTTTCTTTCGTCGGAGGCGCTAGGTCATTAAGGCGGTTGGCCTGGTGGTCTTCGGTCGGTCCAAGAAGGAGGTTCCGGCTGAGGTTGAGCGGGGAGCGGCAGGGGTCGTGGCACTGGGTCACGGTGTTCTTCGACAGTAGGCGCCATCGGGGCGCGGAGCACATGGGGAGGAGGACCAGCCTTTGATCGGTTGTCATGGGAAGAAGACCGGGGTCTTTGGACCCTAGATGGAAGACAAAGGACCCACATATGCAGGTCTCTGTTGGTGGAATAGGACCGGATAAGCCAGTCCTGGTGGATCAGGGTGGTCCACGCGGTGAACCGTGGAACGCCGGTCCAGGGTGGGGGCGGGCTGGCCGAACCCCCGCCCGTTCGGTCCGATAAAAACATTAAATGCCCATAGAATGCAGTATGAGTGTCAGATTCACGTACCGTTAGCGGCGACACATTCCATGAAATAAGGAAAACTTTTTGAGATAGGTTCGGGGGTTTTTAACTCTCGAAACAGGGGCCTTGGTGGCACAACGCGTACTTTAAGTGAATTGGCGTTTTTTCGGGGGGTTTGTTTTGGACGACGCGGACACACCCAATGTCTGATTTGAGCGATTTCAGCGGCATTGTGACCCTGGCACCGATGAAAAGCTTTCCAGGATGGTTTCGGGTGTTGATGCTGGAGTTGAGGCGTGGGCCCCACGACCCGTCTTTTATGCCAGCGTTTAGCAACTTTTTCATCGTATGTCTGTTCAGGGCATGTGAGCAGTTGTTTTTGGGTGTTTTTCTGAGGGCATTACAATTGAAAAATCCGACCGCTTTAATTCCGAATGCTAGTGTGGGCCCCGCGAGGACTGTTTTGGGAATTGAAAGTGAATTTCTATCTCCTTCATTGGTTGTCCGTTATAGAAATGTTATTAATCAAACATGTGTACTTTTTTGAGAGGAACGCTACGACACGATCCTTTCATTGTGTTTCGTGACCGGTATGCGGGTCCCACATAGCACCACTTGTGTGTGGTGCTCCAGAATGCATCTTTTTCTCGGGATATCTATTTTACTCAAGTAAGTAGTAAATTTGACCTTTCTTTCTGAGGATATCACAATAGTGTGATGCGCCTGACTGTTTTCGGGGATATGGCCCAGGATCACGTGACGTCGTCGGGCATAAGGCCGTGTTGGTGACTTTTCTGTAGGATATCCGTTTGAGGTGAGTATTTAGTCTATCTCGCCTGTTTTTCTGCGAGGATTACAACTGTGTAATCTGTTCAGGTGTGCGGATCCTCTTGCGCGATATTATTAAATGTGGATATATGAAGGGTGTACTGGTGGGGGTTTTTTCCTACAGTGTTTGTAGGGAACCCTTGGCGTGTGACCGTGTTCACTCCTGGGAGAGTGATGTTGGTGTTTAAAGAGATTTGGTTGGTCATGCCTCATCCGTTGAGGTTGAATGTTGGAGTGTTTATGTTTACGCCTATGCATTGACATTGGGTGACGTGTGCACGTTAGACTTTTGGCTGAGGATGTGGTATACTCAGTGAGTATACAGGAATGATGCGAAGTACATGTGCATGTTGTTACCTGAGAATTTTTGTGCGCTTGGTTGAGGTTGACTTGGGGACACACATCGTGTGGGCCCCATGTGCGTGTCGTGTTATGCTTTGTGTACCTTTGACCTCTCACAACGTAGAGGGTCCCTTTATTCTCGTTTGTTGACCAATAGGGTTTAATTTTCCCCTGGTTCTATTCTCATATGTTGAATAGTAGGGTTGAGTTTTCCCCTGGTTCTGTTCTCGTTTGTTGACTAGTAGGGTTGAGTTTTCCCCTGGTTCTGTTCTCGTTTTTTGACCAGTAGGGTTGAGTTTTCCCCTGTTTCTGTTCTTGTTTGGCCGACAGAGATGTTTTAGTTCCTCTACTTCTTCATATGTGAGGGGCTTCAGTACCATTCCCCTTTCATCAGACTGGGGCACCATTTGCGACTACATGTGCTCGTACAACGTGGGTGTTTTTCCCACTTTTTGGGATGAGTTGTCTCGGTCTGCTTCGACAGTGACTCAGCAGATTGGAGCGTGATAGACCTGAGAGGCCTGGGGAGTTTCTACCATCCTTTCGTGTTCCCCAGTTTAGTTATTGTGCATTAGGTGTGACCCAAATTTTTCATAGGCACTGATCCCCGACCCAGGAGGTTGTTTCCAGCAGGGCTGGCCCAGAGGTTGTACCGTCCAGTAGGGATGGCCCATGGTGTACCATCCAGTAGGGATGGCTAGAACAATACCATCTAGCAGAGATGGCCAGTTGGTTACCATCCAGCAGGGATGGCCAGTACAGCGGTGTTCACAGAGTAGTACCACCCAGCCGGGATGACCAGAGTGGTTACGGGATTACCTCCAGCGGGGCTAGGAGGTGGTCCCCGATGCCGGGTTTCCCTCCAACTGGGCTAGAAGTGGTCCCTGATGCCAGGTTTACCTCTAGCTGTGCTGGGAAGTGGTCCCCGATGATGGTTCCAAGCCTCCCTCCAGTGGAGTACCCTTTTACGGGACTGGTCATTGGGAATCGTCGATGAATTTAGCCGACTTTCCCTCCAGTGGATTACCCTTTTACGGGACTGGGCAGTGTGGCACCCATCGACTCTTACCAGGTCTCCCTCTAGTGGGAAACTGTCGACTTCTAGGGATTACCCTATAGCGGGGCTGGGTAGGGGGTCACCTGTCGACTTTGAGGAGACCTCTCGACTGCGGGGTAGTGGTGAAGTGTGGCTTGACGTTCCCCCAGAACTATCAAGTATGAGGGGTCCATTTCCTACCGAGACGCATCCTTGAGATGCGAATTAAAACTTTTTGGGAGAGTCAGTGCCCCCCAAAGCGGATAGTGTCACGGTGCAGTGATTTGATCCCCTTGACATGCAGTTCGGGGAACATGTGTGGGATTCTAGGAATCAATAGTGTCTACTTCTAGGACTATTGGCTACTCAATTTCATGGGCTGAGCTACGAGATGGAGATCACCTTACAATTTTGTTTGGGATTCTTGTTTGAGAATATGAATAGGTATATACCTTGTTTCAGTACCCACTTCATGGGCTTGGTTACTCTCCCTCCAAGAGAGGAGAAGATGCGTGGGGTATGCCATGTGATTTCGTTGTATAGCTTCTCATGGATGGATGTGTATACACTCCTACTATAGGTAGCGAAGACTCAACAGGAAGTTCATTTTATCACCATTTCTAGATCCTTGTGTCTGGATGAGTCTACCTTCTGTCCTCTTGTTAGGTTGAGCCGGACTCTCTACATTGACTCTACTACACTCTTTGTTTTACTCCTTACTGCTCTCTCAGTTGTACTCCTTTACATTCCCCTTTTTGATCTACTTCTCAACCTTCGGTACCTCCTTTGTTGCTCCCTTGAGCCTTCGGGGTATCCAACTGAGTATTTTTACACTCACCCATGTTTGGGCTTTGCCCACACTTGGTCATCCCTTTTAGATGATGGACATGTTGTTCGTGACTTCAGCAAAGCTTGGATGTTCGAGAACTTGGACCACGTGCGGTGGTCATAGTCGTGTCCCATGTGTGGGACTCTCCCAGCTGTTTTTTTTTGTTTACCTATTTCCGGGTAGTGGCACTTTTCTTGTTGGGTGCATGTTTTTCCCTTTACTTTTTAGTTTACCTTCAGCTCCTGCTTTGTACTATTTAGAGGTCGATGCACTTTGTGGTATATTTATAGTAGATAAAACATTACTTCTCTTTTTTACTCTTCACTATTTCATTGAGTGGGCTGCGTGTGTGTGTACAAGTACTCAGGAAAAGGCCTCCCAAGGTAATTTAGACTTCGGTGCTTGTCGCCAGCACCTAGCCTATGGGGTTGGGCTTAGGGTAATTTCAGATTGAGCCTGAGTATGGTCAGGTTTTGACAATGTGGCATCTGAGGTGGTTCGTTCCTTGGGACGTTGTTCGGACGTCCCTAAAAAGGAATTGGTTAGGATTTAGGGAAACAACGTTAACAAGTCTCGAGAGCGGCTCTCAGGCCAGGGAATCCTATGATGGTGCGGCGGCCGATGTATCCATTCACCAAGACCATGATAACCCGCTTGTCGGCTCATCATGATGATACACTTATTGCAGGGAAAATTGGTTTGTACATCACATAGGATTGAGACTTTGACTGTCCTCCTTGATTCAGCTCCCCATTGTTGTTACTGTTATATACATATATGCTCATCTGACCGCGGGACACCTTGATAATATTCAGGATGTCTCGGCGAAGACATCCAGCCAGGATACCAGCTTTGGTTCGGGATGACGACCCTGTGAGCTATGTGGCCTCAGTCCAGGACCCATCATGCGAGCCCCTTTCTACAGGTGGGCTAGTAGAAGCACCCCCACTAGTTGAGTAGCAGATAGCTTCAATAGAACAGACTAAGCTTGAGCATAGGTTGAGCGCACTCTGTGAGTTCCAGTGGCAGAGACTGCAGAGGATCAGTGGTGAGCCAGCCCCTCAGGCAGTAGGTGTTTGGCTGGAGATAGCGGTTTTCCTTTTCAGGATTGTGCAGACGCCGACAGATCTTATCGTGGCTTTGGCCACCAACATTTTCCATGGAGCATCTTGGCGTTGGTGGAGTCTGGTGACTTAGTTTATTGACGTGTCGTCGCTTTCATGGGGTGAATTTCAGTTGTTTTTTTGTGAGGAGTTTTTCCCCTCCTGCTTAGGCTCCATTCAGATTCAGGAGCTCCTGCAGTTTCAGCAGGGAGGGATGACGGTGGCCGAGTACGCGGCTAGTTTTGCAGACCATTCACACTTTTACCCAGACTTGGTCCACAATGATAACTTCTAAGCGTGGAAGTTCGAGAAGGGTCTCCGCAGAGAGACTCTTTCTGTCGTAGTACCTTTGGCATTTCCACATATGTTGGGGTTCTTGAGCATGCGCTTGTGACAGAGGGCTTCCTGTCGCATTCTACAGTCTTTGGGGACATCGGGCTCGACAAAGATGAGACGTCTGCCATAGCTAGCGGGCGTCGGCAAGAAGAACCTCGATGCAGGTGGATTTATGTCAACTGGACTCAGAGGCATTGTCGTACACCACAGTGGCACCGGAGGGCACCAGTGCAGCCCAGAGAGAGTCGATTCTATGCTTGCGACAGTCGAGGACACTTGGCATGAGACTTCCCGACCAGGAACGCTGAGAATATCAGGCATGCAGCAGGTGCAGCACCACGACAGATGTAGCACCGTGATCAGAGTATCACCCAGAGAGGTGGTGCTATCAGAGGAGCGGAGGAGATGGTAGTGGGGGATGACTTTACAGGATCTTCCCATCACCACTAGGCGGTCAACTTCATGCTCCAGTAGCTGATAGTTGGGACCAAAGACAGCCACATGCTTTGGATGTCTACGACCCTATAGAGCATGAGGTGATAAGGGGTACGCTATATGGCCGTTCTACATTTTTTAGTAGAATTGTTAGAAACTGTCTGCGAAATGCTTTTCTCCCTACTCCTTGGTTGGGATGTTACGAGGGTAACACAAGGTGTCGGCGTGGCCCTGTGTTTGTAAGGTAAAAAGGCATATGACATTTTTTTAGTCGATGGTGTTTACTCATTCACTCTCCGAGCATGTAATAGAGTCTTGGTTGCGAGACATCGACTATGTGACCATGTGTGGCCAGATATCCTTGGGTGTTTCACCATATGGGAATCCTAAAGGAAGGAATCAATGGGCCTTGTTTCAGGTGAGAGTGGTAATTCCTGTCGCGGTTTGCGACGTAGGGGTTCGTTCGGGGAGTTGAACTACCCCTAAGGGCCTTTGGGCCGTTTGAGACCGTGCGAAGGGTTGGCGAGGTTCCCTAACCCTTTTCCCTAACCCCAAAGTCTGGAGTGGGTGAACGACGTCTCACACATGACTCACCTAAGAAGAGGTGTGCGTGCTTATATGAATGTTATCGGAGAAGGAATACATCGCGTGAATAGATCAAATCCTTTAGTCTGTGTGTGGTGACGCAGAACTGTGCAAGAGTTCTTCTAGGTAGCAGAGAGCCAGGTGCGAGCTTAGTACCCTGAGTTGTTCCCCAGTTTTTCTTTTTGGGGATGAAAATCATGAATGAGGGAATGATGTAAGAAATTGGTTTTTGTCTATTAAGGACATTGGAATATTCTTGATGTTATTCTAGAGCAGCAGCTTCAGACGGCGTGCGATTCTGAGACCCGGTGTGGCTGGAATTAAATTTTCAGTGCTTTCACACTGGGCATGCCAAATAAATGGGATAACTCATAAACATTTCTTCAGATCCTTAATATGAGTGCACATATGGGTCCAAAATGGGGTGTTTACCCTAGGAACGACATAAAACATGTCGGCGCAGGATGTTTGTACCCCTCCCTCACCGTCAGAGCGTGGAATGGATAAATTAAATAATTAATTTATTCGTTTAATGGATTTACTCAAATATCTCTTAAACGGTGGCACAGATTGGGAAATCAAGGGCACCGTTGAGACCGGAACGTGCAGTTTACCATAGTAGGGTTGTATGTTTCGCGGGCGCGGGCCGTCTGTGAAAAATGGCCCCAGGGGCGTTTTCGTAATTTAGTGGCCTCAAGCGTTAAGTTTTATAACCTTTGAAAGGGGACTCAGATTAAAATTTTGAAACTGCCATTGTGCTTGGGAGGAGGTGTTCACCCTAGGAGAGGCTTAACCTTGACCCTGCTGAGGGTTCAGGTATGGGGCCTACAGGCAGGGAGTTTAAGTGTTTCTATTAAACCATGACCCCCACCCCCACCCTCCATCTTCCCCTTAATCATATCCTAGTAGAATCTCTCCCATGGAAGAAGCTCCTCCACCATTGTAGTGACCCGAAGCTTGACGTACATGAACATTATATTACTTTTGCGGAATACTTAGTACATAACAAAAACACACACACAAGGACCGTAATAGTTTAGTGTCTTTGGAAACTCGTAATATAATCTTCTAATCGTGGTGAATGATCTTCAACATCTCCCATAAAGATCTTCATTTTTTCTTACCTAAAACCTTTCTTTATATCCTAGGGAAAAGAAAACATAAAAGGGTGTGCTCAAATGCTCAGTAAGGGTAAACAAAAGAAATATCAATCACACCATATTCATAAGAACATAACATTTTGGAAATCATAACCTGCAAAAGAGATCATAATATCATAACATGGGATAAATCATAGTATTGAAATGTAATCCCAATAATCATAACATAAAAAATGAAACTTTTTGGAATACACACATAATCATAGAGAATCATTTCTTATTAGTCAATACTCATTGCCAAGACTATCTTAGTGGACAAAGTCCATTTCTGAACAGAGTTCACTCCTCATTTCAGTCCTGTTTCACTGAACCGATTTAACCTGCCGTTCCAGCCATGTCTATATCATGAGATATAAAATATTTACCCAATGAATTGGAGGGAGATATAGGTCCCACCCATCTCATAATGATACCATTCTTATTTGCACCAAAAAATCATAAACCATACATCATAGCTAGCCCATGTAATAAAAATGGGATTCTTAAACATCATGACATCATAAAACAATTAATATAAGATAAAAGAATTCATAAAAATAAATCCATCACAACATAATGAAATCAATGTAATAAAAGGGATAAAAACAGAACCCTTTATTATCTTATATGGAAAATAATTTTGATAAAACACTTGAACTCCATTCTTGAGGAAAATATCCTTTCTACTTCAAAAAAAGTTTTCCTTTCTTAACATGTCATAGAATTATAAACTAAAATAAGTTTATTAAAAATAGACTTGAAAACATGTAAAGGAAGCTTCTTGTAAATAATGTTTTAAAAATCCATTCATGCCATATAAGTTAAAAAACATCCTCCTCGTACTTTTGTTGGAAAAGTCAAAAAGTACCTCGTACAAAAAACAACAAAATATTCCTTTCATATATTTTACTAAAAACTCACCAAAGGGAAAATTGGATTTAAAAAATTTTAGGTGGATGGAAATAATATTACATATTGAGGAAACATGGATGTGGATGATAAAATACACCCCAATAACGTCCAAAGTATAAATAATCTTGGATAAAAATGAGATTGTGATATTTCCCTTTCCTTAGATCGGATTTGATTCATAATTGTCTGAACCTCCTGTATAATGATTTAAATAATGTCATTGACTTATTCCAGAATCATACTCATTGTTATGATATCATATATGGTTCACTTATGACTTTATATTACCAGTTCTTCTGTAAATTCCATGTTAAAGAGCGTTTTGGGTAAAATCGTTTCATTTGTCATCCGTGTTTTGACTTGTAATTATTCATACGATTACATAGATCAGGATTAAATAATTATAGAATATAAAACATGATTTATATATAATATATATTCACAATATACATATATATAATAGATCGATAAATGGAAGGAAATACACCGTTCATGGAGACGGTAGGCCGTATGTACGCATGAACATTGTTTTCGTTTCGTTATTGAGTTGAATGGAATTAAGTAGATGACATACATATATATATACATAAATCAAGTAGCTTTATAATGTCATATATTTCATTATTATTACTTATATATACTTTATAATCATTCTTTAATAGTTAACATGGAGAATGAATCTCATTGTGTCGTGGAGAGGGTAGTCTGTACGTACGCACGAGCGATGATATCATTCCCATGATCATGGAATTGTATTGGAGTATATTTATACTATTTAAGAATCAATATAACTTTACAATAATCAAATATATTCATTATTTACAACATTCTACCCATCCATGTAAGGTGGTGGTGGAAAATATATCACACCACGGCGTGGAGACGGTATTCCGTACGTACGCAGGTGCGGTGATTTCGTTTTCCGTAGGATGGATAGATGGTGAAAAAGGGTTGTTTAATACTTATAATAACATATCAGTATATGATTGATACTGATGTTATTAATTCATACTGAAACAATTAAATAAGAATAAGTGGAAGAAGAAATAAAGTTGAATGAATCGGTGACAGACATTACCTCTTCTTTGAAGTGCCTCTTTGAGTCCTCCTCTTAGGGAAAAAAATTGGTCTTTGAAGAATAAAAGGACCTCTAGGATGTTTCTAGGGAAGTGGAGAAGATAATTTGGCAGGGTTTTTCTGAGCATGAAGGCTCAAAATGGTGTGAGGAAGAGAGGGAGGAGGTTCCCCTTTATAAGGGAGGAGAGGGGCTCCTTTAAAAAAACTAAAAATATATTTTTAATATAAAGCCAAATTCGGTTATAAATAGCTCCAAATTGATTTATTTCGAAGCTAAGGTGGGGATGGATCGAAATCCTCTCATCCAATAGAATTTAGACAAGTTGAAGTTCCTATTTTAACCTTATCATTTAGATTTAACATTAAGTTAAATAATTTTAATTTTACCGTGTCTTCTTGTGTTCTTAATATAAGGTTGATCAACATACTATAACAAACCAAACGAACCCCAAGTTGTTTATTAATAATATATATAGCCTAATCTAAGTCATTTGGCTGAACCTTAGATATTTAGGAATAAAATAACAATTAGTAATATAATATTTGTTTTTAAAACTATTTTATGTCAATTTTGACACTATTTTTTAATAGATTTTTGTGAAAATCATAACAGAATTATTAGTTCGAACAATGTTAATTAAATCAATAATAACATGTCATATTAACCTAGAAAATTAGTTTAATTCCTAAAAAGACTTAAATTACATTTATTTTTTTATTTATAACATCAATTATGTCAATATTTCATTAATAAGATAATTATTGCATCATCTTTGTGTCATTAATAAATTAACTTGTTTAATTTCTAAAAATTATAAATAAAATATAATTTTTCTAGGAAATCCTTTTATATTTCTAATGAATATTTATGGTCGAATTTATCTTATGATTAACCCTATATTAAAAATGATTTAGTTATTAAACATTGATTTTAACTATTTTAACCCTTCTTTAAATAAATTAATAATAAATGTCCTAATCTAATCCATGGGGGCCTAAATGGTAATATTGTATTCCTAAGGTTGTTTTTGGTCAAATTACACTTATCCAATAGAATTAGGAAATGTGTTAGGGTAATAATAATAACATTTTTACCCTTAATTACCCTATTTACTTTTAACCGTTGTAAAAAAAGTAAAAAGTTACTATTCACCAAAAATTATTTCCATCTCATTGAACCACATTTTACTTACTGACATCAACTGTGTGTCTCAGATTTTTGAAATTCCACTTACAGAAGCGGTAAAATTAAGATTTATGAAAAATTCATTTTTTTAACTACCACTTAGTGGCTTCACTATTCATCAAAAAATGAAAGTTTACAGAAAAATACCAAAAATTAGGCCTAAGCGACATTTGATATTATGAACTCAAAAATTATGTCTATTTTACCAAATTCAAAACATATTACTTGCATTAATTAATTTAAAAATTTATTCCCGTCGTCAAAACAAATATCATGTTCTTAAGAGATAATAACTATCAAAAGATTGACAATTGTTTATGTCTGGTTTAAATGTGAAATTACATCCAATGACCAAAATTGTATTAAATTGTAAAAATATATTATAAATATACTTTAAAAGCAGTCAAATTAATAATGTATCACAATTAATTATTTCGATTAAAAAGGTTGTTTTTAATTAAAATTTATTAATTTTCACTATTCATCAGAAAATGAAAGTTATCCGAAAAGTACCAAAATTTCACCCTAAGCTAATTTCGATATTCTGAATCCAAAAATGAAGTCCATTTTGAAAAATAATATTTAAAAAATTTCAAAAAGTGGTTATTACTATTCATAACGGCTAGTTTTAATAATATTTTAATAGCATATCGTTGTTTAGTGAATCTCGGTATTGCGTACTACACACTCTATCAAGGAAGGTCGCGATTGCGCATAATGCAAGGCAACTCAAGGATGCGTGTTGTGAAAGATCCTTTTAGTGTAGCGTAAAACACAAGACATTAATTAAATTAAAAAGAATATTTTTCATAATATCTCGTGGAGTTACATTCTACCCCCCTTAAAATGAATTTCTCCATCAAAATTCGTCAGGGTTATAAATGGTTTACTACTCGAAAGTTTCTTTAATAGAAACCCACATCATAAAAAGGAATACAAAAACCAATCATTAAAAATAAATGTATGAAACGTAACGGTTACCCAAATAAACTAATCACTGGGTTTCCATGTAGGAGAACATAGGTGAAAATATGGATATGGAAGAAAAATATAACCATCATTTTCTGATGGAGAGTGGTAGAGAACATGTCTTTGGAAAAGCCAGCAATCACAAAGCCATAAATTTTTGACGATCTAAGGTACCATCTGATTCATCAGATATAAGAGCAATAGGACAACATTTTTGGTTTTCAAGATCATTTCCCTAAAGTTGATGAAATTGGAATTAGAAGAAATAATTTCGTGATTTTGTTATAGTCTCACTGTTGGTCGTTCTTTGGACAATTTTAACTTCATATCTTAAAGAAATGAAGTTGAATTTGTCATTCGTGATGTGTTAGCAGATCATGTGATAGAATGATGGGTCATTACATCTGTCTTAAACAAAAGGTTTGAAATGTTATCAAAAAAATACGTAAGTCCATCTACAGTGAGATTAATCATATATGGTTCCTAAAATGGACTTATACTTCATATATCATACTGATTAATATAATAAAACTAGTTTCTACTAAACAGGGACCTCCTGTAGGCCAGTGGTAGGCGATAAAGGCCAGTCGCACTTCGGTTGTGGGTTCGATTCCCACAGCATTATCTGACGCGATGGGCTGTCGCCCAACCTGTAGGTTGTCCTTTTTCTAAAACTACATTACTATAACATCCCCTCAATAATATCAAAAAAAGTTCTATCCTTAAACAATACCAACTTATATCTAACATAATCCATTCCAATCTTTAGGCTTATCCAAAATAATCATGTCTAATCTCATATTATAGTGAAAACGATTACCAAAGAGTTCATACGACTAGCATGTTAATATCATCGTTGATCCCCATATATCAAGAGATATATCTTGTTGGTCAGATTACAAGCATGTGAATACCTTAATCATGTATTTTTTTGAATAATGAATACTCATTGAACCGTAGTGAAAACATGAATGCAGTTAGAAGTTAACACTTTCTACATACCAAAATCCTCAAAATTCTATATACTCAAACCATGATATCACTTAGTCCTTATATCAGTCATGAGCTCATGAATACTGTCAAACATTTCATTTTCTCCTTATCCCTTTATTATGTGCATATCATCTACTTTCCAAAATAATTGAATCACTTTTCAAGCTTACCGGTACCATAAAATTATTGAAAACCATAATAGACTAATAAAACAGTATTCTAATACACAATAAAAGTACCTCAAAAACATTATTCTTGATTACCAATACATAAAAACTTCAATCCATCATCTTCAATGATTGTCCTGGAATAAGTCCTTCCTTGATTTAGAAGTAACTTTTTAGGTCAGGGCATTGAGTTGGGAAATGCCCATGTTCTCCACAAATAATACATTAAACTCCATAATAGTCTGTCGCTCTATGACCCTTTTCTCCACACAGATAACATCGGTCCCTCCATTTGAGGTATTCCTCAAGGTTCTTCTTCCCTTCATTAGAAATCTCAATATTCCTTTCTTTATGCTCCTCAACATGCGAACATGCATAATAGTCTATCTTCCTATTATTTGACGAATTAGGAATACCACTAAATTTCACCTTGTTAATCATATATCGCGATGACTAATTCGGCATAATCACAATATCTTTCTCTCTAGGAATTACACAATTTTGTAGCTCATAGTCACCAATTTGTCCATTGGATTCAATGTTAACCGAATTCCTTCTGGTTCCCTCCATTAACTAAAACACAAAAAGAATTCTGTGAGAGGAAAAAATCATGCTAGGGAAAACAACATAGTAAAGGGGGAGTACCCTCAATATCTAACATCTTAGGTTAAATTATAGGATCGTTAGTGCAATTCTAGGACTATAACCTATACATATACTTAACCTTAGAGACATCCCTAGACATACCTTTGAAATATCTCTAGGGATCTCACTAACGTTTTCGCATCCTAGTTTCCAAAGGTGGACTAAACCTTTCCTCTGATACCAACTGTAGAGACCCGAAGCTTGACGTACATGAACATTATATTACTTTTGCGGAATACTTAGTACATAACAAAAACACACACACAAGGACCGTAATAGTTTAGTGTCTTTGGAAACTCGGAATATAATCTTCTAATCGTGGTGAAAGATCTTCAACATCTCCCATAAAGCTCTTCCTTTTTTTACCTATAACCTTTCTTTATATCCTGGGGAAAAAACATAAAAGGGTGAGATCAAATGCTCCGTAAGGGTAAACAAAAGTAATATCAATAACATCATATTCATAAGAACTTAACATTTTGGAAATCTTAACCTGCAAAAGAGATCATAATATCATAACATGGGATAAATCATAGTAGTAAAATTTAATCCCAATAATCATAATATAAAACATGAAACTTTGTGGCATACACACATAATCATAGATAATCATTAGTTATTAGTCAAAACTCATTTCCAAGACTATCTTAGTGGACAAAGTCCATTTCTGAACCGAGTTCACTCCTCGTTTCAGTCCTGTTTCACTAAACCGGTTTAACCTGGCGTTCCAGCCATGTCAATCTAATGAGATATAAAATCATTACCCAATGTATTGGAGGGAGATATAGGTCCCACCCATCTCATAATCATACCATTCTTATGTGCTCCATAAAATCATAAACCATACATCATAGCGTAACCCATATATTAAAAATGGGATTCTTAAACATCATGACATCATAAAAAAATTCATATAAGATAAAGGAATTCATAAAAATAATTCCATCACAACATAATCAAATCAATGTAATAATAGGGATAAAAATATAACCCTTTATTATCTTAGATGGAAAATAATTTTGATAAAACACATGAACTCCATTCTTGAGGAAAATATCCTTTCTACTTCAAAAACACATTTCCTTTCATAACATGTCATATAATTATAAACTAAAAGAAGTTGATTAAAAATAGACTTGAAAACTTGTAAAGGAAGGCTCTTGTAAATAATGTTTTAAAAATCCATTCATTCCGTATAGGTTAAAAAAACATTCTTCTCATACTTTTGTTGGAAAAGTCAAAAAGTACCTCGTACAAAAAACGACAAAAGATTCCTTTCATATATTTTACTAAAAACTCACCGAAGGGAAAAATTGGATTTAAACAATTTTAGGTGGATGGAAATAATATTACATATTCAGGAAACATGGATTTTGATGATAAAATACACCCCATTAAATTCCAAAGTATAAACAATCTTGGATAAAAATGAGATTGTGATATTTCCCTTACCTTAGGTCTGATTTGCTTCTTATGTGTCTGAACCTCCTATACAATGATTTAAATAATTTCATTGACTTATTCCAGAATCATACTCATTGTTATGATAACATATATGGTTCACTTATGACTTTATATTACCAGTTCTTTTGTAAATTCCATGTTAAAGAGCGTTTTGGGTAAAATCATTTCATTTGTCGTCCTTGTTTTGACTTGTAATTATTCATATGATTACATAGATCATGATTACTTAATTCCAGAATATAAAACATGATTTATATATAATATATATTCAGAATATACATATATATAATAGATCGATAAATGTAAAGAAATACACCATTCATGGAGACGGTAGGCCGTACGTACGCATGAACGTTGTTTTCGTTTCCTTATTGAGTTGAATGGAATTAAGTAGATGACAAACATATATATATACATAAATACAGTAGCTTTATAATTTAATATATTTCATTATTATTACTTATATATACTTTATAATCATTCTTTAATGGTTGACAAGAAGATTGAATCTCATTGCCTCATGGGCACGATAGTCCGTACATACGCATGAGCGATGATATCATTCTCATGATCGTGGAATTATATTAGAGTATATGTATACTATTTAAGTATCAATATAAATTTACAATAACCATATATATTCATTCTTTACAACATTCTACCCATCCAAGTAAGGTGGTGGTAGAAAATAGATTACACCACGGCATGGAGACGGTATTCCGTACGTACGCACGTGCGGTGATTTTGTTTTTTGTAGGATGGATAGATGGTGAAAAAGGGTTGTTTCATAATTATAATAACATATCAGTATATGAGTGATACTTATGTTATTAATTCATACTGAAACAACTAAATAAGAAGAAGTGGAAGAAGAAATAAAGTTGAAAGAATCGGTAACGGACATTACCTCTTCTTTGAAACGCCTCTTTGAGTCCTCCTCTTGGGGAACTAAAATTGGTCTTTGAAGAAGACCAGGACCTCTAGGATGTTTCTAGGGATGTGGAGAAGAGAATTTTTCAGGGTTTTTCCAAGATTGAAAGCTAAAAGTGGTGTGAGGAAGAGAGGGAGGAGGTTCCCTTTTATAAGGGAGGAGAGGGGCTCCTTTGGAAAAACTAAAAAAAATATTTTATTATAAAGCCAAATTCTGTTTTAAATAGCTCCAAATTGATTTATTTCGAAGCTAAGGTGGGGATGGGTTGAAATAATCTCATCCAATAGAATTTATACTAGTTTAGGTTCCTATTTTATCCTTTTCATTTAGATTTAACATTAAGTTAAATAATTTTACTTTTACTGTGTCTTCTTGTGTTCTTACTATAAGGTTAATAAACTTACTATAACAAGAAAAAAGAACCCCAAGTTGTTTATTATTAATATATATAGCCTTATCTAAGTCATTTGGACGAACCTTATATTTTTAGGAAAAAAATAACAATTAATAATATAATATTTGTTCTAAAAACTATTTTATGTCAATTTTGACACAATTTTGTAATTGATTTTTGTGAAAATCATAACAGAATGATTAGTTAGAAAAATGTTAATTAAATCAATAATAACATGTCATATTAACATAGAAAAGTAGTTTAATTCATAAAAAGTATTAAATTACATTTATTTCGGTATTTATAACATCAATTATGTCAATATTTCATTAATAAGATAATTACTGCATTATCTTTGTGTCATAAATAAATTAACTTTTTTAATGTCTAAAAATTACCAATAAAATATCATTTTGTAGGAAATATTTTTAGATTTCTAATTAATATTTATAGTCGAATTTATCTTATGTATAACCCTATATTAAAAATGATTTAGTTATTAAACATTGATTTTAACTATTTTAACGCTTCTTTAAATAAATTAATAATAAATGTCCTAATCTAATCCAAGTGGGCCTAAATGGTCTTATTGTATTCATAATGTTGTTTTTGGTCGAATTACACTTATCCAATATAATTAGGACATGTGTTAGGGTAATAATAATAACATTTTTACCCTTAATTACCATAATTACTTTTAACTGTGGTAAAAAAAAGTAAAAAGTAACTATTCACCAAAAATTATTTTAATCTCATTGAACCAAATTTTACTTACTGACATCCATTGTGTCTCTCGGATTTTTGAAATTCCACTCACTGAAGCGGTAAAATTATGTTTTATAAAAAATTCATTTTCTTAACTACCACTTAGTGGTTTCACTATTCATCAAAAAATGAAAGTTTCAGAAAAATACCAAAAATTAGGGCTAAGAGATATTTGATATTATGAACTCAAAAATTATGTCTATTTTACCAAATTAAAAAAATATTACTTGGATTAATTAATTTAAAAATTAATTTCCATCGTCAAAACAAATAGAGTGTTCTTAAGAGATAATAACTATCAAAAGATTGACAATTGTTTATGTCTGGTTTAATGTGAAATTACATCCAATGAACAACATTGTATTAAATTGTAAAAATATATTCTGAATATACTTTAAAACCACTCAAATTAATAATTTATCACTATTAATTATTTTTATTAAAAAGGTTGTTTTTAATTAAAATTTAGTAATTTTATCTATTTATCAGAAAATGAAAGTTGTCCGAAAAGTACCAAAATTTCACCCTAAGCTAATTTTGATATTACGAATCCAAAAATGAAGTCCATTTTGAAAAATAAAGTTTACAAAATTTCAAAAAGTGGTTATTACTATTCATAACGGCTAGTTTTCATAATATTTTAATAGCATATCGTTGTTTAGTGAAACTCGGTATTGCGTACTACACACTCTATCGAGGAAGGTCGCGATTGCGCGTAACGCAAGTAAAGTCAAGGATGCGTGTTGTGCAGGCTCCTTTTAGTGTATCTTACAACAAAAGACATTAATGAAATTAAAAAGAATATTTTTCATAAAATCTCATGGTGTTACATCCATCCTCTCCTCCACCTCTCCTACGAGGCGCAACAACTCCGGCAGACATGTGACGAAGCTCCAGGCAAAGCCCAACAAGGTAGGATTTGTCGTTTTCATTTTATTCTCTCCACACCTACATTCAGCTCAATTACTCACATCTAATTGTTGTTGGATTTTAGAAAAATGCACATGAATGTGTAGTATATTTTATGATCTTTCCGACACTGGTTACGAATTTGAATTCTGAGTCCCGAGCTACCCGCAGCGGTCCCGCGAAGTTTGCGTGTTTTCCGGTTGTTTGGTGTTTTCCGGCCGGTTTTGAGGGTTCCAGCGGTCCGGGGTAGTGGCAGGCGGCGGTGGATCAGGCTATGACTGCGGTGGCGTCGGCTTCTTCTGATGGAGGCACTGGTTCATTAGGGTGGTTGGCCGGGTGGTCTTCGACTAGTCCAAGCTAGAGGCGCCGACTGAGGTCGGGCGGGGAGCGGCAGGGGCCGCGACACTAGGTCGTCGCGGTCATCGGAAGTAGGTGCTAGTGGGGCGCGGAGCACGGGGGGGGGGGGGGGGGGGGAGGACCGGCCTTTGGCCGGTCGTCGCGGGAAGAAGACCGGGGTCTTTGGACCTCGACTGGCAGACGAAGGACGCACATATGTGGGTCCGTGTTGGAGGAGCCGGACCGGCCGAGCCGGTCTGCGTGGTTCGGGGGTGTCCGTGCGGTGAAACGCAGACCGCCGATCCATGGTGGGGGTGTGCCGGCCTAACCACCCCCCCTTCGGTCCGTTAAAAACATTAAATGCACGCTGGTTCTGGGCCCCGCGAGGACAATTTTGGGCACTGACAATGAATTTCTATACGCTTCACCGGGTGTCCGTTTCGAACAAGTAATTAGTTGAACTTCTGTACTTTTTCGAGAGGATCGTAATGGACCAATCCGTTCGTTGTGTTTCAGGACAGGGATGCGGGTCTCATGTA
The DNA here is from genome assembly GCA_963277665.1 of Viscum album. Taxonomy (NCBI): domain Eukaryota; kingdom Viridiplantae; phylum Streptophyta; class Magnoliopsida; order Santalales; family Viscaceae; genus Viscum; species Viscum album. Next base: position 855,107,353 of record OY728123.1, on the reverse strand, counting down.
GCACCTCTTGTGTGCGGTGCGCCGTAATGCATCTTTTTCTTCAGATATCCATTTCTCTCAAGTTTATAGTCAATTTGACGTGTCTTTTTGAGGATATCGCAATGGTGCGATGCGCCCGACTGTTTTTAGGGCCGAGGCTTGGGATCACGGGATGTCGTTCGGGCATAAGGCGGTGTTGGTGACTTTTCTGTCGGATATCGGTTTGAGGTGCGTAGGTAATCTATCTCGCATGTTTTTTCGAAAGGATTATAATGGTGTAATCTGTTCGGGTGTGTATAGAATTATACATAATCTTATTAAATGTGGAAATATGATGGGTATACCTGAGGTGGTTCTTCCTGCGGTGTTTGTAGGGAACCCTTGGCATGTGATCGTGTTCACTCCTGGGAGAGTGATGTTGGTGTTTAATGAAATGTGGTTGTTCGTGCCTCAACCTGTTACGTGTGATCGTAAAATGTTGGATTTTTTCCCACATTCTGGGATGATTTGTCTCGGTCCGCTTCGACAGTGACTCAGCAGATTGGAGCGTGATTGCCCTGAGAGGCCTGGGGAGTTTCTCCCATCCTTTCGTGTTCCCTGGTAGAGTTCTTGTTGATTCGGTGCGACCAAAACATTACACGGGCACCGATACTCTACCCAGGAGGTTGTTTCCAGTAGGGCTTTCCAGGAGGTTGTACCATTCAGTAGGGATGGCCAGGGCAGTACCATCCAGCAGGGATGGCAAGAGCAGTACAATCCAACAGGGATGGCTAGTGGGTTACCATCCAGTAAGGATGGCTAGTGCAACAGTGTTCACTGAGCAGTACCATCCAGCTGGGATGGCCATAGTGGTTCTGGGTTTACCTCCACCGGGGCTGGGAAGTGGTCCCTGATGCTGGGTTTACCTCCAGTTGGGCTGGGAAGTGGTCCCTGATGCTGGGTTTACGTCTAGCTGGGTTGGGATGTGGTCCCCGGTGACAGTTCCAAGCCTCCCTCCATTGGAGTACCCTTTTACAGGACTGGGCATTGGGACTCATCAACGACTTTAGCCGGGTCTCCCTCAAGTGGATTACCCTTTTACGGGACTAGGCAGTATGGCACCCGTTGACTCTTGTCGGGTCTCCCTCCAGTGGGAACCTGTCGACTTCCAGGGATTACCCTCCAGTGGGGTTTGGCAGGGGGTCGCCTGTCGACATTTAGGAGACCTCTCGACTGCGGGGAAGTGATGAGGTGTGGCTTGATGTTCCCCTAGAACTCTCAAATACGAGGTGTGATTTCCCCACCGAGATGTTTCCATGTGATGCGACCTAAAATTGTGTGGGCGAGTCAGTGTCGCCCAAAGTGGATAGTGTCAAGGTGCGGTGATTTGAGCCCCTTGACTTGCAGTTCAGGGCATACGTGCGGGATACTGGGCATCGATGGTGTTTACTTCTAGGACAGTTGGCTACTCACTTTCTTGGGAATAGATAGAGGATGGATATCCCCTTATGATCTTGTTTGGGATTCTTGTTTGATCATATGAATATGTACATACATTGTTCCAGTACTGACTTCGTGGGCTTGGTTACTCTCCCTCCAAGAGAGGTGAAGATGCGCAGGGTATGCCACGTGCATTCTGTGTCTATCTTCTTGTGGTTGGACGAGTCTAATCTCCTGCTATAGGTAGTGAAGACTCGATGGGAAGTTCATCTTCTCAACGTTTCCAGGTCCTTTTGTCTGGACGAGTCTACCTTCTTTCCTCTTGTTGGGTTGAGCTGGACTCTCTAATTTTACTCTACTGCATTCCTTGTTGTACTCCTTACTGCACTCTCCGTTGTACTCCTTTACATTCCCCTATTCGATCTACTGCTCACCCTTCCGTACCTCCTTTGTTTCTCCCTCGAGCCTTCAAGGTATCCTACTGAGTATCTTTATACTCACCCCTTATTGGGTTTTTCCCGCACTTGGTGTGCCCTTGCAGACAACAGATAGGTTGGACGTGACTTCAATGGATCTTGGGAGTTTGGGAGCTTGGACCCCGTGTGCTGGTCGTAGTCGGGTCCTAGGTGTGGGACTCTCCCAGGTGTTTGTTTTTGTTTACCTATTGCCATGTTGTGGCACTTTTCTGGTTGGGCACGTGTTTTTTCCTTTAATTTTTAGTTTACCTTCAGCTCCTGCTTTATACAATTTAGAGATCGATGCACTTTATGGTTTATTTATAGCAGATGGAACATTACTTCACTTTTTTACTCATCACTATTTCATTGAGTGCACTGCGTGTGTATGTACAAGTACTCCGGAAAAGGCCTCCATGAGTTGTTTATCCTTCGGTGCTTTTCGCCAGCACCTGGCCTATGGGTGCGGGCTTGAGGTAGTTGCGAATCGATCCCCGGTAGGGTCGTTTTGATATTTTCTAAATATTTTGGGCTATTTTACACAGATATGGATTAAAAAATTCTAGTATGTAGCGGTAATAAACTATAATAATTATATAATATATGTTTCCTCTAGTAAAGATTTTAGATCATTGAAAATTCCTAAAGTCATAAGAGTGGATAGATTTAGGATCCAAATTTTTATTTTTATGATGTGACTCTAAACAATTTATAGTTATTTGTTTATAGAGATAATCTCCTTGAACATTAGGCATGTTGGTTTTGGAGAATTAAATGGAATGTAAATTGATAATGTCACTCATTTCATAGGTGAAGATTTAAGGATATAGATTATTATGGATAATTTATAACTGTGTTGTAATAGCCTTACTAGGATGACTTCTTCTAGAACCCCAATCATGAAAATCCAAATTTGGGGATTAAAACATTCCATTTAAACATTATGCTTCATACAATGTGGTATGTAACTAAAATCACTTTTCTAAATTTCCATTATTTATTCCTTTTGTCACAGAAATATTCAACGAATCCCAAGAACCAAAGGATTATTATCTTTATTGAAAAATAATATAGTCAACTAATTTCAAAAATGTTTATAAAATGTCTCCATACTGGATACAGACTATACTCCCTTCTAGAATACTGACATGTTACAATAATCATCTAAACCTGGGGAATGAGATCATTTTAATGTTGTTTTAATTAATCAATAGTAATAGAAAAAATCATTAATATATCATTAAGGGTTCGATAAAAATAATGTGATAAAAAGACCAAAAGATAAACATCTTGTTAAAAAAGAACATGGAAAAATAACGGCCTTCCCAGAGACATGATTTACATAAAGGACATCTTGAATTAATAAATATAACCCCTTGAAATAGTGTGTAGAATCAGGATAAATTAAACATCAGTCAAAGCGCGTAGTCTAAAGACTTAGATTAAGGTATATGAGTTTTGAATTAACAGAAACATAAAAATCATTTGTCAGGGATACCCATCAATACAATCATCATATAGTAGGCTTTGAAAAAATCACATATGTACCTTCTTGAGAATCAGTTTATAAACATTATACCCTTATTTCAAATCAGAGAATCCTCTTGTATACCATTGGTCTTGGAATAATCCCATAGTAAAATTTAGCTTTAGGTAAATCTTGATGTGTATAATTTTTCTTGAGATAAATCTACATATGCACCATAATTCATGGGATAAATCCCACCATGTACCCTTTTCCATGGGAATGATCCTCCTTTATACCCTTTTTCATAGGTAAATCATTATGATTTCAAATGGGGTTGGGATAATAATCTTTAGTATCAATTAGAGCTCATGTGACAAAAACAATACCAATGCACTGAAGGGTGATACATGACGCCACACAAGATTCATATATACAGATGTCAGTCACATGATTATAGTTATTCATCACATAAATAAAAAATGATGGATAGAAATATGGGTTCCATAAAAATTTGTTATGGTATCACGAAAATTAATATCATGAATGTGTATAGTTGATACCAAAAATCCTATCACCCAAAAAGTGTATTTCATAATAACATTTATAATGTGATTAATGATAGATATTTTTTCTGAATGTATAACCATTAAATATAAATAGTAAATTGGTAATCATTTAATAAAAGTGTTTTTAGAATCAATTCTTATCTTTTTTATAAAAGTAGCATTAATAATTACATGGAAAATTAATTTTTTAGTAGTTATAGTCAAAAATTCTGAAATATATATTCCTTTTAAAATAAGTGTTTAATAAGGGATCCTTTATAAATAAATAATTATTTATATCAAAGTTTGTGAAAAAATCATAAAAACAATTTTTTTTTAAAGGAATCATCTATAATGGATCCTCGAAAATAAAAAAAAGCATCAGATATCAGATGTAAAATAATTTTTAAAAAAATTTAAATTTGAAATGAAAATTAAATAAAAGGGATTTAAAAATACATAAAGGCTCTCATATAAGAATTATTTGTTGGAAATAAATCATTTTATTTTGAAAGGATGTAATCCTTTTTGAATATTTTGAAATAAATATATTAAACTCCCACAATGTAAATAGAAGTAGTAAAAAATCCCATCAAAATTCGTAATAAAATATTTGAATGTTACATGAGTAAAAAATTATTTTCACTATAGATTAATTAAGGAATTTGTTTTGGGAATGATGAACATCGAAACTAATGAAAAATTATCTTTCATGGAGAATATAATTTGCTATTAGAAACATTTCACTTTGAGGATAAAAATATATTTTTCATATCTCTTTAGTTAAATACATCATTTTTTTAGAAATAAGGCAACATTTTATGAAATATGAAATTACCGAATCTATAAAACCTATAAGAATGATGCTCAATGATTTTTATTTTAACTCAAAGAATGGAAATTAGAGTTTTCCAAAAAAATTAATGGATTCCATAACTCATGAATCAAGAAAAATTTGGAAAATGGTTTATGTGGTAGAAATGTAAATCCCTTTAAAATAATATAAAATACAACACGGTACTATCAAATAGAATAATAATCCCATCTTATAAGAAGTAAGTTGAAGAATGATCATAACTCATGGAATGAAAATTTAGTTAATAAAAACTATTTTTGTAGTTTTAATGTAATAATAAGTGTTATTAAATGAAATTTACAATAAAATATCAATATATTGATAATATGTTTTATTCCTGATTTAAATAGGGAATTTAATTATCCATATAAAAATAAAATAGTGCAAATATCAAACATGTGTCATGGATTTGAAAATCATACCACAAAACCCTTTCCATGTAATCTTTGTTACTCAATTGTATTATATCTTTATGTATAACAAATATAAACTTTTTCATCATCTATTTCATAAAAACATTCAATTATATAATCTATATTTCTTCTAAATTATAATCATTTATTATGAATTGAATACTTAGTTATGGTTTCATTTCATTAACGGATGTCAGTAATTAAAATTGATTCATACATGATTTATAATGTCAATATTAGAACACATTAATTGTTGCCATATTAATAAATATTATTTCAAAAAAGTTATAGGATCATTTGGAAAATAATTATTCATAAAACACTTCTCTTATTCCATAACTATTTTAGTAATTTCTTTGAAAATGGAATCTGTGTCAGTTTATTCCTATAAGTTTTTTGATCAAAGACGATATTTTAATAATAAGTTAAACTTTTAATATAGTCATTTAAAAAACAAAAAAAAAATTTTATTTTTAACATAAAATATTAATCTTATTTTATTCCTTATAATCATCTATGATGGAGTTATATAACTTCATTCATATATGTGGTCAAATATAACCCAATAAGAAAGAGCTATAAATATATGGGAGCGTATGGTATATGAACTGTATAATATATTTATTAATAAATAAAAATGATATTTTATATGTTAATTAAATTAATTAATCAAATTTTAGGTGTCTAAGATTAAAAAATAAAATCATTCTGATAAATGAATAATGCTTCAATTTAGGGCTGGTTGTTTGAACATAAGCATGGTTAACATAATAATTTATCAATGAATTATAGGGTATGATGATCGAAAAAAAATTTACTTTTCAAATTCATAAATATATATTATTTTCAAAATTTATTCACTAATCTCATTTGTATATACAATCATGATAGGATTCGATGAGAAATTAAAGACACCATTTCATGGATGTGGTAATCTGCGTGTACATACGATCAATGTTATTTTATTTTATTTATATGGATTATAATAAATAAATAATTGTTCACCTACTAATATGATAAAAAATATATATACTTATCAAATTTATTTAATTTTATTATAATGTTTCTTATTGGTTTGTATTTGAAAATTTTGAGAATAAATAGTTGAAGATTGAGTAATACTCATGTTGGGAGTTTAAAAATTCTATTAGAAGCCTCCTTAAAAAAATTAGACGGATAAATATTTGAGAAAACAATGTTTTAAACATGAGATAATTAGACATTTACTTAATATCTTCTATTTTTTAAAGAAATGTTAATGAATAACTGTGGCATGAAGTGTTATATGTGTCACAGTTTTATAATTGAAAAGAGGATCTTTTGGGACAACACAATATTTTTTTATAATGTCATTATTATATTCAAGTGTCAACGAATTCAAAAGTGATAAATAATAGTATTTTTTGTTATATAATCTCATCATGGCCTCTAATAGTCATATGAACACATGTTGAAAAAATGTTCCAAGACTTTTTCCAAATTATTTTCACAATTTTACATTGTTATTTTTACCTTGGGAATTAGTTTTTACGTGAGTATGTTATATTTTATTTAAAATATAAGGAAACACATATTACCTAACATCTATGGAATGAACATAAATTTAATCCCCATTATATTTAATAATCATATATTTTAGAAGAAAATTAATTTTTAATAGTGTACAATATACCCAATACCAAACAAAAACGAATCATCAAATATTATTAATTAAATATGGCCTTTATAACCTAACTATTGAATTAGATTTCTTGTGTAGTATTAATAAAATTATGATATATATAAATATTAAATACTCAATAAAAAATTTAATAATTCAGTCATATCAAATGACAACCCATTTTTAATAAATTCATTTAATTCATCAAGAATACATTTTCCTTCAAAAGTGTTTTATTCTTTTCGTGAAAAATTTATAATTAATTTCAATATCATTTGAAAATTTAAATTTGTAAAAATATATTATTTTTAAAATCATATTATTAAAATTATCATAGGTTTAAATTTTCATATTTTTCAATAAAGATAATATTTTATGTGAATAGCGTAAAATAGTGGTTTATGTTAAGGTATTATTTATTTTGTTTAAATTATTATTATTATTTAAAATTTATTAAAAAATATTACATGTATTATTTATTTAAAAATAAATAAATGTCAAGTCCTATCCCATGGGGTCCTTACAGTAACTAACCCAAACCCATCTTCCGAAGGCCAGGGGATGGAGACTAGCATCGGAAATTAATATCCCTAAATTGGGAAGGCTTCACCTTTAAACCTGAAAACACATAGACTGGGTACACAAAAGGAGCATACGACATAGAATAAATTCATTAAGTAAATGTTTGAACTGAACCAGAATGGGATAGTATAAAAACCTAACTAAAAGAAAGTATAAAAAAGGGGAAAATAGTTCATGAGGTAGTCTGCGAAGGATCCTACCTGAAGGGTTGGTACAACTCTTTACTCCGACTCTCCACATAAACCAGACACCTCCATGCACCATCTAGTCCAGCTCCCAAATCTCAATTAAAGCTATTTTTCATCTGCATAAGACACATCAAGTTGTGGGTGAAGCCTGTGTTAGGGTGAGTATAAAATACCCAAAAGGGACCTTGAGAACCCTAATGGTGTCCAAGAATTATACAAAGGGGAAACCACCATGCATGATCACAATAAAAAAGCAGAAGTAAATGACAACCCACACCAGTTTTAAAATATAAAGAACATATATAAATATGATTATTCAAAAAGCTAGATCATCTTATTTGGTGGAGATAAATTTTCTTCTAGACCGAACTAGGTCGCTAGGTGCCAACCCAAAAAGGATCTCTTGGTGATGAACCACAAGGGATCGCAAGGTGCTGACCCGAAGAGGGTATCTATGTGTTAACCCCTGGAGGATCATTAAGTGCTTATCCACAGAGGGTATTTAGGTGTTTACCCATAGAGGATAGCTATCTATTGGCCCAAAGATGATTGCTAAGTGCTTCATCACGTCACATCCAGCCACTTGATTCCCGTAAAAAGCATACTTGATTCCTAGAGGATCTGATCCTCAAGTCATCGGTCATACCTCAACCACCATGAAGTCCCATATAGAAGTTACATGATGAACAACCATGTTATAATGGTTCTAACCCAATAGACAGAACATCAATCAGATGACCTATCTAAATGATAGAGGAATTCTAGTACCGAGGACCTGGTAGGATTTAGGTTCTATCCAACCCATTTGTACTACAATTTTCTCCAAAACCCATGTGGAGTATGTCTTAAGGGATTCCATGTCCTATGTATTATAGCGCTATATAAAATTTGTCAAATGGACATTTGGTTTAGAAGATATGTCCCTTTAAGTGAACCAAGGTCGAAAAGGGCCTGGGTTAGGCCCTACTTGGTCGGACCGACCCAACCAAAACTTGCTGGGCCCGGCTCGGTTCAGCTGGGCTCAGTATGGGTCAATGGGACCGGGGCTCATCCTGATGGGCCATGGGACCGGACTGACAAGCCTGACCACGGAACCAGCCCGACCCGCTGGCTGGGTTTGGCCTGCCTGTTAGGCACGATCTAGCTCCCCAAATGGACGAGTGTATTTTGTCTCCCCAATCTACTGTGCGAGGTTTGTGCCACTCCACCTGACTAGTTTGTATAGACCGGTCTACAAGTGGGACCTGTGGGTGTGGTTCTGCCGTCCACCATGGCTCAGAGTTACGACATCTCCCCCATGGCATGCTACTGTGGTGCGACACCCACCGTCAATGTGGCCAGAAAAGGTCGGGTGTATCTGTACGCCATGGAACCATAAGGCACCATCGGCTACTACATCCGGTCGCCACCGCCGGTGGTCTTCACATCTATTCCAGCAGTGCATTTTTGGGCCACCAGTGGAACTTCAGTGGTCTGATTTTCTTCTCTTCTACACCCACAATCCTCTAGAGACACCGCCTACATTGTGTGGCCCTCAATTTTTCTTTTCCACCATATTTCTCGGTCGCCTACGGAATACTCATCAAACTGAGATCGGCGAAGGGTTCGAGCCTTGTTCAGTTTGGCCTGTGCCCTCCGCATTAGCATTACAAAATTGGAAGAAATTCAATAATTATTAAAATCATAGTTTAACAATAAAATCCCTACCTTGAGCTCATTGGAAGGCACTTCAGATGAAAAATAATGGTTCACAACCATAGGTGTTCATCAACATTCATCAATCTCCCGATCAAATCCTCAATAGAATTATTGAATCTCTATTCATCATTGGAAGATGATGTCACCATCCCTTTGTCAAGAGTCCTCCCATGGGTTCCCAAAACCCACACCAATGATTTTATTAAATAATAAAAACAATAACCCCCCATGTTGGTTCATTTATATGAATCATTAATGAATCCAAATTAATGGACCTATTAAACAACAAGCATTGTGGTTACACAATGAGAGGTTCATGTTATTTAAAAGACCCTAAATTAAATCCCAATGATATATTGTGGTCCCACCATCTACTGCTCAACTATATCATAAAAACTTAAATAACTTATTTTGTTATTTTATTATTTTTCCAAAAATCCCAAAAATTAACCTTTTCATTTGACCCTTTCGAGTTGATGTTATGCTTTACCCAAGGGAATCATGGTTCTATGAATTCAACAGTTCCCTCAGATTTTTAATCTAAGCATTGGTTCAAAAGAAATAAATCCCTGCTCAGACATTTACTAAACCTACCTTAAAAAATGTTGAAAATTCCATTCCAAGCTCTCCGGGCCTCAGAATCATGTTTCTTCAATTTTCTCTAACTCCTAATAATATTATATAAAAAAAATCATATAGAATTTCTAGGTCCTTAAATTCTCCCCATTTTAGGGATTTACATCCTCAAAATCCACAACAAAAGATAAGAAAACAAATGGGGGTACTGAGCACAAATATGATCCTCCCGCTCCCAGGTACTCTCCTAGAGGTTTCTGTGCTTCCACCAAACTCACACCAGAGTGATCAACCATCCACAAAGGACCCTCTCAGGTCAATACTCTATCTCCACCATTAGCTATACGAATTTCACCCCATAATCATTGTCCATCTCACCCCAGTCTATAATGTGTGATGGATCAAGCATATACCTCCTTAGATGCTACACATGGAAAACATTATGCACCTGGAGAATCTGTGGGTGATGATCTAGGCAGAATGCTACCTCGTAAACTCTACTAAGAATCTAGAAAGGTCCGATGAACCTCAATGTTAATTCTCCTCAACCAAATCTCCACAATTATCATTGGGGTGAGACTCGTAAGAATAAATAGCCTCCCCCCTTGAACTCTATGTGTCTTCTTCTTCTGTCGACATGAGACTTTTTCTTAATCTGTGGGGTCTTCATCTTCTCCTAGATGAACTTCACCTTCTTAGTGGTATCTTGTACCAACACTGGACCTACAAGAGGTGAATCCCTTGGGTATGTCTAGCATAGTGGTGATCTTCGTGGTCTCCCATACAATGCCTCAAATAGTGTCATGTCGATGGTGGAATGATAACTATTGATTTATGTGAACTCCACCAGTGGTAAGTGATCCTCCCAACTATGGCCAAAATCGAGGATGCAATCACAATTCATATCCTAATGTCTGTATGTTCCGCTGCATCTATCCTACTATTTGAGATTGAATGGCGGTGCTCATGTGTAGTAGAGTCTCCAATTCCTCCTGCAATCCCATCTATAATCAAGATATAAAATGAGATTCCAGATCTGAAACGATCATCGATGGCACCCCATGAATCTGTAAAATCTCATTTACGTAGAGGCATCCCAATCCATCTGCTAATCCTTACACTCGGATGTGTAGGAAGTGGGCCCACTTGGTGAGTCAGTTAACAATCACCCAGATGAAATCTTGACCCCTAGATATACGTGGTGTCCTTGTCATGAAGTCTATAGAGATTCGATCACACTTACATTCCAGAACCGGTAGTGTGTGTACTAAGCCAACTAGAACATGGTACTCTTCCTTTACTTTATTACAAGTAAGGCATTGTGAAATGAACTCTGGCATAGCTTTCTTCATCCATGGCCACCAGTATTGATTCCATAGGTCCTGTTACATCTTCTATACACGAGGATGTACCACCAATGGGAATGTGTTTAACTGCCTCAACACCCCCTATCGTAGCATCACGTGTACCATGGTACATCCTCAGAAAAGGATGATGTGCTCCCCAACATCAAAAAATCTATAAGGAGAATTTCCTTAGGATATCTGAGAATATCAAGTCTCACAGTCAACATCCCCATTTTATTCCTCCCTAACTCATGGAAGGAGTGGAGGAGTTATTGTCATACACTAGAGGTAAGATGCTCTGTCATGATCCAAATTAGATAACTACAACCCAACAAGATTCTCTACCCATTCACTCAGAAACTATAAACTAGACCTCCTGCAGAGTGAGTATGACACCACTTTTCATACATAGGCGTGTAGACTATCACAAAAACATAGTGTTGGGGAACTCCAGCCATCGTCGTTTTATTAGGTTCAGGTCGTTCTATGAAACGATATTCTTAAGACTCTTGTAATCAGAGTAGACAATAAATTATTCTCCCATAAATTACTTCTAGAACATTATCAATGAAAATACCACTGCAGCTAACTATAGGTCATGGGTCACATATTTCTACCCATGTTGTCTCAACTTTCATGAGCCTTAGGCAACCACCACTCACTCCTACATCAGGAAACATACTAGTCTATTCCCTGATTCATCACACTAGGCTACATACCCAGCTCCATCTTCTGGAAACCTCAATATGGGGGCACTTGTCAGTCTCCACCATAGCATAGAGAAACTCTACTGAAATCTCACTTTATATAAGAAGGGTTGTAACTTCTTTTTCAAAATAACAAGGGGGATGTCACTCCGGAAATGTCAGGTATGTATCTTTGGTAGTAACCATCCAATCCCAGGAAACTCTGCACCTCGCTCACACTCCTGGGTCGCTCCCAAGAAATTAATTCCCTTATCCTTGCTGCAACCAATCCAACTCTAGCCTCCTAGATAACATATCCCTAAAAGTGGACCTCCCATAGACAGAACTACAAAATTGATAAATTTCCATAATGTTGGTTATCTCAGAGTGTATTCAAAACTATATATAAATTAGTAGCATTATCCTCCTCTGATGTCGAGTATATCAAGATGTCTTCATTGAAAACAACCACTAAGCGATCGAGATAAGGATAGATGATCATATTCATGTGGTCCTTAAACACTGCCAATGTGTTGGTCATGCTTAATAGAATCACCAAGAACTCGTAGTGGGCATACCAACATCTGAAGGCTGTCTTCAGTACATCATCTTCTCATACCCTAAGCTGATGATAGCCTTATCTAAGGTGTATCTTCGAAAACCAATGTTCTCCCTTTAGCTGGTCCAAGAGATCATCGATCCCTGGATGAGGATACTTTTTCTTCACAGTCACCTGATTCAGGCACCGATAGTCCATGAAGAGCCTAAAACCTCCATCTAGATTCTTGGCGAACAAAGTCATGACTGCCCATGGAGAGAAACTACGTCTTAAGAACCCCAATCTCTTCAATTCCCCAAATTGTAACCTCAAATCACAAAGCTCTACCAGAGCCATATGATATGATGGAGTATATATCGGTGTCGTCCTGGGGTACAGTTTGATGTAAAATTCTACCTCTCTTTGATGAGGTAGTCCTAGAACATCCTCAAGAATGAAATCATCATACTGGTCCACCACAAAAGGATATATCGGAATACTCTAATCCACTACACCGAGGGAGAGGCTCTCGAAATGTTGAGTGATTGGCTACAACCTCCTCTTATAATTTCCATTATGTGCTACAATGTTATCTTTCTCAACGGTGAAGGAAAAAAGGGTCCCGTCCTCACGGATACAACACACATTGATACTAGAACAGTCGATCTTAGCATGGACTATGGATAGATAGCCTATACACAATATGACATCGTAAGGCATGGATGCTTTTACTAGGATATCCCAGCTGATGCTCTCACCTCCTATTGTGAACTCACATAGCATGCACTAGTGCGTAATCATCGAATCATCTCCCATAGGAGTCTCTAATCATAAGGATTGATCTAACGACTCAATCAGAATCTCCAAGCTCCAAAATGAGAGCCATGGAAATAAAAAATATATTGTAAATCATGTCAATAAGAACATAATATTGGGTGGAGTAGAAAAAAATCATACCTTGAATATTCTATGGAGCGCCGTGGTCATAGTTCTCAGCTACCTATAGCTAATCTCGTCCCTATCCACCTACTCCCGGAGGTCCTGGTGGACCACCAGGGTGTGGTGGCTGTAGAAACTCAAATCTTCACCCACTTCCTTCTTCACAGCCATCTCCTCTGCCACATTTTCTACCCTCTTAACCTCCTCACTCGATCCTATATTGTTCACTCAGTGGTCCCTCAACCATCTACTGATCATCCATGTGGGGAGTCAGACAGTTGCGAGCCATGTTCCCCTGTATGTAGCAAGAGTAACAGACTATAGTACTCAGATGACCTCATCTTCATCGTGAGCTATGCACCTCTGATCGTATATCTGTGGTTCATCCTTTGGAAGGTTTGGATGGTTTGGGAATTTGTGTTATCTTCCGACTGCCAACTGCAGATGACTCGGCTTTATGTAATTGGGTGGTAACTCTCCTTGTTGGTGCCTGCTCGGCAAAGAATCTCTCCCCTACTAGTCCTCGCTCAAGTAAACATTACTATCTTAGGATGTTGAGAAATATAATTAATACTCTGATCTCACCTCGGAGATCCTAATCAATGGTCCGGGCCCTGAATAATGGGTCTCATTCCATGTTGGTGGTGTAGAGAGAGAGGCCGGTGAAAATTGCCGAGTACTGGGCCACTGCCAGGTTGCCTTGTTGTAAGTGCAGTATCTTCTGAATACTAAATGAGCATAAATTCACTGGTACAAACTCATCCCTAAAGAGGATCTCATTGTCCAACTAGGATTGTATCACCTCCTCGTGTGTCTAGAGAGTCAGGCTCCACCATCTCCCTGTTATTCCTAGGAAGTGGCTAGATGATAGGATCTCCATCTAGTTTTCCAGTCTCTCAACCATGAAGAAAACTTTTTCCATAACATCTAGCCATTCCTCAGCTGCCTGGGGATCAATCTCTCCTCGAAACCATAGTGGCCTCTATCTCTAGAACATGGGCCACATGCTAAGTCTGTGTGCACGTTCTGCTAGTGGGGCTAGTGGCATCTGCTGCCCTATGGGTAGTGGTGCTACTAATACAAAACATGAAGGTACCATCTCCATATAGGAGACCTACCATGATGCATCATCACTCGATGGTCTATCATTATGATATCTCACTATAATCCTAGCTAGCAGTCTAGGAGCTAACATCCTGTAAAGAAACAGGTGCTCCATGGTCAATTAGCTATACCCGGTGAGCGAACTCAAAAAGATAAAAAGTAAAAAAATATTTTCAAAACACACAACAACAATGTTCCCATGTACCAAGTAGAAAATTATAATTCAGGGTCCTGGTTTGTGGATACATCACCCTCCACACCAACAATGGACTCCCCAAATTGAAACCCAAACTCAAGACACATAACACTATTGTTCCGTTAAAAACATAGACTATTAGTTCATCTGGTATAACTGACCGTCCTATAATACCACAATGTCATGACCCATCTGATGGGGACCATGTCGTGACTACCTCAATCCGCCCTTCCATAGGATAGGGGTTGGAAAGTAGCCCAAAAAAATATCCTAAAAAAGGGATGGCATTGCCTTTAAACTGGCTAACAAAATGACCAAGAACACAACAATAAAAAACCACATAATATAACAACTTGAAGTAAAAGTGTGAACTGATGAAGAATGAGACAATATACAAACCCAACTAAAATAATGAATAGAAAAAGGGAAAAATAGTTCCTATGGTCGTCCTCCAAGGATCCTACCTGAATTGTAGGTACATCTCATCACTACGGCTCTCTACGTCAACCTATCACCAACGTGCACCGTTATGTCCCGACACCCAAATCTTAGTCAAAGATGTTTGTTTTCATCAGAAGACACATTAATTTGTGGGTGAATCTTTGTATGGGTGAGTATAACAATACCTAGTACAGACCCCAAAACCCCTAAAGGTTTCCCAGAATTCCACAAAGGAAAAACCACAAAGCATGATCTCAATCACAAAGCACAAGTAAAAGAAAAATCACACCAGGTAAATAACATAATGAACATGAATAAAGATGATTAGTTATAAATTTATATCATATTATTCTATTGAAATGATTTTGTAGCTAGACCACACAGGGTTGCTAGGTGCTGACCCATAGAGGATCGCTAGATGCTGACCCACGGAGGATCGCTTGGTGCTGACCCACAGAGGATCACTAAGTTCTAACACATAGAGGATCACTACCTACTGACCCATATATGGTCTCTAGGTGATTACCCATAGTGTCCCTCTATGTACTAATCCATAGAGGATCACTAAGTGCATCATCGCGTCCCTGCCAGCCATTGGATACCCTCACATTGAATGCATGATTTTGGGTGGAACCTATCCTCAATCCATCGGTCATATGTCATCCTCTACTAAGACCATATAAGAAGAAACCCAATGAACCTATATGTCATAAGGGTTCTAATTCAATAGCCAAATTGTCAATCGAATTCCCAGTCTATATGTTATTGTCATTTTAGTACTGTGGGCCCTGTTGGATTCCAGTGCGATCCAAACCTGACATACTCCAAAATTCACCAGAACCCTTGTTGATTATTTCTAAAGGAAAACCTCATTATATGGATTAAAACTCAATAGACAGTTTTTCAAAAGGATATCCAGTTTAGAGGATACATCCCTTTAAGAGAAACTTGGTCAAAAAGGTTCAGGGTCCAGCATAACCTGGTTGGACAAACCCAACCCTGTTTGGGTCAAGCCAACCCAACCTGGTCTGCCCGGCCTGACCTGACTAGGACCTACCCATCCTGGGTTGCTGGGCCATGGGCTCGTCCCGCTAGACCGCAGGACTAGCCAAGCCCACAAGGTTGGGTTAGGATAGTCAGGCTGCAGAACATGCCCGGCCCGCTGGATGGGTGCAGTACACCTCCCTGAACAGACAAGTTTGTCAAGGCTCCTCAATCAGTGGTGCAGGTTGGTGCTGCTCCCCCTGACTGGTCAACATGGACCGGTCAACATGCGGGACCCGCAGGCACGGGTCTGCCCTCCACTGTGGCACACCACATTCCGTCAATGTGGCCAGAAAAGGATGGCCACCTCTATTTGGTGTGGCACCTTTGGGCGCTATTGTCCTGTCACGGGCTACCGGAGCCAGTCGCTAGCGCCACTGGTCGCAGGCAGTGCTTTCGTAGTCCACTAGTGAAGCTCCGGTAGTCCGATTTTCTTCCCTTCTATACATAAATTCCTCATGGGATGCCGCTTATATTGTTAGTCCCTCAGATTCATCAGGCAATTGTATTTCTCTATCTCCCATGAAGAACACATCAAAACAAGATCAACGGAGGGTCTGAGCCTTGTTCAGTTCGGCCCACACCCTCTGCGTTAGCGTTATAACATGGGAAGGAATTAAATAATTAAAAAATAGATATTTTAACAATAAAACCACTACCTTGAACTCGTAGGAAGATACATTGAATGAGAAAGAAGGGTCAACATTTGATGGATTCAGTCGGCGTTCGTCGATCTCTGGATCGAATCCTCAATGGCGTCGTCGAATATCCAGTCTTTTTTGGAGGAAGACATCACCAGAACATCATGAAGAGTCTTTTCATGGGTTCCCAACAACCATGACAACGATTTGATTAATGTAAAGGAAATATAACCCACCATATTGGTTCATTAATATGATTCATTAGTGAATCCTAATTAATAACCCTATTAAATTGAATAACCCTAGAGAACCCAAAGAGGGGAGGGGTGAATCAAGGTGAAAAATTATTCTATTAAACTTATGGATCTTGTTCCCACATTGGTTGGATCTTGTTAAACCAGTCTGAAATGGATGTGTAGAATAAAAAACCTCTCACAATTAGAAAGGACACAACAATTTTACATGGTTCACCCCTAAGGTATACATCCATGGAGAATATGCTAAAAGTGTGTTGGTATTACCAAAAACCACTAATATTCACCCGTTATTCATAACAAGAGTTTAAGACAATAACTTTGTGCCAGGCACACTACCTTTACATGGTTTAGACATAGCTCACTGATTCCATCAAATCTCTTCCACTGGATCCCTCCGGCTCACTTACATGGAGATTTCTTCACTCATCTTATAAAATTGAAGGCCACTTCAATGGTTTAGCATTAACTCATGCATCCTCAACTGTAAATGGATGCTCTGTAGAAGTCCCATAATTATGCATTAATTTAACTTATTTTCCCATACACTGATATATTATGATGATTAATTTTTTAAACTAATTTGGCCAAATTTAGGATTCCTTGGGTGTTCCTCTTATTGCTACTGTTTCTGCATACCTCAGTTGTTTTCACATACCGTCCAGCTCCTCCACATACTGGTCAAATCCTCCGTAAATTGTGCTGCTCCGCGTTCCTCCCTATTCCGTGTACTGCTCATCACCTCTGTATACCATCCTACTCTGCATACTTCCTTTCTCTAACATGTACTATGATATATACCTGCTCGAACCACTCACTCTTTCATAGATTATTTTCCATATGCATATGAGTCTCTCAGTGTACTGTATTCTCCTATAAAAACCACTTCAGACTTCTCTAGAATTATTCCCTAACTTTTACACTCCAATCTCATCACTTATCAATGGGAATTACGGTTCCTTAAATAAATTTTCACCTCTATAAATTTTGGCAATCGGATTTTCCAAAAATTTTAATGTGGAAAAATATCTAAATTGAACTTCGTTTGAGTACTATTCGGATTCACCGCATACCATTCATGTTTTGAGAACCAAAAATATCCTTCTAAACATCAACATCACTTGTACTGCATTTATTCACTATGTACCATCTCTGTGAACCATTTTTGGTTTATTCTGTCATCATTATGATTACCGCATGCCTTCACCAAGTAATATTTCCACAAACTATTTTCTGTTTTGTGCACTACTCCATGCACCACTCTGTGCACTGCTCCAAGAATCGCTCTGTGCAGAACTCTGCACACTCCTTGGTGAACCTCTTCATGCACAGCTCTATGCATTTCTCCGTGAACCACTCCATGCACCGATCTTCATACGACTCACACTTTCGGGAATTTAGCCTCAAATCATTCCTAGAATATGGTACACGGTCCATGTTCCTAGGTATGTGGTTTCCTTATTTTTTTCAATTTACATTGTCATTTCTCATACCATTCACTCCTATATGATAAACCATTATTTTCCAAAAGAAAACTACAAATTTTATGTGCCAAAAATATGTCAAACACTAGGAAACAGTTTCCCCTTCCGTACTACTTTCATCCTCAAACATATGACCTCATTCATTGAAAATTCCCTAGTAATTCATGTGCATATTTACAATAATAACAACCCAAAGTATATTATTATAAATGATCATCCTTAGATCCAACAATATCCCCTTTGTGTTTTTTGGATATCTCTTGATAAATTCACTGATGCGCCAGCAACGATCAAAACATGACCATTTAAGAAACAACTCATCCATCAATCAATGTCTATGTGAGAAATGCTCGATATAGAAAACAAGAAAGAGGACATGAATTGAGTTCTCGTCATTTTATTTGTTTAACAATTGAACCTTAAGGAAACAACTAAGCCATCCCTCTAAGTTAATGTGAGCAGTGATCGGTGTAGAAAACAGGAGAGAGTACTTGAATTGAGTTCTCATCCATTTCTTTTCTCCCCTAATGATTCATTTATGACTATTTCTTTTCTATATCATTCATGTTTTAAGAATGAAATTGATCACTATCCATTAAATTTATCCACTCCCCCACCTTTCGGAAATATACCCAAAAACCGGTTATTTAAACACAGTATATCTCATAGAAAACTCCCCTAGATCATATCTCTTCCATAAACATTCATCACATCCATAAACGATTATCATAGATAAAAATATTGGGGATAGGGTAATATCATAACCTCCTTATGCACTGGGAGGTGGATGAACACCAAGGATCATCCGATGTTCCTCAAACATAGCCGCTGACAGTTGATGGGTCATAATGTCTGCCACATGCTCATCAGTTCCCACATGATCCCTATTGATCAATCCTTGTTCAATATTTTATTTTATGAATTGATATCTGATCTTAATATGTTTTTTATGAGAATGTTGAACTGGATTCTTCATAAGATCAATTGTGCTCTTGTCATCTCAGTAAATCACCATTGGTTGTTTCACCTCATCTCCAATTTCACACAATTGTGGCTTCATCCAATGTAACTGAGTGCAGGCCTTGGTGGAAGATATATATTCAGCTTCAACAATACTAAGTTATGTAATTTCCTATTTATTTCTTAACCATCCCACACATTTCTTCCCAATATAGAATGCTCCACCACTATTAGACTTTCTATCCACTATATCTCAATCCCAGACAGCATTAGAAAATGTTATTAGATCACTATCTATTCCTGAAGCAAAGTATAGCCGATTAATATCCTTACCTTGAATGTATCTCATGATTCTTTTCACTGCCTCCATATTTTATTCCTTCAGATAACTCTAAAATAAGGCCACTGGGCATGTTGTAAAGACAATATCATTCCATGTCTCTGTCTAATATAGTAGGCTTCCAATGATTCTTCTGTACATAGCGGGATCCATATGTATCCCTTCCTTATGGTTTCTGAGCTTTGATCCAACTAAAATATGAGTCGAAAATGGTTTGGAATCTTGCATATTAAATTTCTTCAGTAACTCTCTTGCATACATTTCATGAGAAATGAAAGTGTAATACTTGTTTTCAATATCCTAGAGCACAAAAACGTTTGTGAGTTAACCAATCATGGATATTTCAAATTATCATTTCATGGGAATGAAAAATACATCCACTCATCCATGTATACATCCTCTAAAAATAATATCATCATTGTATAATAATAACAATAACTAATCTTATTGAGATTTCTTCACAAATTGATTGTGATCCACTCCTCATCTTTTAAACTCTATATTTCTCAATTAAGAGTCCCACCAGGAGTACAACACCTGTGGTTCCTATTTCAAGACAAAAAGATAATTATTTAATACGATAACCTTTTGTTCATCATTTCCAATAAAGTACCCCTTGTGTTGTCCAATGTAGAAGTCTTCATCTAATACACCATTTAAGAATGCTATCTTGATATCCATTTGATACACATTGTAACCTCTTTGGATTACCATGGAATGAAAAAGCCTAATTGACTCCTGTCTTGATACGGGAAAAATTTATCCTCAACATCAACACCTTCGATTTGTTAATATCCATTAAAGACCAAGAGCACCTCATTTCTAATTACATTTACCTATTTGTCTTATTGTTTCTTGAAAATCCACTTTGTACAAATGATAATTTGATCTTCAAGACTTTTAACAAGATACAATGTAATATTTTTGTCATTATGATCCAAATATTCATTCATTTAATTCACCAATGACTCACCATTTAAAGCCCCTTCAAAAGAAGATGGTAACATGACTGATAGAAATGCTGATTGTGCATTATTTCTCATTCTCCTTGTCTCTATAGGCGTATTTTGATCCTCGATAATGTTGGACTGATCAGTCTCTGCTCTCCAATTTCTGCTTTAGGGATCAACCAAATTTTTTCCATAAATGGATTCCTCTTATCATTCTTCTTTAGAGTCAACATCATGATGTGACTCCGGTGTGTTTTTCACACCTTCCCTTACCACTATATTAGCATTTTTACCATGTTCACATTTTTCCTCATCTTCTGTCATGTCAGCATAATAATTCCATGAAGCATTCCAGTTTTTCTCTTCAATGATCATTATATCAATGGTTTCCAAAATTCATTCCAAGGACTTCTTGAAACAATTATAAGATTTTATGTTCATTTATTATCTATGAAATATTCCTGTGTCTATATTATCTCCATAAATTCCTTGATTTCCTTCTTTGTTTCAGATAAATCACATACTTCTGAAAACAAGAAAATATTTCAAAGAGAGCTTGCTACCATTGCAAAATTTGAATGGTGTCTTTGATTCACCCATGTATATCCCTCTTTTATTTTGAATATATACTACAGCTTGTACTACCTATTTCTATTAATGTTGATGAATACGACTCTCAATACGTATAGTTCTGAACATGTTTTTTACCTGTCGATTCATTCACTCAACTAATCAATTTTGCTGTGGGGTTCTAACAGCTTCCACCTCATATTGAAATCCATGATTTTCAAGGTAATTTTTTAATTCAATGGACATGTATTCCCCTCCATTGTAAGACTATAGGAATTTGATCTTCTGTCCAGTATCATTCTAAGTGATTCCTCGACAGGTTTTCATGCTATCAAGCACATGTTTCTTCTTGTCTATAACGATCAAAAATTTCATTCTACTGTAATCATCTATGAAAAGAAAAATTTACCTCTCTCCATGTGTTCAAGAAACCTTTATCATTCCACATACATTTATATGGATGATTTCAATGGGACTTGATGCTCTTTTCTTATTTGGCCGGTTGGAAATGAAGACAGGTTTCCCTCACATGCTAGCATCACATATCATTCCTCATTCACTCTTCAGATTAGGAATAACCATGACTATATTCATCTTAGATATATTTTCCATTTCATGATGATTGATGTTCCCCAATCTCTGATTCCATACGTTTTTTCCTCTATAACTATTTGGTAGAAAATGTTCTCTTTGATGCCAACCTGATATAAGTTTACTTCTGTTATATAGCATTCCCTGAGAGAATTCCCTGACATTCCTCTAATAGTACAACCATTCTTTTTGAATGTCACAATAATACATGTGTCGCATAGTGGACTCACACTAAGAATATTTTTACAGAGACCTTCCACATACTGAACTTCAGTTTTCTTCAGTTTTATATTAGCCAGCTCAATATTTCCTCTAACTTTTATCCTTAAAGAACCATTATTAAAGAAACTCACTATTACATCCACCATTTTCATGACATTAATTAATTAGTATTCATTACCCGTCTTGTGGGATGAAAATCTGCTTTCAAGAATCCAGGTGATGTTGTTCTTTTTATCTTTGAGAGAAACATCTACAAAATTGGACTTTTCAATTTTCCTCTTTTCATTCCATGAGATATTGGATTGAGTGTATGGTATTGATAGACATTCAATTCTCTATTTTTTGTACATGGGATATTCATATTCAAATTATTCTTCCAATGGATCATACCTATTTGAAATAGAAACACTATCTATTTAACATGTATTGATGTGTCTCTGAACATTGAAATAATTTCTCCTGTCATACCTCTTCCTGCAACACAATACATTATGGCCAAAGTAAGAACAATGAAAACAATATCCATAGAACTTATTTCTAATATAATAAGTTGGATATGAATATGTTACCCTTTTTTGAACTCCTAAATCTTCCTCATTCATGTTTCTCTTTAACTCCTCGCAGTATGACATGGTATGGTTCAGATTGCCACAATACTGACACTTCATTAAAGGAAATGTCTTCTCACATCTATTTCTCCTCATGACTTCTTCTTATGGAAAATACATTGACTGCCTATCATTTTTGGAAACTCTAGGATAATATTCACTTCTCTTTTCAATTTGATTTGCTGGATTCATTTTCATCACTTCTGGTGGCTTTTCAAAATGAACAACATTCATATTTCCTTTATTCTGAATCACATTAGTTATTTAATTTTATGTTTCGATATCACAACCAATTCCACTATTTTCTAGGCATGTGGGTCTTTGATTACTCAAGATCATTTCAACTCCATTAGAACCACATATTTCTCTATTTAGCATCATGGCATCTGAGAACCTTCAAAATTTTATTTTCTTCTTTGCTTCTTTTGAAATTGAATCACTTTCAATATTACTTCTCAGAGTGAAAACTTCTTCTCTGAGTCCCTAAAATGTCTTGGAAAAATCCTCTAGTATCAATGTAAGGTAATTAATAACCATTTCTTGTTCTTCAATTCCATGTTTTAGTTCCATAATATTCACAGTTCTTTCATGGATAGATGAATGAACATTCACCAGTTCTTCCAGTCGATCAATTTTCACTTCTGGATGATCAATATTCTTTGAAGATTCATGCACCATTTCTTTCCACTTATTGAATCACTTATATTTATTCTCAATATTACAAAAATAAACCTTATTTTACAACTTGGGATCGACATCACTAGTCAAATGATTATCTCTAGCTTTATCTATCTATGGTTGTGACTTTTCAATGGTATCCATCATTGATGCATTGTTCCCAAATTGGAATTCTTCTTCCTTATCCTAAAAGCGCTCATTTTCTTCATCTTCTTCTTCCCAAAAAAAATATTTAGTTGTAATTTTCAATGACATGATCCCAATTACCCATAGCAGGTGCATTATTTTAATACATTGTCTTGATTACAACGAATCATGTCCCAAAGGACAGATCTGTTTAGCAGTCTTGGAATATAGATTACATAAATGAATGTTACATTACACATTTAAACATAAAACACAATATAAATAATACTTTGATAACCCCATTATTCACCTTTATTAACCATGCATATCAATCATTATACACTTTATAGAATCCTAGGAAAAGAAAACATAATAAAGGGGTGAGCTTAAATTCTCAATAAGAGTAAATAATTTAGCGGAAGCTATAATATTTTCAAGAAGGTTGTGTAATAAAAACAACATCCATTTTAACCCTAAACCTGAATAATATATAGAAAAAATAAATGAATACTTACCATATAAACAAGTTCATTGATATTATACTAGTAAAATAATCACATTTAATAACTTATTTGCAAATGATGGATTGCATAATGCCGAACATCATAACCACATAGTCAAGGCCTCATTCTAAGACTACAAATAACAATTTTGTCAAAGCCTTGTGCGAAGAAACTAATTAGTCTTATGAGATATACCGATGAATCGAGAGAATATAGCAGGACCCACCCATCACTTATTATGTCCAATATATTCCTCATACGATGGATTTTAAAAATAACATAAACAATCATATTAAAACTACCATATTAAATGTAAATAATTTATCCATAAACCATGAATGGTATAAAAATATCACATCCATAGTCAAAAATTTCATAACTCATGAAATACAACATGGATGATTGTATTATAGTAAATAAACCTCAATTAATAAAAATATCTAATAAAGGATGTTGATATAGTTGATAATAATAAAAAAACCTTTGAGGGAAATACCCCTTTTCATGAAATCATTTAAAAGTAGCAAAATTTATAAACAAATTAATTAAAAAGATATTTTTGAATAAAAGTGTCCCATACCACTTTGAAACTTTATAATGAAATTAACACTTTAAAAAAAATCATGTCCATGAAAATAAATCCATAAATAATTTTGAGAACATAGACATTAATTAAAATTATATAGAAAAATAAATCATTAAAAACATTTAAGATGAGGATATATTTAAATTGTACCTTATATAAAATATTAAAATATTACTTTTGAAATTTTTTTTATGAAACACAGATATCGATGATAAATATGTCCCAATAAATATTTACATATAAACAATCTCGGATAATAATGAGATTGAGAAAATAACCTGAACCGTGTACTTTACTTTAGTTAAGGGTACGTTTAACCTACAATATAATGAACATGGTATGTTATTAATTTATAAAAGAACATTATTTATATTTATGATATCATATATGATTCATTTATTACTTTATAATACACATATAATAATAATTTTCATGTTAATGTAACATTTCTTGTAATAATCACTTTTTTATCGTACATGTTTTAACTTGTTATTCTTGATTGTATCACATAGATCATGATTTATGTACTTATAGTACATAAAACTTGATTTATATATCATATATTTTTTTAATATTAATATGTATAATATAATGATATATGAAATGGAAAAAACCATTTATGGAGATGGTAGGTCGTAAGTACGCATAAACGTTGTTTCCGTTTCCATATCATATTAAACAAAATTAAATGAATGAGATGAATATATATATATATATTTAAAGTATAATTATAATGTAATATATTATGTAATTATTAAAAATATTTATTATTATAGTCATCGTTGAATGGTGAATGTGGAAATAAATATCACCGCGTCATGGAGACGGTAAGCAGTACGTACGCATGAGCGATGATATCATTCTATTGATGGTGAAATTTGATGTAATTTCATAGTATATTATATATAAATAATCATTGAAATATTATATTTATTATTTATATCAATTATACTCATTATTATACCCATCCAAATAATGATGTCTTGAATAGAAAACCACACCAAGACGTGGAGACGTTAAGTCGTACGTATGCACATATGGCGACTTTTTCATTCATAGGATAGATAGAATAATTAATATGGTTGTACCGTATTTATAATAAAATATCATTATGAATAAGGTATTTTATTAACTATTTTGGTTTGGAAAAACCATGAAATATGAATTGGAAAAGAAAAGAACATTGATAGAGGTGATGAAGTAATTACCTCTTCTTTGGTTTCATCATGTTGGTTTGATCAAAACGGTTCCTTAGGTTGAATTTATGATCAAAATAATTTTTATAAGTTAATGTTAGGGTGGTTGGTAGGAGATTTTAGTAGGGAATGGCCGAACCAAAAGTCATTGGATATGTTAATTTATGAGAAGGGGAATTACCCTTTTATTGGATAGGTGAAGGGGAATTTAGGAAAATCATGAAATATTATATTATTATAAAATCATTTTCAGTTTATAATGGAAAAAAGGATTTATTTCGAGGATAAGGTGGGGGTGGGTCTAAATCATCTCAAAAATAGTTTTTAGACAAGTTTAGGTAACCATATTAACCTTATCATTTATATTTAATCCTTAGTTAAATAGATTGACTTTAACCATGTCTTATTGTATTATTAAACTATATGGTTAATAAACATACTATAAAAGGAAAAGAGAACCTATAGTTTTTAATTAATGAAATATATAAAATTATTTATGTATTGTTTCCAAACAATATATTTGTATGTCTATTATATAATTTAATAAATTTGTATTTATTTTAAAAACTCATTTATGTCACTTTTGACACTATTTAGTATTTGGTTTTCGTGAAAGTCATCACAACATGAGTACATAGAAAATAATTCATAGAATCAACCAGAACATGTCATATTACACTAGAAAATTTGTACATTTCATTAAAAAATTTAAATTATATTTATTTTAATATTTATAATATCCATGATTTGATTCTTTCTTTAATATGGAAAATACGCCATCATTATTGTGTCATACATAAATATATTTATTTTTAATGTCTAAAAATTATAAAAATAATTCAATGATGTTGGAAATATTTTTCTCATTCTAATTACTATTTATTATCGAAAATATCACTTAAATAACCAAGGATATATGTTTATGTTAAATATTCCTTAACTTTGAGTTATGTTTTATAAAGTGTGATTTTCACTTACAAGTGGCTCCAAGGGGTCCCAAAATCGACCCAAAGAATCCCATGTTTAGAAATTTAGTATAAAATATTGTTAGGACATGTCTTAGGGTAATTTAATATTATTAGAATATTATTTGTTACCCTTATTTACCATATTTTCCTTTAACCAGGGTAAATAAAATATATATTAAAGTTACTATTCATAATATCTAACAATAAAAGTTACCTATTTACACAATTTGGACCTCCTAATTCCTAAT
This sequence comes from Viscum album, assembly GCA_963277665.1. Lineage (NCBI taxonomy): Eukaryota > Viridiplantae > Streptophyta > Magnoliopsida > Santalales > Viscaceae > Viscum > Viscum album. The sequence continues at coordinate 855,080,295 of OY728123.1, read as the reverse complement.
ATGGAATCAATTTATCTAAATTTAAATCACATAATTTTCAGAAAATAATTTAAAATTAATTTTCGTTGTCAAAATAAAAAATCTGGCATTTAAAAAGTAAAAACTACCAAGAGATTGACATGTGTTTTTGTTGAATTAAAAAGTGAAATCACATCAAATTACCTATATTATATTAAATTTTAAAAATAAAATCTAATTATACTTTAAAACCACTCAAATATATAATTTAACACTATGAGTTATTTGTGTTAAAAAATTTGATTTCAATTCAAATTTAGTGTTTTTTCACTATTTATCAAAATATGAAAGTTATCAGAAAAGTACCAAAAAATTATCCAAATTAAAATTTTTATGCCCCAATTATAAAAATGAAATTAATTTTCATCAAATTAAATATATAAATGTGTCAAATATTGGATTAAAAAAGGGTTCCCCATTAATTTTCAGAAAACATAATTTTTTTAAATATACTTTGTTATCTAAAAAATTGAATTTGTCTCTATAATATGTCAAAGAAACACATAATATGGATGATAAAATTATATACAGTATATAAAATTCCAATGTAGATAATATTATTCATAACCACATTTTGAACGGCAGGTTTGGTAAGTCATGGTGTGCTGGATCTCGGTGTTACATGTGGCGCAAGCTATTAAATTGCTTTAAAGAGATATCGTACTATGAAATTTTTAGGTGTTACATTCTACCGTCCTTCAAAAAATTTTGTCAGGGAAATTTAAAATGTTTTTTGAAAATAAAAAACTGAAAATAAAAAATAACATTGTGGAATACCCACATCAAAAATAGGATTAATAATATTTATTCATAATCGGAGGGAAAGGGAAATGAAAATGACCCCACCAAATTAGTGTTTCGAATAAGAGAGCATTGGTGGGCATGATAGACACATAATTGTAGGGAAAACATAAATATTCATATGGAGTAATTGAGGTAATCAATCCAAAAAAAGTGAATAGTAATTGTAAAATTGAGCGCCTCAAATCAATCATCTATGATGATTTAATGTATCATCGGTTCAACAAAACAAGAGGTATTAGTAGAACCCATTTTTTAGATACAATTTTTCATGATATATTTTCACCTCATCCCTTAAACTAGGAAATTAATGTTCAAAAATTATTATTTTTACACCTAAAATTCATTTGGTAAATCATAAGGTCCAAAAGTATTTCCTTAATCCTCTATATGATTATTGAAATCTAAAAGGATAGGTCAGAGTATCTAATAAATTATATTTTACCCTTATACAAAATTTCAATTTCCCAACATAATCAATTCCAACACTTATACTTATCTAAAATACTTGAGTCCAAACTCACATTATAAAAATATATATGAGAGGTAATCAAAATGAAGATCTCCTCTTCCACATAACAATATGTGAATACCTTCATCATGTATTTTCATAAAACATGGTAACACATTGATTTACCATAAAACCTTATTGAATACAGGAATGTTCCCTTATTCTTTATAGAATAATAGATAAACTCCTTAAATTGAAAAATTTTGTAAACTCCAACATTGATGGAATAAACAAACCCTTAATTTGTTCCACGGAAGTCAATAATATCAAATATTCTTTATCCAACTCAATTATCTCTTATTCCAAAATCATTAACTAAGTATCGAGACTATATTGAGGTTTATCTTTCCTACAACCATATATTATCCAAAACATTTAACCTGATATTGAGTCACTTTTATTTGTACCACACAATCTCAATTACTTAATGAAATCTTACTATTGTACAATCCTTATTTATTTCCATAACACATATAACTAGTACATCATTGATACAACACATAAATGTCATAATTCATAAATCTTGAAACACAAATACATTAATTATTCCTCATCGACCATAGTAATAGCTTATGCTTGACCTTGATCCCTTTAATTCTTATGAGCTATATTTCTATAATGCTTAGTACATTTATTTCTATATTTTCCCATATCAATACTGTTGAAACAATGAATAATATTATTTTCTTTGTTCCCTTTGCATTTTTTCCCTAATTTCCCTTTTCTCCACACATGTAAAAAACACTCAGTATTTTCAAGATACTCCTTCTGTGATTATTTCCACAGTTATCATATATGGGAAAAATCCATCTTTCCCTTAATTCCATTATCTGTCTTTCTCTATTCCATCCTCTTATTCTCTAGCTTCACTTCAAAGACATTGGACTTATATAATTCATTACTTATCTTAAAAACCCATGATATTATTTCCTCATTTGATGAGAGTACATGGGGGGATATTTCCTTTTGAAATGTTGGCTTAAGACTATAAAATATATGATCCTTCATAATCTTTGGGACATATGTATTTTTTTAGTTCTCATTCCTTCTACTGGGTCCCATTTCTAAATGACGACATACACTAGGTTAGATCAAATCATAATGTATAATAAAAAAAAAATAAAAATTATCAACATTAATGGAAGATATTTACACATATAGTCTCATAATCATAAAAATGGTTTCTTTGAAAACATAATTAATCATAAATCATTCATAATTGTTTATAGGGAAAATTTGAATTTCCCTAAGCATATCCCCCCAAGAGTGTCAAACTAGGTGTGAAGTCAGACTGTTTGTTGTGTACTAGGATACCGTGGGTCAAGCTAGAAACTCCTTGTCAGAGTTTTCACTCCAAGGTACATCTGTGCTAGAAACACTTTCACATATAGTATTCATACAGGGATGTATAGCTTGGAAAACCCACATAACATCTACATTACCAATTTTTTTTGAATGTTCATCTGTACTAATCCTCAAAATCTATCTTATGGTAATATTTTATAAATAGTGTTTTTCTATATATAGTTTCCATGGTTATTTCTAAGCTTCCTATGATACCAATTGTAATGCCCCAACAACAGTTTACCAGAACCAGGGAATTATTTTAACACATTGGCATGATTAGAAGGAATAAAGTCTCGAAGGACTGATTAATTTAGCAGTCTTTGAAAATATATTAGATACATGAACATTACATCACACATTAAAACATAAAACACAATATTAATAATCCTTTTATAACTTCATTATTACCCTTTCTTAACCCTCAATATTGATCATTATATACTTCCTGGAATCATGGGAATACAAAACATAAGAAAGGGGTGATCTCAGATGCACAGTAAGGGTAAATAATTTAGCAGAAGCTGTAAACATTTCCAGAAAGATGTGTAATAAAATCAACAAACTTTTTAAACATAAATTCCATGACCCATCCCCCTAGGCTCATGCTGTGTCTACCCCAAGCCCGCGTTCCAATGGCTCGGGTCTGGAGACAAGAACCGGAAAGGCATTTCCGTATAACGAGAAGGAAATTCCCTTAAAATTGTACAAACACATATAATAGAATTCAACAAGAAGAAAACACTACGTAACTACTATAGTAAAAGAGTGATGAATGTAAGGGTCTTGAAGACAAGATCAACTGGAAAAGTACATGTAAAACGGAAAAGTAAAATACAACAAGAATAGTGGAAACATCTCCAAGTCCATCCACTAAGGATCTTACATGAAGGTTAGGTACAAATATACTCTTCAACACTCCAATTATTCCTATCTCCTCCTCAATCATCCTAGTCTTGGCTCCCAAAACCTCATCCTAGATGCTCGTCGTCTACACAAGACACAACTAGGTGAGGGTGAAGCCTGTGCAGGGTTGAGTAGAAAATTACACAGTAGGGACTCAGAGACCCCCGTAAGACACTTGGAAATAAACTTTGGAAAAACGACATCTCATGATCTTAATCGGAAAACACAAGCAACAGACACAGCTCAATTAGGGTCTTAGTTCAAACAATGTTTTCATCGAATTATAGAAGTACAAATGATTTTTCAAAAAGCTAGATCATCATACTCTATCAAGAGGCACTGCCGCGAACCATACAATGTTTGACCTACACCGGATCGATAGGTTACTAACCCCGTAACGTCCCACACAGGTTCTGATCCATTGTGGATCTGTATATCGCTGAACCATGACAGGCCCCTCAAAGGCTTTTCCTCCTAGAGGAGCATGTTGCTAATCCATACAAGACCGCTTGGTGCTGATCAACACTAGACTACTAGGTACTGAACCACACATGACAGCTAGGTGCTGACCCACATAGGATCACTCGGTACTATCCTTCGTATCATCTATCTCCAACCTCCACCTCAATACTAGCCACTGGATTCCTCACACCCGGTGTGATCATGTTCAATAGAGTCTGCCACTTGAGATATCTGTCATACCTTGACTTCTACTAAGCTCCCCAAAATAGTATCCCAAATTACATCCATGTGGTAATGGTTCTAATGTGACAAACAACGAGTCAATCTGACACCCTGTCTATGAGTTATATGCATTTCAGTTTTGGGGGCCCGGTAGGAATTGGGTTCAATCCAAACCGACCATACTCCAAATTTCTCCAAAACTCAAGTGAATTATTCCAAAAATAGTTTTCCTAATCCAAGGTACCTAATGATATAGATGGTTTGTCAAATGGAAGCATTGTTCCCAAGTTATGACCCTTTAAATGATTTTGGGCCCAATCGGGCCCGGGTTGGGTTCGACCTTGTCGGAGTGACCTGGCCCGACCCATTCTGTTCTGGGCTACAATGGACTTGGCCCGATAGGCCAGGGTCTGGCCCGTCCCGCATTGGGGGTGTCCTGCAAAGGACGACCCACGAAGTGCAGCACGCAAGGGCGTCCCGACCCGTATAGGATGAACCGCAAAGGGGCCGCCTGACTCGAAAGGGTGTGGCTCGCTACGGTGGTGGCCCGCTGGGGTGGTGGTTGGGAATGGTGGTGGCCCAGTAGGAAGGCAGATGGTGAGGGAAGCGGCTCGGATAGGTGATGTCCCAATAGGGAGGTGACCTGATCTAAGGGGGAGTGCGACCCACAGTGGGGTATGCCTTAGATGGAGTGGGGAGTGTGTCCCCCCGATCTCTCGAACTCCCAAACGTCCTGAAAGAAATTTGTTTTGAAAAGAGGCATCACTGTGTGGTAACCTCATAGTTGTTGCGGAACCTGCTGGAGGCGAGGGTTAGACCTCCACCATGGCTTCGGCTGTAGAGTTTGTTCGTCGGTGGCACAGTGGTTGTGTCGCTTCGCTTTATACTACTGGTAGTCATACAGGACGCCTCCTCTGTTCACCAAAAATGAAATGCCACATACCTTTGCTCACTGGTAGTGAACGATGGTGTGCCACACCACCTCCGCGGTTGGCCGGTGTCAGCTGCTCTGATGGCTGTCGTGACTCTGTGATGTTGTCTCCACTTGCGGTGTGCATCAGCGTACGACCTCCTTTGTAGTTGGTCAGTGCCACCGCGCCAACTTTCTTCCCTGGTGGGTGAACGATTAGTAAAGTGGCAGAGGGTTCAGGCCATGTTTTTTAGTCCAGTGCCAACCGTGTTAGCCTCTAAAGAAGGGGAAGGACAAAGAGGGTTCAATTAATTCACTTTAATTCAAAATTATAAAACAAAACACCTACATCAGAAACCATTTGGAGAGAATTCCCACTTGAATCTAGAACTATGATCTGTATTCCCGCAATAGGCTTCTAATGACAATTCTTGCACGTCGCCGTTTAGTTCAGGGATTCTAGGTCTCTTTTCACTACTATCTAGAACCGGCTCCGTCCTCTAAGGGTTTGTTGTCTCAACACTCCTTCAGCACTTCTTTGCTCGGAAAAACTGTTCCAGTACCTCCCCCCAAGATCCATATATATAGAATAGGGGGAGGGTATGTAACGATGATGGGAATTATTGGGTATAATTAATTAGGAAGCTTCCCAATTTCCCCAACATTATTGTTTCTTGGGTTCTAGGGTCAAGCCTTTTAATGGATTGACTCACCATTGGCCCCACACATCTCTTATTCATTGTAGTTTATGAATGAAAATAAAATAATAAAATTATTTCTTTTATTTTCATTTAAGAATTCACAAAATATAACTTTTTCTCCTGACCTATTGTTGTCAATGTAAAGACTGCCTTATGAGAATCTCGGTGCTACGAATTCAACGGCCCCCTCATATTTTCAATTTGAGCACCAATTCAATAGTTAAAAAATACCGCTCACATATTTACTGATTGTACCTTAAAAAAGTATAGAAATTCATTTAGGCCTCACCGGGCCTCAGAATCACACACCATCAATTTTTGCAGACACTTAATAATTTCATATAATTTAAAAAAATTACATTAAAAATTCGGGTCATTACATTCTCCCCACCTTAACGATTTTTTTCCTCAAAAGACACAACATAGAATAATGAAACAAAAGGGGGTATTGAGCATGAATCTGAGCCTCTCGATCCCATGTGCTCTCCTGGAGGTATCCGTGATTCCAGTGAACGTGCACTAGAGGTATCGACATCCCACAATGGACTAGTTCTTGTTGATCCTCAATCTCCACGGGAACGTCTATAAATGTCACCCCATCATCGAAGTCCAGCTTGCTATGGCAGATGATGTGAGATCGGTCATGCACATATCTCCTCAGCTGTGATATGTGGAAGACGTCATGAACCCTCTCCAATTGCGGTGGAAGTTCCAAGTAGTATTCCACCTCACATATCCTCTGAAGTATCAGAAAATTTATGATAATATTTGGTGATAACTTGCTACCTCGGAAAAAACTATGTAGTCCCTGTCGAGGAGAGACTCACAAGAATACGTGGTCCCCCTACTAGAACTATAAAGGTCACTGTATCATATAATCATAAGACTTCTGTCTACTCTATGCAGTCTTCATCCCCTCCTCGATGACCGTCACCTTCTCAAAGGTAGCTCGTACCATCTCTGGACCCATAAATTCTTACTCTCCTAGGTCTATCCTGCATAGAGGTGATCTCCAAGGTCGACTTTATAGGGACTTGAATGGTTCCATACCGATGGTGGAGTGATAACAATTTTTTATCTGAAATTCACAAAGTTAAATTGGTCCCCAAAACTACATACAAAATCTACAACGCATAAAAGAAGCATGTCCTCCAGTGTCTGTATGGTCCGCTCTGTCTGACCATCCATTTGAGGGTGAAAGGTGGTTCTCAAACACAACTATGTCCTGAATGTATTCTATAATCCCTTCCACAGATGGTATGTAAAATGTGTGTCATGGTCAGAGATGATCGTCGATGTCACCCCCTAATGTCGCACAATCTAATGCACAGAGATGCATCCCAATCTCTCTACTGGTCCCTTCTCTTGTTTTGGTAGGATATCGGCTGACTTGGTGAGTCAGTCAATGATCTCCCATATGGAATCCTGTCCCCTAGACATACATGGAATCCTTATCAGAAGTACCATGGAGATCCAATCCAACATCCATTCTGTAACATCTAGTGGATGAGCTAAGCTTGCTGGAACCTGATGCTCGACCTTGACTTGCTGACAAGTGAGGCATCATGAAACAAACTCTGCCATTATCTTCTTTATCCCTAGCCACCAGTGATAACACCGGAGGTCCTGTTACATATTCTCTATACTAGGATGTACCACCAGAGGGGATATATGGAACTCCCAAAACTCCTCCTCCTATAGCATCAATGGTACCATGGTACGTCCTATTAAGAGGATAGTGTGCTCCTCTCCTTCTAAAAATCAATCAGGTGCCTATCCAGAGGATATTTGATCACGTCGTGTTTCGTAGTCAATATACCCAAGCTGTGCCTCCATGTCTCGATTAAGGAGTGGGGTAGTGACTGTCCGAGACTGAAGGTTAGGTGATCCATCTCTTTCCATGAAGGAAATCTACAACGCAGTGAGCTACTCTATTGCCTCACTCAAAAACTACAGACCAGACCTCTGATTGAGCTTATCTGCTACTACGTTACTCTTCCTAGGAGTAAAGACTATCTCATATTTATAGCCCTAGAGGAACACAATCCATTGGCACTGTCTCAAGTTCAGGTCTTTCTAATAGAATATATACCTGATACTCTTGTGATCATATTACACTATAAAACAATCACCCATCATGTAATGTCACCACACCTTCAAGGCGAAGGCCACTTCTGCTAACTGCAGGTCATGGGTAGAGTAGTTCTTCTAATGTTTCCTCAGCTATCGTGAGCCATAGTTGATCATTTCTTGCTCCTGCATCGGGACACACCCATGTTCGGTCCCTGATGCATCGTAGTAGACTACATAACAAAATCAATCATCAGGTAGCTTCAAGATGGGGGCACTCATCAGTCTCTGCCTCAGCTCCTGGAAACTCTGCTGGCATCTATCCATCATCATGAAGGGATTTTCCTTCATTTTCAAGATTACAAGTGTTCTGCATCTCTATAAAAGTTAGTTACCAATCTCCAGTAGTAGCTATCCAACCCCAGGAAACTCCACACGTAGGTCACACTCCTGGGTGGTTTCTAAGAAAGTAAAATCTCTATCTTCCATGGATCCACTACAGCTTCAGCCTCTTAGATAACGTTTCCTAGCAAGTGGACCTATCATATCTAGAACTGGAACAAAGAGAGATTACCAAAAATCTAGTTCTCTCAGAGGGTACCAGAACTATCTACAGATTATAGGCATGCTCCTCCTCTGTCACTGAGTATATCAAGATGTCATCGATGAACTCCACCCCAATGTGATCAAGGTATGGATTAAAGATCATGTTAATGTGTCCCATGAACACTTTTGGGGAATTGGTCATGCATAAAGTAATAACCAAGAACACATAATGGTCGTAATGACATCTGAAGTCCGTCTTATGCACATCCTCATATCGTACTCTAAGTTGATGATAGCCCGATCTCAGCTCTATCTTAGAAAACCAACAAGCTCCCTTTAGCTGATCGAGAAGATATTAAATCCTCGGAAGTTGATACTTGTCCTTAAAAATCACCTGGTTCAGGTGCCGATATTACACAAAGAGTCTCAAACTCCCATATGCCTCCTTGGAGAACAAATTCGGTGTTTCCCCTGGAGAAACATTTGGCCTTATGAAGCCATTTCCCAGAAAGTATTCCAAATATACCTGTAACTCATGAAGCTTCGTTGGAGCCATCCAATATGATGGGGTAGATATCAGTGTCATCCTGGGTTACAAGTTGATGTAAAAGTCTATATCTTTGCATGGAGGTAGTGCTAGAATATCATCAGGAAAGACATTGGAATACTGATCCACCACTAAAGGAAAACTCAGACTCTGAACATCAACTACTCTGAGGGAAAGACTAGCCAACTGATGTGTAATCAGTTGCACCATTCTCTAGGTAAGTCCACCTAGTTCTACAATAGTTCACTTATCACCAGTGAAGGAAAACATGGTCCCATCTATGTGGACACACCACAGTTTGTGCCTAATATAGTCAAACTGAGCATGGACTATAGATAACCAGTCCATACCCAAGATGACATTGTAAGCCATTGACACCACTACAAGGAGATCATAGACAAATATCTCTACTCCTTGAGTAAGCTCACACTACAGACACCGGTGTTTAATCGTCAAATCCTCTCCCGTAGGAGTCTTTAGTTGTATGGTTCAATCCAATAGCTCCACCATAATCTTTGAGCTCTGAATGAGGGAAGTGGAAATAAATGAGTGACTGGAACATGGGTCTATAAGTACTAAAACTAATGTGGAGAAGACATATATCACACCTCTAATCATCTCTAGATCACTATGGTCATAGGCCTATGCTTCCTGGAGCTGGGCTCGTCCCTGTCCACGTGCTCCATGTGATCGGGGTGGGAACCCTGGCGGTGGTTGTGGTAGAACCTCGAATCGTCACCCGCCGCCTGATGTACGTCCAACTACTCTGCCATGTCTACCACCATACATAAATCCACACTCGAACCTCTGACTCTGCCTCGGTAGTCCCTCGACTGTCTTCTGGTCATCCGTATGATGGGTCAGGTAGTCGTGAGCCATGTGGCCCTTCCTGATGAACATGTAACACTGCTTTTCCCTCACATAACTTCCATTTCCTTGCGAACCCAACACCACCGACCCTGCATCCCAGGGTCATCCACAATAATGTATGGTCTAGATGGACCTCTATATCATATGAATGCTACCTTCTATAGATGAATCGGCTACCTGACATCCGGTGGTGGCCCTTGTTGTCAGTTCCTACTCTGTTTGGAAGCTCTCAAAAAAATGTGCTCTTTCTAGCACCCCATCTTGAGTTAGTATGCTGAGAAATACCTTCGATGCTCTAATATCCAATGATAGACCATAAAAAAAGGTCCGGGACTTTAAGAAAGGGTCTTGTACCATGTTGGTGGAGTTGCGAGTGAGATCAGTGAACCTCACTGAGTATGAGGCAACTGTCATTCTCTCATGCTATAAGTGTAGTAACTCATGTATAAAGATAGAGCATAAGGTATATCAGACGAACTCTACCCAGAAGAGGCCCTCAAAGTCTGACCAAATGAGGGTCACCTCATAGTGTATCTGGATTATCAAGATCCACCATCTCCCAGAATCTCCCTAGAAGAGACTGGATGCTTTGATCACCATATGGTTAGCTGGTGTCCCAACCAGGCAGAAGACTCTGTCCACAGCCGCTAGCCGGTCCTCAACTACCTACGGGTCTGTCTCACCATAGAACCTCAGAGGCCTCTTCTACTGAAACTCATGCAACATGCTCAGTTGGTGTGAACCATCTACTGGTGGGGCTGGTGGAACGGATGGTTGATGGGTAGTGGTGCTGCTAGTATACCACACAAAGGTGATAACACCGTTAGAGGGCCATGAACCGAGGTCTTACTGCTCGGTGGGCCGTCATCGTGTACTCTCTTAGAAATACTGGCTGGTTGTATATGTGGAAGCATCCTAAAATAAGACATGTGTTCTACTGTAAATAAGTTATAACTGGTGACCTGACATAAGAGATCAAAAAGAAAACATTTCAAATCACACACAATAAGTGCTTCCGTGTACTAAGTCAGAAATTAGAATTCAGGGTCATGGTGTATGGATACATCGGCCGACACACCAAAACTGGACTCACTGAACTAAAATACAAACACATAACACTTAACACTATTGACACATTGAAAAGACCAGAGTCATAGTTCTTCGGTATAACCGAACTCCTCTGATACCACTTTTTCACGACCTATCCCCCAGGGCCCATGCTATGACTACCCCATGCCCGCCTTCCAAAGGATAGGGGTTGGTGATGAGAACTGAAAAGGAGTTTCCATGTAATTTTAAGGAATATAATTTAATATTGTAATGTCACATAGACTAGAATGCAACAAGAAACAACCAATAAGTAACTACAATAGTAACATAGTGATAAAAGTTAGGGGTCAGAACACAAGACCAAATGGAAAAGTATAAGTAAAAATGAAAATTAAAATAAAACTGGAAAAAGGGAAACAGATCCTAGGTCTCCTTTCAAGGATCCTACATAATATTTAGGTATATATTTCCACTTCAACACTCCACTTCTTCCCATCTCCTCCGCGTACCACCTGGTCCTGGCTCCCACAAACCTTAGCCCAACTACTCATCATCTGCACAAGACACAACAAGGTGTGGGTGAATCTTGTGTAGGGGTGAGTATACAAATTTCCAGTAGGGACACCAAGACCCCCAAATGTCTCTCCGAATTCCACAAAATAAAAACATCAAAGCATTATCTCAATCCCAAAAACCCAAGCAATAGACACAGCTCAATTAGAGTCTCAGCTTAAACTAGGTTTTCAGTGTAGTATAATAGTACATATGATTAGTCACAAAGATAGATCATGCTAATCTTTCAATAGGCACTGATACTGACCATACAGTGTCAAGCCCACATACGATTGATAGGTAACTAACCCCTGCAATTACCCACACATGATCTGATCCACCCATGATCAGAATATCATTGAACCACGACGGGCTGCTCTATGTTAGGTCATCATCGGGTCGCAAGGTGTTGATCCAAACAGGACAGCTAGATGTTGATCCACACAGGAACGCTAGGTGATGATCCAATGGGGATAGCTAGGTGCTGACCCACACAGGAACACTCGGTACTACCCTTCATATGATATGTCTCCAACCACTGCCTCACTTCCAACCATTGGATTTCTCAAACCTGGTGCGCTTGAGTTCTTTTGATTATACCACTCGAGATATTCGTCATATGAAAACCAAAAATAATCTCCATAAAGGAGTAACTCAATGGACCACCATGTCGTAAGGGTTCCAACATGATAGACGATGTGTCAATTGGACACCCAGTCTGTGAGTTATAAGCCTTTTTATTCTGGGGGCCCGATTGGATTTGGATTCGATCCAACCTGGACATACTCCAACTGCCTTCAAAAATCAAGTGGAGTAGGCCAAAAATGATCATCATGATACAAGGGCCCCAGTGATGTAGACTATTCATCAAACGGATGCCCAGTTCCCAAGTTTTGGCCCTTTAAATTTTTTTTGGACCTGGTCGAGCCTGGGTCGGGTCTGAACCTGTCAGACTAACCCGGTCTGATCCGCTCTGGACTGGGCCGGGGAAGACTCAGCTCGCTGGGCCGGGGTCTGGCCCAACCTACAAGGGGGCGGCCCGACCCATATAGGATGACTTGCAAGGGGGCGTCCCGACCTGCAAGGGTCGGCCGAACCTGTAAGGTGTGGCCCGACCTGTAAGGAGCAACCCACAAAGGCGGCCCGACCGACAAGGGGGTGGCTCGCTAAGGTGGAAACCCGGAAAGGAAGTGTCCTTGTAGGGTAGTGGTCTTGAAAGGAGACAACACATTAGGGTGACAGCCTAGAAAGTCATCATCCAACTAGGGAGGTTGCTGGGTAGGGCGGCGACCAGCTATGGGGACGGCTCGGTAGGGGGCTGCCCTCTAGGGTGGTTTCCCGTTTGGGTGAGAGCCTAGTTTGAGAGGGAGCGCGGCCCACTATGGTGTTTTCCCTAGCTGGTGCTTGAGTTGTGACCCTCTGGTCTCCCAAACTCATGAATGGCCTTGAGTCCATTCGGTTTCGGAAGCGGTGGCGCCATCAGGGTGCCACTTGGTCATCACAGAACCCACTGGAGGTGCAGGTTCGGTGTCCAGCGGAGCTTCTGTTTGCGTGTTGGTCAAAACCCCTCCTGCTCCCCTACAACATAGTGGTGACACAACCACCATTTTCATGGTCGGCCGTCGTGCCGACCACCTCTCCCTTTCGCTGCAACTGACAAGCCGTGACCCGTTGCTCACAAGCGGCGCACCACACTCCATTTGCAGTCAGCTGATGTCGGCCACTCTGATGCCTGCCGCAGCTCTGGGTCGTGGCCTCCTCTAATGGAGTGCATCCTTAAAGGACCTCCTTCATAGCCGATCATTTCCATCACACTGTCGGTCTTCCATGGAGGGTGTAAGATTAGAATTCGGGTGGGGAGGGGGTTCGGGTTGTGTTCATTAGATCTGTGCCCTCCATGTTAACTCGTAAACAAGGGGATGATAAAGGGGGTTCCATAAATTCACATAAATTGATAACAATAAAACAAAACCCCATCCTTGAAAACCCGTTGGAGAGAATCCATGCTTGATGGTGTAATGATGATCTTTGTTCCCACCAGAGGCTTCCAACAATGATGCTTGCACGTCCTCCTTCAGTTTCGGGTTTCTAGGTCGCTCATCTTTGCTCACCAGAACCAGCTCTATCCTCCAAGGGTTTGGAATCTCAGCACACCTTCAACACTTTTTTTGTTGGTGAATCTTTTCCAGTACCACCCCCATGCTAAATATATATATGTGAGGGGGAGGGTAAGTCACAACGTTTGGAATTAATGGGTCTTATTAATTAAGAAGCTTCATAATTTCCCCAACGTTATTGTTACTTAGGTCATAGTGTCATGCCATTTTCTAGATTGACACAACGTTGGCCCCACACACTACTTATTCATTGTAGGTTATGAAAGAAAATAAAATTATAAAATTATTTTATTTCATTTCATTTAAAAAGTCACAAAACACAACTTATTTCTCCAAACCTACTGCGGTAAAAGAAAATTCTCCCTTATGTGAATCCCGATGCTATGGATTCAACGGTGGCCTCATATTTTCAATCAGAGAATCAGTTCAAATATTAGAAAATATCACCCATGCCTATACTAAATTTACCTTTAAAAAAGTTTAGAAATTTATCCTGGGAAAACTAGGCCTCAGAATCACGTGCCATCAATTTTTGCAGACTCATAATAATTATATATAATTTAAAAAATAAGAGATGTAAAATCTAGGACTTTACATAAACAAGAACATAATAAAGAAAAAATAGATCAATTATTACCACATTAATATGGCCATGAATATTCTACTAGTCGAATAATCACAAGTAATAATTAATTTCATAATAAGGGAATTCATAATACTGGACATCATAACCACATAGTCAAAGCCTCATGTAATGACTCTAAATATTTTTTTTCAAGGCCTTGTCCCAAGACACTAACTTATCTAATGAGACCTACTGAATCATCGAGTGGCTATATCACGCCCCCCGTCACTTACTATGTCCAGTCCATTTTTCATATGAAAATGATGAACCATAACATTATCATTTGTATTAAAACAACCATACGAAATCTTAATACATTAACCATAAAGCATGAATCTAATAAAAATAGCGCATTCAGAGTCAGACATACCATAACTCATTCAATACAATATGGGAGATTATATTATAGTAAATCAACATCAATCAAGGATAATATCCAATAAATAATGTGGACATAGTTGAAAATAATCAATAAAAATCTTTGAGAGAAACACCTCTTTTCATGAAATCTTTTAAAAGTCGCACAATTTATAAAGGAAATCATTTCAAATCTATTTTTTAATAAATGTGTCTCATAACACTATGAAAGTTTTGATTGAAATTAACACTTTAAACCAATCATGTCCACGTAAATGATTCCTTTAATATCATTTTCAAAACATGGACATTAATTAATTTTTATAAAAAAATAAATCTGTAAAAACATTTAAAATGATGATCTAGTTAAATAGTGACATCCAAAAAACAATAAAATATTCAATTTGAAATATTTTTTATGAAACATGTACATGTATGATAAATATGTCCCAATAATTACTTACACATAATCAATCATGGATAATAATGTGATTTTTGAATTAACCCTTGCACTTTACCTTCCTTTAGTCGAGTGTACGTTTCACCTCCTGTATAATGTCCATAAAATGTTGTTAAATTATTATACAACCATATTAGTATTTATGATATCATATATGATTAATTTATTACATTACACTACCCATTTAATAACATTATCCTTGTTAACATAATATTTCAAGTAATAATTGCTTTCTTTATCGTACATGTTTAAACATGTTATTCTTGATCGTATCAGTTAGATCACGATTTAAATATTTCAGGAATATAAAACATGATTTATATATTATATATATTTAAAATCCAAATATTTATAACATATAGATAGATATATGAAATTAAAACACTATTTATGGAGATGGTAGGTCGTACGTACGATTAAACGTTGTTTCTATTCTAATGTCATACTGAACAGAAGTAAGTGAATGAGATGAATACATACATACATACATTCATATATATATATATATATCCAATATCATTATAATTTAATATATTACATATTAATAATATATATTTTTATAATCATTATTGAATGGTGAACATGGAAATGAATCACATCCCGTCCGGGAGACGGTAAGCCGTATGTACGGACGAGCGACTATATAATTCTATTAATGGTGAAATATTATGTAATTGGATGGATAATATATATACAGAATAATTAAAATGATATATTTATAATTTAAATCAATTTTACTCATTATTATACCCATCGAAATAATTAAGTGTTGAATAACTAACTACACCACAACGTGGAGACTGTAAGCCGTACATACGCGCATACGAATAATTTTTCATTACTAGGATGGATAGAATAATGAATATGATTATACCATATATATTATAATATCTTAGTATGTATATGGTACTGGAGTTATTATTTTGGGATGTGAACAATAAAGTAATAGGAAGTAGAAGAAGAAAAATACATTGAAAGAGGTGTTGATGTAATTACCTATTATGTGGTTTCTTCCTTTTGATTTGAAAAAGGGCTCTATAGGATGGATTTTTTTTTATCAAAGTAAGGCCAGAAGGGTTAAGTTAAGGTAGTTGGTAAGAGATTTGATCATGGGGTGCCTGAACCAGAAGCCTTTCGAGGTGTGAATTTAAGAGAAGGTGATGTACCCTTTTATTGGAGAGGTGAGGGGCACTCTAGGAAAATATTTAAATATTATTTTATTATAAAAACATTTAATGTTTCTAAAGGATCATAATGGATCTATTTCGAGAATATGGTGGGGGTGGGTCATCATCCTTTATCCAATTGGTTTTATATATGTTTAGGTCACCATATTGGCCTTAACATTAATATTTAACCATTATTTTAATAATTTAACTCTTACGATGTTTTCTTGTATTCACACACTATATGGTTAATAAAAATATTATAAAATGTCAATATAACCTAATGTGGTTATTTAATGATATATATAACATTATTCAAGTCCTTTGGCCTAACTGTATATTTTTAGGACTATTATAGAATTTAATAAAATGGTATTTGTTTAAAAAACTTATTTAAGTCACTTTTGACACTATTTAGTGTTGTCTTTTTGTAAAATTCAACGCAACATTATTACTTCCAAAAAAATAAATAGAATCAACCCTAAAATTTCATATTCACCTCTAAAATTCTTTTTTGGCATAAAAACATTCAAATTATATTTATTTTCACATTTATTATATCATTTATTTTATTCCTTCATTAATAAGGAAAATGTTGTATCATTATTGTGTCATACATAAATATATTTATATTATGTCTAAAAATTATAAACAAAATTATGTAGGAAATATTTTCATTTTTATAATGAATATTTATAATCTAAAATATATCTTATATAACCCAATATAATTTTTTACTAAAAGATATATCTTTAAGCTACTGTTTCTTTAAATTTAAATTAATTTTTATAAAGTGTCATTTTTACATACATGTGGCTCTAAGGGGTCCCCAAATCAACCCAATGATGCCCATGGTTAGACCACTATCAGTAAATATGGTTTGAGAATGTGTTAGGGTAATTTAATATTATTATAATCTTATTTTTTACCCTTATTTACTAGATTTACCCTTTAACTATGGTAAACAAAATATTTACTAAAGTTACAATTCATAATTTCTAAAAATAAAATTTACCTATTTAAAAAAATTTAACCTCATGATTCCAAATATGTAATCAATTTTTCAATACTAAATAAACTGAAGGTGTAGATTTAAATAAATATTAATTTCCATTGTCAAAATTTAAAAACATGTTCTTAAGAAGTACAAATAACCAAAATATTGACATGAGTTTATGTATAATTAAAAGGTAAAATTACAACCAATTACGGAAATTGAATTAAAGGGTAAAAAAATACAATTATACATTAAAACCACACAAATTTATAATTTAACACTATAAATTATTTTGATTAAAAAAGATGTTTTCAATTAAAATTTAGTAATTTTTCACTGTTAATCAAAATATTAATGTTAACAAAAATGTAACAAAAAAATATCCAAAATAAACTTTTTTATGTCACAATTATTAAGATATATTTAATTTAATCAAATTTAATATATAAAAGTGTCAAATATTGCATTTAAAAATGGTTCTCCATTAAAAGGTGGGAAAAGGAATTTTTTGAGAGTTTTGTCTTTTAAATGAAAAATTTAATTTGTACCTATATTTTGTCTAAGAAACATATAATATGGATTTTAATATGATATGGAGTATAAAAAATTTACAATTAAATTAAAAATATGTATAACTGCTTTTAAAATGACTAGTTTAGAAGGTTGTGGTGTGCTCGAACTCGATGTTGCGTGTGGCACAAGCTGTTGAATTATATTGAAGAGATAACGTACTATGAAATCCTGGGGTGTTACAAAATTTCATTCCAGATTTGAAGTATCTCTTTTTGATGAACCTTTCATGAGGCTTTTTAATGTATTCATCTTTTCTTTCTTCATCATTGAACTTTTTTATAAAAAGATAGGCAATGTACCCAACTCTTCCCCAGAAAAAACAAGATAGAGGTATATTTCATTCAAATTTCCCAGTTCTCTTCTTGCGTTTCATGGAATCGTGGGAAATAAATTCTTTTTACTCATCATCTTAGTCAACACAATCTCCTGAAATTTACAGTTTTTAGGTGGCTTGGAATTCTATTTCCTAGATTACTCGAGTCACTACATCATCAATGTTGAGTCTCATCTCATATGCCACCAGGCTTCTCAGTAGATTATCAAGAGAAAGTTTGGAATGATCCCTTCCTTCAAGATCTAAACCCATTTCATTATCAATGGGGAAAAGTCCTCTCAAAATTTTCTTTATAATATCAATGTCTTTGATCTCTTCTCTAACTCCTTTAATTTCTCCTACATCTTTAATAACTAGATTGAAGAGAGAGTCCACATTTTCATTTCAGGTGCATCTTATAACATCAAATCAATTGTGTAAAATATGGAGCTTCTCCTACTTCACTTTGAAATTAACATCATAAATGTTCTCTATTTTATCCCACATTGACATGTAAGATGTGCTAATCATTTCCTTTTGATAAATATGATCAGAAAGAGATGTAGAGAGAAAATTCTATGACTTTTCAATTGCATCAACCTATTTCATGTCTGTATCTGTCATCAACAGTCCTATTGGAGTAATGAATTGAATTCCCTATGCCGTATAAAATAAAAATTCCATTCCAATATATCGTAGGTGAGATCTCATCCAGTTTTACCAATTTTAATATTATATCCATAGAATATGGGAAATCCAATAATATTTACTGGATTCTCCATGATGGACAGATTCAACACCTAAAACCTCCCTCGGATGCCACATGAAGGACACTGGAACACCTAGAGAGGGGAGGGGTGAATCAGGATGTCAATGTTTTTTTAAACTTATTGATCTTTTTCATGACCCGTCCCAGTGGGGCCCGTGTGGAAACTCCCAAAGCCGACCTCTAATAGGCCAGGGGCTGGTGACTAGAACCGAGTAGGCATGTCACTAACGTGGGAGGCATTGCCTATTAACATGTAAACACACACATCTCTAAACCCACAATGCTTAAAAGTAAAAAAATCTAAAAATGTAATTTCATGCATACGCATAATTCCCAACCAATATAGTATGACAGGAATGTAAAGTATAGTAATGTAAAACCCTGGGCCAAAAGTACAATCCCAATGGAAGGATGTATGAAACAAAGTCCAACCTATAATTATTGGTACTGGGACTGCAATATGTAGTCGTAGGAACACTCCTCGGCCCACCTGATCTCACTGAGCATCGCCTGGTCCTGGTCCACCTAGAATCCTGTCAAAGGCTCGCTCGACTGCACAAGACATGACACGTGCGGGCAAAGACCGTGTAGGGTTGAGTATAACAATACATAGTAGGAAACCCCAAAAATGACATGTAATACAACAAAGAAAATACCAGAAAGAAATGATACATTCAGATCTAAAAAGTATATGTTTATAGAACATGTGACAAGAATATCCAGATATACTCATACGCGATCGACTATCATGAAGCCACCACTAAGATCCAGCACAAAGAATCCACTATGCACGTAACAGGGAGAACACACTCTTAGGTATGGATAGAGAGATAAGAAGTACTCGTTCCAGGAGAACTCACTCCACATGTAATTAAGAATACGATGCTAAGATGAGGATCACAACCAATAGATATGGAGTGATTCCAATAACTCAGTCTGTACTAAACCTCTAAGCAGAGGATCGGCACCCGGGTAAGGTAGGCCACGTTGATATAAAGTACTCTACCTAGGGTATCGGGAAGGAATAGAAGATCCAGATCTAAGTCTCTCAGAGGGGATTCCAAAAACACTATTTAGGAAGTCCTGCTGAAGGGATCATAATCCTATACTTAGGAAATGATACTAGAAACCTTCTGAGGAAATACCAAGGGTACATACCCTAAGAAATCTAGCCCAAGTCATGGAGGTAAAATGGCTCAAGCCATGTAAAACAGGTTACACGACATGTAGTAGGATCACATGACGTGTTCCTTGACTATGAGTACTACTTGTGTAAATAGACCATGTCTTTAGTCCAGGTGTGTAAAACTAGACTACTCGACATGTATAAGGATCACATGCCATGTCCACCCACCTAGGGTTCGGTCTTTGTACGCTGGCCATGTGCCCGTACACAGTATCTGTCTGTGTCGCCCAGCCCGTGTACCAGTACATGGGCTATCCCGTGTATCTGGCCGGGTCTGGCCAGGGAAGGGTATACACACCGTGTCCTTGGCTGTGTACCCAACCCTTGTCCGTGTAATCCCGTAGTACATGATAGGTGGCCTGCTAATGAACACAGGTTGTGAAGCCCATATTACATGCTGTGTAGTCAGAAAATTTCTAGAAGCGCTGACTTCTTCCCCGCGCCTTGGCCGAACCTTCATATTCACGATCTGTCATCCGTTTTCCATGAAACATGAGATCTCTATTCGCCTCGTCATTGTGATTCCAAATCCATGGGTTTCAGACCTTCAATCGGCTGGTTGATTGGTCTGCATCCATTGTGGAAATAAAAAAATGGGTAAGAAATAAAAAAGAGATCAAATGCCCTACTTGGATCCGCAGAGTTCATTGGAGAAGATCTGGTCGCCACGTCGTTGTCACTGGAAAAACTCATCAAGATCGTTGTCACTGCATTGGGTGGTTTCCTCCAGAACATTCCAGAACCACCAGGGGAAATTCAGGGTTATGAGATTTGTAACCCTGATCCCATGTGAAAACATTACTTAAAACATTAGAAAGATTTTGTTGGAGAAATATTTTATAAAATATTTCTATTAAATATTTTATTACGATTACATCCAATAACTAGATTTCACCACCGAGCTACGCTAGCTGATGTTAGGCCTCGCATAAGGTAAAATTGATGCTTTGAATGTAACTGTGCCCTTAGATTTCTGATCCAAGAAACCATTCAGGAATTATTACAATTTTTCAGAAAAACCACACACACACATAATTTAATTATTTAATTAAATTCAAGCATTTGTTCTAGGCTCACCGGGCCTCATAACTACATGCCGTCTCAATGCCTTTTCTTGAAATAATTCCTATATAATACAGAAATAATATACATAAAAATATGAGACATTATATCCTCCCCACCTTAGGGCATTACGTCCTCAAAAACCGAAAACAAGGGTTACTCAAAAAGATGCTGGTACTGCGCACGGATTTGAGCCTCCCGCTCTCATGTGCTCTCTTGGAGATTCCCGTGCTGCCACCGGACACGTACAAAGAGAATATCTCGACCATGAAGGATATTCTCCTACTGACGCTTGATCTCCACTAGGTACTCGGCAACTGTCACTTTGTCATCGATGTCCAGCTCTCCCTAGTCGATAACGTGCGAGGGATCATGCACATACCTCTTTAGCTGCGACACATGGAAGGAATAGTGTTCCCGGTACATCTGAGGAGTTAGAGCCAAGCGGTATGCCACCTCTCGAATGGTGACATACAAATAATGGAATGATAATGTTTTTATAAGAAAATTCCACCAGTGGTAGGTGATCCTCTCAGCTACGATCTAAGTCATGTATGCATGCTCGTAGCATATCTTCCAGAACATGGATGGTTCCCTCTATCTGACCATCAGTCTGAGGATGAAATGTTGTGCCCAAACGTAATTGAGTCCCAAAATATTCATGAAATCCCTTCCACAAATAGGAGGTGAAATGAGCATCACTATCAAAGATGATCATTGATGGCACTCCATGAAGTCGAACTATCTCCTGCACATAGAGGCGTCCCAAGCACTATACTGAACTCTGCTCCCGTATGGATTTGAAGTGGGTTGACTAGGTGAGTCGGTCAATGATTAGATAGATGGAATCGTGTCCCCTGTACATACATGGTAAACCCATCACGATGTCCATGGATATCCCATCCCACATCCAATCTGGAACCTAAAGGGGTTGAGTCAAACCCACAAGAACCTTGTGCTCAGCCTTTACTTGCAGACAAGTAAGGCACCGAGAAACAAACTCTGCCACGCTCTTCTGCATTCATGGCCACCAGAACTGATGTCGGAGGTCCTGGTACATCTTTTCCACAACTTGAGGCACCACCAACGGAGATGTATGGAGCTCCCTCAGAACCTCCTCCTGCAACCTCACGGGTACTACTGTGCGCCCCCTGAAAAGAACTACATGGTCCCCACCATTTAAATATCCATCAACATCATCACCTGTGGATATCTAACCACGTAGAGTCTCACAGCTTGCATCCCCGAGTTGTTCCTCTCTGACTCACTGTATGAGTGGATGGGTAACAAACATCGACTAAAGGTAAGTTCCCTCATCTCTATCTAGGGAGGATAATTGTAAAGAGGACAACTACCTCATCACCTCATCTAGAAACTGCAAACTGGATTTCTTATTGAGAGCATCTGCCACAATTTTCCCCTTCCCAAGAGTATAAATGATCTCAATGTCGTAATCGTGGAAGAAATCAAGCCACCGCCTCTGTCTAAAATTCAGATCCTTTTGATAAAAGATATATCTTAGACTCTTCTAATCAGAGTAGATGATGAACCGCTCACCCATCAGGTAGTGCCGACACATCTTTAATGCAAAGACTACCGCTACCAACTCAAGATCATGTGTCATGTAGTTCTACTCGTATGGCCTCAACTGACACGATCCTTAGGAAATCACCACTTTACTTTGCATCCAGACACAACCAAGCCCTGTTCCTAATGCCTCACAGAACACTACTTACTCGACACACTCTTTTGGTAGTCTCAAGATCGGGGCGCTCGTCAAAATCTGTCTCAAATGATGAAAAGCCTACTGGAATATCTTGGTCCATTCAAAAGGCTGCCCTTTTGGGTCAAAGTTGTCATGGGTGATGAAATACTGGATAAATCAGGAATGAATCTCCGGTAGTAGCCTGCCAACCCAAGGAAACTCCGCACATCCATCACTCTCTGGGGTGGCTCCCATGTTAACATTGCTTATACCTTGGCTAGGTCCACTGCTACACCTTTTGCTGAGATAACGTGTCCCAAAAAGTGGACCTCATGTATCCAGAATTGACACTTTGAGAGTTTCCTGTACAAATGGTTCTCTCAGAGTGTGTCCAGAACCAACTTTATGTGCCACTCCTGCTCCTCCTCAGACACTGTTTACAGAAGGATATCTTCTATGAAGAACACCACAAACCGATCTAGATAGGGCTAAATGATTCTGTTCATGAGTCCCATAAACACTACCGGGGCATTCGCCCGCCGAAGGGCAACACCATGTACTCATAGTGACTGTATCGACATCTGAATGTCGTATTGGGTATATCCTCGTCCCATACACACAACTAGTGGTGGCATGATCATCGATCAACCTTCGAGAACCATCGTGCCCCTCTTAACTGATCGAAGAGTCAACCTATCCTTGGTAGTGGATACCAATTTTTCACAGTCATCTGATTCAAGTGATAGTAATCCACACACAGTCTCAAGATCATGTTGGCCTTCTTGGAAAACCACACTGGGGATGCCCACGGTGAAACAATGGATCTCACAAAGACCTCCCACTAAAATTATTCTAGACACACTCTCAACTCACGAAGCTCTGCAAGAGCCATCCTATATGATGATTCTAATATCGGTGTCGTACCGGGTAAAAACTCAATGTAGAAATCTATCTTCCAATGGGATTTAGTCCATGGAAATCATCTGGAAAGATGTCCTCATAATCATCCACTAATGCTGGAAACTGGAAACTCGTAACATATGCTACGCCAAGGGATAGCCCAGCCAAATGATGTGAAATTGGTTGTACCTTCCTACACAAGAATCCATCCTGCGCTGCACGGGTCTCCTTTTCACCGAAGAATGAGAACCTCATTCCATCACTACGGACACACCTCAACATTTGCATAAAACAGGAGATCTCGGCATGAACTGTAGATAGCCAATCCATACCATGAATGACATCGTAAATCCACGGTGCTACCACCATGAGGTTCCAACCGAAACTGTCACCTCCAAGGGTCAGGTCATAATGTCTGCCAAGGCATGTGATCCTTGAATTTTCCCCAGTCGGTGTTTCTACGCATAAGGGTCGAGTCAATTGCTCAACTGCAATCTCAGGGTCTTGAACAAGATAAGCATCTAGAAAAGAATGACTAGAACCTGTTTCTATCAGTACGAAAACCAAAGTAGAAAAGACACAGATTGTACCTCTAATCATTCTGGGAGTACCTAGGTCATAAGCCTCTACAGCCTGCAGTTGTCCCTGCCTCTGTCCACCAGCTCTCTGAACCTAAGGTGGACCTCCTGGGGGTGGTGGTGGTAAAGGGTAAAAACACCGACCACCTCCAGCTGCTCTCCCAGCTCCTCTACCAAGTCCGCCACCCTGCGGACTGGTCTCAGTACTAGAAAAATAGGTATTTCCGATGGGGCATTTGTGACGGGATCCCGTCGCAAATGGCTTTTTGCGACGGGGGCCCGTCGCAAATGGCCCATTGTTGAAAACGGTGTCGCAACAACAATTATTTGCGACGGGCCCGTCGCTAAAGCAGTTTTTTGCAACGAGGATTCTCCCCGTCGCAAATAGTACTTCGTATATTTGTAAAAAACTTTTCAAATAGTAATGGTGATAGTCCCCGTCGCAAATACCTGTTTCGACGGGCCCGCCGAAAATAGTTTTTTCCACGGGACCCGTCGCAAAAACTATTTAAAAAAAAATAAAAAACTTTTAATAAATTATTTTAATGCATATAATAATAATACTATTTGCGATGGGCATAGTATCCCGTCGCAAATATTATAAAAAAATAAAAAAAATAAATTATTAATAAATTATTTTAATTAATATAATAATAATAAAATTATAATTCAAAAATAAAAAATAATAAAATTTTAATAAATGATTTTAATTAATATAATAATAGAATTATAATTCACAAATAAAAATAATAAATTATTAATAAATTATTTTAATTAATATAATAATAATAGAATTATAATTCAAAAATAAAAAATAATAGAATATTAATAAATGGTTTAATTAATATAATAATATTAGAATTATAATTCATAAATAAAAAAATATTAATAAGTTATTTTAATTAATATAAAAATAATAGAATTATTTTACATTCAAATATTAAAATAATTCAAGTATTACAAAAAAATATAATTAAATTATAATATTATAAAATTTTAATATATATATAAAATTTAATATTATAAAATATAAATAATATTATTATTCATATTAATATTGTTATTTCAAAATATAATAATATTAATATTTTATAATGAGACAGAAACTAAAAATAGAAAAAAAATCATATTTTGATTTCACAAATATTATAACATAAAAACAAACTCTAATCTGAAGGGGGGGAGGGGGGGATCTGCAGATGGTGGTGGAGGAAACTCCATCCCTAAAGCATGAGTGAGTCGGCGCATGTACTCCATCTGCTCCTAATGCTGCTGCTGCCACCGACCCGTCTGCTCCACGTACAGCTGCTGATGGCATCGACGCTCCTCCTCATGCCGCGGATGCATCTGCTCCTACTTCTGTCGGAGACTCTCTATCAGTGCAGTCTGAGATCGCAACTGATCCTCGTACTGTGTAGCAGAAGAAGATGCACGAGCTCCTCTCGAGCTGGACGCCGACATCGCAACACTGCCATAATAATCTCCTGGAGTCAGTCGATAGCTGATACCAACTACGCAACCCTTCTTGAAGGCATACTGGGTGGCCTGTATCCATGCCGCCTCATCAAACTGACGGCCAGTGGTCTGATCTGAAGACTCGGCCTAACTCTCAGGCTGGGCCTGTGACGCTGCGGCCTCATATGACTCTTGTAGTTGCAATTTAAAAATAAAATTGTGAATATATTATATGTAGTTAATTTTTAAACTTGAAAAAAATAATACTGACCACGATGTGATGCTGTCGATCACCTCTGAGCTCCCCAGTAGCAGGATCACTATACATCCTCCGATATACGTCGTACTTCGTAATATCGGGGTTCTCGACAGCCTATAAGAATAAAAAATAAACTGTTAATATTTATAGTTATATAAAATATTTATAAATAATGTACGTACCAGATGCTGTCTTTGAGTACTGAAAGAACGACTCCCAGCTCGATGATTCTGCTCCTGTCTCCCCCGATTCTGCCTCCCCGCCGATGATCTCCTCTGAAAGGCACCACTCAACCAGTGCGCACATAATCCATCCCATACATGGGATGAAATGTACTCTGGTCGGTGTGCTCTACATGACTCGTCAAAATCTGACACTCCTGCTTTCTTCATGGTAGCTTTTATTAAATTGTGCAAAAACTGATGAAGGCGATCACGCATGGCCACCTCTCATGCCTCGTGGATGGTGTCACACATGGTTTCCTCGATCGGATACCATAAACCCTACAAATAAATCAAAATATCAAATTTGAAATGAAATAATTTACAAAATAAAAATTATTTATTTACGTACGTACCAACCAATGGCCGAACATGGCCTACTGCACATCAATGGGAATCTCCTCCCATGTGGTCCACGACTGAGAGAAATAGTTTCACAAAATAGTGCTGCCCTGTCCGACTGCTATATACGGAAAACTGTAAAAATAATAAACATTTTTTATGTGAATAGATTAATGAAATCTTAGTCAAATCCACAGGTTATCACACAGGTTATCACACCTCCGTGTGCATGGATCAAACCCAAGACGTGGACGTCGCTCGGGGATGGGGTCAGGAATCATCAATCGTGCAATACCGCAGCCCCTCCGTGTACTCCCTGGAGCGCCTGCAGGCTGAGGGTCATCTGCCAGCAACTCATCCGCATCGAAAGGCAAGTCAGCATCCACCAACTCACGAAATGTGGCGTCGTCCATCTGAAACAGAAAATGTTAATGTTGTTAGCAAATAATTGATAATTACTATTATATATACATATATACATATTATGATTGTGTAAAAATACCATGGAATTCTATCAGTGTTCAACTTCATCATCATCTTCATATATGTCAATGTCATCTTCATATTCCTCCTCAACATCATCGATATCCATTCGAGTTACAGTTGCTTCATCTTTTACCATTTCAAATTCAAATGTGACATCATTAACATCATCGTCATCACCGACTCTTAAATGTGGGGTGTCGTCATCGATACTCATTTCTCTTTGTAAAAAAGATTGATTTTGTGTACTCTCTTGAAAAACTTCAATTCTTTGCACATCAGTGAAAGAACATTCACTTTGACTAAACTGATTATCTCGAATTTTGATTTTTATTACACTCCACCAATTAGTCAAGTCTCTTGATTTAGCACAGTACTTTGTGTAATAAACTTGATGTGCCTGTTGAGCCAATAAGAATGGTTCATTTACTGCGAGAAAAATTTTACATTTAATATCGATGATTCCATGAGTCGGATGAACACGCACGCCTCTCTCTGTATCCAACCACCGACATTTGAACATGGTTATGTAATGTTTTCCAACATAAAAGAGTTCAATGATTTCATCAAGTATGGCATAAAAGTCAACTTCATTTTCTCGATGATGAGATCCTCTCAAGCTAATTCCACTGTTCATTGTTTTTTTCGATTCCCCATATGCTTGTGTGTGAAATCGAAATCCATTCACCACATATGTATTATAAGTTTTAACAATTTTGGAAGGTGGGTTACTCAATACACATAGCCGTTTTTCAATTTTATCAGCATGTCGAGACACCTGATAATTTGTAAAATAATTATTAATATAGTAAACTATACATTGAATGAGTTGCTAAAAGATTAAGAATTTATGTTACCACTTTTTGAAACCACTGAGGGAAATTTTTCATTCGACGTTCTTCGAGAGCAGTTGCTGTAATTTGTGGAATTTGTTTCTTGATATGATTATCATAGAACCTATAAAAACCAAAGTTATTTACTGTATCATAAATGATAGAATAAGTGATATAAACACTTACAGTACAACTGATGTCATCTCTTCACAGTTGAGCAGAACATACATATGAGCTCTATGATGTTCATCATCTGGAAGGCAGCATTCATAAAGTCCACCAAAACCAAGCTCTGGCTGGTTGAAAACAGATAATTGATTGTCGATTTCATCAATATTCCTCTCGTTCCTTCCCATTCGGTTGTGTTTTGAAGGATACTCAGATTTAAAATAATGGGAGTAGAAAAAAGATATTTCCTCTTGAAAATAAGCTTCTGCAATAGATCATTCAACAGATGCTTTGTTACGCACTTTTCTTTTCAATTTTTGCATGCATCATTCAAATGGGTACATCCATCGAAATTGTACTGGACCTCCACATTTGGCGTCATATGGAAAATGTAATATCAAATTCTTCCATTGAGTCGAAGAAAGACGGCGGAAATTTTTTTCCAGTTTACATATAATTACAACAACATCTTTTTTAAGTTTTCCTAGAGCATCATAATCTGCTGTAGCCGCACAAATTTCCCAAAAAAAATGGGACATGTCTGTTATGGAATCCCAAATCACAGAATTCAACAGACCTCTTAATCCAATGGGTAGAAGTCTTTCCATTATAACATGACAATCATGACTTTTTAATCCAGTAATATGACCATTCTTTACACATCTACCCAAATTGGAAGCACAACCATCTGGAAGTCTCAAATCTGCAATCCACTGACAAAATAATAAACGGTTTTCTTTAGATAGTGTATATGTAATGACCCAATCTTTTTGAGTAGTATATTAACTTACTCTTAATGATTTAATAAGATGTTAATGGTTAATGCAGAAAGAGGAGTCGATGGCTTCATCCAGTAGAATCGACCCTTATGAAGCCCACTTATCAGAGCTTGGGAAGGATGTAGCATCTGTGGGCTTCGCTTTGGACCAAGCCCAAGCCTAACTCCAGTATGTCAAGCTTGAACGGAAACGCCTACGGGAGAAGTTCAAGTTAGTAGAGTTTACTACTAGGGCAATGTTATCTGAGCCTCCCTCAGATTCTCTCACCATAGCACACCTTACACATAGGTCTTATGCCGGTGTTATAAGGGGGTATGTGACGAGACCCTAGCTTCCTTGAGTAATCCTTTCGGGTGAATAATTTGAGATCTCTTCCTTTAGTGATGTTTGTGGAATTTCTTTTGTTCGGATAATTTTAGGATATATTTTATTAATGAATTTTTGAAAAAGGGATATTTTAAAACATTTATGTAAACCCTAAATAATTATTGATGTGTAATGATTTTCAAAAAATGGTCTTCTACAAAAGTGTTCAGTAAGGAATTTGGAGTCTAATAAGATCAACTTAATTTTTGATGAATAGTAAATTATGAATAGTGATTTATGCTAAGGATTAATAATGTGACCAAATGGATTAGTAATTTCACTCAAAGAAAGTTTTAGTATAATTTAGACACCTAGATTAAGTAATGTGATTCAATAAAATGGGTAAATAACGGTTTCATAAATTATTAGTCAGGTATTAGTTTTTTTCAGGTGAATAGTGTTTTTTAATTAAAAATTTAATTTAAAATTACTAGAAAATTATTTTTAAAAAAGGACATTATTTTTGATCTCAGAGCATCGATATTATGTTAAGGTAATTTTTGGGGATTTTTCTGAAAAAAAATGAATTTTTGATGAATAGTGTTTTTATTTAAAAATTAAATTTAAAATTTTTAGAAAATTATTTTTATAAAATGGATTTCATTTTTGAAATCAGAGCATTGGTATTTGGTTAAGTTGAAATTTTGGGATTATTCTGAGAAAGTTGAATTTTCGATGAATAGTGAAAATATAGTTTTTAAGTTACGGGTGTTTAATGACATCATTAAATGATGTATTAAGTATATATTCAATATGGTCGAATTATGAATAGTAAGATAAGGTATGAGGTGTCCCAAGAGGACAATACCATGGGAAAATAACATGGGCAAGCCCATGGTTTTGCCAAAACCACTAATGAGGTGTCCCTTGGCCATTAATGCCTTGTCCCCTCACTTTCCATATAAATACCCACCCTTTCCTCCTTTAGTTTTCACTCCCAACTCTTCCCCAACGAAGTTATGGTCTCCTTACCTCCCAAGGAGTCCTCCCATGGTGCCCCAAGCCCTCAAGGTCCAAAACATTGAGTTTCAAGAGTCACGTTTTAAGGTAAGGGATCCGACCTCTTTCCTTCTTTTCATGTAATCTCTTTTATGTCATTCCTTTTTTGCTCCATGTTATTATGTGAGAGGATGGTCTTTTATATTCCTCTTACTTCCCATTCATGTTTATATGATGAGATATCGCCGCTTAATCTCATCATTTCGTTTTATGAATGTTTAAGTGACGCCTTTAGGCTGCCGAATTTTTAAGTGATTATTTCACCCTTCTCATTTTTCAAGTTCGATTTTCATGTCAAATCTTTCAAGTTACTTTTTATTATGTTGGGGTATGATCTCCATATCTATCATACTGTTCTCTTATGATCATATTATGAGAGACCCTATTTGATCATGTCAAATATTTTTTTTATTGAAGTTAAGTGACGCCGTTAGGCTACCAAATTTTCATAAGAGAAATCTTGTTTTGTCTCACTTCCATGTTTTTCATTTCATATAGTATATCTTGCAAATTTCATTTCCATGTTCTTAAATCCCTTATATTCTGTCCCCATACTGTTTTATGCATCATTTATGAGTGTGTGACCCATGTCCCCTCTCTTTTCAATGTTTTCTAAAACCTTGTAACATAGCCGTTATGCTGCAGATTTTTCATCTCAAAATGCCTCTCTCTTTTCTCAAAATTATTTTATGTTATAAAGTGAATACTCAAAGCTCTTATTTCTACGAGGGTATTCACATATATATCAAAATGTTCCATTTTAAATTCTGGGATTTACATACATGAGACCCGCTTTCCCTTCCCGTGGGTTTAAAGTGACGTAAAGATCATGTCTTTAAAGCAGTTTTTAAAACATTATGATTATGAAATGAAACCCATTTATTTTATTCTATATGGGTTATTTATGAAATTTTTGATGATGATATATGTGGCTCACATGATAATAAAGGCAAATTTAAGGGTGCACCCTGATAGCGCTCCAATGCATTGGGTAATGATGTAACCATTAGAGATTACAATTTTCACGATACCTTGGTGATTAAACTTGGTAATTTTTCAAATGACACCTTGGGGATGGACCTTGGTGATATGTTCATGATTTTCTATGTTAAATGATGTAGCCACATTTTCAAGTTATGAAAAATGTTATTTTTATTATGAAATTACTCATGATTTCGTTCTCATGCCTTAAAGTTATTTTCATGTCCTTATTGAAGTATATCAAGTTCACATGTAAAATGTTCCTCTTGTTTCCCTTACTGGGCCTTCTGCTCACCCTTTCTTGTGATGTATGTCCCCAGGTTATGAGATGCGGTAATGAACCTAGGATGAACTTAAGTAGAAGACTTTCAAGTGTTTAAGAAGAATTCTTTATGTTGTTTTCATGTATTATGTTCCTGATTTCCAAGACACTAGACCTTAAAGATCCTCAGTTATAAGTAATGTAATGAAAGTTTATGTTATAAAAAGGCGGGATGCTATAGTTGGTATCAAAGGATGGTTTAGCTATTTGTGGAAATTAGGATATAAAAACATTAGGAAGATCCCTATAGAAAAGTTTTAATATAGGAAAACTTCCTGGTATTTTGGTAAGTATTGAGTAAGTGGTTTATCAAGCAGATACATCTCTGTCTGGATACGAGCAGGTAGAGGCGGCTCTGGCACAGATGTACATAGGGGTAAAACCCAAAAACACCGCTTTGAGCTAGACTCGAATGGGAACTAGTGCATGATAACGGGCCTTGCTGCACTCTTGGTTACGACACTCCAGGGGGATATGTTTGGTTAATCACAAGCTTTTTATGAATAATTATGAAGGAATTATAGAAAAGGGTAATTGTCTAAGCATGAAGTCTTAGTTAAAAGAATCATAAATAAAATAAGTTTCTCACTAAGGTTTTATTCTTTTAGAAAATGGAGGGCAATAGGAGGAACCATGCCGATGGTGACTGCAATGCACCATGTTCTGACGACCCTCCGATGGAAGCCGGAATGGAAACATTCATGCGAATGATGAACTAACTGACTCAAGTTATGTGT
The DNA here is from genome assembly GCA_963277665.1 of Viscum album. Lineage (NCBI taxonomy): Eukaryota > Viridiplantae > Streptophyta > Magnoliopsida > Santalales > Viscaceae > Viscum > Viscum album. The sequence continues at coordinate 855,048,032 of OY728123.1, read as the reverse complement.
AATAACTTGAATCAAGCTGAGAGGCCGATATCACCACGAAGGGAACAACTTTCTGTTGAGTCCTTCATGTGCCAACAACCACCAACATTCAGTGGATATACTGACCCTTTGGTTGCGGAACAATGGATAAGCTCCATTGAAATGATCTTTTCTGTACTTCATTGTTCGGAACAAGAAAAAGTCACCCTTGCTGTTTACCGCCTAGAGGGAGAAGCTGATCAGTGGTGGTCATTGATCAAAAACATGAAGCCACGAGGAGAGATGGAAGCTATGGAGTGGGAAGAGTTCCGGGGAAAATTCTTTAATAAGTATTTCCCTCGTTCAATGAGAACGAGAATGGAGAAAGGATTTCTCAAGCTGATGAAAAAGGAGAATGAATCAGTTGGAACCTACGAGATGAAGTTCACAAGGCTTTCCCGTAATACCTCAAGATTCTTCATGGACCCTAATGGGAAGGTTGATAGATTCTTTGGTGGACTACGACCTCATATACGGAAGAATCTAGCCAATAGGGACTATGATAGCTATGAAGAAGTTGTTCGAAGTGCTATGAAAGTTGAACTAGAGTTTGGAGAGACACAGTGGTCTCACAAATCTAATGAGAAGAAGAGAACTCTAGAACCAAGCCTGGGAAGAAGTTTTGATCAGGAAAGAGGTGGAAATCATATGCAACATTCCACATGCAATAAATGTGGGAAGAAGAATTTGGGGAACTTCTTGATCGGAAGTGGTAAGTTCTATAGGTGTGGAAAAGAAGGCTATATTTCTCGGAATTGTCATAGTGATGTGAAGCCTCAACTTCCCAACACTAACGACAGAGGAAAGATGGTTCTGGCCCTACCCGAAGTCACATGCTTCATGTGTGGACATCTTGGGCACTTTGCTAATCAATGTCCAAATCCGAGGGTGGTGGAGGGGAATCACCATCAACCTCAGCAGAGGCCAAGGGATCAAGGTCGTGCTTTCTCTATCACAACAACTGAAGTTGAAGTTCCGAACGATGTGGTAGCAGGTACTCTTGTCGTCCTCTCAAAACTAGCAAGTAATTTATTTGATTCTGGTTCTATGCATTCCTTTATTTTTTCCCAGTTTGCAAAGAATATAGAATCAATCCCCGAATTGCTTGAGGTAGAGTTGTCAGTCAAGACTCCAAGTGGGATTATCCATGCATCAGCAGTGTTTAGAGACTCTAGTGTTTACTTTAGTGAGCACAATCTTATCGCAAATCTAGTAGTCATTCCCATGTTGGAAATCGACGTTATACTAGGGATGGACTGGCTCTCAAAGTATAATGCTATGATCAAATACAGAAGTAAGGAAATCTCAGTAGTCTTGAATGAATGACCTATAGTTATCATCCGAGGAGAGATATCTCAAACTAATCCCTATCTAGAAGCACCTCCTATAGCATTCTTTATAGAGTTAATCGGTGATGATGAAGAAGGAAATGGGATCATACAAATAGAAGATGTTCTGATTGTTCAGGAATACATGGATGTCTTTCCTGAGGAGTTACCTGGACCTCCCCCAGAAAGAGAGGTAGAGTTCTCCATTGAACTCGTACCTGGGTCTCAACCGATATCAAAGACTCCATATAGAATGGAAAATGTGGAGCTAGAATAGTTAAAGAAAAAACTACAAGACTTATTGGAGAAGGGTTTTATCCGACCGAGTGTGTCTCCTTGGGGATCAATATTTCTCATTGTGAAGAAGAAGGATGGATCAATGCGGCTATGCATTGATTATAGAGAACTGAACGGGATCACAGTGAAGAACAGATATCCTCTTCCAAGAATTGATGATTTATTTGACCAAATTCGCGGGGCTCAATTCTTCTCTAAGATTGACCTTCGATCTGGTTATCATCAATTGAGGGTGAAGAAGGAAGATATTCCAAAGACTGCCTTCCGATCAAGATATAGGCATTATGAGTTTACTGTTATGCCTTTCGGCTTGACTAATGCTCCTGCTATTTTCATGGATTTGATGAATAGAGTCTTTAAGGACAACCTTGATAACTTTGTGGTCGTTTTTATTGATGATATTTTGATATATTCAAAAAGTCGTGAGGAGCATGAAGATCATCTCAGGGTTATTTTGAAAACTCTACGGAAGGAGAGGCTCTTTGGGAAGTTTAGCAAGTGTGAGTTTTGGTTACAACAAGTGGCTTTCTTGGGGCACATCGTAACCAATGAAGGAATCTTGGTTAACCCTGCAAAGACAATGGTTGTGGAGGAGTGGCCTCAACCCACAAAAGTAACTAAGATTCGTAGTTTCCTTGGTTTAGCGGGATATTATAGGAGGTTTGTGAAAAACTTTTCACGGCTTTCTAATCCACTAACCAAGTTGACTTGAAAAGGGGTTAAGTTCATCTGGACAAAGGAATATGAGGAAAGTTTCCAAGAGTTGAAGAAGAGATTGGTTACTACACATGTGTTAACACTACCCTCTATTGGAGAAGGATTCGTTATTTTTAGCGATGCATCTATGAAAGGGCTTGGGTGCATCCTCGTGCAAAATGACTAGGTAATTGCTTATTCATCTTGACAGTTAAAGATTCATGAGCAGAATTATCCTACGCATGATCTAGAGCTAGCGGCAGTTGTTTTTGCTCTAATGATATGGAGGCACTATCATTATAGGGAGAAATGTGATATATACACTGACCACCAAAGTCTAAAGTATATTTTCACACAGAAAGAATTGAACATGAGACAAAGGAGATGGTTGGAGCTTATTAAAGACTATGATTGTTCAATTCATTATCACCCTGGAAGAGCAAACAATGTCGCGGAAGCGTTAAGCAGGAAAGATCATGTTGTTCTGGAAATAATGAGGATCCTAGGGGATCCCTTGATTAAATATCTAGTAAAATTGGACATGGGAAGTATAAGGAAAGGGACATCATCAACCCTATCCCAAATGATTTCTCAACCTCCATTACTAGAGAAGATCAAGAAGGCTCAAAAAGTAGATCCTTTGCTGCAGGAGAAGTTGGAGTCTGTAAAAGATGGGAAGTTCCCTGATTTCAATATTGATCAAGAAGGTGTATTGAAATTTCGTACAAGACTATGTGTTCCATCTATTCCGGAGATAAAGAAAGAACTGATGGATGAAGCTCATATCTCTACTTTCTCTATACATCCGTGAAGCACTAAGATGTATAGAGACCTTCGTGATCATTATTGGTGGAATAACATGAAGAGGGAGATTGCTGATTTCACTACAAGGTGCCTGGTGTGTCAGCAAGTAAAGGCAGAACGACAACTTCCTAAGGGGGTATTACAAATACTACCCATACCAGTATGAAAGTGGGATAATATCACTATGGACTTTGTAACTGGTCTCCCGAAAACATCCAAAGGAAACAATGCGATATGGGTTATTGTGGACGGTCTCACCAAGACAGCCCATTTTATCTCTATTCGGGAATATTTCTCTCTGGATCATCTTTCCAAGATATACATGAAGGATGTGGTAAGGCTGCATGGGGTACCACTATCCATCGTATCTGATCATGACCCAAGATTCACATCAAAATTCTGGAGAATTCTTCAACATGCTCTGAATACTGAATTGAATTTTAGTACGGCCTATCATCCTCAAACTGATGGCCAATTTGAAAGGACTATTCAGACACTCGAAGACATGATGAGATTATGCTCAATGGAATTTAAAGGTGGATGGGATCAACACCTCCCATTAGTTGAGTTCTCCTATAACAACATCTTCTATTTGAGTATTCAGATGACACCCTATGAAGCTCTGTATGGAAAGTGATGTAGAACTCGGACTTTTTGGGATGAAACTGGTGAGAGAAAGCATCTTGGGCCTGATCTTGTGCAAGAAATGACAGAATAGGTTCATTCCATCCAACAACACATAAAGGCTGCTCAGAGTCGGCAGAGGAGCTATGCTGACAATCATCGAAGGGACATGGAGTTTGGTGTTGGTGACAAAGTCTTCCTTCGAATTTCTCCATGGAAGAGAGTCATGCGGTTTGGGAAGAAAGGGAAGCTCAGCCCTAGGTACATGGGCCCCTATGAAATCCTTGATCGCATAGGAGCAGTGGCCTATCGTCTAGAACTTCCACCGAACCAAGCTCAAGTTCATGATGTCTTCCATGTATCTCTCTTGAGGAAGTACATACCCGACCCATCGCATGTACTGAACCCAGAGGTGGTACAACTGGAAAATGACCTCTCTTATGAGGAGCAGCCAGTGGAGATCTTGGACCGTAGAGACAAGGTCCTACGAAACAAGACTACCAACCTTGTGAAAGTGTTGTGGAGGAATCATAAATATGAAGAAGCGACTTGGGGCCTGAGGAAACAATGAAGCAAAAGTACCCTCTCCTTTTTGACTAGGCCTCAAGTATATATTTCGGGGATGAAATTTCTTAAGGGGGGAATAATGTAACGACCCAATATTTTTGAGTAGTATATTAACTTACTCTTAATGATTTAATAAGATGTTAATGGTAAATGCATAAAGAGGAGTCGATGGCTTCATCCAATAGACTCGACCCTTATGAAGCCCACTTATCAGAGCTGGGGAAGGAGGTAGCATCTGTGGGCTTCACTTTGGACCAAGCCCAAGCCGAACTCCATCATGTCAAGCTTGAACAGAAACACCTATGGGAGAAGTTCATGTTAGTAGAGTTTACTACTAGGGAAATGTTATCTGAGCCTCCCTCAGATTCTCTCACCATAGCACACCTTACACTTAGGTCTTATGCCAGTGTTATAAGGGGGTATGTGACGAGACCCTAGCTTCCTCGTGTAATCCTTTCGGGTGAATAATTTGAGATCTCTTCCTTTAGTAATGTTTGTGGAATTTCTTTTGTCTGGATAATTTTAGGATATATTTTATTGATGAATTTATGAAAAAGGGATATTTTAAAACATTTATGTAAACCCTAAATAATTAATGATGTGTAATGATTTTGAAAAAATGGTCTTCTACAAAAGTGTTCAGTAAGGAATTTGGAGTCTAATAAGATCAACATAATTTTTGATGAATAGTAAATTATGAATAGTGATTTTACGCTTAAGATTAGTAATGTGACCAAATGGATTAGTAATTTCACTCAAAGAAAGTTTTAATATAATTTAGACACCTAGATTAAGTAATGTGATTCAATAAAATGGGTAAATAACGGTTTCATAAATTATTAGTCTGGTATTAGTTTTTTTCACGTGAATAGTTTTTTTAATTAAAAATTTAATTAAAAATTATTAGAAAATTATTTTTATAAAAAAGACATTATTTTTGAACTCAGAGCATCGATATTATGTTAAGGTAATTTTTGGGGATTTTTCTTAAAAAAATGAATTTTCAATGAATAGTGTTTTTATTTAAAAATTAAATTAAAAATATTTAGAAAATTAAATTTATAAAATGGATTTCATTTTTGAAAACCGAGCATTGATATTTGGTTAAGGTGAAATTTTGGGATTATTCTGGGAAAGTTGAATTTTCGATGAATAGTGAAAATATAGTTTTTAAGTTACGGGTGTTTAATGACATCATTAAATGATGTATTAAGTATATATTCAATATGGTAGAATTATGAATAGTAAGATAAGGTATGAGGTGTCCCAAGTGGCCAATACCATGGGGAAATACCATGGGCAAGCCCATGGTTTTTCCAAAACCACTAATGAGGTGTCCCTTGGCCATCAATGCCTTGTCCCCTCACATTCCCTATAAATACCCACCCTTTCCTCCTTTATTTTTCACTCCCAACTCTCCCCCAACGAAGTTCTGGTCTCCTTATCTCCCAAGGAGTCCTCCCACGGTGCCCCCAAGCCCTCAAGGTCCAAAACATTGAGTTTCAAGAGTCACATTTTAAGGTAAGGGATCCGACCTCTTTCCTTCTTTTCATGTAATCTCTTTTATGTCATTCCTTTTATGCTCCATGTTCTGATGTGAGAGGATGTTCTTTTATATTCCTATTACTTCCCTTTCATGTTTATATGATGAGAGATCCCCTCTTAATCTCATCATTTCTTTTTATGAATGTTTAAGTGACGCCGTTAGGCTGCCGAATTTTTAAGTGATTCTTTCACCCTTCTCATTTTCCAAGTTCGATTTTCATGTCAAATCTTTCAAGTTACATTTTATAATGTTGGGGTATGATCTACATATATATCATACTGATCTCTTATGATCATATGATGAGATACCCTATTTTATCTTGTCAAATCTTTTTCTTTTATTGAAGTTAAGTGACGCCGTTAGGCTGCCGAATTTTCATAAGAGAAATCTTGTTTTGTCTCACTTCCATGTTTTTCATTTAATATGGTATATCTTGAAAATTTCATTACCATGTTCTTAAATCCCTTATATTCTTTCCCCCTACTATTTTAGGGATCATTTATGAGTGGGTGACCCATGTCCCCTCTATTTTCAATGTTTTCTAAAACCTTGTAACATAACTGTTATGCTGCAGATTTTTCGTCTCAAAATGCCTCTCTCTTTTCTCAAAATTATTTTATGTTATAAAGTGAATACTCAAAGCTCTTATTTCTACATGGGTATTCACATATATATCAAAATTTTCCATTTTAAATTCTGGGATTTACATACATGAGACCCGCTTTCCCTTCCCGTGGGTTTAAAGTGACGTAAAGATCATGTCTCTAAAGCAGTTTTTAAAACATTATGATTATGAAATGAAAACCATTTATTTTATGCTATATGGGTTATTTATGAAATTTTTGATGATCATATATGTGGCTCACATGATAATAAAGGCAAATTTAAGGGTGCGCCCTGAAAGTGCTCTAATGCATTGGGTAATGATGTAACCACTAGAGATTACAATTTTACGATACCTTGGTGAATAACCTTGGTAATTTTTCAAATGACACCTTGGGGATGGACCTTGGTGATATGTTCATTATTGTCTATGTTAAATGATGTAGCCACATTTTCAAGTTATGAAAAATGTTATTTTTATTATGAAATGACTCATGATTTCTTTCTAATGCCTTAAAGTTATTTTCATGTCCTTATTGAAGTATATCAAGTTCACATGTAAAATGTTCCTCTTGTTTCCCTTACTGGGCCTTCTGCTCACCCTTTCTTGTGATGTATGTCTCCAGGTTATGAGATACGGTAATGAACCTAGGATGAACTTAAGGAGATGACTTTCAAGTTTTTAAGAAGAATTCTTTATGTTGTTTTCATGTATTATGTTCCTGATTTCCAAGAAACTAGACCTTAAAGATCCTCAGTTATGTGTAATGTAATGAAAGTTTATGTTATAAAAAGGCGGGATGCTATAGTATAAGATGATTTTGGTTTCAGTAACCTTTCTGTTATGTCATTCTCAAACATTTCCAATTCTGGACGCCTGCAAATTTGGGCAAGATCTAAACGTGCATTTACATTGTCTTTGCTCTTTCCTAGCGTATCCAGAACTGTATGAAACAAATTATCAAAACAGTTCATCTCAATATGCATGACATCTAACATGTGTCGGACCAACAAATTAGACCAATATGGAAAATCCCAAAATATGCTACGTTTAATCCAATTGTGTTCTTTCCCAAAACCATAAATTTTCTATTGGTTTATTGTGGGACTAAAAGTGATGGGAGGTAATGAAAATACAATTAATTTTAAATCCGAACCTGATAGAATTTTTGGAGGTCCATCCCATTCAACTGTTCCTTTTCTATAATGAGATCTGTTTCTATGAAAAGGTTGATCAGCTAGAAGAAATCTGCGATGACAGTCAAAATAACAAGGTTTCTTTCCATGAATGAGCATATATGCTTTGTTATCTCCCATACAGTAAGGACATGATTTCTGACCATGTGTACTCCAGCCAGATAACATCCCATAAGCCGGGAAGTCACTAATTGTCCACATCAATGCTACTCTCAGTATGAAATTCTGTTTCGTTGCAACGTCATATGTACTGACACCAGTACACCACAATAAATTTAATTCATCAATCAATGGTTTCAAATAAACATCAATATTTTTCTTCGGATGTCCTGAAATTAGTAAAGCCAAAAAGATATATGTCTCCTTCATCAATATCCATGGAGGTAAATTGTATGGAGTTAAAAAAATAGGCCAACATGAATATTGACTACCATAAGATCCAAACGGACAGAAACCATCAATGGAAAGGCCCAGTCGAACATTTATAGCTTCTAAAGCAAAGGATGGATGCACTCTATCAAAATGTTTCCATGAATCACCATCGGCTGGATGATTCAAGCTTTTATCGGTTGAACTATTCTCTTTATTCCATGACATCATTGTCGCTATATTCTTAGACATGAATAAACACAGAAGTCTGGATGTAAGCGGAAAATATCTCAACTATTTTACAGGAATCAAACCAGACTTCCTATGTTGTCCTTCTTTATATCTCAGTTGCCGACATGTGGGACAACTATCCAACGACTCATTTTCCCCAGAATATAAAATGCAGTCATTTGAACATGCATGAATCTTCTGAAAAGTAAGTCCCAAATTTTGAACCAGCCTCTTGCTCTCATAGTAATTTGCAGGCAAAACATTTCCTTCGGGTAACAGTGTTTTAAGCAAAGAAAATATCTGGTCAAAATAGGTGTTTGACATTCCGTTATCTGATTTGATAGCCATAAATTTTGCAACTGCTTCTAATTTGCTCATCTTGCAGCCATGATATAATTCATCCTCAGCAGACCTCAACAACTCATAAAATTCAGACGGTGCCAACTCAGGATTTGAAGCTATATCAGCCGGAGTTTCTGGATGTTGAATAGATGGACCTGCAACATAATGTACTAAATCTTGAAACCGGGATGGATCAGGAATCAATTTGGCATCACCTTCTCTACAACTGCGTTCACCGTGTTGATACCAAAAAACATAATCTGGTTGAAAACCAAAACACAAGAGATGTTCCCCCACTTTGTCAAACGTGTCAAACATTCTCAATGCACATTTTCTGCAAGGGAATTTTATGTTTCCTTATGAAACAAATTATGGATTTGATGCCATAAATGATAAAAAATTCTCCACACCCTCTACATATACTGGATTTAAAATAGATCTGTTTGGATTTCTACGTTGATATATCCATATGCGGTCACCTAATAATGATTGTTGACGACCCCGTTGTTCCATATTTTTCTATAAAATATAAAAGCATTACTGGTTTTGAATAATTTGTTAGAAAAAACACTCATGCTAGGATAATTATAGAGTTTACATCATACACGACTGACGCAAACTTTTTATTGAGATAGACCTAAAAATTGACCCTTAAATAATTAAATATGATGAGAATAAAGAAAAACCTATTAAAAATATTGATAATTTTAATATTATATAAATTTTTTATTATTTTCATAGTACTAATATTATTGGTAATTATTACTAATTATTGGTAATTATTACTAATTATTGGTAATTATTACTAATTATTGGTAATTATTAATAATTATTACTAATTATTGGTAATTATTACTAATTACTACTAATTATTGGTAATTATTCCTAATTATTTGTAATTATTCCTAATTATTACTAATTATTACTAATTATTACTAATTATTACTATTTACTGGTAATTATTGGTAATTATTGGTAATTATTCCTAATTATTGGTAATTATTACTAATTATTGTTAATTATTACTAATTATTGGTAATTATTACTAATTATTACTAATTATTGCTAATTATTACTAATAATTGTTAATTATTACTAATTATTGGTAATAATTACCAATTATTACTAATTATTTGTAACTATTACTAATTATTACTAATTATTGGTAATTATTCATATTATTGGTAATTATTTCTAATTATTGGTAATTATTACTAATTATTTTTAATTATTACTAATTATTGTTAATTATTACTAATTATTGGTAATTATTACTAATTATTACTAATTTTTACTAATTTTTACTAATTATTGGTAATTATTGGTAATTATTACTAATTGTTGGTAATTAATACTAATTATTGGTAATTATTATTAATTATTACTACTTATTACTAATTATTGGTAATTATTACTAATTATTACTAATTATTACAAATTATTGGTAATTATTACTAATTATTACTAATTATTACTAATTATTAGTAATTATTACTAATTATTGGTAATTATTACTAATTATTGGTAATTATTACTAATTATTGGTAATTATTACAAATTATTACAAATTATTACTAAATATTACTAATTATTACTATTTACCAGTAATTATTGGTAATTATTGGTAATTTTTCCTAATTATTGGTAATTATTACTAATTATTGGTAATTATTACTAATTATTACTAATTATTACTGATTATTGCTAATTATTACTAATTATAACTAATTAATGGTAATTATTACTAATTATTGGTAATTATCGGTAATTATTTCTAATTATTGGAAATTATTATTAATTATTGGTAATTATTACTAATTATTGGTAATTATTACTAATTATTGGTAATTATGAATAATTATTGGTAATTTTTACTAATTATTGTTAATTATTACTAATTATTGGTAATTATTACTAATTATTACTAATTATTACTAATTATTACTAATTATTAGTAATTATTACTAATTATTACTAATTATTACTAATTATTGGTAATTATTGGTAATTATTACTAATTATTGGTAATTATTACTACTTATTACTAATTATTACTAATTATTGGTAATTATTACTAATTATTGGTAATTATTACTAATTATTACTAATTATTACTAATTATTACTAATTATTGGTAATTATTACGCATTATTACTAATTATTACTAATTATTAGTAATTATTACTAATTATTACTAATTATTGGTAATTATTCCTAATTATTCCTAATTATTACTATTTACCTGTAATTATTGGTAATTATAGGTATTTATTCTTAATTACTGGTAATTATTACTAATTATTGTTAAGTATTACTAATTATTGGTAATTATTACTAATTATTACTAATTATTACTAATTATTACTAATTATTACTAATTATTACTAATTATTACTAATTATTGGTAATTATTACTAATTATTACTAATTATTGGTAATTATTACCAATTATTCCTAATTATTACTAATTATTGGTAATTATTACTAATTATTGGTAATTATTACTAATTATTGGTAATTATTAATAATTATTGGTAATTATTCCTAATTATTGGTAATTATAGGTAATTATGGGTAATTATTGGTAATTATGGGTAATTATTGGCAATTATTACTAATTATTGTTAATTATTACTAATTATTGTTAATTATCGGTAATTATTCTTAATTATCGGTAATTATTACAAATTAGCGATAATTATTGGTAATTATTACTAATTATTGGTAATTATTCCTAATTATTGGTAATTATCAGTAATTATTGGTAATTATTCCAAATTATTGGTAATTATTGGTAATTAAGGGTTATTATTCGTAATTATGGGTAATTATTGATAATTATTACTAATTATTGTTAATTATTACGAATTATTGTTAATTATCGGTAATTATTCCTAATTATCAGTAATTATTACTAATTATCACTAATTATTGGTAATTATTACGAATTATTGGTAATTATTACTAATTATTGGTAATTATTACTAATTATTGGTAATTATTACTAATTATGGGTAATTATTACTAATTTTTGGTAATTATTACTAATTATTACTATTTATTACTAATTATTGGTAAATATTACTAATTATTACTAATTATCGGTAATTATTCCTAATTATTACTAATTATTACTAATTATCGGTAATTATTGGTAATTGTTGGTAATTGTTCCTAATTATTGGTAATTATTACTAATTAGTGTTAATTATTACTAATTATTTGTAATTATTACTAATTATTGGTAATTATTACTAATTATTGGTAATTATTACGAATTATTACTAATTATTACTAATTATTGGTAATTATTACTAATTATTACTAATTATTGGTAATTATTCCTAATTATTGGTAATAATTCATAATTATTGGTAATTATTGGTAATTATTGATAATTATTGGTAATTATTTCTAATTATTGGTAATTATTACTAATTATTGGTAATTATTACTAATTATTCCTAATTATTACTAATTATTACTAATTATTACTAATTATTACTAATTAATGGTAATTATTCCTAATTATTACTAATTAGTGGTAATTATTTGTAATTATTACTAATTATTACTAATTATTGATAATTGTTGATAATTATTACTAATTATTATTAATTATTGGAAATTATTAATAATTATTGGAAAGTATTACTAATTATTGGTAATTATTACCAATTATTGGTAATTATTACTAATTATTGGTAATTATTACTAATTATTGGTAATTATTACTAATTATTACTAATTATTCCTAATTATTGCTAATTATTGGTAATTATTCCTAATTATTAGTAATTATATGAATAATTACCAATAATTAGGTATAATTACCAATAATTAGGAATAATAACATTATTAGTATATTTTATTATTAATATTAAAATAACATAATTTTCTATATTATATACAATTTTCCTTTCATCTGTGTGTTTTCTGTCTCCACATACAAATAATACATGTGGAGACAGAAAACACCCAGATGAAAGGAGAATTGTATATAATATAAAAAATTATATTATTTTAATATTATTAATAAAATATACTAATAATGTAATAATGTTATTATTCCTAATTATTGGTATTTATTATTAATTATTAATATTTATTCTTAATTATTGAAAATTATTAAAATTATTCTTAATTACAATTAACTATGAACAATACTAATAATTTAAATTTATTAAGTAACTAAACAATGTAAACATAATTAAATTACAACTAATTAATAATAATTGAAACAAATAAAAAATTTAAAATAAATATTAAATTAAAATGAACATAAATACCTTGAAAATTGAACTGAGGTTGATCTCGGATCGTTCTTTGAAAACTTCAATATCAACTTCGTAGAAAAAAATTAAACTTGAGAAACGCTGAACTCTAGAAATAGAATTTTGAGAGAAGGAGAAGATAGAGTTTGAGAATGAATTGAAAAAAACGGATGGGGGTATTTATAAGTTAGATTATTTGCGACAGGTCCATTTGCGACGGTACCCGTCGCAAATACCTTAGCCATCATTTATTACGGTCAACGGTTAAATAGTTATTTGCGACGGGACCCGTCACAAATAACCACCTGCCGACATACTATTTGCGACGAGGGATTATTCCCGTCACAAATACCTTTTACCGCCGCCGGTTATTTGCGACGGGCAATAACCGCCCGTCGCAAAAATGTTTCTCGCGATTTGGCGCGCAAAGCGCGCCAGTTCTTTTGCGACGGGGAAAGAAATCCCGTCGCAAAAGGCTACTTATTTGCGACGGGCAAATACCCCCGTCGCAATTAACCCGTCGCAAATACCCATTTTTCCCGTAGTGTCTGCTCCACACGTTGCCTCTGCCTTGGTGGTCCATCCCCTTATCCTAGGTCAGTAGTATGGCAGGTCGGGCAATCTTAAGAAAGATGTCCCCTGCCATCAAATGTGTAGCATCACCACTCTCGAGGCAGGTTGGATGCGCCCTGCGATCCCTGTATGGCAGATCCTATGTCCTGCGATCTCCTCTGAAAATGTCTCCCATGCTTAGGTCCCTAACGTCGGCTCCCTACTGTCATGGTCTCTGCTCTAGCTCACTCACTACTAACAGCTGATGGCTGTCTCTACTCTTCCAAGAAGCTCTCAACCACAAAATCCCACACGAGAACCCCCAACATAAGTATGAATTCCCATATGGATGATGCTCACTTGAATTTCTCTGCGCAAGCACTGCTTAATAGTCTGAGCTCTGAAGTTCTAGTCGCTGACCATATCCATCGAGTACCGTGAGAGGTTGGTAAACCTCGATTAAAAGTCATCCACCATCATGGTTCCCTACTAGAGATGAAAAAGCTCATGTATACGTACAGCTCTTAGGGTAACCGGTGAAAACTCTTTCCTAAAGAGATGCTCAAACTTTGACCATGCAAGAGTCGCCTCGTCGTGAGTCTTGATAACCATGTCATTGTTCATGAATTGATTATACCCTTTATGATATTTGAAATATTAATCAATACTAAAACTATGGTACTATTTCATATAAATAACCTTATTATACCGATGGTAGTTTACATTACACCTATATAGAGAAAAAATGTGTATCCTAAAGAGATAAACTACATCAAATGATACATGGTTTCCCAAGATCAATAGTGAGGAATAAAAATAATGGAAATTCATATTTTAATCACATTTCTAAACACAAAATCTAGTCAAGGGGGAGTTTCTTAACCATGTATATTACAAGTTTAGGGAACTCCTCTAATACCCATGAAATATTCCGTATACTGGCATTTACTAACAACATTACCAACAGAGATAGAAGGGGTTCCACCTTTTTTACCCCATTCAAAAACTCTGCACACCAACAAACACCACTTGATATGCCTCTACATCTAAAAATTAAACCATCATCATGAATTATACAATTAACTCATCCACGGAATACAACCAATCTATTTTAAACATGAAATTATGTTCCAATACCTTTAGAAAGAATGATACCCCTACTAGATAGATCAACCACATCAGTTGTATTCATCTGTGGAAAACATAAAATAATATAATCTGGCCTCCAACTGGAAAGGATGAAATGGGGTGAACTAGGATACCTCTACAGTAAATCTCAATGTACACAATAGTGTAAAATAAAAATAGAGTCTAAGGATTTAATTTAATAAAAAAAATTAATTTAAGAAAATAAAGTGATTGTACCTCACACGATATGTGGACTTACTAGTGCTGGAACCTCCATCAAATTTATATGAAAATTCCCAAAATCTAGGAATCTCCACTAATAACCACTCAATCCAAGCTGATGATTACTCAAACGAAGATGGGGACCATTTTGAGGTTTCTGTTACCCAGCTCCATCAGCCCTCAACTACTGAAAATGCCAAAACTGTCACTGTTACTGAAACTATGTCAAATACAAATAATAATCAAATAAAAAAGGTTCATGACCACCCATTAGTAATCATCCTCTCGTGGTTGTCGAACCCAAATCATAGAACATTACATGAACCCTAAAAATGTAGCACAAAAAATAAAACCCTGTATTGTTGCCCAAAATTGACTTACCCTAAAATATTTTTCAATATTCAATCAAGGTTATCTCCCCACCAGCTAGAACCCCGTTTTCTAGGAATCTGTGATCCACTCAAAAAATCTATTCTCTTTATGCCACCTTTGATGTACCTGCTCAATGATAAAATCCCTGCAAAAGATTTTAATTGATTACCACAACCTTTTTCCCCTCTAGATACTTAATAATCATTAATTTGGTGACTACATAACCAATTGATATAGGAAACTCCTATTTGAGATATCAAACTACGTACTCCTTATCTTGATAAACATCAAGGGAGAAGTGCAATAGTTCATTAAAGTTCTTCACAATCAACCAAAAATGTTCGATACCCGAGTAAATAATTACCAAAACCTACATATTAGACACCTTCATCATTAATAAACATACATATAAAAATAACTACCTCTAAAAGTCATCCTTGGAAACATCTACAACATAATTATTTTTAAGGTGAATCATCTCCACATATGAATAGACCCTTACATTTGAAGGAAATATCAGGGAACCCATATATCATACCTAGCTCGAATCATAATGAATTTTGAATCAAGATCATCAAACCAGTATTCTATCTCTATATCATAGACACTCTCCTCACATATTAACTAGATATGGTTCTTAATGGAATGTAAGACAATCTACCTAGTCCCATCCTACACTATAGGGATGATCCTTTGATGATTAACATGATCATCTGAATGAAAATATAATACCAAAATTTTATGTGGATGATACATAGGGGATATTATGAAAAATGAATAGGAAAATCTTGGATCGATAAATAAATTTTGACAGCTTTTCATTTAATTAATTCATTTTAATTTAAAAAAATCACCCAATAAATAAAAAAATATAATATATCATGATATATTTAACTATCATAGGTCCTAATAAAGAAATTATTACAACATAAATCATTTTTTCAATATGCTAATATTCCTCACATCAGATCATAGGGGGCCCTAAAATATCATTTCAAAGAAGTATCACGATCCTATATCATATTCCGAGATCAACTAGAACTACTATCCCACCAACCCATGAAATAATCAATGGTCCAAGATTTAAATTATATAGTATATCTAATATAACATTTGATACGTGTCTTCTATAACCCGTCCCTCTTATGGAACCCCTAATGAGCCACCAATGATAGAAGATAGTGATCCCCCTCCCCCTTGGAGTTTCCCCTCTGTTAAGCACTCAATTTGTAACTAGAACTCAGTGTATAATAATCATAGATAAGGAAGGAATTTCCCCCATTAATAATATATTATTTTGAAATTGAATGAATACCCACTGAGGAACTCCATCATACAAAGTTAACCTAAAACAAATAAAATCCCACACTACATGAACCGTGTTAACATACAAAAATAGACATCTGTATGTAAAATACACAGACCTATACTATAGTAGATACTCAAGAAATGATCTAAATCCATTCTAGTAATGTGTATCTCTATATCTAAAATATTATTGGAAAACTAAATAATAATATATATGTGTATATATTGACTGGTCGTTGGTTGTACGATCTATAAGGCTATACCTGTGGTCTTTAGTACACATGATAAAAGTGAATACTAATACACAAGTAAAAAAACAACCCCGTCACTAACATACAATGTTCAAGAAACCAATTTTATCATCACCATGTATTTCTAAACAAATAAAAAACTCAATATACTAGTTTAGTATCAAAATAAAACAATGTAACAGTACCCCACAACCACATGCCAACTAATATTTTTTGATCTACCACCCCACGAATAAATGTATTCTACTGTCATCCACTCCATGCATACGACATTGATGATCTAAATCTCCCAAATTTCGGTTAAGATGCATCAATAAATTTCCAAATCTCGCATAGGGACTAGTATATGGTTCATGCATTAATAATCATCACATCATATCCTAACCACATAACTAGTGAAATATGGTATCATCAATGTGATGGATATCAACCTCAAACCCTTATCCAACCACACATGATGCCTACAACATGTCAAATTCTGTTTATTACTGGGATATCACTAACACAAACCAATCTTCTCAACACCAGGTAATCTATAAAAGTATCACATATAATTATTGATTAATTCTTGACACCAGCACATATAATCATTGAGTTATCTCAATCAACAACCCATATCATAACTTGGTAATCTATAACACCAACCCATATTATCACTACTATCAGTGGTAGAGAACGAATGAGGGGGAAGGTATCCATCTAAAGCCCAAATATCTTTGAAGTTAGGGAAAAAAGAACCAAAATATCTGGGCTTTGGTATGGTAATGTATATAGGGTTGGAAAATATAAAA
This sequence comes from Viscum album, assembly GCA_963277665.1. Lineage (NCBI taxonomy): Eukaryota > Viridiplantae > Streptophyta > Magnoliopsida > Santalales > Viscaceae > Viscum > Viscum album. The sequence continues at coordinate 855,030,512 of OY728123.1, read as the reverse complement.
AAATATGAAAATATTGGATACAATTATTTCACAACATACCAAATCTATGTGTTAACATATACTATGCCATAATAATCAAAAACACCAACAAAAAACCATGCGATATCTACCACAACTACTTCCACTACATAATTCATCACCCTCCACAATCGCCACAAAAAACCACACAATTTTAAAATAAATTATATGTTCAACAATTTATAAAATAAATGATTTCCCATTACTATTCATTTACTTCTCCATTTCATTCACAATTATGAATAACGTTTCATTTATTATTCATTTAATTTAAGCCAATTAACATACTGCAATTTCATTCCATTATCATATTCAAAATTTTACCATTCCTACTCACTTATAATCCCTTTGGGTGCAGGTTTTACATTTAAAATTCCTTCCATGGATCATCTAGAAACTAAAAAACCACAATACATAATATCTATTTTGTACCACATCAATCATTTCCAAAAAACATCCCAATCCAAGAAATGTTTCCCTAGCCCTACTGTCTCACAAAAATAAACCCACATCAAAACCGACATACACTATCACATATTACATCGCATTCCAATAATCTATCACATCACTTTCATATAAATTTTGTAACACAAGTCAGTCACCCCCATCATTGCTCAATAGACTATAACAAAAAACAAAAAAGAGAAAGAAAATCCATAAATATCACCATATAGATTATTCCAAAATTTATAAATTTTCTATATTTAACAATGTCTATAATTGTATTACTTCATTATATAATATTATTATTCTCCCAAAAATACTAGATTTCCATGGGATGTTGATTAGTTAGAAACATATATATTTGTATCCTCTTATCTAGGGTGATATAAAACAATTCACATAACTAAATAGTAAAATTAACATAACTATAATAAATAAAAGTCTCTTAATAGTTTTTATTTTTCATAATGGAAATGATCATGTCTATTAACACGTGAGAAAATATAAGGAGACATCAATAAAACCTAAATCTAATCAACCTTTTTTTTGTGAAAATCACATCTTACAAACTACTCAAACTAATGAAATTCCCGCACAAATAATTTAAAAAATAATCTAGAGAAATAGATGGAAGAGAAGATATTTACTCCCCATTGATGTTCTTATATCATTCTTCAAGTTCCAAGGATCAATGAAAGTGAAATCGGATTGAAGGTACATCAAAATATCCAAGGGTTCACCCATGGTTTGTGAGAAATGATAGACGAATTAATGTTTTCGAGAGATCTATAGAATTTATAAACATACTATAACCTAACACATTGATTACATGAAGCCTAGATACACAACAAATGTTTTCATGGGTCACTCCAATTCGGGTCTTGAAATAAATTCAACTGATGAATTCATCAAACTCAAAACACCGAAAAATCAACCTTGATACTCATCCAAAAAATTCCAAACAAGAATGTATTAGGATGAGAAGGCATGATCCATTACCGCAATAAAATAAAAAAAAATGTACCACACATAATGGATTATTACTCCCCATTAATGAAATACATCCCTTAAATGTGAAGGCCTCAATATGGGAAATACATATAAATGAATAAAATCAACCTTACAAGAATATATCATTGATTATCTTCAATCTATAGCACCGCAAATATCCAAATAAAACCCATAATGAGGATGTTCACCATTAGAGGATAATATATTACAAAAAATATATAATATGAAATAAGAATTGAGCCTTGTGATGTGAGAGTAGAATGAACGAATGATTGCGTATCTATATATATAAGGCTGAAATATGGACAATATAGATATGTTTTTTTTCCAAAAGTTTAACTATTAATATGTTCATTATTCATATATCTGATATGTATATTGAAGGTGTGTATCAGTTTGTAGTAATTTGAAAATAATGTATCTCACAATGAAATCAAAATACGATATAAAAATACAATAAATAAACATAGTAATTCATTACTATTATGTATAAATATTGTTATTATTAACATATCATACAATGATTAAATAAAATTTAACAACAAATTTTAAAATAAATTGAGTTGAAAAATTATATTTTAGAATATAAATATTTATTTTTAATGGTATTTGATAAAACATATTTAACAAAAAAACAAATATTTATTTTTGGTTATATATTGTATATTTCAGCATATTAGATTAAATTATAATTATTTAAATTATAATTATTTATAATATAACATATTCAGATCATTTAAATTTAAAATTGGTATGAAATAATATTAAAAAAAATAATTAAATTTTTTATTTTTAAGTGAATTGATTTTTTTAAATTTGTATTTTTATTTACGAAATTATTTTAAAAAATTTATAATCAGATTTAGATAATAATAAATTATTTTTTGGAAATGTAAAATATAAATTATCATATAATCAATATTTTTTTGGTTATTTATGAAAATATTTACATTTGTGTAACTAGTGAGAAACAATATTTTTAAAAATAACATGACAAATATGAAAATATTTGTTTGTATATATATATAGGAATTTGAAATTTATGAGAACTTATTAAAACACCAATTTTTTATTTTATACATGACGTTACGATTTTATTAATTCTTCATTTCATATTCCCATATTAGACATTTTATAAATATTTTTTAATATATATAATAAAATGTATTAATACATTATACATTTATTATATTAAACTTAATATTTTCCCAATATATATTTAATAAAAAAATGGATTTAAAATTTTGAATCATCATGTAAATATTATTTAATAAGGTATGTTATATTTCTGGGCCAAATGGATAAACTACGTTGGTAATGACTAGTCTACTTGGTGAAAACCAAAATGTTAAAAATGGGTAATCTGATAGGTAATGGTGAATCATGGAAAACAGATGATTTAATATAGTGTTTGAGGTGTGGATAAAACACATATTTTTTCCTAAATATTTAATTTCAAAATTTTGTCCATTTTCCATAAGAGGCACTTTTCATTATTGATGATTTTGGGTATTCACAAAAATACTACTTCGATTCACTTATAATTGAGGAACACCTTTCTTCAATCATAGACCTAAAAAGACTATATCTTTCGCCCATAATGATAAAGGACAAATCTAAATAAATAAAATCCACATTATGATTGTTTTTTATTTCTCAATATACAAACATACAACGGTTTTACCCCCATCACTAATTAGATAACCCAATTAATGAGGAATATATTTATAACTGCTTCTTCCAAATTTCTATTTCATAATTTGCATTTATTTTTATATAATTTTAATTCAGCTTATTTAATGAAAAAATCATTATTTTAATTATAGCGTTATGTTAATATAGTGATGTTATAATCATTAACCACATGTCATCATTCCACAGGAAAACCAAAAAATCAATTTGTGTTTATACAGACTACCTCCTTTTAAAAATTGATGTTTTTTTCCCTAACCACCATACATGGATAATACTAAATTTGATTTAAAATTTTTTTTATATGTAAAACATATAATATATTGCAAAATGATAAAACATATTTTTCATTTATCAATTTCTGATGAAAATTAAATCTCCAACCATGGATAGGTGTTGACTACCTCTTCCATGGGACAATTGATTCATGTTTTCTTTTCATAACCCCTTTCATAAGATATCACATGAATGGGTTTAATGGATTGATATTATTTTTTTAATTTAATAATTGTTCTGTTATGAATAAATATTGGTGTAATTGCAGATATGACGAATAAATTATTATCATTAATTAAATCATTTGAAACAAGATTACTTGAAGGAGAAACATTAATTTAAATTATGTAAAATTTCTTAATACATTAAGAGTTATTAAAAATACGTCATTATTCAAAAAAACACTTCACTAATAAACCATAAAATATATCAATATTATATATGTGTAATGATATTTTAACATAATCACCTCATTATCATTCACTAAGCATGGTATGTTCTTATTTGTGTGTATTTAAAGACTAATTTATCAGTGAAATGAAATTATATAATGGATGATTATGAGAATAAAATAATTTTATAACGTGATATAAATATTCATATATTCAATTTTTCATTATAGAGAAGATGAGTTAATATTTAAATCATTAATTAATAAACACCCTACATAGTTTAAATATAACCCAAAAATATTTGTTTTGTATTTAATCTTTATCATAAAAAATTTAATGTAATCAGTAATGTAAATTTAACAATAAAAAAATATAATTAATCAATAATTTTACCTTAAAAATATTTTAATTAATTTCATTGTAAAAATAATGAATACTCACATCCCTCCTATAAAAAAAGAATTTTCTATAAAAACTATAATCCCCTAATGTGACAAAATAGTCAAATACTAACTAAAATACATACAGAATATTATTATAATTGAAAAAATAATTATTTTTATGTATTAATATGATTATAATATTATTTATAATGACATTAATGTATTTTTATATAGGATCTTAGAGTCCATTCGACTATGAAAGGAAAAATATAAGGGTTTTGTTGTCTTAAGTATATATTCTTGAGATATATTTCATTTTGTGAAAGATGCTGCTATAAATATTTATTTATTATTAAATTGGGTATTTATATTACCGTATTCATGGGATTTTAAAATCCATAATATGTAGGTTCTTTAAATAACCATGGATTCAAAATATACACAACATGAAAGTAATTTTATTTAAAATCTAATTTGAATTGTAAGGGTTTCATTTCAAATATTATTATCATATTTTTTTAAAATATAATCCATCAAGGTAATTTTTATTGATTATAAAACCTCTGAAAAATTAAATTTTATAATCACTAAGTGTTATATTTCTTCTTTATACCTCATTATCCTAGAACTCATTGTTATCCCATAGTGTTCCTTTTTTATGACATCAACCACATCACCTCTTCTCTGTTAAGAACTAATATTTTAATAATTAACTATACAAACTGTAATCCATTTCATGTATGCATATATTTGAAAAAAAATATTTTAATAAGGTTACTTTATGACACATGCACTAAATTTACAAATTTAAATTAAATTTTTTTATATTTTATATGGGTCATTTGCATTGAATTTTGAAAAGATACTATTTTATATTTTTTAGATCTTAACATGTCATTTTCCCCATTTTACATTTTGAGGATTATTTTCCTCTATTTTTGCAGGGTTCCAATTAATTTTTTCCCCATGATTTTTAAAATATCTCACTTAAAATTATTTGAAATGAACATTGAAATTTCTTCTTACCAAAGTAATTTTTTTAACTTTAGAAAAGTGTTTTTTATAATTATTTTTCCCTTGAGATATATTATACATGATCTTATATATTAATTAAATGTAAATATACAACATCATTATTTATATGAATTATGTTATAATTTTTCTATCTTAGTTCTCTCTCATGTGATTAAGGATTGTCACAACATGATGTCAAGCATAACTCCCCATACACTAGAGAGAACTAAATAGTGGTGATGGTATAATATGAATAGTGGTAGGATTATACCATATTATATGAAATACGTAATATAAAAAAATATGTTTAATAATTAAATATAAAAAAATCCATAAGATAAGTAGATTAAATACAATCCAATAAAATATAATCCAACCATTACATTTTAGATTATATTCCAAACATAATATCAATATGAATGTCATATAATTCAATAAATAAATGAAAAACTCAAAAATGACTCCAAACACCGTCCCCAAACTTCATTCTCAATTATATACCATTGTTTCAATCATAGTGATAAAAATAATAAATCCATAATAGGGCCACCTTCAATTTTCCTTACCTACATCTATAATGATTTCATGGCTACCACATGGTGGCCCAATCAAAATATGAGTAAATACCTATATTCCCCAAAGCAGCATAAAAAAAATACAGTCTAAATAATAATACATGATATAAAATGATTAATGTGCATATATCATTATTCATAATAAAATACCCATATTACTAATTGACATTCAATATCCAAGTTAAAACATGGGGTAATCCAAACTTATTTCAGAAATATATCAACTGGATTTTCAAATAAGAGGATTATAAATATAAATATAATTATACCATAACATTAAATCACTAGTTCCAATTTTAATTATCATTCTTGGGCCAAATTCATGTTGTTATGGTGTTTTATCTATGTTAATGGGTGAATTTAAAATTCGTGTTTTACTTCAATAAATGTGAATTTATATTATAGATCCACTTACATGTTCCCAGGGATCATTACCCATCAAGAAGGAGATGTATATAATCTAGTTAACACAGAACCATTCTCCTCACCATAATGAATCAAATTACCATGCATTACACAATCAATTATAATGTTACTATGTTTTAAACACTAAAAAATAAAAATTCATATAAAAATAAAATTAATTCCAAACATGAGAACATATTTAATATTGGTTAATTCATGCCATTTATTATTTATCATAAAATTTCTTCCATTATAAAAAGTCTTTAAACACGATACAAACATTTAGTTTAGGAAACGTTACTAATTCATGTGAAATTTTGTTTATTCCCAATTAACATATTAAATATTCATATATAAATAAATTATCAATTCAACAAATATAAATATTTCAATAATAGATCTCCTAGTAAAATATAATGGATCTTGGTTCTCAATTTTACATGTTTTAAAAATTTTATCAGGTTTTATTACCTCTCGGGTTAACAAAATTCTACGATAAAATCACCATTAGACCCAACATGATTAGTGTATGTCTAGGAATATGGATTTAAAAAATTAAAATTAATATATATGTAATGTGGGTTGTATTAGATTGATCACACATGTTTCAAATTTTATAAAACTAGAATAGATTTAAGGGAAATTTTTTTGTCTACATATATTGAATCTGAGACAAAAAATCCCAATAGCGGACATTCAAATAAATGATAAACACTATTATCACACAAGGAAATTGATAGATTCACCACATAATTCTTAGGAAAATAGTATATAAGAATAAAATAAAATTAATTCACAAAAATTGAGAATACATCATTTATTTATGTCATTTGAAACAAAGAAAATATCATATTATCATGGATTGGAATTGTGGAAACCAAAGAAACCACAGAGAACCCTTAAAAATTTATAATCCAAATTTATAGTTAAAAGATATATGGTAAGATGTTTTAATTGAGATTTAAAGTGAAAAAATATGATTATGCAATATACAATATCTGCCCAACCCCACACAACAATTGTACCATTGGATTCCACCAGTGAATCATTGGAGTTCCCTAGATTGGTTGTGTAGCTGGAAAACCCACTGTCTTGCTAGTGGGTAACTCGTAGGAGACCCAGTCTTCTAGAACTCCCCACCATATAGAGTGTATACCCATTGGGATAATGGGTCTCTAATGGGATTTCAAATATACTGTATAGTTCACTGATAATCTATCATAACTTAATTTTATCCACAGATACTTGAAAATATTATCCTTTAGAATTACTCATCCCTTACTACCCCTAGAAGCTAACGAATTCCAAATAAAACTATATACAATTATAAATATCTGGTAATTAAATTTTTAAATAGAAACATTTGAAATTAAACAAGGATTATAATGAGAGATGGTGCATGATAAGGATTGGGGTCTTAAAACATCCCAACAATTTAAAAATTTACCATAATCTATACTCTAGAGATTCTATAAGATTTTTCATAAAAAACTAAAGAATCTAAGCTTTTGTATCTTACTACCTATTTAATTTACCATATAATACAAACACATGCTTCCACTACTCTCACACTATAAAAATATCCTTCCTTTATTGATTCTTCTAACTACAGTAAAAAATAAAAAATATATTCTCCTCAAAATATATATGAACATGAGCACAAATGTCATAAACATTTTTAATGAATGTAGGATTTTGTGATATCTCTAATTATTTGACAGATGAATAAAATTAGGTATGGAATTCTGGTACATCATATGAGAAAATATGTTTGTTAATGGACTGATCATCAAAACTATGTCATGTAGATGAAATAACCGAGGTACTAGGATTACATGATATTGGGAATGGGGAAACCCCATCCTAGGTGACCCTAATAGAGTACCTCATCCTCAATCTCAATCTTCAGATGTCATATATTATGGTGAGTATAATATTTATTCATGATGGATTGGGTTTCCATCCTCTTTCTATATAAATTATCTTGCATTGATATCTCCAATATGAGGCTTGGTATAATGATAACTGTCTCACATTACTCTATAAAACTCATTGGGGAAAAATGACATTTATATATATTATTGAAATAATAAATTTGGATTAATGAATGAGATCTATTTTTTAAAGAGAACATTATGATTTATAGATGTTTCTATATAGAAAAAACAAATTCCACAACAATATCTTGCCACAGATCCTGAGAAATAGGAATTTTCCACTCATATTGACTTTTAGTCTTAAGATGGATGGCAATACTCAGATGATCCATTGATCACATCACCATATCAAGGCCCTACTTATAATGTGATGTAAAAAATGGATTTATATCTAAAAGATTTCACTGTATAATAATATTAAATCAATTTATCAATTACAATAATAGATTACTAAAATCAGAAATTATGAAGGTTTTCAAGATACAGTAGAAGTGGGATATCGTCATTTATTGATCCATGATGACCAATATTTCATCCTTTTTTCAGGTAGTCCTTGGTAAACCATTCAATATGTCTATTATGATATCATACAACCACCATTTGGTAATGGAAATAGGATTCAACCACCCAGTAGGCCATTGATGCTGAGGCTCCACCTACGAAACAATGTAACATATCTCAATAATTAAAGATATATATTTCTAAATACCTTTACAAAATTATTTCCTATATAGATCATTGTAAATTTTAATCATCACATGATAAACCATCCATTAATTATAATGAAATTACCTCATCATCTCCCCATATATGTATGAAAGAACCATATTATGACCATGGAAATGAAGAATATAATTAATATTAAGTTACTACTTTAATGGTGGATCCAAACTACATATTTTATACCTATAGGACAAAACATCATAATATATAATTTCATCCTTTTGATTCAATGTATATGATTTTGAAATATAGATTTTGAGGTGATTGTTACTCAACCAAGAGAAGCCTAAATATCCAGACCATATTTTGTAATGTGTTCTGTTAGCCCGCACTCCTCACTAGACTCCCACACTTACCATTACTCAGTATTCATAATCAATTAATTAGTTAAAAAATTAACATTAAAGAACAATATGCTAACTCAATGTCAATGGTCTATTGATTTTAATCCCACATCTTCATTCAATGGTTCAGGTTCCACTGTGAAAATATATCTTTCAAGCTCTGGTGATCCGTTTTGGAAAAAAATATCTCACACCCTATATAATTTTACCAATATGACAAGGTGAGTACCACTCTAGAAAACTCTGATGTCATATTCAAATAATTCCTCCCTTACAGTTTCATCTAATTGGATACATTATAAACAACTCAATCCCCCTAAATCATTACTTCTTTGAGATAAATTAATATTGCATCACAATACTCAATAAAACCCTTACCCAACTCATATGAGGTGTGGATCCATGTAGTGGTCAACCTAATACTCAAATCCTGGAATGACTTCTCATAAGTGTTATACCAAAAAAACAACTCAAACTTCTTGTTTGTACTAGAATAATATGATTCCAAAATAGATAGGTCATTTTTAAAACACAAAAAAATCCTCATAAAATCATGAATCATTGAAACTCATTTATATAAATGTTTCAACCCTAAGATACCAAATCGTACACTTTCTCTAGATTGATTAACACACTAAACTGTAAGATTACATGGCCTAAGAATTGATATTTTTTAATCTGTTAATGATATTAAGATATAGTGGAATATATATGATGTTATCCCAATATACTCTATATCATATCATGATATTAGGAACAACATTATCTAAACTGGTAGTATGACATGATGCTTTTGTCAGAAACCACAAAAAATTATTCCATACATGGATGATTGATCTACTTACTGAAATTAGTAAATACATATTATGTGTTCATTGGAAAAAATGGATTTACTACAAACTAGTTCAACCCTTATATTCTCATAAAAGTAGTAATGGGAAAATTAGATGGCCTTACCCATCTTGATTTACATGGATGCGTGGACCCCTTTTATTATTATTCTTTGAAATGTAGTTTCAACTATCAAATATATTTAGGTTCAATCTTATAATGAGGGTTATAAATATTTTTTAAATCAAAAAACATATTGAATGTGTATGGGTTATACTTCTCTAGTGGTATTGTAGATAAGACTTTTTGAAGAAAAAAACGACCTGGTAGGGGTTCACATATGGGGGAAATGTGCTCATTTATCACCCACCATCATCCAGAGCATGTAATGTTACATGGTTGGTTATTCTGTCCAATATGAATTGAATTATTCATCAATGACTATTCTGAAGACCACATTTAGTATGATGGAATTTTTTTCCCTTTTTGTGATTTCAAAATTATCTGTCATACGATAACATTCAATGTGATCTTCTAAAAAAATATTTGTTTTATACTGAGAATCAAATAGATTATCTACGTTTCATAAATAAAATTCCTCCAAAGGAAGTGGTAGACACTTATTTTGAGAGTAAACTTTTTTTAACATCTGATAACCTGAGATCATGTCTTTAATTTTGTATTTTTAGTCATAACTACACCGATTATTTCCACACCAAAACCCAAACAACTGCAAAATTGAGCAGATAAAAAAGTGATGATCCTCTATAAAAAAATTTGTAAAGGGTACAAGACATGAGAATTATACAACTAATAGTGGACAATTTTCCTTTCATAATTCTACAACTATAATATATATTATCCATTTTATACACACTTCTACACAAGGATATATCTGGACTCCCCTAAGATTCCCCCTCATACTGATACTATCACACTAATGATTGGGTGCCACACTCCCTAACCCAATCCGAGCATCCTATATAACATTTTACACTATTATTCTAAGGGGCATATGAGTTCCCCCTAAACTCTGATGACTCCCATGATCCTCATCCACTACTAGAATCCTACAAGAACCTATTGAACCCCTTCATATAGCAAATCCTACTTTAATATATGAACTCCAATGAATGGATATAAATCAATAATTTATAAAGGAATTAATTTCCACAGGAATTGAAATATAAATGGTCAAGGTCCAGAGACAAATTTCCACTTCCATGGCGATTTTAACATCCACTGCCTTACAAAAAATTCATATAGAAATTCTTTTTTTCTTTGGAAATAAAAACACATCAATCATCCTACAAAAACTGCATCTATTCCACATATGACTTACTTTAAGAACTATTTATTGATGATATCTTGATTAAACATATATGTAATGTTATTGAGGTAGTAAAAAATCACATTCTACTTGATCTCATATTTGTGAAAATCCATGAAGTTCTTCCCCATGACAATAATATAACCTTCTAATAAAGGGAAAAAACACAGCAGATCTATAAAGTTGGAATAATATTCCATACATACATTCTCCCTAGTTTTATCATTATTATCTCATAATTCTATTGCAACATTCACTTAACATACATGGATATTACATCATCTTAGATGAACATTCCACACATTACAAAAATAAATTGTTGAGGACCATAATAGTATTGTGTATCTGAAAACATTAAACAAAATATTGAAACATGGTGAATGGTCATAAATATTTCCTACTATTATAATCCCCAATATTACTTCTACATAAATCAATTATTTAAAACCATTGAAAATCATAAGAATGGTGTGAACACAGATACTCAGTAAGGGTAATCAAAAGAGATACGTAATCAATACATTAGTATAAGGGTACAAGAACATGAGAGTAACATTTGAAGATCATACCATGTATATAAATGATCATATACATGTGTAATGGAAAAAATATTGTTATTCTAGAACACATAGATCATAAGGGAATCAAGAGAACATTCTATGAAAAAATATCATAGTAATAAAGAATTGAATTTTTAGAAGAAAATAAATCATTTAACATGATATCCATAGTAGTCAATTCATTTTTTCCAAGGCCATATTAGTAGTATGGGTTCAATTTCCATGCCATTTTGGATGTCATGGTTCACTCCCATGACCATATTTATAGTCAATGTTCAATCTAAATACCAGTTTTTTGGAAAATCCCTTTACTAAAGTGAGTTCACTCTCTATTCCGGCCATTATAATAACATGATATATAAATCAATACCCTCTATATTAGAGGCAGAAATAGGGCCCACCATATCATAATCTAATCATAAATATGTGTGCCACTAGACTATAAATATTCAACATCTCATAAACTTGGTAATAAAATGGGTATCATAAGAAGGTAATCAAATCATAACCTATATAATTTGATGTTATACAGAATAAATTGATTAATTAATAATCGATTAAAAGAAAAATGTTTCATAAGAATATAACCAGTGAAAGAGAGATATGTTCCATAAACATATAACCCATGAAATATTAATGGATTTCAAAAAAATAATTCCATTAAAACATAAAACATTGAATGAAATAATTTGAATGGAAACATAGTATTATTTCATCATAAATTCTTTATTCAAAACCATAGATATCATCTTAGATGTAAAATAATTTTATAATTACTTATAAAAACATTTATTGAGAAAAATATACTTTCTTCTTTCAAAAATTTGTTTTTAAAAAATAATAAAATTTAAAACCCATTTTTAAAATAATATTGAAATTTTTAAAGTAATCTAGAAAAATATTTCATTGGGAAACATATAAAATAAAAATGAAAACAATTTGAAAACCTTTTTCCATGAAAATATAATCTTAAAATGATTTTGAAAATCATTTTTCTATGAAAATTAATAATGGCAGAATGTAATAATTTTTAAACCCATTCACTATTAGAATTCTTTAAAAACCTATAAAATAATAGTTTAGATCATTGATATAATATTAATTGAACCAATTCCATTTAAAAACATATTTAGGGTGTCTTGAAATTCAGTTAAATCACTTTTTAAGAATAATTTGTTTTTGAAAACTCTTTTTCATTGAAATCCATTTAAAAATATAAAAAGAATGAATATTATTAAAAGTAATTCATTTTAAAAAATAACCCTTCAAAAATTAAAAGGAAGTATCAAGGAAATGACAACCATGATGGAGTGTATGCCCATACATGATAAACATTGCATTTTCTGGTTAATGGTTTAGAAAAGAGAATAAATCGTAAAATAATAAGAAGATTAATATTAACGAATTTTAAAAAGGTATGAAATTTGAAAAAATGAACATTAAACATAATAAGATAATAGTAAAACATTTTTTTTAATTTTTTTATAAAACATGGTTTTGAAAGAACATCAATTTACAATCGAATGGGGAAATAATGTAAAAATTTCATAAAACATTTTCTTAAATATATTAAGTAAAAAAGATAGGAAAACTATACCATAACTTGGATATAAAATAATAAAAATATGGTTATAATAATCATGATATTTAATGAGATATGGATCATAAGATTTCATCAATATAAGTATAATCATAAATAATAGTGATAAATAATGAGAATGTAGTAACGAATTATTACCAAATTAGTAACACTAAATAATAATAAAAGGTAATAAATAAAATTACACAATGATTTAAATATATTTAAATGAAATAGATACATGATTTAAAAATTTTTAGGTGTTATATAAACACCATTGAAAAATATAGGTGTGTGACATGGCTTGTGACTCAAATAAGGCAAGTAGAGATAAAATCACATAAACAATTTTCTATATTTTCAAACAATATGACCCATGAATGAGATATGATAAAATATATATTTAAATACTGATAAATTTAAGAATAATAGTAATATAATTCACTTATGTTATTTGACACACCACATATAATAAATATGAGGTGAACATGGCATGTCTCTTAGGGAAAATAAATGTGATATGGGAAAACCCTTAACTTATGTCTTGACTTTTGTCATACATGTTCATAAATATAATATAATAAATTTAATATTTTATTATAAATCCACCAAAAAACCATATTATTATACCTATTAACATATGTTATTTGTTTATGAATTTATATTACTCTATTATTTACAACTCGACGTTAATGTTATATTTCGGGTAATATCTGCTTTTTTCATCTATGTTTTGACTGATTAATATTAATACCATTTTTTAGATCATGGTTTACTTATTTTAAAATTGAATAAATGGCGAAAATATAATATATATTCATTATATATGTTTTTTCTACAATCTATTAAATATAGAATAATGAAATAGATTACACTGTTCATGGAGACGGTAGGACATACATACACATGTACGTTGTTTCCATTTTATTGTTGTATTGAAATAATAAATGTAAATGATATATAGATATATATATATATTAAAATTAATGTAGAATTTTTATTTCATAGATGTAAAATACATTTAATAAACACGACCATAATAAGATCCATGTCACGTGTGAACAAATCAAATCACTATGAGGAGGTGATAGTACACATGTCTACAACAAAAGTTATCATATTTATAGAAAATGGAAAGCTTGAAGGTAGTTTTATATAAGAAATAAAAAATAAAAAATAAAACATAAGTACCACTACGATAGGGGTTGCACTTGGGGTTCCACTCCGGCTTTGTGGTGGTGAAGGCCATCTCGTCGGACCCTCCTCCCTAGGCGGGGGAGGGGCCTTAGTTGTCCTTCATGGTTTTAGATCCCTTTTTCTCCCATTTCTCTAATCCGAAATTCCTCTCTCCTTTTCCCCCATTTTCTCTTTGCCCTAATGTTCCTGATTTGTTCAATGAGTTCCCTAACTTACTGCTTTCAATCGCGGAGTTCAATGATGCATTGACACTCCTCAATCGGACTCTGATAGATTGTTTTTTGAAGGGATAAACTTTAGTGGATTCTTTCGATCGATTCATGTTTTCCTCATTGGATTTTCAATAATTAGATAACGTGGGGTTACTTGATAAGAAGATTATTATTATTAATTTTTCATTAGAAGATAATCTGATAAAAGCATGGGCCTTCCCTCCTCGCAGCTGCAATGGGTCCCGATTTTTCTATTTCTTATGTACTTACGAGTTTCACATGAAGCGTGATTCCCCTTCGGTGCCGATTTGGGAGAGAATTCCTATCCTTACTCTTCGGTTTAAGGACCCTTCTATATTTTGGATGATTGGGAACCTAGTTGGTATGTATTTGTGTGTGGAATGTCGAATTAATGTGAAGTGTCACCTGATTAATCCCAGTGTTTGCATGGAGATTGATGCTTCCAGAATCCCTCCTGATTTTGTTTGGATAACAATAGGAGAAGAATTCAGAAATAAGAAACCAGTTTTCTATGAATCGTCAGTTGATTTCTGATCGGTTTGTATGATAATGTGTAATTTGCTGGAGGTTTTTATGTGCAATTATCAAATTCCAGAGATGCAGGGTGCTCCAGATGTTTTAGGAAGGGATCCTGAGATCAATGGAGGAATCGCTGGTTAGGCACCTGTGGAAGTAGAGAATTTGGTAGGGGTAGTTCATAATTATCAACTGGATGGAAATAATTTGGTTAGTGGTATTTTTAGTTGGATGAGGAAGGATCTGGAGGATTTTTGGGCCGGTGTGTCAGAGTGCCTGGAATGTTTTTCCGTTGTGGATCCTTTACCTTTGGAGTCTTCAATTATGGTGAATGATAGTGGTCTTATGCTAGAAGTAGGTTTAAGAATTGGGGAGGCTGGAGATGCTAAAGACTCTAAGTTTGTTTCGTTTTTCGAAATTGTGCTTACTGGGCTAGGTTCTTCTGGAACGGAGCATCCTCAGGGGACTGAGGTTTTGAATAGATCATATTCGAGGAGTAAGTCTCCATCCATTAAGCTGGGTAACCGATTTACAAGGTCTGAGGTTGAAGGATCTGATCAGGATATTGATTTTCCCAAGAAAGGTTCTGATGATGACTCATCATATCAATTTGCTGAAGACAATGATTCATAAGATCATGTTTATGATATCTGTGACATGTGGATGAGGAAAGGGCATCTTGGTAGTAAGAAAGGCCGAAGGGATTACTCCCATCTACCTTTACCTATGGCGACTAGATCTTCTAAAAAAGTGAAAGCAAAGAAGAACGAAATGTTTCCATTTATGATTGAATTTCGACTACTATAGAGGAGGGAGTTTATAGGGAAAGCCTTCTTAGGGGAGACCAGGTGGTGTGTCCTTTGCAGATGCTATTGCATTCTGCAGATTATATGTTTGAAGACTCTTTTGCAATAAATTCCATGGCATAGGATGCTGAGAATATAATGGGAAGGCATATTCTGGTGCAAACTAATAATGAATAAGGTGAGTGCATAGACAAACCGAATCTGATTTTAGTAAGAGGCTTAAATGATATGAAGATCACTCAAGAGGAGTACATGAAAGTGTGGGATGAGATGGCGTCTCACTTTGAAGACCTTCTTGATGCTTCTCCAGAAAAATCGGTAACTACCCTTTCCTGGAAAACTTTTAGGGATATGAATACTGATAGGGTCAACATCTATTTCAATAGTAATGTTTTCTCTTTTGATGCATGTCCTAGGTGAAAATGTGGTTTCTCACTTTTTCCATAAATGTGTTTTGATAATAAAAAAAATATTTTTTAAAAACATAAGTATTATATATATCATATAAAAACATATTTTCTAACATAATTCCCATCCATGAGATGTGGTAAATGAAAAATTGACAACATCATTTCATGAGTTCGTAGTTCATCGCAAATGAGAAAGTTATGTCCGTTATCCAATATATAGAAGATTATGTAATTGTAGGTCTAAATGAAAGTAAAAGAAAATATATAAATTTTTAATTCTTATTTTAGCATATAATTATGTAATAAGAATATTTTAGTTGTAGGATAATGAAAATAAAACAAAAGAGCTTGAGGATGGATGTTACCTCTTCTTTGGGTACTCCTTCTGGTTTCCCCCAAAATAATTCTTTGGTTGGATTTATGCCCAATGGTAGGATTATATAATTATAGGAGAGATTACGAGAGATTATTTGTGTATATTTTTTGGAGATAAAAAGTTCTGGGGATGTGGGAATAATTGGGGGGGGGGGTTGAGTACCATTTTATGGTTAAGGAGAGGAATTCATTTAAATTGTCTAAATGGGAATTCCAACAACTTTTTACCATGTTATGTGGATCAAATAATTATCCCAATTAAAAAAATAGGGGATAGTGTATAATAATTTCCATCCCATGGAATTTTGAATATTTCTATGTCATTTTGAACATTAATTTTTTGATTTTTTTTATTAATTCAATTTCTCTTTTAGTCATCGTAATTAATTTCTATCAATTTCACTAATATCATTTCTCAATAAGATATTTTACCATATTGGACATTAAAAATAAATAGTATTCCAATCATTTATTCCATTTTTCTAAATTCCAATTTCATTAGTTTGATAAATTAATAAAAAATTAATCCCACATATAAGATGACAATGTGACACTCTAAAGCGGAAAGGTCCAAAATTTTCAAATATTATTATATCCAATATAATTGTGAAATTGGTTCCAATAACCTAAATTGGATTAAAATATTTCTTATATTTCTTATTATACTTTAAAACAAAATTATAAAATAGTTTCATCATATAAATAAATAATATGGAAAATTAGTTAGTGAATAAAATTAATGTGTTTTCACTATTCATCAAAAAAATGAAAGTTCCCGTAAAATACCAAAAATTAAAACAATATAAATGTAAATATTAATATTTCAGTAATGATGTTTATTTGTTCCAAATAAATGATAAAAAAATCAAAATTAAATTCTAAAATGGGTTAACTATTAAAAGGTGGTTAAATTTAATTTTTGAGAAATATTTTTTTTAACGAAATTTGATTTATTCATATCTTATACCTATAATATATTTTCAATGAGGATAAAACATATTTATTGAATATATTATATATAAATATTAATTAAAAATAATAATTAAAATTTTATTTTTGTAATTTATTCATAAAACAATGAGTTTTTACATTGAATAATAGTTTCTTTATAAATTTAATTTCAATATTGAAAAATAGTTTTTATATTCACTAATACTTATTAATAACAAAAGGATTCATAATATAGTAAATCATATTCATATCTTCCATACCAATAACAAGGTTGTAGCTATAATAATATTTTAATAATCATGTTATTAGTATATTATAGCTTGAAAAAACTCACCTATGTGTGTGAAACAAGTTATTGATTGATCTATTCATTGTGTGTAACACAATCCAAACATAGTGTTTTATGTACTGAAAAATATAATTGTTTCTTATGGTGCAGTATTAATCTTTTTTTATATAACGCAATCTATACATTGTTCTTTTATAAAAAAACACTATTTATTATTGCATGTAGTGAAAATATCTATAAGATTAAATTAATTGGAAAAAATAAAAAATCACCAAATATTGTGGTGTTAGATTATACCCAATTATACATAATTAATTTTAGTCCATTATATATATAAAATATCACTCTTTGGGATTTCCTTGGTCAATTACAACTTTATAATTTAATCTATGGAATAAAGGTGTATTTTTCATTATTGAATCTCTAAAAAATCATGATAAAAATAAATTGAATGACTGTTCATTCCTTTTATCCCTGTCACAAAAAACTTTTTTCACAAGATATCAAATATGAATAAATTCTTATATGGTGAAATTATTCTTCAAAATCTAAAACCTCAACAGATTATTAAGAGAATCAAATTATAGAATGGTTAACCTTATAACCATTCTGTAATATGGATGTCCAATAAAATTAGAAATAAGGTACTTAAATTTAGGGAATATAATATTGAATTGATCCCCTATATATAATAAATTATCCCTTGGTAGCTTTATACTGAACATGTAAATACATTTTTCATGTATTCCCTTGATACATGTTAATAATAAAAATTAATACAAATAATTATTAAAAACATACCTTTTTATTATTCCAAATTTTATTGTATATATTCCATTAATACGAAAAATTAATAAACATCCTCAATGATAGCATAAACTTCTTTTCATAAAAATCCATAATTTGACCCCAGGTAATTAGTACCATCCAATTTGATAATTCATTTCCAATATATCATTATCTATACATCATTATCTCAATAACAAGAACATATTTAGGGTTCTATTCCCTTAGTCAAAATGTCACCACTCTATTATATAAATTTTATTGTCTATTAGAATCATTAAACTTAAAAATGTAAATGCTTAGAGAAAAAAAATATAAATAATATATATATATTTCAGCATTAATGTAACATAAATATTGAATCGAAATATATAAATACTTTTATTATTCCACTTCATACATAAGATATTAGAATCATACCACATTTTATTTCATAATACCTATTTTCTTTCAAATTAAATATGTAGTCTCATTATCCTAGACAATATACCCACTACCCATAAAACATTTATTATTCTCTCAAGAGAATTACACATAGGTAATCAATATGAAAAATGTATATTCATTCCACAAATAAAGAATTTAAACATTGATGATGTCTTGAGAAGGATAGTATTCCATACCATATTGTAAACTGAATTCTTCATTTATTATTTGTTGTTACATATATTGTGTTCTAATTTTACGTAGTAAATACATATTCTGGTTCCTCTAAGAAATTCATATTAGGGATTTTTTCCACATTCTTGATAGAAAGGAAATTGTATTTTCTTTCTGCCATGATATCTACTAATTAAAATCCCAAAAAACTCCATTATTCTTTACTTTTGTGATCCCAAGAGTTGGTTAAGGAACATGTTGTTAATCCAGGTACATGAAAACTAACTCAGCATGATCACACCATCTTTCAATCAAATGATCATCCGATTTTATTTATTTTGATCCAAGTGACCATCACATTGAGCATTAACCAAGTTCATTAGGATTACTATAATTTAAAATAACTATTAAGAAAATTATGGGCGGAACAGATCATATCCTAATAACACACAATCATGAAAAGATACTTATAGGATGATTAAATGAGGGTACAAATTTTTTTAATACATAGAATATTATGTTTATATTAAGTTATACATATTCATATAATATTTAAATCCTTTATTATGGTTCTTAACTTTTTTGTTAATTTTAAAAGAATATCCCACAGGAGAGTCCAACTAGGTGTGCAGTAATGCATGTTATCATGTACATATTCCTAATAGAGTCTAGATCAATATAGGTTTTTTTGGATGCACCTATTTACATATTTTCAAGAGATAAATACACTTGTAATGTAAATATTGTTATGTTTTCATTGTAAAACACTCACTCTATCTTTTACCAAAATTACATGACATTTTCTTAAATATTAACTCATCCTTATATTTTTCTTTAGATAAATATGAATAAATATCCATAGAAATATCCATAAAGATATAAAAAATGTTTTATCATCTTAGTCTCAAATTTTTAACTAAACCATTACTTTTATTCAAATTATGGTGACCCAAGATTAACATACATGGATATTATATCATTTTTGATTAATATTCATCAACATACAATCATACATGAATTAGAACCATAAAATTTTAATGTATTTGAAAACATATAGCATAATGTTCTAACATGGTAAAGGATCCTCAATTTTATCTTCAAAGAAAATCACCATTAAGAATTCTACATAAACCAATTCATTATTACATGGGAAAAGGAAAAATAAGAAATGGGTCATATGTGATTCTTAATAGCGGTAAAAATAGATATATAGTTACATATCATGAGCCTAATGGTACAAGAATAAGAGAATTATAATTAATGATCATACCCCACAAATAAAAGTTCATATACATGAGTCATGGAATAGACATTGGTGGTTTATAGGATACGAATCATAATAGAATAAAGAGAATAATCCAGGAAATAATATCATATGAATAAGGGATATAATTTATGGAAGACACATTAGCATTCTAACTGATTTCCATTGTTTTCATTTAATCACTAACAAGGTCATATTAGTTGTATTGGTTCACTCCCTATACTGTATGTTCAGTCATCAATTGCTCCCATGACTATCTTAGTTGTCAAGGATCACTCCTATTTACATTTTATTCGAAAAATACCCTTACTAAAATGAGTTCACTACCTATTCCATCCATGTACATCTCATGAGATATAAATATTTAGTCAATGAATTAGAGGGATATATTGGTCCCACATATGTCGTAATTAAATCATAAATATGTGTTCTAATAGATTATAAAAATTCATCATATTATTACCCATGATGTTAAATGGGTATTATGAATAATTAATTATGTTATAACTTATAGAATAATCATAGGATACACAATAATTTCATCAAATTATAACCTGTTAAAAGAAACAATTTTCAAAAACATATAAACTAGGAAATAAAAATAGGTTTCAGTAAAACAATACTCATAAAAGTGAAATGATAATAATTAAAATCATTTCATGAAGACACAGAACATTCAGTGAATAAATACTAATCGGTCCTTTGCATAATTTTACTAGAATAGAATGAGTTTCACCAATGGATTCCATCTTAGATTGAAAATAATTTTAAAATATATTTTTAAAAAATGTATTGAGGAAAATATCCTTTATTATTTGGAGAATAATTATTAAAATGAAAACTATTTAGAAAAACATTATCATTAAAAATAAACACGAAATCATATAATTGAATATTACAATCCATTTTACAAAAAAAATATATAAAATAAATATGAAATCTTTTTTAAAACCTTTTTTCATAGAAACATAAGAATTAAATAAAATGAATACCATTTTTTATGAAAAAATTTAAAGGAAAAATTAAAATATTTTGAAACTATGTTTGATTCAAAATTAATTGAAAACTTTTAGGAGAAGATTTGAGATAATTTAATTCATTTTCATTGAATAAAACCTTCTTAAGATATATAAATTAAGCTTTTTAAATTTATTTAATAGTGTTTTTAAACATAATATTTTTTTAAAACCCTTTTTATTTCTAAACAATTTAAAAATAAAAATAATTATTAAATATTAGAATAATATTTTATTAAAAAAATAACAATGAAAAATTAAATTGAAATTATCAAGGAAATAATGGCAATGACAGTATGTGAGTACGTACACGGCAAAAATTCTTTTTATTGTAATAATTATTAGAAAAGTGTGTTGATAAGAAAAAAAAAGAATATTCCTTCTAAAATTATTTGGTAAAAATGTAATACATTGGTAAAAATTCACTTTACTCAACAAATGATAATATAAAAAACATTTTTCAAAACATTTTTAGAAATCATAGTTTTGAAAATACAGTAATTTTTGACTGAATGGATGAATAAGGTGGTATTTTCATGAAAAATATATTCTTGACTATATTAAGTTCTAAAGAGTGAAAAAATGGTATTATCTTATCAATAAAAAATGAATAACCAGAGGTTAAAAAATATCATGATATTTGTTGAGAGACTGATCAAAACATTTCATCAGTATAATATTAATCATAAACAATCTTGATAAACGATGTTATTCTAGGAATAAAACACTACCATTTCAGTAACATAGAAGCATATTAAAATATAATGACTAAAATTAATCATGTATTTAAAGATAATAAATGGAAGGATATTCATGATATTATAGTTAAATTCAATTATATAAATCTCATAGATAAATATATAAGTATCCCAAGGCATTTGTCTCAACGAACAAAAATTGAGACAAAATAAGTTTTTCAATTTGGTTTCATTTGAAACAAAAATCTCATGAAAATAAGATAATAAAATGGATATGTAAATACACCTAAATTTAATTATTATATTCATAGAATGAATCCATGTTATTTATACATGCCACATATAATATATAGTAGATTAACATTGGTTGTGTCACACTTAAATTAAATATTAGACGTGAAAACCTTTACCTTAGGTTTTCCCTCACTTCATAAATTTTAGAACCTCATGAATAATACAAACATTTTCATTATAAATATAGTAAAGAACCATATTATTATATATAATTCCATATATTTTTTTTATTAATTTTTATTACCCATTTATTTACATCTTTTTTTAATGTTACGTTTTCTGTAATATCCACTTTATTTTTCACATATGCTTTCACAATTATTTCCTTATCCCGTTCTATAAAAAATTATTTAGTTATTTCTAAAATGTAGAAAATGGTATGAATATCATATATATTATGTATATATGTATTTATAATTATCTATTAAAGAAATATGTATGAAATTCAACAAACTGTTCATAGAGACGGTAGGTCATACGTGTACATGAATGATCTTTCTCTTTTATTGCCCTACTAAAAAAATAAATTCAATGAAATATATTTTATTTATAATTTATATTCTAGTAGAATTAATATTACATATATATCATGTATATTAACTAATCCCATCATTAATATGATCCATGTAATTTGTAAAAAAATCACATTGTTTTGAGGAGGCGGTAGTCCACATATCTACAAATAAAGTTATAGTATTTACATAAAATGTAAAGAAATTTTTTTTTATATTATAAAAAAAATTATTAAATACATAATTAACATATATAATATAATATAAAAACATATTGTACATAATAATTCACAACAATTATTACCTGTAAATGAAAAACTAACAACATCTTTTCTTGGGGTGGTAGTTCGCTGTACACCAGAATGGTATGTTCATTACCCCATAGATGGATATCTTTATTAGTTTAGATTTAAAACATAGAATAAGAAAATAATAGTGTATTTATTATAAATTTTTTACTATATAATCATGGAATAATAATATTTTATTTGGTGGAGAATAAATATAAACCAAAAGTGATTTAGGATAGATATTATCTCTTCTTTGGATAACAATTTTTGGTAACACGAAAGGGATTCCTTGGTTGGATTTCATCCCAAACTGAGGTTTAATGGAATAAGGTATATATTATATGAGATTATGTGACTATATTTTTTTCATCTAGACGTTCTTGAGTTTTTTGAATAGGTGGTATGGTTGATTTCATTTTTTTAGTTGGTGAGGGGTTTTAATTTTGGAAATTTTTTTAAAGGGAATTTCACTGACATTTTCCCAACTCCATGGGTCTCCAATACTAGTAAAAATTTGATTAAATTGAGGATATAGTTTAAATATTTCCATTAAAAGGATTTTGGAAGAGTTTCTAGTTAATTATTTTATTATGATAAATGAGTAGTCTTTCGGTTACTTCAATTTTTTGTTAATCGTTATAAATAATTTTAACCACATTCACTAATATTTTTAGTCAAAAAATATTTTGACATCATTTGACATTATAGATTATTTTAATTCCAAATATCGAATCCATTTTATAATATTTCAATTACAAAAGTGGAAAATATATATTTAATAATAATCATTCATACAGGACGATAATGAGTGTTTTTAGAGTCAAATTATACAAAAATTTGAAACAAATTTTAAATCCAATTTTATTGTGAAATTAGTTCCAATGAACAAAATTGGGTTAATTTATTTATAATTTATTTTATTATACAATATAATAAAATTAAAACATATTTTATCTATATAAAAATTTTTTATGAAAAGATGTTTGGAATTAAATTTTTTTCTTTTCACATTTCATAAATAATGAAACTTCTGAGAAAAAACCAAAAATTCCACCAAAGTAAATATTTATATTAATCATACAAAATTAAAATTATATTTTAGATTACAAATTATTTATTTTTCAAAAAACCAATTTAAATAGTGTTGATCATAAAAAGGTGGTAAAATTACCTTTTGGATATATATATTTCACTCATAAAATTTGATTTATTCATTTCATATTCGAAAAATATATATTTCTTGATTGGGAAAAATATTTATTAATTATATAATGTATATAATTTATTGAAAACATTAAACTAGATGGTTTTGTTTAATTAAATGAGATAAAATTATATTATTAAGTAGAAAAATATTTTCTTAAAAATGTAATGTCTTTATTTTTAAATAGTTCATATATTAAGTTATTCTAATTGATAACAAAATAATTGATTTTATATACTTATTTGAATAATAATTTGAAAATTTAGATAAAAATATTTGTAAAATCCTTTCCAGCATCCAGGTTATAGTTATAATAATATTTCAATAATCATGTTAATTGAATATTTTAGTTCGATAAACACATGGCCTTACATGTTACACAATACATCGAAGGAACTCAATATTATGTGTAACATAAGACAAAAATAGTGTTGTATGTAGGGTATGCTAACATTAGTGTTGTGTGTAGTGAATGATTAAAGTAGTGTTAAATATATTATTATAAAAACACAGGTCTTTTATAACAAATCTATATTTAGTGTTGCATTAAGTAAAAAATATCAAAAAGATAAAATTACTTCTAAAAAATAGATCAAAATATCATGTGGTGTTACAAATACCATTTAACCCTTACTATATTTATATATAATTGGCTGAAAATATTCTCATTGAAATCATTATAAGTTATATCCTCTTACTAAGTAACATGCACTATGATTACTAACTAATTCATTGTTTGTATTTATATCACCCACGTTATATGATTAACCCTCCTCTCCATCGGTGTATCCATGTTATTAAATATCATCTGGATGGATTCAATCTAGAACATTATGTGATGATGCATGATCTTCCCAGCCAATATGAGTGGGTTCTAATACTAAACACTACCATATGGTCTAAAATTGAAGGAATAAGTTGATTAGTCTACCTTTCTATGGATCATATGTCATTTATGAATCTATCAAAGAACCTAGTACCCATAATGATTTCTCATGCCGGTTGATGTCATTTTCCAACCATGTAAGTTGTGTGATCGTTACCCCATTCCCAATTTTCAATAAGAGGGTGATGTGGATTCATTTTTCTATATATTTCAACACAATCCTAAAATTATAGAGTTAAAAAATATGCGTAATAAAAAATAAAAGTCAAAAAGAGAAAAACAATGTTACAAGACACCTTATTTCGTATCGTAAAAATGAATTAATCAATTTCTAATAGATTAAATTTATTTATTTTTATTTTTATTGAGGATTTCATGATATTTAATAAAAAAAATGAATCCCAATCATTAATAATCAATAGTAACAAACATCCATTTGATCTTATAATAATTTTTTTATTCAAAACTTCTTTCAGACTATATAATAAGTGAAATATTTGTAAAATAGTAACTTCAGACAACAAATGCTTATCCCAAGGTGAAATAAAATTAAAACAAAAACAAAAAAATCCTAAAGAAATATAATCCCATTTTTATAAAATTACATTATCCCCAAAATTGGTTCACATAATCCCATGAAAAATGTCATTAGTAATCCTCAACAACTCAAACAAATTCACTTTCTGACCTTCCGAAACTGCTTCTCCCCCACATGTTTAAGATGTATTACATATAACAGCCTGATATTTTGTGAAATATATTTAGTTTTTTTCATGTTTTACATCAATATAAAGACATATATTATCTTTAATTACATGAAATTCAATTTTTGACTTCTAATACGCATAATTATGAGTTTATCTCGCTTCACACGCAACACTAGGTTTAAATCAAACATGAAATTATATTTAAATATTATTTTTGATATGAAAATATCAAATAGTTATTAGAATGTTCAGTATATGTAGGATTAAATAAACTGTGAAAAAATGATTTATACTTGTTTATATAATTCTTTACTGGATATATTATTATTAACAAAAATTAAACCCTCTAAAAAATAAAAAGATTTTTTATAAAAAATAATATAATTCAAAGAAGTTTGTTTTATATCAAAAAATTTAATAAAACACATTTTTGATTATTTTAATGAAATGAATAATTTTTATTTAATATTTACTACTCATATTATAGGTTTTATAAACAAGACATTTGAATAAATTCAATTTTATGCTTAGAAACTAAATTTTTATAAAACATTGTTTTTCCCTTATTATGGACATGTTTCTAAAAGAATATTGTACAATTATAGAAAAATATTTTATAGAAAAATAATTATTGAAATCAGAATGTAAAAATAATAATTATAAATGTTTTTGGGATTGTTAAAAAATGTTTCATTTTTTGATGAATAGTGAAAATACTGAATTTTCATAAAAAATATCCTTTTATAATAAAATATTTATAAAGTTATGTTATATTTTTATTTTAAAATAATGATAAAATAATTTAATAATACATCAATTAATCAAATTTTTTTCATTTTTTTCAATTTAAAATTGATGTTGGATATAAATTCATTGAAAAGCATTGACACATTTCAAAATAAAACCCTCCATTTTTGACATGATTAAGAGATTAATTTTAAATTAATTTTTCACTCATATATATATATATTAAATCTATTAAACTTTATTTGATATATTATGTTATCAAAATTCATAATTTCTGATAAGGAAAAAATAATTTATGAAAAATGTGATAAGTGAAATCAATTAAAAATAATTTTCACGATTTAGTTAAAAACAAGATTATTTAGTGGTAAGAAATTGGAATATATTGTTTAAAAATTATCAAAAAAATGTCCAAAACATATTTTTTGACAATATTACTTCCTTATCCCATATATTCTCGAGATGATTCTATTATTGGAGTAACTTGACAAGGAAACAATTTTTTGGGAATTCACTCTTTTAAAACAAATACAAGAGTTCCACTCACAAAAATTATTAAAGGCCACTCCTCTCCCACTAAATTCACCCATGAAAATATGATTAGTACATACAAGTACTACCCATAACAATTATCCAAATCCATATTAAAATTATAGAATAAAAAATTTGGTATGAAATCATACTAGGTAATTCCTTTTGTTTAAACAAAAAGGTGATATCAGAAGAAGCATATGTTTGAATGAGTATAAAGAGATTATGGGAGTATGGTAAGGGTATTTCTAGTATCAAATTAATTTATAGTAGACTTATCCCAAATTCATCATTCATTTTAGTTTTGTTCTAACTATAATTCCCTATGATATTATATATTAGGAATCTACCTCATTTCATGAAAAATAATGTTTCTGTAGATGTTATTAATTCACGGTTATTACAATTCAAATGTTACTCAAAGATAATAGGATTTTCATCTCATTTTTACATTTTTGAGACACAATATAGTGCCTCCATCACTTTATTCAATGTGTTTCATATAATTATAATGAATTTACTTTATGATTGTTATAATAATAGTTATTGGTATTTACATATCCATGTTATTATCTACCATTCATTGGGTTTACTATTCTAATATCACAAAATTGTTAAATGTTTTGACCACAATTTTCCGTCATTGAGCAGTATGCTATGATATGGACTTATATTATATCATGAGGTGTATGTGAAGCCCATATGACAAATAATTTCATAAATTAATCTATACTCATGATATTTTTTGTTCCATTTTATATTATTACTTCATTTTTCTTATTATTTTTGTTTACCATTGTGGTATTGATTTTATGTCACAATCTCATCATTTAACATGATTATTTTTATTATGCTTCATTTGGAAAAAGTATTATGACAGATCTCTCAAGAATTCATTTGACTATTCATATGATATTTATATTCATGTCATCTTCATTTAAAGGTACCTATTTTCCACTCTTACTTATATAATAAAATGAATATTTTATATGAAAATACTATATTATATCACTCATCAGTCAAAAATCAGTTTTTTCAGAACAATTTTATAGAAATATAATTTTAAAAATTATTTTAACTAATATTTTAATATCTTGGTCTAGGAAAATGTTTTTGAAAACGTTTTATGTTTTAAATTTGTTTTAAATGTATTTTTAATCATCCTTAATAACATAGAAAGTTTATTGGAAATGAAAAATATTTCCAAAATATTTCATTTTAAAAAATGTTTTTTATGATTTTCAATGATTCCTTTAGAATTTTAAATTGTTATCTTAAAATAAAAATGTTTTCCCAGTATGTTATGGTTTAAAGATTTTTTTTTTCAAGTAGTAGTTAAAATTTTCTCCATGAAATGACTCAAAAATATTTCTAATATTTCATTATATTTTTTCAATTTTATTTCCTATGAAAATGATTCTGATAATTTTTTATAAACGTGATTTTCAAGGAATAGTTTATTTCCATAATAAATTTTCCAAGTGATATTTCAAAATTCCTCTCCATCTAAGATAAAATCTTTTAATATAATTTAGGATTTATTGGGGATATGACATGAGTATACAATTAATATTCATTCTATGAATGTTTTATGTTTTAATAGTGTGATTTATATGAATCTTGTTTATCTTCCCTAGGTTATACCATGAAAAAATTATTATGCAACCCCCACCATTTCAGTTGTTTTTCATTGATGAATTGATTTTGAAACCTTTTATTTCTCCAAAAGTGATGACATGATAAAAATTTTATGAGACTCATTTCATTTCATGGGTTATTATATGATTACTATTTAAGATCATTTTTCACATATAAATGAGGTTTAAATTATGTAATGATTAAGAACTATATCTCCCTCCAATGTATTAGGAAAGGATATATGCTCTGCGATATCATAGTTTACATGAGTGGCTAGACCAATCCCCAAAAGGAAGGTAGAAAGGTTTTTATCCCATGTCCAAGAAGGATGGTACATTAGTGGTCATCCCATGCCCTTAAATGGGGGTACATGTGTGGTCAGACCAAACCCATAAAGAGGGGTCCACATGTGGTCAACCAAATCCAGAAGGAGGTACATGGGTGGTCTACTAAAGCCTAACATGTTTGTATTGTCTGGGAAGGTAGGATTTATATAAAAATTCTTATTTTTGTATTTACGAATCAAATCCTTCTCTTAATCAAATTAAATTCTATTAGAAGACATGTTATTTGATTTCCTTATGAATATTATCTTTTGAACTTTGAATATTTATTTCATGTGTCTTGTTAATAATCTATTACATTTTTGGTATAAACCTCATATGTTATTTTCAAGATCACATACCCTTATGCAAATCTTATAATTATATATTATCATTGATTTGTAAATATATACCATTAACCCTTATTGTAAATATCATCTTCCCCTTTCTTATGCTTCATTTCCATATGTTATAAAGAATGGTTTTAATGAGGAATACTAAAGGGTAAGATCTTTATGAGACAAATTGAACATCTTCCATTAATTAAGAATATTGTGTTCCTTGATTACAATGGAACTAAAATATTACAATCCTTAGTAATGTCTTTTTTTTAAAATAATGATTATTATTCCAAAAATATGTAATTCAGATTTATGAGAAACTAGGTTTCTATACTTTGTATCAGAGGAATGGTTTGACGAACCTTTAGAAACATGGATAAAAACTCACATGTGAGGCTGATGTGATAACTTATAAGGATATATCTAGTTATTTCTCTATGGTTATGTATATGAATGCGTCAACGTATTATAAAATTTCCAATAACATTGGTTAAAGATTCCATGATTGAATTTATAGAAATACATCCTTGTTTTGATACTCACAGTGGATGTGGATCTGGAACGTATATTCAAACGGGTAACATCTTGGAAAACCCCATATTCATATAAACTAAATTATGAATTGGTGGCAGACAATGTGCCTTGTTGAAAATCTGTTCTAACTCTCCTATGGGATATTATTTTGAAATTAAAAAAACTCTTTAGGATCCATAAATAATGATTTAAGTAGATTATAATCACAGATGAACTAGGATATTCCAATGGTGTCATATATATAAAATTATATTTATTGATTCAGACAACTTATATGTGTTTTTTCATGATTATGTGGTTTTCCAATAAGATAAGAGTTTCTCAAACACTAATTTCTTATTTTAGTTAATGGGAAATATAATAATGAATTTTTTTATCATTGAATATTATGGAATGTTTGTTGATGAGATGTAAAATGGGATGATTATTGATGTAATGGATATAGGGATTATGCCTAATAGGTTTTCAAGAATCCTCATTCAAAATTTTTACATTAACCAATACTCATAATCACAAATATAGATAAGTAAAGGTTTTTATGAGAGTTTAGGTAGATTTTACCATGGAGGAAATAATATTCAGGTTCATATGTGTCGATAGTGGGGGAACAAACACCTAACTGGATGTTTTAGAGGAACATGAAGATGTTTTGACTGTGGAAAATAGGGATACACACCTTGTATCTACAAACAGAAAATGAAATGATCAATTAATGAAATGGTTGATAAAATAGGTCTCTGTGGGATAACAAAAAATAATTATTTAAATGTGTAATGTAAGAAAATAATGTAAATTATTTTCCTAAAGGGTAGGCATGTGATGAGAATCCTGATAGAGGTATGATTAATGGTTATATATCTGATGATGAAGATTGTAAGTATAAATTTGGATAGGAAAGTAGTATTAAATATTAGGATAATAAATAATAGTTAATTGGATGAGAATTAAGTGGTATGAATAAAGTATTTATATATTGGAATTCATTGATTGTATTATCTAAATTATGAAATATGTAATGATTATTAAGTATATTAATCTAATTAGGTATTTGAAAGAATATATTGAATGATAATCAGAACATATAAAATGTATTTAACAGATTGGTTATATATAATGAAACCATGTTATTATTGCAATATACCCCTTTATATGATCCTATGGTTGTGAAAATGGTGTTTAGTTTTGATAATAACATGTTGGATAAAAATAAATTAAATATGGTAAACATTATTACTGTAGAAAAAAATAAATGATTAGTTGAAAAAGTTCTTTATACTAGATGATGGGAGTTTATATCATTTTTGGATATAAAGAGTATATATAATAATCTGTGTTCTATGTAATTAATTAAGAAGCATGTATTTTTAATAAGGATTTATGGTTATTACCATGTTTTAAAAGAATATATGATGATGGTATTGAATTTTTTTACGTGACAATCAAGAGATACTTTATGATATATACCAGATTATTGTGAAGATGATTTTGAGAAATTTATTGAACTACATTCAAATATTTTTTAACATTCTATTTTTGGAATTTTAAAAGGATAACTATTTATGTTTTTTTTATATTTTTCCTTGGATATGATTTTTGTGATTAATTTTTTACTTCACCATATAATAATTTATGCATATTGGATGATATGTTTGAAAAAATTGGTTGTGATTATAAAAAAATATATACGAAATGAATTATCATTATATTTATGGATCTTAAGTTTTGATGGTGCATCAGGAATAAAAAATTCACATTCATTTTATCAGAAAGACATGAAGTTTAATGTTTTCACAGAAAAACTATCAGGTGATATTGTTCATATGAAATGGAATGAAATCAAGTAGGTATATCATCTTTTGAAAATTATTCCACATTAGGAAAATTATATTGAAATAATGTTTCCCCCATTTATCCTCATATTTATGTTCTCAATGACCTTTTCATACCTATTTGTGTTATGGTTTTATAGTATCTAAATTTATCTAGATCACCCATTTTTTGGTGATCACTTATATTCATCACAATCTATAATTATTTAGTCCTTTTCTTCAATGTCCAAATCATCACTTTAGAAATTTTTTATCCCATTTGGAAACCAAGTAACGAGTTACCTTGGCTGACCATTAATTTTTCAACATTAAATTTTAATGAAATTTTTTTTACTAATTTTTCAATATTTTTTTATATGATTTAATTTTCAAATTCTAATCATTGGAAGATCATCAAAAATTTCGATGGAAGAATTCATTTGTTGAGGGGTATAATCTAACAACTAGATATTTTGATTTTTTTAAATAAATATTATATTATTGCATTTAATGTTACATTAAACAATATGTTTAAAATTATTGACACAAAATAATACTTTTACAAATGTTATACATAATTAAGAGGTTATCATTTGTTACACACAACACCGAGTTTAATCATTACATGGCATAATATTTTAATATTATTATTTAATATAATAGTTATCTACTAGCCATTGGAATTTCTTGTATTATAGGGGTATTAAATAATTAGGAAAATATGGTTTACAATTTTTCATATATATTTTTTCGATAATTAAAGAAAAATGAAAATGAATCCCTTTTGAAAATAAATTGAAATATTTTCTCAATAAACCCTTTTATGTGCACATAATTTTTTAGGATAGTAAAATTTACAAATCACACATGTTTAGTTATTTTAATGAAATTTATAAATTATATTAAATTAATAACATTCATATTATATATTTTCCAAATAATAGATAATAATAAATCCAAATTTATTCTTAATATTTTTATTATTCTAAAACAATGTTTTGTCACTTTTTTATAAAAGACATATTTTTGTAGGAAATTTTTCATCTTTTAATTTTTTTAAAATAACCATTTTTTTTAAAAAAAAATTTTAAAAAATATATTATCATTATGTTTTTAAATTTTTTTATGATCAAAAAATCATTCAAAATTTTAATTTGTAAATTCATGTTCATCTATATTATTTGAAAAGATATATTATATTTTAAATTGGGTTTTAATTTAATTTATTACAATTAAATATAAAAAAATATAATTTAAATAATTTTATTCATGGACAAATTTAATTTTCCAATAAAAATATTTCTGTCTTTTGATATTTTTTTCTTTAAAAACACACGTTCTCGACCTATTTTCAGGATTGATTTTATATTATATAATTCCCCTTATTAAAATTTCATATAGAAATATAGATTCCACTTTTCAAATCATCAAACTTTTTAATATATAATAAATTAAACATTATGTTTTAAATATTTTAATATTAAAATAAATTAAAATTAATTATAATGATTTCTATATAAATAATATTAGTTAGAGGTGCAAAATAAAATATACAGTGTAAAAATGACCCAAAACATGTCCAAACCCCATTATATACACATATATATAACATATGCATTGTAGTTCCAATATTGTTTCATTATTTGTTAGACATTACATTCAAAAAACGTGATTAAAATTCAATCATTTTTAAAAATTATATATGTGTCGTACACAAAACTTATGAAAGGCCACCCCTCTACCCATATCCTCCCCCCATCAAAACCAATTTGTTTATCAAATCCATGCCAAAAAAACTTATACACTTATATAAACTCCTCTTAAATGCTAAACATTTAGGGAATGAAATCCTAAGTAGTCCATTGGTTCAAACTAAAAGGAGATACCCAAAAAATAAGAAGTTTGAATGATTATGTAGAGAGTCAAGAATTAATGTATGAGGATTTATTGTCTCCTATTTATTTCAGAGCGACTTATGAAATATTCATCAATAATTTATTTATTGTGGTTTCTATACTTCCATATGATATTATATATGTTGAATCAACCTAATTTTATGATAATTAATGTTTCTCTTGATGGTATTATTTTACGGTGATTACAATTCAAATGATAATCAAAATGTAAGGGATTTTCATCTCACAGTTTACATTTTTAGGACACATGATATATTTGACCCCTATTTTTTCGATGTGATTTATATACTACCCAAGAATTTATTTTAATATTATATATTAATGTTTTCTGGTATGTAGATATATGTTTTATGATATCTCTTTAATAGATTTTATATTAAAAAATTTACCATATCGGTAAATGATTCTGACTCAATTTCCATTTTTTTTATGTATTTTATGATATACACCCTTATTCATTCAAGAACAGTATATACATACCATTTTAAATGTATTATAATAAATTTATATATCCCCATGTTATTATAAGTTAAATTTTTTGTTATTCTTTCATGTGGATTATGATTCATGTTTACAAAGATAGTAAAGAATTTATTTTATAATGACATTGATTATCGAGATTATTTATGATAATTCTTCGATACAGAAAATTTAATTATATGTATACCAATAATTATCATCAATTTACATGTCCATTGGTAATTCATGACATCTTTATGTAATAGTTTAATTTTCCTCTCTTTGATATTTAAGATAATTATGAATGTGTTTTTTAGAAAATCAATATTCGCTTATATATTCGGTGATAAATATGTTTTCTTCCAAAACATTTTTTCCGAAAAGTGTTTCAAAAAGTTTTTAAAATGAAAATTTCTAATCATTTTTGTGGAAAAGTATTTGGATAATATTCATGTTTAAGATATTGAATTAAATTATATTCAATTCTATAATTAAATGTTTTCAAGGAGATTTTAAATTAAATGGATTATTAAAATATCTCTTATTTAAAAAAATTATAATATTTTCAATGAATTTATTAAGGGTTTCAAAATTCATATTCAAATAAAAAAGTTTAAAAGAAATTATTGTTTAAATTTTTTTTTTCTAATTTGAAAGGATATCATTCTCCAGAAATGTTTTAAATATATTTTTAAATACGTACTTTTATGTTTCCGATCTTATTTTCAATGAAATAAAATTAGAATACATTTAACAAATTTAATTTAAAATAATGGTCATTTTATATATGAAATACTATAATTGATCTTTGAAAATGCATCTCCATGAAAGATGGAATCCCATGATATAATTTATGATATAATATTAATATTATATATTGATAACATTCATATTATTTCTATAAATGGTTTACGATTTCAGGTAATGGTTTTTCTGATACATATTCCGCATCCACATTCTATAGCCTGATAAAATGAATAAGAAATCCAGTTATTTTTAGGGGTTATTCTATGATGAAATTATAAGTAATAATATATATTCTTTGCTAGTTATGGTATGATGAAATATTTATGATGCCCATTTAATTTCATGGGTAATGAAATAATGAATGTTATTGATCTTTTGGAACAAATAAATATGGTTTTTATTATCTGATTAGTGGGAACTATAACTCACAACAAAATCACTGGGTAAAGATAAATGTTTTGTGAGAATAGAGGTTATGTCAGTGTTCATCCCAATAATTTAAATAAGTGTACATTGGTGGTTAGAGTAAACACATAAAATATGGAACAATGATGGTTATCCCATTTGTGTAAAGGATTGTATTTGGATGGTCATCCCTAGAACATAATACAGTGTACATGGGTAGTAAACCCAAGCCCGATGAAGCTAAACAGTTGTACATCTCAAACCTAACATGCTATGATTGTCTTGGGGGTTGTATTAAAATAATATTTCTGTTATTATATTTATTCCCAAAATAAATTCCTTATTACAATTTTATTATTTCTAGAAACATGTTATTGCATTTAATTATAATTCATGTCTTATGAAATGGAAATATTTATGCTTTGATTCATGTTAATAATCTAGGATAGGTTTTTCTATGAACCTCATATGTTTTTTTCATGATCACATACTGATATTATTATTTTATTCTTTTATTTTATCATAGATTAATATCTCTTATGTTTACCAAGACAGAGAATCTGAGCTCACCCTTTCTTATTCTCCATTTTCATATATTATGATGAAATATTTAAAGTAATATTACTAAAATGGAATATATTTATAGGTTATATTTAATATCTTCCATGAATTTAGAATATTGTGTTCTATGATTTCAAAGGCACTAAAATATTATAGTCCTTATGAATTTTTTGGTATGTTGAAATGAATATTTATCTTAGAAGGTTTAATTTCCATGTATATGAATCACATGTCACTATATTCCCATATAACCATAAGAACACCCCATCATAAAAAACTGAAACACACTAATAGATAGGGTCAAATATACATTGTTGGTAATTAATATCATTATGTGATATATAATTAATATAGAATACTCATGAATTATTAATCAATCTAAATCAACTCCTCAAGATAAAATAGGAAAATAAAAACCAAAACTATATAATCTAAAAATTATATGCCATTAATTATCCAAAATTAAAATTAGTTTTGAAATTCATACACGAAAATAGAAAAAATAAAAGATTAAAATAATGGGTCCTAGATCCTGGCTCAAAAATCATGCTTCGTTCTTTATATAATCTTAATTATATTCAGTAAAAAATTAAATCAACCATAGGGCCCCTATCATTATCTAGGCCAACATCAATGATCTATTATTATGTACTAAATGGAATCCTAAAAATGGAGTGGGAAAAAGATAATAGGACACCCTAAAAAATTTCCATATAAATCCATTCAGAATAATATTTCATGAAACAATTTGAAATATTGTGGAATATAGTTTTACAAAAAATAAATCACAAAAACAACCACTGTTCCTCTATCTTGGGGTTTACAATTGGGATCATCCAAACCCACATCAACATAACAATGGATTTATATACCCATAATAATATTCTCATAGCAAATACTAATCACCCATACCTTGTCCAAATAGACAAATATTGAACTTCCATTCTCAACCCACTTACATATTCTAAATGAAAATCACCTGGGTAAAGGGAGAATTAATAATTCTTATTCTACTAGAGTCTATGTGACATTACATGTTGGAACCTATTATATGTAACCAAGGTATATTACACATTTCAAGGGTAATGTACTAAATAATGTTATAATTTAACTATACATATTCCCCTCTGGAATCATGCAACCATGTATATAACCATTAGAAATCAATTAATCTTGGATCTCATACATACGAATCAGGTAATTATACTTCTCTCCCTTATGCATCATTTAAATATATATTAAGAACATTAAAATCCAAATTCATACCAAATAGAAAGAAACATTTCAATAATGTTAACAAAGGTCACATTTGGAACATTTTACTAGTAACCATTTAACATTCCATTTATTCCAAAATTGTATGCTTTACAAATATTATCCAAATATCTACTAACATTCCATGTTTCAAATTGGCATTATATTAGTTCAGTTTAAA
Source organism: Viscum album (assembly GCA_963277665.1). NCBI lineage: Eukaryota > Viridiplantae > Streptophyta > Magnoliopsida > Santalales > Viscaceae > Viscum > Viscum album. Next base: position 854,992,519 of record OY728123.1, on the reverse strand, counting down.
TTCCCATATCAATGATTTCACAAATTTCCAATTACCCATTCCCTAAGTAGTCTAATTTCTATAATTAATCAACAAATCCAATTTCATTCTTCTAGGTTTTCAGTATTAAATGATTCCTACCAAGGGAATAGGTATGAAAAAATCATGAGGGGACAAAGTTATTAGTGTAAATCATTATCGGACTCAACATGATCTTTGGCAAGTAAGAGGAAGAGGATTCAAAAAATTTCTATTAAGAGAGGATAGGAACATGATGGATTTTCAGGATCTAGCATGTTTCACATGTTAAAAATATGTTTACCCCAGATATTTGACTATATTAAAAATATAATTCTTAACATAAATATCCTTTAAATACAACTTTATAATTGAGATTCCTAGTTTCTTTTGAAGACTATGTATATAAGATAAAATACTAAATAATATTTTTTAATGACCATATTGTTATCTTATCAACATTATTCTCTTAAAAAAAAATTAGGCAAACTTGGTTATGCATAAAATGTAATGGATTTTTTTAAAAAGATAATTGTTTCCGAAATATATTGGCATTACATATTATATTATTATATAGACATAAAAATAATATAGGATCCAAAAAAATTATACCTTGTTAATAATGATAATTACATTAGTTATATTTTAATGCACTTAGAAATCCATATAATATATCAGGGAAAAACATAGAATTTAATTCATAAAATGGGAATATCTGGATATCCCTAATATTATAGAATAATCACCCACATGACCAACACAACAAAAATGAAACAAAATATTTTTAAACAAATAAAAATATTAGAAAACAACAATTTGGATATACAACTAATTTTATATAATTTTGAGCGAATGAATGTTGTTGAATTTGTATTATTTTAATGGAAATGTGGCTATTGGTATCTGACTGTTATGTGAAATTTAGACTAATATGACCATTATTAAAAATTAAAATTGGTAACAATACCCTAATTTAAAAATTTTAGCATTACTATTTATAAGTAGTAATGAAAAGTACAATTAATTTAAAAAAGAGAAAAGATAACCTCAACCTGTAGATTAATGCCCTTTCAAGACCATTTATTTGAAAATTAGATTGAGGTAGTGTCACTTGGTTTGACCAATAAACAACCCCTTACTTAGCTTTAAAAATTTAATCTTGAAAAAAATCACCTATAGAAAAAGTTCAAGTTAATGGAGATTACTACTTGGTCAATGTTAGTCATGAAACCACATGAAACTACCACCATTTCACATCTTACCATTAAGGTGTATGTGGGTGCAACAAGTTGTTACATGCCATGGAAATAGTTTCATAAAGTGTAATTTCAATTTTATAAATAATACGATTGTTCTATAATTTCAATTTTAGTATAATTTTTCATAATAATTTATATGTCTACTTTTTATGAATTTGAAAAATTGATTTCTGGGGACAAATAAAACATATTTTTTTTAAATGATGTATTTTCTGAAAATAAAATAACGTATTCTAAAAATAATTTTTTTTTAAAAAAATATTTAAACCAATTTTTTTTAAATTATAAATTACAAAATACATCAATAATGTCTGAGGAGTTTTTTATAAGTTTCAACAATTTCAGTATGACTACCAATCATTATTTTTAAAAAATTAAGCATTTCTAAATTTTATTCTTAAAATTATTATATAGAGAATATTATTTGGATAAAATAAAAATAATATTTATAATCAACACATTTAAATTAAATTAGTTTTAATTTATGGGAAAATTTGAAAATAAACTATTTTTCTATGAATACTGAAATAATTTTTTTGGTTTTCAGTATGTTTTAATGACTAATATTAATTTTATAACGGTTTAATAATTAATTAATAACAATAAATTCCCAAAATATTTTATTTTATTAAATTTATAAATTGAAATATATTTTAATCTATATCCAATATAATAATTCAATTCCCAATGTCTATATTGGAAAATTTGATTTTTAAAAACATCACATTATAGAATCATTAATTTTCCATGAACACTTATGTATTAAAAAATAGGTGTTTAGTTATGGGTTATTGAAATATTATAAAATGTGACACAATCATATAAAACCATGAGAAAAAACCATGAGTAATCCAATGGTTTTTTATTTTCCACAACCTCGATTTCCAAGGACAATATTTGGAAATTACTAAACAATTCACCCAATTTTTCAACAAATACCCACACATTTCAATATTTTAATTAATTAAAAATCCATCATACACGAATTTATAGTGATGTTCCAACCAATGGTGTCACCCAATGATTCATCAATCCCCCATGGTTTCATCCTCAGGTTTTGGGAACTCCTCTACAAGGTAATGGAAATATCCTCTACTCTTTTCCATTAATGATACCATTTTCTCGTATGTATAATATTTTCAAAGAAAATTCATTTTTATAGAAAATTTATTATCCATTTATTTTATTAATAGTCAATGAAAAATTTGGGACCCTTTTACTCAGTCATTTTACCATTTTCTAAAACCATGTTTTATACAGGTCATGTTGTCAAATTAATTTATCAAATTTCTATCTATTACATGAGAAATAATATATAATAGTTTATTTTAATATCCAAAATTATCTTATCATAAATTTTTATTCATATATTTTTAAAAAATAACAATTGATTTATGGGTTTACATACATGAGTCACACAATCCCTTTATTTTGGTTAAAAATTATGTAATTATCATGTCCTTATACTCTTTTTAATGACTTTATTTTGTTTAGAAACACATTATTTATTCTCCCTAGGTTATTAATAAAATTAAATATTATGATCTATGATACTCACATTAATTAAGACTTCTTAATGGTGCACACTGATTGCTCTCAAATTTACTAGGTAAATAATTTAATCTCATGAGATGACATTTTTTAAGATACCTTATTGAATAACCTTTGTAATTCACATTTAGGAAACAATGTTGATTACCCATGGTGATATGATTATGAACGTTTCATTTAAATTTTTTATCCACATTTACATGTTATTATTCATGTTCTTATTACTATGTTATTCCCCATGTTCATGCCTTATTCTTATGGCTCATTTTCTTATTGAAATGTAGCATGGTCACATACATTCTGTCACCCTTACATATTCCCTTATTGGGCCTCATGGTATCCCATGTCCTTTGATGTATTTCTCCATGAATTTAGAATTTTTAAATGTAACTTTTGGTGATCCATGATGATATATTTCATGTTCATTTAGAATAATGTTTATTGTTTTATTGTATTGTATATATTATTTCAAAAAAACTAATCATTAAAATATCTTCAATATTTATATTATAAGGAAATTTACAGAAAAAATGGAAGAGGGCCTAGTTAGTATCAAAGGAATGTTTATATATTTGTGGAAATTAGTTATTTAAAACATTAGTACGAACCCAATGGATATTAAATACATAGTAAAACATCCTAGTATTTTGTGAAGTATTAAGTAAGTGTTTTCCTTGAAAGTAAATCTTTATCTTTAAACTATATGTATATGTGATGCTAGTATAGAATTACGTAGTGGTTAAACCTAAAAACATCACATTTATATAGAATATATTGGGAAATGTTGTGTGAAATTGTCCTCATTGTACACCTATTTTGACATTGGGGGGGTGGTATGTTTGGTTAATAAAATTCTTTTTGGGATCCTTTATAATGAATTTATAGAAAATGAAATTATTTGATATTAATAATATATTTTTGAATAATTTTATAAGAATTAAACAACATTTTTAATTATTAAATTCAATAATATTAACACATTTCTCATTAATTTTTTCTTCTTTTAGAAAATAATGATATAAAATAAGTGGAACCACATAAATGATGAGTGAAATTAATGATAAAATGAAGGCCTTCTAATGGAATCTATAATGGAAAACATCACGTGGATTATGAATTGACTAACTTAGGTTATGAACAATAAAATTAATTAAGATGATATATATGATTCACCTTTAAGGGAACAACATTACGTTGAGTCCGTCATGTGCAAATGAACTCCCGATTTTATTAGATCTACTGACAAAATAATTTTTTAATAATAAAAAAGATCTATATAAAATCCCATTTCTAAAATCCATTGTTCAGAACATGAGAATCTCACCTAGTATGTATACCGCTTATAAGGATAAGATGATTAGTTGTCGAAATAGATTAAAAACATGAAGCCATGAAGAAATATTTATTCTAGAAAGTGGGAAAAGTTCACGGAGATCATTTTCAATAAATATTTACATCGTTAAATAAAAAAATAACCAAAATTTTTAATCTCTGAATCAGAAGGAAAATTAATTTGTGGGAATCTATGAAATGAACTTTTAAACGATAACTCAATACACCTATATCATTTTTATGGATCCAAATGCAATGGTCGATAGATTATTCAATGGAATGAGAACCCACCTATAGAAAAGTTTACCAAATCAAGGCTATGAAGACAATGAAAAGATAGTAATGAGTTATATGACTGTTCCGTAATAGTTTAGAGAGATGAAATGGTCACATTGGTCAAATGAAAAGAAGTTCTAAATAGAAAAAAACTCAGGGAAGAACTTTGATCATGTAGAAGAGGAAATAATTTTCAACATCCCATGTGAAACAAATGTGGGAAGATGTATTCGTGGAAAAAATTTATTTGGGGTGTAATGTGTTACATGTTCCAAATATATGTTCATAGATAACATAACTATTGGGGTCACATAAAGCCTTAACCTTTGAATATTAATGTAAAATAGAGGATGATGCCAACCCAACTAGAAGATCAATTATTATTTTTTCGAAACCTGGGGAAATTTTTTCCATCAATTTAAAAATCAAGAGATAATGGAGTGAAAACACCATCAAGATAATTATAGTATAAGGGAGTAGGTTTGGCGAATTTTTATCGTGAGGGATGAATTAGAGTATCCAAATGATGTGGTGTTAAGTGAAATCATTTTTCTCTCATAGATAGAATGTAATTTTTGTATTGTTGTTTGATGATTTCCTATATTTCCTTCATTTTTTCAATTTATATTGAATCTGCCAAAGAAATTATAGACTTATTGTTACCATTCAGGAATTCTAGAGAGATTATAATATAATCAGCAATGTATAGAAAACATATTATTATATATGTAAGGAAAAATATCATAGAAAATATAATTTTCATTAACATGGCCAAATTAGACATTATAACTAGGATAAACTAGCTCTCAATTTACAATTCTTAGATCAAATATAGAACTAATGGAAATTCATTAGTATTGAATGGAAAACATATATTTATTTTCAAAGGAGATATATCTCAGAAGAAATTTTTTATAGAATCACATCCCAATGGATTATTTATTGATATTATCATTTAAGGGGAAAAAGGAAGTGAAATTATAATGATAGATAATGTATCTATTGTTCATGAATATGTTCATTTATTTTCTGATATGTTACTAAACACTACCCCAGAAATAGGAAGAGTTCTCCATTAAACTTATACATAGATTGAAGATGATATTAAAGACTCCATATAGAATGAAAAATGTATAGTTTGAGTAATTTAGAAAAAAATAAAAACATCATATGGATAAGGTATTTATCAGACCAATTGTGCCTCTTATAGAACATATGCTTACATTTTCATGATGAAGATGGATAGATCAATATCTCTATGCATTTATTATCGAGAACTAAATTGGATCAAAATTAATGATAATTACTATCTCCCAAATATTTATGATTTATTTTAGCAGCTTCATGGGACACAATTCTTCTCCAAGAATGACCGCAGATATGGGTATCATCAATTGAAGGTAAATGAAGATAATTTTCCGAAGGCATCATTATGAATAAGTCATGGGAATTATTTATATTTTATTATTTCATTCCGGATAACTAATGATCCTATTATATATAAGTAATTTATAAATAATGGATGTAAGGAATGCCATTATAAATTTATAGAATTTTTTAATGATAATATTCATATATATTAAAAAAATCATGATTAAAATGAGTATTTTATAAGATTTAATTTAAAACTCTTTGAAGGGACAATCAATTTACAAGATATAAAAAATTTATATTCTTCTTACAAAATATTTCATTCTAGTTTAACATTATAACCACTAAATGAATCTCTATTGACCCTTGAAATAAAAATACTATAGATTATTGTACTCATCCATGCAACAATAACTAATATTTTTTATGCACTTATATTATTTGAATATTAAAAGAGGGTTTTTAATTCTTTTAAAAAATTTATAATCCAAATCCATTTAATCTCTAAAGGGTATAAATTCATCTTGACAATGTTGTGTGATGAATTGGTTTAATAATAGAATAATATATTGTTTAACTCACATGTGTAAACTCTACCCTCGAACACAGAAGGATTTTTTATTTATATTTATGCATCTTGAAAAGGGATTGAGTGCATCCTCATGAAAAATTAAAAGGTGACTGCTTATGAATATTGAAAGTTAAAAAATCATGGGTATAATTATCCCACACATGACATGGAGTTATCAAATGTTTTTTTGTTGAAATGAAAATAAATAGGAACTATATTTATGTGGGTAAATGTGATATATACAAAAATAACCAGAAATTGTAGTAAATATTCATACAAAATGAATTGATCATGATACAATGGGGATATTTGAATCTTCTTAAAGACTCTAACTGTTCAATTCATTATCACCCCAAAATTGAAAATAAATACAACAATGAATTGTGTATTAAAGACACTATTGTGCTAGAAATGATAATGATTCAATGATATCCATTAACCAAAGACCTATTAATTTTTTTCCTGGGAATCTTTATGGAATGAAAATCCTAAAACCTATAAAAAATTTGTTCCCAACCATAATTGTTAATGAATATCTCGATATGTCAATGATATTATCCTTCGATATGAAAGAACATAGAGGATGTCTAGAATGTGAAGTTTATTGAATTCAATATTTCTCAAGAAGGTGTACTCAATTTTTATAAAAGGATATAAATACCATCTATACTAGATAAAAAGAAGGATCAGATGAATGATGCTCACAGACCTATATTCTCTATACATCATAGTAGCACTAAATTCTATTGGTACATTAGTGAACAATAATGGAGGGATAATACAAAAATTTATATTTCCAACTATACTTTATATTTCATGGTGTGTTAGTATGTGAAGGTGGAGAGATAACTATTGGAAGGGGTATTGATACCACTACCAAAACCATCTTAGATGTTAGAAAATACCATTGTATACTTTGTCCCTGGTCACCAAAGAACATCTCAAGGAAATAATGTTATATGGGTTATAGTGGATCACCTCACCAAGTATACCCCTTTCATTGTTATTCAATAAGATTTCTATCTTGTCTAATGTTCCATGATATATATAAATTATTTTTTAAGTTTCAATGAGGTGGAACTTTATATCATCTCTAATCATGAACTATTGCTAAAATCTAAAATTTGGAGAATTATTAAACCTCATCTAAAATATAAATTGAATTCTAGTATAATTGGTCACCCAAAAATTGATTTCCAATAAAAATAGAATATTCGGACACTAAAGGAAATGTTAATGACATTATAAATTTAATTTAATGGTGGATGGGATCAACCCATTCCATTGGAAGACCAATAATACAACTACAACTTCAAATTGATCCAAATAAATCTATATATGGTAAGTAATGTAGAACACCCACATGTTTTGTTGAATTAGGTGAAAATAATTTACATGGTCACGATCTTGTGAGATACATGATAAAAAGTGAACATTCCATAAATCACATAAAATCTACATAGAGTTGGTATAAGAGTTATCCTGACAATAATCAATATGAACTTAAGAATCATGTAAGAGAAAAAAAATCAATCATATGTCAAAATGGATTATAGTCATGTGATTTTGAAAGAAAGGTTTTCATAGACTTAGGTACATTTGGACATTTGAGATACTTGATCGCATAATAGAATTAGAATATCAGATTTCACTTACCCCAAATCATACTGATGTACATGATGTATTCCTAGTATTTAAATTAAGGTTGCACATACCTGATACCACACAAGTACTAAATCATGGGTTTTTGCAATTGGAACATGACCTCTCTTATAAGGATTAACCAGTGGATATCTTGGACCATATATAAAATATTTTTCAAAATAATATTACACTAATTTTAATAGTGTCATGGAGGAAACCTAAATTTGATGAAGAAATGTGGGATCCAGAGGAGACAGTGTGGAAGAAGTAGCCTAAAATTTTCACAACCTATAGAACGAGTAGAAATATTAGTGGTGAAATTTATTAAGGGGGGAAGAATCTAATGACTGATTTTTTTAAAATCATATTTGTTACATCAATAAATGTGAATTAAGTACCATATTATTTATAAATGTATAAACTATTGAGGAAACAATAAAACTTTGTCTCATTAATAATTATAATGGAATTAGTCAACTATAAAACTAATTATAATTACTATCATTATTATTATACAATGAATTTAAAATAAATTTTCCATAATGTAAAAAAATTGATCACCCAAATATGTTAGAATCATCTCCCCCATAGAAGAAACTATATAAATGAATCAAAATATTACTAAACCCATTAAAATATTTGAATATTTAAATAATCCCTTATGAATTATTTAAGATAAATTTGAGTAAAACAATAAAGCTGTGTTTATAGGGTTTAACAGGAAATGCGACTGTTGGGATTTGATCATCATATGATTGTTGGTAAAATATGATGTTATGTGATTATGATAATTGGAAACTAGACTCTTAGTTGATTATTTTACAGTTATTGTTTATAATTAGAAATGAAAGGTCTTATTTATGCATGAAAAATAATGGATGACCTCAACATGTAGATCAATTCCTTTTGAGGTCCATTTAGGTTATCTTGGGTGGGAATTAATGTAACTATTGTTTTCCCATGATAAATCCAAATATAAACTTCAAAAAGTTATGATTTAATGAAATTTCATACATGAGATGTTCATGCCAGTATATATTACCAATCAGTCAATGTTTTTTGAGTCATCCCATGTAACCGCCCCCATAGAATACCTTTCAATTATGGTGTATGTAGATTTAATAAGGGGTTATGTGTCCATAAATTAGTTAGTTAAAGTCTAATTACCTATTTATTAATAATATTTTTATTTCATCAATTCCATTTAAGAATAGTTTTTCATAATCAAATATAATTTTAATTTAGATAAATTTGATAAACTAATTTCATGATTGAAATAAAATATAATTGTATTTTATTTAAAAGCGATACTCATTTTTTAAAAAAGCTATGTAATATAAATAATAATTTTGATGAAATAGTGTTTTAAATCACATTTATATAAAACAAGTTATAATATAATTCAAGAATGTCCTATTAAATTTTTATAAGTATGAAAAATTTACTATATCCTAAACAAAAATGTGTTTAAATAAATAATGATATTATTATATAAATTTTAAAATTTATTAATTTAGATAAGTATTTTGATTAACTAAATATTACATTTGAAATCATCATTTCTATATTATGATAGGGTGATTTTTGTGCTTTTTCTAAAATACATTATTTTATATGTATAGTAAATATATAGTTTTGGGTTTTCGAAATGGTTTATGACCTCATAGTTACGTCAAAATTCTGTAATAATTAGTTAATAACAATTGGGAACCAATAATTTTTTATTTTATAATTATGCACAATTTTAATAGTTTTTTTATCAATTTCCAAAACTATTAGTTACTTTCCAATATCTAAATGGAAAATATTATTTTTAAAATATTAGAATACGAGATCATTAATTTTCCATGAAAAAATATGTATTAAGTATTTACTCGGTTCTGGTAGATTAAAATATCTTAAAATGTTATTCAAATGTCCCAAAACATGAGGAAAAACTTTTCATTGGCCAATATATTTTCATTATCCACCACTAATATTTCCAATACGAATATTTATAAATTATTAACCAAATCCTCCAGGTTTTCTATATATTCGCACAATTTAACAATTTTCCATCACACACAATCCATACTACCCATATTTCATGTTATGTTTACTCCCTAGGATCCCCCCAGGTCATCCTTAAGACCCCACAGTTTTATCCTCATGTTTTAGGAATAACACATCAAGGAATGGGAAATCTCCACATCTCATTTCAATTTATGTTCCCATTTGTGGTATGTCTTCTATATTTTCAAAACAATTCTTTTTTTCCACATTCTATTATCCAAATACAATAATAATAGTTACTTAATAGTGGAAAACCTATATCCCCTCTCATTTTATACTTTTATAAAACCAAACCTTACACTCTTCATGCTGTTAAAATTATTTTTCAACTTTCTCTCTTTTACGTGAGAAATTATCATTTCCTTTTTATGTGATTACAATAACCTATATTATATTACATGGATATTCAACTATATGTAAACAAGACTAATTTATTTAGGGACTTACCTACATGAATCCTTGATTCCCTTTCTATGGACTGAAAATTACATACAAATTATATCTATAATCACTTTTATATGCCACAGTTTTTGATAATAAATCCATTATTAATTCTCCATGGGTTATTAATGATAGGATTCATTATATTCTATGATTCTTAAATAAATTAATATATATAAAGGGTGTTCCATTATATTCATCTAATACATTGGGTAATAAATTTAATTTGTAGAGATTAAATTTTGAATGATACCTTTGTGAATAAACTTTTCAATTATCATATATGAAAACATGCAGATAATCCTTGGAGATTTAAATAAGAATTTATCATGAATTTATTAGATCGAAATTTATTTTATTATTTTTAATTTATGCCTCTAGCTCACAAATTATTGCTAGGATTTATGTTCTCACTGATATGTCTCATGATCACACTATTTTAGTCTCCCTAACATATTCCCTAACTGGTCCTCATGGTCACCCCATTCCATTGACATATATCCCCGTGATATTATATGTAGTCATATTAACCATGGTTGAACAACTAAATATTTACTGCAATTGAATTAAGAAAAATGTTTTATGTCTACATGTATTTTCTGCCTTAGTTCTATGAAATTAAAATTTTAAAGTTTCTTTGTTTGTACCATGTAATGAAAATTTATATATTAAAAGTCAATAATCCATATAATATATTAATATAAAATAAAATGCACATCAATAGAATTATCTATCAAATTAATAATATCATATGAGTCAGATAGAATAACATGATAACACAAAATAAAATTATTATGCATAATAATATGGAGGAATAAAATAATGAACATGGAATCAGAAGATTATGGAAATAATGTAATGTTTAAGAAACATAGAACATGACAAAATAATAAATAAAGGCTAACTACCAAGACAACATCACATGCTAAGAAAATTACCATCATGGGTTTAGTTCATTAATTATACCATAAATATTATTCCATGAAAAAAAAATTAACCAATGAATTAATGTTATATAAGGATTTAACAGCCATAATATGAACAAGCATTTTTGTTTAACAAAAAGGAAATTAATCATAAGGAATAAACAATATGAATAAAAATGTATAGAAATGAGTTGCATAATCATACCACATACCTTAATAAAATGATATTTCCTAATGATTCCAAATAGAAGCAGGAATTAAATATTTAAGACATTCAAATCAAATTATAGAAGAGAACATTTCAAAATTTGTTGTTTATTTGGAAGCAATTTGTTGATTATTGTTAACAATTATGTATATAAATGAACATTTAAAATTGTGGTTTATTGAATCAATGAAGGGATTTTGGAGAAATAATAAAAATGATTTTTTTGATAACTATAGATAAGGAAGAATGTTTATACATAAAATATATCCTTTTTGTGTAATCCTGAATGAATATAAATATATTCAATTATAATTTTATAAAACTTTTAAGTGATAGAAATGTTCTCTCAAACTTTATATCTTTTTAATGATAAAATTTGTGAAAAGAAAATATTGTTTGTATTACCCCATCAAATGATGTGATAATTAGACTAGTATATATTTTTATATTAAGTAATATTATATACTAAATGTAGTCGAATATCATAATATTAAAAAGAGATATAATGTGATTTATAGAAATAATTATTATAATCTAATTAAAACTACAGATTTAGATAGATATATTTCCTATATAATATAATCATTATTATGTGGAACTTAATTTACTGAATAGTAAAATTAGATTCATTAAAAAATAAATTCATAAACTTTTATTTATATTATTTACTATAATTTTATTATGTCCCTTTATAACAATTTTAGTGAGATATAATGATTGATTTCATTATTCTGATGGGGGTTGTTTCATTATTATATCACTTAATAACAAGTAGGTAATATTGGATGTTTTTAAATAGTAATAAAACCCTATAAGTGAAATTAATAAGTATTCATTTTCTTCAATATATATAAGTTTTCAAAAATTCCTTTTGTGTTTTAAAAAGATATTATTTTTTAATGAACCGATGTTTTATATATTAAAATCCATTTTCAATTTAATAAATTCATTATTATGTAATGAATATATAGCAATCACATTCAATACATTAGACTATTGTAAGACAAATATTTCCCAATTTAATATAACAATAACAATAATAACCATTTAAAATATACCATTTTTATAGCGATTATTATGATAATTATATATTATGGGATTTGGAAAACTCTAATTGGCATAGATATATAAATTATTGGCCTAGAGTAGTAGGATAATACAATATAAAGCCCATTTATATGAGCTTTTAAGGGATGTGAAATATTTTTGATTTTCTCTTAACCAAGAAAATGTCAAGACACATAAACTAAATCATTACAAAATAACTTTTTGGGATATTTTTAAGCTTATTGATACCATGGTGTAGACCATGTTTTCTTAACGTTCCTAAGAATTTGTACCCATAAAACACCTTAATCTTATAAAATACAAAGGTGATATTATGGGTTATGTATCTAAAACAAAATTAATGGAATTTAAATTTTTTATAAAAAAATGATTATATTTATCTCTTTTTGTTTTTACATTAGAATTATTATATAATAATATTTATTAAACATTGTTTTCTAAATATTGAAACACAAATTTTATATTTTTTGAAATATTTAGTATCAATTAGACACATTTTATTATAAATTTAATAGTTAGTAAAATATTATATATTTTAATAAAATATTTTTGTCAAATAATTTTATAGAGGGGATAATATAGTTTGATGAATTGAATTATAATTCTTAAACACGTGAAAAATGTTTATAATCTTAAAACACTATATTTTCAAGTAAATTGGTATTTTTTGTTTAAAAGTGCAAAATTTTTATATATAAGAAAACTTCTTGGGAAATTAAATTTTTTTTTTAAATCCACATATAATAATTTCTAACAAAGAAACATTTATAATTTTCTATAATAGTACAATTTTTTGATGAAAAACTAAATATGATGTATGAAATATGGAATCAAAAAATCATAAATGTAATGTACAAAAAACTATAATGAGTATGAAAAAAACATTTTGTCTCTCTAAAATAATGAATTATTATGTTATTTGATTAATTTTTTATACCTTAATTATGCCACTAAAACTTATATAAAATTTTATGATATTAAAATCAGTTCACTATAAACATGTCTCACTTCCACATGAACAAGGGTATTAATTTAATGTATTCAGTTCATAAGATTTTAATATAATGAAACCGAATCAACTTTATTATAAACCATGGGAAATTTTAATGGGATTGTTTCTGGTTTGTATTAATTTATCATATATATTCCAAAAAATTAGTCTTGAAATTAATAAATAAATATAGTATTTTTCTATATGTACGCCACATCCTCACACCTGTCCTCAATATCAAATCATTAATAATTAATTTACAATCATTATACATCTATAAATACATCCAATATTGTTACGAATATATTATGAAGCTCCCCCAATTCTTTTAGATATCCCCTTACACCGCAAGGGATCTATTCTATCACCCCATTATTCAAACATGTTATATAATATATCTTTTGATATAGAATTTCATATATTATGATTGATTTTTACACATCCATTTTACAATAATAATGATGTAAATTTTAATTGATACATACTTATCACTCATTAACCTCTTCTAAAAACCATCGTAAACAATAATTATGATGTCCAAATTAGGCCTAGTTTTTCCTCTCAAAAAGTTTGAATTAGAATGACCCATAGCAATTTTCACTTAAGGGTATTAACCTATATTGAACTATAATTAATTAATGTGGGACTTATATTTATGTATCCCACAATACTTAGTTCTATAATTAAATTTGATGAATGGAATCCTTAAAATGTATCATCTATGTAGAATTTATATGCATGTACATGATATTAATGTTACCTGTTTGCCCCAAAAAATATTGACCTCCAATGACTTTGGTAATGATCTTACCTCATGATATTCTAGGTATGGTGTACAGAACGTTATTGGAAGAACATTATTAATGTTTTCTCAGTAGTTATCCTTGACTTATGTTTATCATATGATGATTTATGTTGTGGTTTTATTCCCACAGTGCCACTTTGAAATCATCTTATGTCATTCTTAAATGTTTATTTCTAGACTCTCAGCCCTAGTATTTTACCCTAATGTTACTAATGAATCACATGAATTACATTCATCATTTTATTCCGTCACTATTCACTTACTGGTATTTATAGATCCCAAATTTATAATCTATCTCCCAAGGTTATCTTGTATAGTTTTAGAATATTCAATATAATTTGAGGGACTGTTCTTTAGATTACATTTATGTATTTTTGTTCCTATTGCTTGTTATTATTCCATATACCTAATTACCAAAATAAGTTATGCCTCGTGATATTTTGGGTTTTTATTAAGTGGTTATTTATCTCATTTACATTGAAATAATCTGTGTTAAATATATGATATTTGATAGATTCATTAACTAAAAACATTACTATTACGAATTTAGTTCATTTATGTTGTGTTAAATACCCTCAATAAATAATTTTGTTTTAATTAAAATTATATCTATATATTACCTTGTGAATAATGGATAAGTTATAATATATGAATTGTTATATTATTTTACCATAATTACAATTTTATGGCCATCCTTGAAGGTGGTAGAAATAAATAAAAATTGTTTTTCATGGAGGTGGTGAAGAAACACAATAGTATACAACATTTTAATTATATTAAAAAAATAATGGATAGTTAAAGATGAATATTTAATTAAAATAAAAAAATTACACTATTTTTTATAAAAATGGAGTCCTTATGTCATATTGTACGATGAAGGTGAGGATAATGTAGGGTAAGAAATGAATTTAAAAAATGTAAATTGAGACTATAACTTCTTACATTTTATCCTGAATATAAACTTTAAAGAACCTTGACAAGTTCATTTTCATGAATAATATTTTATTAATTATATTTTTTCTCATTTATAATGTGTTTTTCATTAGTTTAGTTATTGTATTTTATCTTTCATATAATATGTTTCATATTTTATTTAAAGTGTTTTCTATCTCATCACATTTTATAATATTCAATTATTAGGTCAATTTTCCTTCTCAATATATTTTTTTAAATTAATATAATAAAATATTTTTAGTTTTATCATATGTTCCATGTTATATTTACTACAATAATAATTGGTGAAAATTATAATAAGGGGAATTTGATTTATAATATTTAGGTTGACTATATTCATCAACCCATAAGAAAAATTTCCCGAAATATTTTATTAAAGACTATAGTGAAAACTACTGATGGTATATCAACTTCATTTCTACCTATGGTTCCTATGTCACCTTATAATTCTTATTTATTATTTATATTATTAGGAATTGGTGTGTGTTAATCTTTTATATAAATTTTCCCATGTGGTCTAAGATAATTAATGACTACTTATAATGACCCTAACTGTTATAAATAAAATTCTTTTTTAGATTTACTTAATATTCATATCATAAAATATGGTGAAATAAAGAAATTCACTTATTTTGTTTTATTTTATCCAATTGGATTTAACTTACTTTTAATTATAACTTCTATTAAAAATATATCCATTGAACAATGGTCACTTGATTAATATAAATATAGGGTCATAACAAATCCAATTATGAATGAAAAATGATGTGATGGTATCAAGGATTTGGACCATTCCCTATGAATCCCATTTATCAGAAAATCCCAGGGAGACAAAGATCCCAATATTTTTCCTTGTTTATGACAAATATAAGAACCAACATGTAAAGAATCAGAAAAACCAATTACAGGAGGACTTCGAGTTCATTGAGATTACGACTGAAACCATATTTATGGAAATAACTTTAAATGTACCAGCATCACACAACTAACTTATAGGAAATTTTATTTTGTATTAAATGGATATAAATCAAGATCCTAGATATATTATTATGTATATTATTTTTTATAAAATTATGAACATATATTCATCATATTATTATATATTGGTAAATGATTTTTATTTTGATATAATAAAGAAAATTTTTTATTTTTGGTTAATATTCAAATTAAATTATTGAATTCATCACTTGAATAATTTTTTAAATAAATAACATTTCAATAAAATAATATTATTAATTAATTTTTATCTAATATAACATATCATTTCATTTTTATGAATTCAAATTTAAATTTTTTTATTTGTGTTCCAAAAAATGTAGTGTTAACAAAATAACATATTCAACAAATGTAAAACATTATTCTAATAATGAAAATATAAATTTTCATATAATTAAAAATATTAAACAAGTATTATTCCATGATTCATAATGTCGAAATTATAAAATGGTGATTATTTCATAATTTTCGAGGAAAATGGAATTTTTTGGTAAAAATTAAATATCATATAAATATACTTTGTGTATTATGACATACCAATGACCAATATGTAATGTAATAATAAACTTAAATGGGATACAAGAACAAATATATTTTTCTAACATAAAACTCTTTTATTTTATGTTTATTTAATATATTTTATAAAGCTTTTTTGAATCCCCCAAAACATATGATATATTTTTCTCTCTAAAAATCATATCATGAAGAGTGTGACTCAACTCCACATAAATAAGGGTAATATTTCTATAATATTGTCCCATGGAAATATAAAATTACATAACACTCCAATTTTTTCAAAAAAACATGTGTTTGAACATTGTGATGGTTTGTGGTTTTTGATATTAAATTATCTATAAACCAAAACCTAAATAATAATAAAATCCCTATACATTTTAATATAAACCCACCCATGATCCCAATTACCTTCATGAAAACTCCTTTAATAACTTCAAAACTCTACCCTATACTCTATATACCCCTCCCAAGGTTCCCCCAGGATCACAGTAATTAATTCCAAATCCATAGTAGTCACACAATCAAGTTGGGGATTCTCACATTCATCTCGTTCATTCATTTCATAAACCTTATTTGAAATTAGTATTTCTAATAATAACTGTTAATATTTTATTTCATTTATAATCATTTTCATATGATAAATTTGATGTTATTTGAAATATGGATCATATATAATCCCCAATTTGTACCCTTACAGTAGTTGTTACTATGTCGAAATTCTGTAAAGGATTCTCACCTTCCTCTACCTTTATCAATTCATGTACCTTATTTGAAATCATTCCATATAATTTTAATCAATTATATTATTATTCATTAATTATAATTATATTACTATAAAATTAGTGATATTTTAATGATATAACATTTATAATAACTCATTTTTACCTGTACTTACTTTGTTACTATGCCAAAATTCGGTAAGCCATCGTCACCTTCCACTCATCCTTCCAAATTCAAGAATATTCTCTAAAATTAGTTCTTATAATTTCTAAGGTAAATATATTAATTAATTAAAAAAATTCCATTACTATCCATTAAATTTTATTTGTGAGAGGTATTGATTATCCTCCCCCATTTGGACCGTTACACATCCCATTTATATGCCAAAATTATGTAAGAGATCCCCAAATTCTATTAATTATTCACCATTATTTATGAACTTATGTATTATATTTCCATTTCCTAATGTTGTTACATGTCTTTAAATGTCTCTATTATGTCCCATTTTTTAAAATAATAGACACCCCATTCTCTCTTATCGTACATTTTATTAATTTATATCTAACACGATTATGCTGCCGTATTTTCTCCGTGATTTTCCATTCCAAAACAATATTTTGTGAATAAGATACACTTTTTTTATCAAGGTTATTCACCTTTATACACATATACTTATTTATTAGGGGATTAAATATTTGTATTGAGCACTCATAAATCATTCAACCACCTATTATGATGAATAAATCCATGTTTTGTGATCTATATGGAATGTTTAAACACGAGAATGATATGAATATAATGAGTGTGCCCTGATAACGCTCCAATTCATTGGTTAATGTTTAGTTTAATTGCATGTAATGTTGCGATAGGGAGTCAACCTGATTATTTTATAGGAATTTCCCCCCATGAATTCTTGGTAGAATTATACTTGACCTATGTTTATGATTTAATATTTAATGTTGTTTCCCCAATTCCCTTGTTAATATTAACATTCTATATCATGCATTATAATTCATAATACTTTTATTCCTCATTTATATTCATATTATCTAAAATATATCACTTATTCATTTTTTATTCCCTTAGTGTTCTTCAAACCTCACCCCCTTCGTCTGTTTATCCTCAAGTTTTCCCATTTATTTTTATGTTTGATGGTGTATTTTTAGAATATTCAAGATGATTTCACTAAAAATGTCTTATTCCTTGTATTATGTTGTAATTTAATGTACCTAATTATGGAGGAAACTAGACTTCTCAATCATCTAAGTTATATTCTGATTAATATTATGGAATTATAAAAGTATTAATGAGAAATAATGTTAAGGTTTATTATAGTTTTTATGAGAGTAAAAGTTTAGTTATTCATCGTATTACGATTAGAAAACTCTTGAGAAATAATTATGGTTAAGAATAATTATAATAAAATATCCCCATGCTTTGTTTATTATAGATTATGTCATTTATTAACCAATTATGTCAATGTCTAGATACTAAAAGTGTAAATGGATATGAAACATATGTACAAAGGAGTAATAACTCTGACATGGTATTCCAGGACTCACTCAAGGTAACCTAGTACACGAAAATGGGCCTTACTACACAACCATTTTAACCCACATATGGGATATGATTCGGTAAATTCATAATCATGTGAGGAAACATTATTATGGGAACAAAAACTATCTATAAGAATATATTTTTGGAAATATAACATGGATAACATATATTGAATCCTAGAAATTCGTATGTTAAGGAAAAAAATGTAATTTATAAGAAATCACATTTTTGTCATTAGATTCCCATTTATGTGTTTAAAACAAAAATATTCTCATCCCATGTATTCCTTTTATTAGAAAAAATGTCTAGAAATAAGGGGAATTAGGTTAATATCCGATGCGAAGGGAAATATGATGTCTTCCCAAATAAGATTCCCAATCTGATGGGCGTTGGAATCAAAAACATTGTCATAAAACTCACTCGACTAAATTATGATATGAACAGAATACTAGATCCATATAGGCATACAAACCCCATTATTAGAGAAAAAACACAATCGATAGCTTCATGTGAAAAAGGCCTCCTACTTTCAACGCATCATTTGATCCCTCAATCATGGAACATTGGATCAACTACATTGAGTAGATTTATCTATCCTTAAATTTTCCAAATAAGAGATGGTTATAC
The DNA here is from genome assembly GCA_963277665.1 of Viscum album. Classification (NCBI taxonomy): domain Eukaryota; kingdom Viridiplantae; phylum Streptophyta; class Magnoliopsida; order Santalales; family Viscaceae; genus Viscum; species Viscum album. The sequence continues at coordinate 854,972,657 of OY728123.1, read as the reverse complement.
TCATTTTTTATTTTATGGAGAGAGAAAGTGATTTGTGGTGGGAATTGACAAAAAATATGATGGATGATGATGAAATCCATGTGATAGATTGGAAGGAATTCTAGAAATTTTTTGATAAATATTTTTAACACAAACTCTATATTAAAAATTGGAAGGGTTTTCATTTCTCTAAGGAAAAAATATAATGTATCTATCAAGTTGTATGAAGAAAACCTCAGAAAACTAGCATAATATTATGCTGGATTTTTCGTTTCCCCTAAATATAAGGGTGTCAACTTATATGATGAGATAAAACCCAGTCTACTAAAAGATATACTGACCCATGAATTTGATTTCTATGAAAATTTTTTCTGACGTACCCTCAATGATGAAATTGTGATCAGAAAATATCAAGAGTATCATGTGGATTAGAATTCAAAAGTTGAGTATACTTATTGAGGATTGGTATCTAAATCTTGTATTTACAAGAAAATTCAATATCTCACTTAGCATATGTGTGGGAAGAATCACTTGAAGGTTACTAATATCTATAGATATCCTATTCATAATGTATGTCCTATGCTAATCTTGTGTAGTTTAAGATGAATCAATACAATTTAAGAGAATGATATTCTGTTTTAGATAATGTATTACTGTTACTATTTAATTTCATTATGTTATATACCTAATTATTGAAATAAAGTAGGCCTAATTATCGTTTGGGGTATTCAATGTGTTTGTTTATATCATTTATATTGAAATAATCTATTTTAAATGTTTTATATTTAGCAGTTTTTTTAGTAAAATCATTAAATTTATTAAGTTAGTTTATTTATATGGGGTTACTTAAAATAAAAAAAATCCGTTTAATTTAATATTATGTCTATAATTTATATTCATAATAATAGATAATCTATAATATATTTTAATAATATTATTAAAATGTAATAATATTTTTATCATCAACCTTAAAGGTGGTGAAGAAGAATGAAAATTATTATTCCTGAAGGCAGCCATCCAACACTATAGTAAAAACGCTTTTATTATAAGAAAAAATATGGGAGGGTAGAAGATGGATATTTAATTAAAAAATTAAAATTATATTATATTTATTAAAGTAGAGTCATTATTTCATTTCCGATAAATAAGTTAAGGAGAAAGTATACTATGGAGTGAATTTAAAAGAGGTAAATCGAGGATGTTACCTTTTAATGTTTTCCTCCTGAAAATATTTTTTTGGAACATGGGCATGTTAATTTTCATGAAGAATGTTTTATTACAAATAGTTTTTTTTCATATTTATACTATGTTTTTAATTAGAGATGTTATTATAGTGGATATTTGATATCAAAATTTTAATATTTTATTTACCCTGTTTTAAATTTTATATCACATTTTATATGTTTCAATTTTTATATCCATTTTCATATTCTAGATTTAATTATTAAAGTAAAATAAATAAATTTTTTAGTTTCATTATAAGTTCCATTTTATATATAATACATTACTAAATATGTGAAAAATGATAATATGGGGAATTTGATATATAAAATTCAGATTCATTACATTCATGTACCCTTAAGAATATTATAACATGATATTTTTCTTTCAGGACTAGTGTAAAAACTGGTGATGGTACATCTACTAAATTTATACATTTAGTTCCTAAGTCACCTTATCATTATTAAATATTCTGTATATTACTATGAGTATTTGGGTTATGTTATTGTATATTAATTTATCTAGGTGGTAAAGGACCATTAGTCACATCTTGTTATGTCCCCAACTATTATAAATAAAAATCTCTTTTTTTATTTTATCAAAATCTTATGAATAATTGTTATAGAAAAAACACACACCAATTTTTTATATTATATTAAATATTATTTAAATGATAGTTATGTATCAAAATTTAAGATAATATATCCATTGAACATTGATCACATGATTAATATAAATTTGGGGTCCAAAAAATACATTTATCACCTAAAAAGGTTGTGGTGGCCTCCACCGTTATTATATTTAACTATAAATCCCATTTATACGAGCTTATAATGGAGATTCAATTTCCTAAATTTTCCCTTAAGAAATCCCAATCTATGACCCAATATCTAAAGCATTATAAGACTGTTTATTGGAGAAGTTCATGTTCATTGAGATCATGACCCAAACCCTGTTCGCCAAACCACCCCGGAATGTCCCATCATAGCATAACTAACTATTAAGTAATATTATAGTGTATTAAAGGGATATTAATTAATATCATATAATTGGATTATATACGTTTTATTTATATAATATTTAATATATTTATATAATATTATTGTTGCTTTGTACATCATTTATATTTTGATACAATAGATCCAAAATTGAATTTTTGGTTAATATTAAAATTCAATTAATGAATTCATGAATTAATCGATTTTTTAAATAAATATTTTTTTAATATCATATTATTATTAAATTATTTTTATCTAATATAACTTATCATATAATTATTATGAAGACAACTGTAATTATTTTAGTTTATGAAAACTGTTACCATCAGAAATCATCATTTTCAACAAATATATATCAGTATTTTTAAATGGACAATTCATATATTTGAAATATTAATAATAATAAAGAATTTTAAATTTTGTAATGATAATTTCCATGTTTTACAATGGGATATGTTTCATAATTTTTAGAGACAATGGAATTTTCAAGTAAAAATTTAATATTGTATAAATAAACATTCTGTTTTATGTCATCATAATTAACAAAATGGGAATTGATGATTAATATAAATGTGATAAACGAAAAAATATATATTTTTTCTTTAAAAATATGTTATTTTATAATTATTTGAATTATTTTATAATTACTTTCTGAATCCTTTAAAACATATGTCATATTTTAATGTTTTAATATGATTTCATGAACACTATGACTCACCTTCACATCCCCAAGTGTAATATTTCAATAAAATATACCCATATAAATGTTAAATAATATAAAACACTCACATTTTTCTTAATTAATTGGAATTAAATGGTGTGGTTTGTGTATTTTGATATTTTATTATCAAGAGTTCAAAACCTAAATAAAAAAAGGAATGTTAGAACATTCAAATAAAAACCGACCCAATAAACTATTTATTTTAACTCAAACACATCGAATAATGTCCATACACTTCCCTACACTCTATGTTGAACTCCAAATTCTCTCTTGATATCTCAATATGTCCTTCACAAGCCATTTAAGTCACACATTCATGTAAGGTATTCTCACTTTCTTCTCATTCTAGCAATTCATGATCCTTATTTGAAATTAGTCATTATAATTTCTATTTGTTATATTATAATATATTTAAAATAATTCACATACTATAAATTTTATGTTATTGGAATTATGTGTCATTTATACTACCCCATTTTAGCCTTACCAGGGTTGTCACTATGCCTAAATTTTGTAAGGGATTTTCACCATACTCTTATTCTTTCAATTCAAGTTTTATATTTTAATTTATTCATTATAATTTAAATTGGTTATATTTTCATTGAATGATTATAATTATTTTACGATAAAATTGATTTTATTTGAGTTTTATACAATACATACTCTATCATTTTTAAACTTACCTAAGATGTAACTATTCTGAAATTCTATAAGGCATGCTCACCTTCCCCTCATCCTTTCAAATGCAAGCATCATATATGAAAATAGTTATTTTAATTTCAAATTGTTATATTGAAATTAATTTATAATCATTAACTTACTCTCTATTTTAATCTATTTGAGTGTGGTATAATTTATTTTCCCCCATTTAACCTAACATACGTTATTACTATGCCAAAATTCATTATGGGAACCTCAACTTCTAATCTTTATTAAAATATATTTTTAAAATTATGTATTCTATTTCCATTTAATAATTTTTTATATCCTTAATTTTCTATATTACTACCCATTTTATCTTTAAATTATTTGATACCCCATTCTATCTCTTCATCGAATTTTTTGAGTTTTTATTTAACGTTGTTCTATGAATGAAATTTCTCTACGATTTTCCATGGGAATACTATTTTTAACGAATATTATAAACATTTTGTATCAATGGTATTCACCATTATGCAAAAATAAATAGCTATTGGGGACTTACATATGTCTATTAACAACTACTGATTCATTGAATAAGCTATGATGAAAAAGAATCCAGGCATTATAATCAATGGGGAACATTTAAGTAGGAGAATGAAATGAATATGATAGGTGTGGCCAGATAGAAATCCAATTCATCTGGTAATTTATACTATGAATTACATCATTTTTTGTATGGGGAGTGAACCTGATTCAATTATGGGGCTTTTTCAACATGAGGTCTTGGAATATTTATCCTTTACCATGTTTATTATATAATGTCTATTGTTGTTGGAAAATTTATCAGGATATGCCTATGATTAAACATCAATAATTAATATTCATTTTATTTTTATACCTAATTGACATTCTTATTATCTAAAATTAATAACATATTTAATGTTTATTCCCTTATTGTGGTTTAAAACTCACCCATTTATTTGGATTTTCCTTAGGTTTTCCCATGTAGTTTTATGTTCGATGGAGTGTTTCAAGCATGTTAAAGATGTTTTTAATAAATATTTATTTTTCCTTGTATTATGTTCTAATTTAATATAACTAATTCCAAATGATGATTTACATATCATCATATGAGTTTAATTATGTTTAATATTATGTAATTACTTATGTATTAACGAAAAATGAAGAAAAAGGTTGTTATTATTAGTATCAGTGGAAACGTTTAGTTATTTTTGGTATTATTATTAGAAAACAATTGAAAAATCCTTAGGGATAAAAATATGTATAAGAATTCATACATAATTTTTTGTTATAAAATATTATGTGGTTTATCAAAAAAATATATACCCATATAGATACTACATATAGACATGGTTCCAATATAGATGTACCTAGGAATAACTACTCTGGAAAAGTGTTTCAGTCCACACACTGGGTTACCTAGTACATGATTACTGACCTTACACCCAACCAATTTTGACACTCTCAAGGAATATGCTTTGGTAAATTCATATCCTTATTAGGATCCTTTATTAGGGGAATATGATAATGCCCATTAGAATATATGTTAGGAAATATAACATTTTAAAAAATATTGATTCTTATAAAATCATAAGTTATGAAAATAAATGAAATTTTTAAGTTATAAAATTTTTATTAGATTCCACCATTAATTGTATAGTGGTTTAAAATACTCATACATATATTCCATTTCATTCTAACCAACTGCTGTAAATATGATCAATCAGGTTAACAGCCAATGCGAAGGGAAATATGTTGTCGGCCCTAATAAGACCCCCATCCCTATTGGAGTTGGAATTTAAAACATTTTCATGATACTCTCTTAGCTAACTCATGTTTTGTATAGAAGCATGGATCAATAGGCACACCCAAAACCTAATGAGAGAGAGACATTCCATAATTGAGAGAATCATGTGACAAAGGCCTCCTACTTTTAATTGGTCATTTGAGCCCTTAATTGGAGAAAAACTAATCCTATCCATTGAGAAGATCTTATCTAGAATACAATTTTACTAAAAGATGATTGGTTTAATCACTCTTTATCATATGGAGGGATAATATTATCATTGGTTTATGTTCTTCAAAATTATGAATCTTTAGGAAATATCGAAGCGATTGAGAGGAACGAATTCCAAAATGCGTTTTTCATATATATTTTCCATGCACTATCTGAAATAAAATTGAAATGGGTTTCCTTGGTGTCAAGAAAAATTATTTTGAATAAATATAGGTGTATGAGGAAATCCTTATATGAATTGAAAATTACAATGGTGGATTTTTTATTATCCATAAAATTCACGGTTTTGTACTTCCTTCGTGGGATAAAAACTATTCAGGGAAAATACCTGGAGATCTATAACATTGATAGCTATGAATAAATACTATGATATACCCTTAAGGATGAAATCGTTATTGGTTAATCCCAAAATTATCATGGTGATAAGATGATGAATGCAGAGTTCAGTTTAGGTGGTATGATAAAGAGATCTAATGATGCCATGAAATTAAAACGTATCACTTTTGGGAGGTGTGGGAAGAAGCTCCCCGAAAATTAACTAAAGGGACAAAAATGATTTAGTTTTGATAATGAATGAATCCTAGATAGAAATTGATGACTAAAGGTCCAATAATTGTGATTGAGGGAAGGAATGATCTGGTTAAAGTTCAGTGTATTTTTGATTTCTTCAACTATAAGGAATGATGGAAATTGTTAAGCCAATTTCCTAATAATGTTTTCTTGCAGGCAAACAACCTCCTCCAGGGTAGAAAAGAAGTGCTTCTTCCAGGACTACGACAGAGGTGGATCCCCAAAATGATATGGTTATAGGTATTCTAGTTATCCCATCATGAATATAAAACATAATTTTTTATTATGGTTATACACATTCTGGAATATAGATAATCCTTAGTAGAACAATAAAAACACCAACATAATTCCTGGAAGTGGAGATACTTTTGAAAATGGGGAATGGGGAAATTATTGTACACTATGTATATAAATCATTTCATGTTTCATTTTGTTTGCTGAACATCCCAGAGAACCATGTAATACTAACATTTTTAGAATTTGATGCAATTATCGACATGGATTGGCTTTCCTTATATAGTGGAAACATATATTTATAAGGGAATTGAATCACTATTTATATAGATAATTGACCCATGATTATATTGTTGGACATTGGGACATCTTGAGAGGGGAGGGGTGAATCAGGGTGTCAACATTTCTTTCAAATTTGTGGATCTTGTTCCCATGTTTGTAGAAACTAGTCAAACCTGTATGATGGATATGATCAGAAATCAAACATTCATAAGAAAACAGTTGACAAAACACTTTTAATTGGTTCACCACTAGGGGATACGTCCAAGGATAATACACTAACATATTGTTAGTCATAACAAATTTAACTAAACATTACTAGATAAGAATTAGAATGTTCATGTATAGTCACTCTATCCCTAGCTCACAGCCATTACAAATGATCAGGGATAGCCCACTACATCCCTTGGGTCACTCCTGTTGACTCCCACTGGCTCACTACCTTCAGTGAAGTCTCAGCTAGTTTATAGACATGATGGTCTCTTCAATAAATAAACATAGAAGTCTTTGTCTCCTGTTTAGAATGAGACAATTCTTGAATTAGAGTCGTGAGTTGAGTATCTTTTGTATTCAATCTTCTACTTTAGTACAATGACTGAATGCACTAAACCTCCTTCGTCTCTTCTTTTAATTCCCAATAACGAAACCTCAGTGTATCGTTATATTTCCCTCATTCCATGTAGATTTGTGATTAGATGCATGAATCATTATTCATCTCTTCATAAAGAACAATGAGGGTGTTAAACACAAGTCATGTGTGTGTGGTACAACTTCTCTTCGTAAATCCAAATGGTTCAATGTTTTTCCATCTTTTCAAAGAATATTTTAGAGTGCTAAGCACCTATCAAGGCCAGCGAGACCCCCAAATTTTTCATGCACCCTTCCCAGTTCCTTGCGTGTAAAATTAAAACCTTCCACGCAAAAATATATTTTTGGCATGAAAAAGGCTTTTCGCACAATTCTTTTTTTCACGCAGAACTTCTCTTTTTCGCGCATCACCTTCTTTTTCGCGCAACACTTCTTCTTTTCACACAAAACTTTATAGCTCAATTTTTCCACATGTCAGAGCTCGGGATTTGTCAATGTTTCAAGCCGCTCCCAATGATAGGGGTTCACCTTGTATTTATAGTCATTTTTGACCGTGTGTGTAAAACCCCTTCCTGCGCGTAAAACTATCTCTCAGTTTATTAGATTACACGTGCCTTCCTTTTATTTTTTTCCCACAAACTAGATTTTTCACACACTACATGACTTTTTCATTTTTCATCAATTTGAAAATGAATCATCTCTTTCCCGTAAAACATCAAATCCACATTTTGCACACACCCATCTTTTCTTGCACCAGTTTGATTTTCCACGCACATGGCGTGAACATATTTTTTTTTTCCATGCCTCTTGCCTTTTTTGATTTTCAGTAATTCTGATCTGAGACACTACATTCGTGAAAAGATCACCCAGAAATTTCGTGCACAACATTTTTCCACCCACATTCCCATTTTTCCGCGCACAACTCTGGTTTTTCACACAGCCCATGCATTTACCATTTTCAACGTTCTAATTCTGAAACACTGCTTGCGTGAAAAATGTTTCCCCACTATTTCATGCACCATGCTATTTTTCACACACCACTCTCTTTTTTCATGAACAACCCACCTATTTCATGCACCACTTCCTATTTTCATGCACCTCAATTTGTGAACAACCCATGTCTTTATTTTGCGATTTTCAGGCCAAAATATTTGGCAAACACTGGGAAATAGTGCCACCTTAAATATAAGCTTCGGCCATAACCTTCATGATTCTACTTAATACAAATAATACAATTTTATTCTTTATCTATTCTATTACATGGTTCTCATGAAATCATGAATAATTTCATGGTCTTCATCAAATCCCCATTCTTCTCTAATCATACTCATATGGATTATACCTTATTATCAGTACAACGATCATCTGAATTTTCATTCTTCTATATCATTGGAGTACTTCTTGATCTCCTTCATTTTGATCTTCATTGACAACTATTGACAATAAATACAAAATTATATACAAATTTGTCTCAACATATATAAAATATCATAAAGGAGGATGAATCATCTCTAGAACCATCATATCATGTATGTATATTATTTCCTAATGAACCAGAATATGTAGCTCAAATTATTGAGTGTAACAAAAGAACCTTCCTCAATGATATTATTATTGTGATAGAATATTATGATGTGTTTCATGAGGAATTTCCCCTCCCTCATTCAAGCTGAGAGGTTGAATTTTTAATTATGTTTATAACTGGTGAATTACCATTAACTAACACTATGTATAGAATATTTTTTATGGAACATGGGGAGAAGAATAAAAAACTAATTGAAAATCAGCATAAAGTGTTCATAAACCCAAGTTATTCACCATGGTGTGATCCAGTACTCTTCATCAATAATATGGATGGGTAAATACACCATTTCAGAGATTACTATAATCTCAACCTGATCACGATAAAGAAAAAGTATCCACTTCCAATGATTAAAGACTTTTTTGATTAGCTATATTGATTAAAATACTTATCAAAGGTGGATCTTGGGTTAGGATATTATCATGTAAGGGTGAATTAGGATGATATCCCCAATTACACTTTTCATACAATGTACGAGCACTATGAGTGCATAGTGATTCCATTCAAAGTCTCTAATTCTCTAATAATCTTCATGAACATGATGATCAGAATATTTCGAGACCACATCGAAACATTTTTGGTTGTATTTATACATGGTTTTCTAATATACTAAAAAATAAAGGAGGAGCATGAAGAGAATCATTGCACTATGGTAAATACCTTACGGAAGTATATGTTTTATGAAAAGTAAAAAAACTATGAGTTTTGATTCAATGGAGTCAAATTAAAATGGAATATCATCATATGAAATTATATATATATAGATCCTTTAATGAAACATGAAATAGAAGGATTGTTGATGCCAACATCCATAAAAAATTTCTATAGCTTCCACAAGTAAATTGGGTATTATCATTAATTTTTTTGAAATTTCTTGGGATTATTGAACACTATTACCAAGTTAACATGGATGGGATTATTGTTTTCAAGGAATTATGAATTTGAAGAAAGATCCAAGAATATAAAAATGATTCTCTTCCCTATTTCTTGTCTCACACTACCCCCACATTGGGATATTTTAATACGATTAAGTGATTCTTTGAAAATTGGATTGGGATGTGTGTTAGTTAATAATGAGAATGTCATTTCCTATGCCTCAAGGAAGTTGAAAATTCAAGATAAAAAATATCCCACACATGATCTGGAGTTGGAAGAAATGATCTTTGTATTGAAAATATGGAAACATTATCTCTATGGGGATAACTGTGAGATATATACTGATCACTAGAACTTCAAAAATATATTCACACAGAAATATCTAAATATGAATTAGTAAATAATAATAAATCTCAACAAGGATTTTGACTTCTCAATCAACTACTATATTAGTAATGAAAATAAGATGGTGGATTCTCTACATAGAATAAATACTAAATCAGTATCAAGGATGAGAATTTAGAAGGATCTGATCTTATTATATTAGAAAATGAAGTAAATGGGAATTATAAAAGAGGGAATATCAACAATAATTTCATGAATTATTTCTCAAACATATCTTCATGAAAGTTTAAAGGATCTTAAAATCTATGAGGTGGGACTTAAAAAGTAAATAGAAACTATAAGAAAAAGATAAATCCTTATATTTCGATGTTAATAATGAAGATATGGTGAGATTTTCATCATTAATATGTGTTCCATCAAATCATTAGTCAAATGAGGAACTATTGGATGATGCATATATTTCAATATTCTCCATTCACCTCAGAATTATAATGTGGTATCATGATCTCTATGGGAACTATTTGTTGGACAATAAGAATATGGAGATAGATGTGTTTGCATAAGTGTTCATGGTAAAACAGAGTGTGAGGGATGAAAGGAATAAGCCTAGGGAGATATTGTAACCGTTATATATACCAATATATAAATCTGAATAAATCACCATTTACTTTTTCTATAGACTTATGAAGAAATAGAAATGAAATACTTTTATCAGAATTGGTGTGGATCATCTCCCAATAACTCCACACTTCATTGTGATTCGAGATTATTTCTCACTGAATCAGATTGTATGAATACAAATCAGATAAGGGGTGAGAAATCAGGGAGTACCACTATCAATTCTGTCTGATCGAGATTCATGATTAACCTATATGTTATAGAAAAGTATCCAAAATGATTTATGTAATATATTGATCATTTGTACGGCCTATCATCCTCAAACTGATGGCCAATCTGATTTGAATATTTAGGCCCCGGAATACATGTTTTGATTTTCATCTATTAACATTAATGTCACATAAGATTAGAAACCTTCTTTTATCAATTTCTCTTACTACAACAGTTTTCACTCTACTGTCCAAATGGAACCCTATAAATCATTTTTGGGAAGATGTGCAGAACACGTACATTTTGGGATGAATTTATAGAATGAAAACATATAGGTCATGGAATGGTTAAGGAAATGGTGGTTAAGGTTAAGACCATTCAGTAGCAAATTGAGGCTTCCCAGAGTCGACATAATATCATTGATAAAAATCATATACGTGACCTAGAATTTGATTTTGGATACATTTTATTAACAATCATATCTCCATGAATTAAAGTAATGAAATTTGAGAAGTAGGGTAATCATTGGACAATGTAATTTAATCCTTTTGAGAGACTTGATTGCATCAGAGTAGTGGCATACCAACTAGAACTCCCAATGAACGTATCTCTAGTACATGATGTATTCTAAGTGTCCCTCTTGAGAAATTTCATAAAATACCACAAACATGTAATCAATTCAGATTTAGTACTATAAGAGATGACCATTCCTTTGAGGAGAAGCCAATGAATGACTTAGATTATAGAGGTAATGTTCTAGGAGATAAGATAATTCACCTTGTCAAAGTGCTATGGGGAAACAAATATTTTGAATAAAGAACATGTGAACTAGATGAACTCATGATGTAGAATTACCCAAATCTATTTTAGTGTGGGAAATGAAGATTTCTATGGTGAAACTTCTTAATGGGGGAATATTGTAACAAACCAAACATTTATAAATAAAATATCCTTCTATTTATTTATATATATGTATTATTACGAATGATGGTTATTGAAAACACATTGAATTATTATGTTATATTATACCCAATAAGATTTAGATTACTATTAAGAATCACTACCATTGATAATATTACTTTTGAATTGTGATCACATGATTAGTATAAATATAGGGTCCTAAAAAATCTAATTGTCACAGAAAAATGAAATTATGGACTCAACCAGTAGTATTGTTCCATATGAAGAACAATTATCAAAACATTTGAGGGAGATATAATTTCAATGATTTGTCCTTATCCAAGGCCCAGATGTGATCGAACACCTTAACTATGATAAAAACTATATATGGTATAAGTTCATTCTCATTGAGATCATGGCTCAAAACATGGTCTATGAACCACCCCATGAATGTCCCACCATGATGCACAATACTCTTAGAATGTTTTCTGGTATATTAAAGGGATATGTATCAAGACCCATGATATATGATCACATACAATAATTTTTATATAATAATGAATATATTTTCCTCCCATCATTAATAATTTTAATTTTTTATTTTGATATAGTAAATAAAATATTTTAATTTTTTTAATATTCAAATTCAATAAAATAATTCAATAATTAATGTATTTTTGAAATAAATAATAAATTTTTTAAAAATTATTATAAAATGATTTTCGTCAAATATAAATGATCATATAATTTTTATGAATTGAATGGATTTTTTTATGTTTCAAAACATATTATTTTTTAAACCCATTTTTCTAATAAGTGTTAAACATTAATTTAAAAGTAAAAAATTAAATTATTTAAACCATTAATTAGATAAAATGAATATTTTTTTAATCACAATATAAAAATTATCCCATGTTGAATTTGACATAATTTTATAAGATAACAAAATTAAATGTATAAATTAAGTATTGTATAAATATAATTTATGTTTTATGACATTATAATAACCCAAATGTGGTTTAATAATATATTTAAATTGGATCATGGACAAAATATTTTTTTATACTTTTAAATAATTTGATTTTGAATTTAATTTTTTTATTTTATAATACCTCTTTGAAATCATACAAAAACATCTGATATATTTTAGGGTTTTAAAATAATTTATTTATGTGTTTAACTAAACTCCATATCACCAATGGTAATATTTTAACAAGTTAGGCTCCTTTCATTAAAAAATAATGTAACCCACAGCCATTTTGATGAAACCATGGGAGGGAAACAGGGGATGGATTGTGGTTTTGGATAATTTATTATGTAAAGTGTAAAACTCAAATAATAATGAAATCACACCTCTTTCCTATATTAAACCCCAATATCAAATTTATCTTCAATCAAGATCCTTCTACCTAATTCATACTCTTCCCTACACTATATAGTGTCCTCCCATAGTTCCACCAAGCTCTTAGGAAGTCCATCCCAAGCCTTTAGAGTCACACATTCAAGTAAGGGATTATCACTTCCTCTCCTCCTTTCAATTCCAGAACCTTATATGAAATTAGTATTCATAATTTCTAATTTTTATATTTAATGTCTTTTATAATAATTTCCTTAAATTCCATTTGATGTTCTTTTAAAGGGGTAATATTTATCCTTCGATATTTAGACCCTTATATCAGACATTAATATGACGAAATTCTATATGGGACTCTCACCTTCCTTTCTTTCATTATATTCTAGAACCATATTTGATATTAGACATTATAACTTCAATTGGTAAAATTTCCATACATTTATTATAATTATCTATCAATATAGTTAATTATATTTGAATGAATGACCATTTATACTCTCTCATTTTCCCCTTACATAGACTGTTATTGTACTGAAATTCACTTTGGGCGCCCCACCTTCCACCCCTCTTTTTAAATATAATAATCTTATTCAAAATTAGTTAGATTAATTTAAATGTGTAACACATTAATTACATTATATTCATTACATTACTATCTATTTTATGTTATTTGTATGAGGGGTCATTTATCCTCCCCCATTGAACCATTTACTAAGTCGTTACCATGAAAAAACTACATATTGGATCTTCAAATTCTCTTCTTTATTCATCTTCTCTAATGAACATATGAATTATATTTTCATTTAATAGTGTTGGGACATATAATTCCATGTAAATTTTAATTAAGAATTTATGTTTAATTGGTTATATATTTATTTACCTCTAATCATATATTTTTATGAATTTTTATGTTAGGATTTAATGCTGTTGAAATTTCACTATGATTTTCAATGAAAAACTAATTTTGTAGTAAATACAATACACATTTTTCTATCATGTGTACTCATAATTATGAACATATACTTGTTTATTTGAAATATTTATATATGTATTACATACTATATAGTCATGGAATAACATATGACGATGAATGAATCCACGTTTTGTGATCTATGTGTCATACATAAGAATCATAATTAATTTAAAATTATGGGTTCCCCTAAATATCACAACAAAGTAGTTGGTAATGATTTTTATTATGACAAATCATGATAGGATAGGGAGTGAACCTGATTCAATTATGGGATGTTTTCCACTATGACTTTGTGGAAGATTAATCCATGACCTATGTTAATGATGTGATGTTTGAATTTGTTACCACAGTTCTCATGTTATGATTATCATGTTATATCATTCCATATGGTGTATGTAAATTTTATTCCTCATTGATGTTTCAATTTTAAAAAATGAAACACTTATTACATGTTTATTACCTTAATAATATTTAAACCACACCCCATAGTTAGGTATATCCCCTGGTTATCCCAATAATTTTTTAGTTTAAAGGAGTATTTTTAGCATGTCAATGATGTTTTCAATTCAGATGTTTTACTATCTATTTTAAGTTGTTATGTAATGTACCTAATTCTTAATGAAACTAAACTTAATGATCATCCGAGTTGTTTTAAGTGACGTCTTTTGTAATAAATCATGTATTAATGTAGATTAATGTGCATAATTGTTATACTACTCCTCGTAATAGTGATAATTTTCTAGTTTTACCACATATGAATTATATACATGTGAGTGATCTGTAAAGTACATCATCAATGTAGATATGTGGAGAATATCTTGTACTTGAGATAGGGCTGTTTGGAGTTCTATATGATAGGTCATAGCTTTGATGTTAAAATGAATCTCATAGAGGCAGATTTTCATAAGAAATAGCTTACCATTCTTTCCCAAATAACATGACTCACATCAATGGAGATATAAAGATGAATACATTATCTCTTACCCTAAAATCTGGGAACCATTGATGATTATTTTTATAGATAGTTCTTCAACTCTAATAAGACTTCATTTATTACAGAAAGGTCTTCACCTTTTTTTACAATTTAATATACTTTTTTTGGGTCTCAGCTTCTCATGTATACAAAACTCATCCTAACAGGAATGTAATATTATTAAATTCAATTAAATTTTATCATATGAGTCTATTTGGATGATTATGTGGATTTTATTATTATAAAAGAACTCAAAAATAGGAATATTTTGATCCCATCCACTTTTCATGTCTATCAAGGATGCTCTCAATATGTCATCAAATGTCTTGAATGTGAACTCAAAATACACCTTAGTTTGGGGGTGGTAATCTAAAATGAAATGTAACCAAGTTATTATACCATATTTTATAATCTTCCAAAATGTATAGGTGAATATCATACCATAATTTGATATAATCAATAACGGTGTTCCATAAATTCTCACCAATTCATTGATATATATCCATGTATACTGCTCAAGAGTGAAACCCTATTAAATTTCAATGAAATGAGTTTTATTTGTATGATATTCCTCTAAAACAATGTATAATTATTTACTATTGAATTATTCCAAACACTAATGAAAATTTCCATGGAAATGTTTTCCCATTTCAATGATATTTTGGAGAATGATTATATCCTCTGTGTTTACATTTTCATTTTATCCTTCATCTTAGCATATACCTTAAAATAAATAAATAAATAAATAACTAAATAAATATATATATTATGATATGTATCATTGTATTGTTCTACCTATAACACCTTGAGATTTTATGAGATATATTATTTTTAATTTCATTGATGTCTTCTATTATACACTACACCAAGATTAGTTTGTACTATACACAACACCATATTAGCATGTAGTATACGTAACACTATTCTTGGCTCATGTTACACACAATTTCATGTTCGTTTTGTTTAAATAATGCTACGCAACATTATATATAGATTTTGTTTAATGTATAAATGAAATAAGTTTTCATTATGTTATACGCAACATCAAACGGAGCATTCAATAAATGCAACCCTAACATGGCTTATATTAAACGCAATCAAGACCTTCCTCGATAGCGTGAGTAGTACTCAATACTGAGTTTCACTAAATGAGATATTATTATAATGTTATTATGAAATAGCCGTTATGAATAAAAATACCCAATTTTTGAAATTTAATAAATTTTATCTTTCAAAATGGACTTCATTTATGGAATCAGAATATCAAAATTAGCCTAGGGTGATGTTTTTGGTATTTTTCTAAAAACATTCAATTTTTAATGAATAGTGAAAACACTGGGTTACTATTTAAAAACTGAATTTTTATTTAAATAATTATTTATTTTATTTAAATATATTTTTAGGTCAAAATTGATACACAATAAGTATATAAGTTTAATGTAATTCATTGAATTAATTTTATACTAATTTTAGATGTATAAAAATTTTATTGAACTTTTCACCTTCTTTTACCCACCTCCTAGGAGAATTTTAAAATTTACATAAAACTTAATTTTACTGCTTCTGTGAATGGAATTTCAAAATTATGAGAGATACGGTTAATATCAAGGAGTAAAATGCAGTTCAATGAGATAAAAATATTTTTTTGGTGAATAGTAGCTTTTAACTTTTTTTCCACGGTTAAAAGTAAATAGGGTAATTAAGGGTAAAAATGATATTATTATTACCCTAAAACATGTCATAATTCTATTGAATAAGTGTAATTAGTCCAAAAAACCTTAGAAATAATATATTATCATTTAGGTCCACTTGTATTAGATTAGTATATTTATTATTTTTTTTAAAGAAGAGTTAAAATAGTTAAAATCAAAGTATAATAACAAAAACATTTTTAATATAGGGTTAATCATAAGATAATTTCGACTATATATATTAATTAGAAAGATAAAAATATTTCCATCAAAATGGTATGTTATTTATAATTTTTATACATTATATAATTTAATTTATTTATGACACAATGATGATGTAATAATTACTTTATTAATGAAATATTAACATAATTTATGATATAAATACCCAAATATATGTAATTTGAGACTTTTTATAAATTCCAAAAAAATTTATGTTAATAAGAAATGTTAGTATTGATTCAATTAACTTTTTTCGAACTAATCATGCTTTTATTGTTTTCACAAAACTCAATTACCAAATAGTGTCAAAATTGACATAAAATAGTTTTTAAAACAAATATTATATTATTAATTGTTATGATATTCCTAAAAATCATAGGTTCAGACAAATTACTTAGATAAGGTTATATATATTTATAATGAACCACTTGGGGTTAGTTTAGCCTGTTATAGTATTTTTATTAACCATATAGTGTAAGAAAACCAGAAGAAATGGTAAAAGCTAAATTATTTAACTTAGAGTAAAATCTAAATGATAAGGATATAATAGTAACATAAACATGTCTAAAACAAATTGGATGAGAGGATTTTGACCAATCCCCACTTTATCTTCGAAATAAATAAATTTGGATATATTATAAACCTAATATGACTTTATTATAAAATAATATTTTAAGTTTTCTTAATGTGCCCCTCCCCTCCATTATAAAAGGATACCTCCTCCCTATTCCCTTTTACACAATTTTGAGCCATCAAGCTCAGAAAAAACCTGAAATTTTCCATTATCAACTTCTCTATAAACATTATATAGGTTCTAGTCTCCTCAAAAAAGCAACTCTAGTGCCATAAGAGGCAGCTAAAAAGGGGTGCGTCGAAGAAGAGGTAATCTCTTCTACCGATTTTTCAAGTTTCTTTCTTTATCAACTTCATATTATTTATTTTTTTCATCATAAATTAATAATATAAGTATCACTCATATAATGATACGTTATTATAAATATTAAACAACCCTATTTCACCTTCTATCTATCCTACAAAAAACGAAATCACCGCTCCTGCGTACGTTCAGAATACCGTCTCCATGTCGTGGTGTAATCTGTTTTTCAACCACCACCTTTCTTGGATGGGTATAATGGTGTAAAGAATAACTATATATAGTCATTATAATGATTCTGATATATTATAGCATCCATTATAATTCAATTCAATAAATATGGGAATGATATCATCGCTCGTGCGTACGTACGGATTACCGTCTCCACGACACGATGAGATTCATTATCCATGTTAACCACTCAAGAATCATTATAAAGTATATATAATTAATAATAATGAAATATATGACATGATAAAGCTACAGTATTTATGTATATATATATATACATGTCATCTACTTACTTCCATTCATGACAATAAGGAAAAGAAAACAACGTTCATCCATACCTATGGCCTACCCTCTCCATGAACATTGTATTTCATTTCATTTTTCTATCTATTATATATATATATATACTAAATATATATGATATATAAATCATGATTTAAATTCTTGAAGTAATTAAATAATGATATAAGTAATAATAATATCAAGAACAACAAGTCCAAACACGTATGATAAATAAAATGATTTTACAGAAAACACTGCTTTAACATGGAATTTCTAAAAGAGCGGGTAATATAAAATCATAAGTTAACCATATATGATATCATAATGATTAATATGATTCTATAATAAGAAAATGAAATTATTTAAATCATTATACTGGAGGTTTGGATACGTATGAACTATATCATACCTAAGGTAAGGGATAACTTTTCGAACCTCATTTTTATCCAAGATTGTTTACTCGTAAGTATTTACTGGGGTTATATTTTTCATCCATGTCCCTATTTTCTAAAAATGGATTCATGTATTTTAATGTCCTTTTTACCAATTTTAACTTTTACTACATGATATTTAATGAATCTCTCTTTTGATTAACATGCGATGTACTTTTTGACTTTTCTGGCAAAAGTACAAGAAGAATTTGTTTTACTTATACGGCCTGAAAGAATTTTCACAATTTCATAACTCCTTATTTTCATGAAGTTTACTCTACATTATTTAATTACCATATTCAACAAAATCCTTTTATTTTAAAATTTCATGGAATTTTGTGAAAAGAAAATGATTTTGGAGAAGAAAGGATATTTTTCTCAAGAATTCATTTCAAGTGTTTTATCAAATAAATTTTCCATATAAGATTGAATTATTTCATATTTTAATGTTTCAAGTATAATGTCTCTATGATTTACATTTTTTAACTTTTCTTATGATGAAATGATATCCATTTTTTATATGGATTATGTTATGATGGGATGATGTTTATCAAACCCATTTTATTCATTGGGTAATGATGAATGATTTATGTTCAGGTTGTTGAATAAGTAAGAATGATTTCATAATGAGATGGGTGGGAACTATATATCCATCAAATGAATTGGGTAATGATTTATATCTCATGAGATAGACATGGCTGGAACTACATGTTAATCCGGTTCAGTGATACAAGACTAGAATGAGGAGTGAACTCGATTCAGTAAGGGACTTTGTGCACTAATATGGTCTTGGAAGCAATGCCATGGCTATTATAGAAATCATATCAAGTGTTTAATAGTTTTCAAAAATTACATTTTTTTATACACATGCTATTTTATCATGATTGATGTCCCATTATGACCAATACATTACATAATTCCAAGATTTATTTCACAACTGAAGATTTTGATGTGTAAACTATATGTTCATGTTTTGAACATCAAATATATATGGTTTGTTTTATTTTCTCCATGATTACCCTTACTGAGAATTTCACCTCACCATTTATATGTTATCTTTTAACCAGGATTGAAATAAACGTTTTTGGTAAGAAAAAAAGGAAAGATCATTATGGGAGATGTTGAAGATCTTTCACCAAGATTAGAAGATTATATTCCGAGTTTCCAAAGACAATAAACTATTATGGTCTTTTGGTGTCTGTTTTTGTTATTTATTAGGTATTCAGCAAAATTAATGTAATGTCCATGTATGTAAATCTTTAGGTCTCTACAGTTGGTAACAGAGTAAGGGATTAGTTAACCTTTGGAAACTTGGATGCAAAAACATTAGTGAGATCCCTAGAGATATTTCTAAGGTATGGATTGGGATGTACCTATGGATGAGTATAAGTATAGGTTATAGTCCAATAATTATGGTAATGATATTAGAATTAAACATAAGATGTTATATATTGAAGGTACTCCCCCTTTATTATGTTTTTTTTCATCTCACACTATTCTTTTTGGGTTTTAGACGATGGTTGGAACCTGAAGGAACTGTGTTGATCAATGTAATTGACAATGAAATGATTGTACTTATGAACAAACCAACATTATGGGATATGGAGTGAAAATGATATTGATATACTGACACAAACTATGAATCATTTTGGTCTTCTAAATAAGCAGATAAGTGAACAATATTCTATTGAGTCCTTCATGAGGCAACGTCCACCTTCTTTCAGTGGGTCTTCAGATCTAGATGTTGCTGAAAAATGGATCAGTACCATTGTAATGATATTTTCTATACATCGATGTTTAGAACATGAAAAAGTCATTATGGCTATTTACCGTTTAGAAGGTGAAGTAGATCAATGGTGGGCTCTAATTAAGAATATGAGGCCCTGAGATGAAATTGAATCTATGGAATGGGATGAGTTCAAGAACTTATTTTTCAATAAGTACTTCCCTTGTATTATTTGAACAAAGATGGAAAAGGATTTCCAAGATCTTAAGAAAAAGGTTGATGAATCTGTTGGTATATATGAAGCGAATTTTACAAGGCCTGCAAGGTACGAATCTGGATTTATCATCCAACTTGAAAGTAAAATTGATCGATTTTTAAATGGTTTAAAACCATGTCTTTGAAGGGAATTAGAAATAAGAGACATCAGTAGATATGAAGAAATTGTGAGTTGTGCTATCAAGGTAGAAATGGAAGTTGGTGTTACATATCCGTCTCATGGTTTTGACAAGAAACAAATGATGGAGTTCAAGGAGAAATCTCATAATAATGGTGAAAAGAAGATGAATGTTTCTTTATGCTCAAAGTGTGGAAATAAGCATGGTGGAGATTATATTAAAGGGGATAAAAAATGCTTTAAGTGTTGAAAAGAAGGTCATCGAGCTTCTGAGTGTCGATGTAATAGAAAAATGGTTGCTAATGATGTGAATAAAGAAAAGACTGCAGAGAACGCACCACCGACACTTCAATGCTTCAAGTGCAAGGAAATGGGGAATTATGCTAATCAATGCCCTAATCCAAGGGTTAATGATGATCAACATGAGAAACCACTTAAGGAAAGTGATAAAGGGAAGTCATAGGAGATCACTATTTGTGATGTTGAGTATGACGATGATGTTGTGTATTGATTAAGTGTTTATGTAATGGGATTTCCAAATAGTATCATGGAATCTCATTTATGGTATCACAGAATTTTGGAATATCTATGTATTGATTTTCAATAATTATATTGTACTGGTAACCATGAAAAGTGATTGATATATTTTTGTAAATAAGATGATATGTGTATAATGAAGGGATAAATAAAAAATGAAATGAGCTCATGACTGATATATGGACATAGTTATATCATGGATTGAGTATATAGAAATTTTGGCATTTTGGTATGTGGAAAGTGTTAAATTTCGACATCATTCATGTTTTCACAAAGGTTCAATGGGTATTCACATTCCAAGAGAATTAAAGATTAATGTATTCAAATTTTTGTAGTTCGACCAAAAAAGATATATCGTATCATATATGGAGGATAAATGATGGTATTCACATGCCCTACAGATGACATTTTTAGTAATTGATTTCATTACTCTATGAGATTGGACATAGTTATTTTGGATAAGCCTAAATATTGGAATGGATTATGTTGGAAATAAGTTTGTATTGTTTAAGGAAAGAACATTTTTCGATATTATTAATGGAATGTTATAATAATGTAGTTTGAGAAAAAGGACAACCTGTAGAACGGGAGACAACCCGTCATGTTGGACCAGGCTATGTGAATCGAACCCACAACCGAAGTGTGACAGGACTTTATCACCTACCACTAGCCTACAGGATGTCCCTTGTTAGTTGAAACTAGTTTTATTATATTAAGCGGAATGATATATGCAGTATAATTCCATTTTAGGAACCATATAAGATTAATCTCACTATAGACGGACTTATGTATATTTAATATCTTTTTCTATCCTTTTTTTTGAGACATATGGAATGACCTATCATTCTATCGCATGATCTGCTAACACTTCACGAAAGAAAAATTAAACATCATTTCATTAAGAGATGAAGTGTAAATTGGTCAAGGCATAAACAACAGTAAGATTATACTCGAATCAAGTAAGTATTTCATTTAATTCAACAATAAATCATATTTATGGTAATGATATTGCAAACAATTTTTTTTTGACATAGAGTCCATATATCCATTGAATCAGATGGTACCATAAATCATCACAAATTTATGTCTTTGTGGTTATTGGATTTTTCATAGCCATGTCCCCTACCACACTCCATCCGAACTTTATTGTTATATTTTTCATCCATATCCATATTTCCACCTATTTTCTCCTATGTGGAAACCCAGTGATGTGTTAATCTGTGTAACTATAACATTTCTTACTTTACTTTTTAAAATTAGGTTTTATTATTCCTTTTATGATGTGGGTTTTTATGAAAGAAACATTAAAGTAGTAAATGATTTATAACCCCAATAAAATTCGGGGTCGAAATTCCTTTTATGGGGGCTAGAATGTAACACCTTGAGATTTTATGAGATATATTATTTTTAATTTCTTTGATGTCTTCTATTATACACTGCACCAAGATTAGCTTGTACTATATGCAACACTGTATTAATTTGTAGTATACAGAACACTATTCTTGGCTTGTGTTACACACAATTTCAAGTTAGTTTTTTTGAAGTTATTCTATGCAACGTTAAGTATTGATTTTGTTTAATGTATAAATGAAATAAGTTTTGATTATGTTATATGCAACACCAAATGAAGTTTTCACTACACGCAACCCTCACATGGCATACATTACACGTAATCTATACCTTCCTCGATAGCGTGTGTAGTACACAATAAAGAGTTTCACTAAACGAGATATTATTATAATATTATTATGAACTAGCCGTTATGAATAGTAATACCTAATTTTTGAAATATTATAAATTTTATCTTTAAAAATAGACTTTATTTTCAGAATCGGAATATCGAAATTAGCCTAGGGTGAATTTTTGGTATTTTTCTGAAAACTTTCAATTTTTGATGAATAGTGAAAACACTAGGTTGCTATTTAAAATCAATCATTTTATTTAAATAATTATTTATTTTATTTAAATTTATTTTTTTTCAAAATTGAAACATAATACCTATATAAGTTCAATGTAATTCATTGGATTCATTTTCTACTAATTTTTGATATATAAAAACCTTATTGAACTTTTCAACGTCTTTTACCCACCTCCTAGGAGAATTTCAAAATTTACATAAAACGTAATTTTCCCACTTTTGTGAATTGAATTTAGAAAATCCAAGAGACATGGTTAATATCAAGGAGTAAATTTTGGTTCAATAAGATAAAAATAATTTTTGGTGAATAGTAACTGTTTACTTTTATTTACCATGCTTAAAAGTAAAAAGGGTAATTAAGGGTAAAATTGATATTATTATTACCCTAACACATTTTCTAATTCTATTGGATAAGTTTAATGTGACCAAAAAAAACCTTATAAATATAGTATTATCATTTAGGTCCAATTGGATTAGATTAGGACATTTATTATTATTTTATTTAACGAAGAGTTAAAATAGTTAAAATCAATGTTTAATAAATAAAAAAAATTAATATAGGGTTAATCATGAGATAAATTCGACTATAAATATTCAATAGAAAGATAAAAAGCGTTTCTACAAAATGATTTTTTATTTGTAATTTTTAGACATTAAATAGTTTAACTTATTTATGACACAATTATGATGCAGTAATTACCTAATTAATGAAATATTATCATAATTGATCTTATAAAAACCCAAATAAATGTAATTTTAGAGTTTTTTTAAATTACACTAATTTTTAGGATAATATGACATGTTATTATTGATTCAATTAACTTTTTTCTAACTAATCATTCTTTTATGATTTTCACAAAAATCAATTACCAAATCTTGTCAAAATTTACATAAAATAATTTTTAAATAAAATAAAATATTATTAATTGTTATTCTATTCATAAATATCTATAGTTCTGCCAAATTACATATAAAAGGTTATATATATTAATATTTAACCACTTGGGGTTCGTTTGGCTTGTTATAGTATGTTTATTAACCATATAGTGTAAGAAAACAAGAAGACACAATAAAAGCTAAATTATTTAACTTATAGTTAAATCTAAATGATAAGGTGATCATAGTAACCTAAACATGTCTAAAACCTATTGGGTGAGATTATTTTGAACCATACCCACTTTAGCTTCTAAATAAATCAATTTTGAGCTATTATATAATGAATATGACTTTATTATAAAATAATATTTTATTTTTTCCTAAGGTGCCCCTATCCTCCCTTATAAAAGGGATTCTCCTCCCTCTTCTCTTTTAAAAATTTTGAGCCTTCAAGCTCAGAAAAACCCTTTTATTTTCCCTTCTAAACTATCATTTAAACATTATAGAGGTTCTGGTATCCTCAAAAGACCAACTCTAGGGCCTTAAGAGGAAGCACAGAAGGGGTGCGTCGAAGAAGATTTAATCTCTTCTACCGATTCTTTCAATTTTATTTCTTCTTCAACTTGTTCTTATTTATTTGTTTCATCATAAATTAATAATATCAGTATCACTCATATGCCGATATTTTATTATAAATATGAAACAACCCTATTTCACCTACTATCCATCCTACGAAAAAAAATCAATGTTCGTGCATACGTACATAATACCGTCTGCACGCCGTTGTGTAATATATTTTTCCACCACCACCATACATGGATGGGTATAATGCTGTAAAGAATAACTATATATAGTTATTATAACATCATAATTATTATGAGATATTATATAATCAACTACAATTTAATTCAATAATTATGGGAACGATATCAACGCTCATGTGTACGTACGAATTACCGTCTCCATGACGCGATGAGATTCATTCTCCATGTTAGCCACTAAAGAATGTTTATAAAGTATATATAATGAAAATAATGAAATATATGACATGATAAAGATATTGGATTTATTTATGTATATATATATGTCATCTAATTACATCCATTCAAGTCAATATGGAAAAAAATAGCGTTCATACGTAAGTACGGCCTACCATCTCCATGAACGGTGTATTTCACTTAATTTATATATATAATATATATATATATATATTGAATATATATGATATATAAATAACTATTTACATTTTGGATTTAATTAAATTATGATATAAGTAATAATAATATCATGAACAACAATTCCAATCATGTACGATAAATAAAACGATTTTACCCAAAACGATGCTTTAACATGGAATTTACAAAAGATAGGGTAATATAAAGTCATAAGTGAACCATATATGATATCATAACAATAAATATTATACTTTAATATGTAAATGAAATTATTTAAATCATTATACATGAGGTTTGGATATGTACGAATAATATCAGAGCTAAGGTATTCAATAACTTTTCCAATCTCCTTTTTATTCGAGATTGTTTACTCGTAAATATTTATTGGGGTTAAATTTATCATCCATGTCCCTTTTTTTAAAAAATGTTTCATGTGTTTTTGATTTCTTTTTTACCAATTTTTATCTTTTTTTATATTGTATTTAAGGATCATTCTTTTGATTACCAGGCAATGTACTTTTTGACTTTTCCGGAAAAAGTACAAGAAGAAATTTTTTAACTTATAAGGCATTATCGGATTTTTACTGTTTCATAACACCTTATTTTCATGAATCTTACTCTAAAATATTTAAGGTCTATTTCCAAAAAAATAATTTTATTTTAAAATTGCATTGAATTATGTGAAAATAAAATGATTTTGAAGAAGAAAGGATATTTTCTTCAAGAATTCATTTCAACTGTTTTATCAAAACCATTTTCCATATAAGATGACATTATTTCATATGTGTATGTTTCAATATAATGTCTCTATGATTTTCATGGTTTCACTTTTCTTATGATGAAATGATATCCATTTTTATTATATGGATTATGTTATGATGAAATTATTTTTATGAAACCCAATTTATTCTTTGGGTAATGATGAATGATTTATGTTCATATTGTGGCACAAGTAAGAATTATTACATAATGAGATGGGTGGGACCTATATATACCTCCAATGCATTGGGTAGAGATTTATATCTCATGAGATAGAAATGTCTAGAACGTCAAGTTAATCCGGTTTAGTGATACAGGACTAGAACGGGGAGTGAACTCGATTCAGTAAGGGACTTTGTCCACTAAGATGGTCTTGGAAGCATTGCCTTGGCTAATATGGAAATCACATCATGTGCTTAATGGTTTTCCACAATTACATGTTTTATTCACATGATATTTTATCATGATTGATGTCCCATTATGACCTATGCCTTTCGTACTTCCAAGATTTATTTTACAACTTAAGATTTTGATGTGTAAACATTATGTTCTTGTTTTCAAGTTCAAATACATAGGGTTTGTTTTATTTTCTCCATTCATACCCTTACTGATCATTTGAGCTCACCCTTTATATGTTTTATTTTCCCTAGGATATAATGAAATGTTTTAGGTTAGAAAAAAACGGATGATCTTCATGGGAGATGATGAAGATATTTCACTAAGATTAGAAGATTATATTCCGAGTTTCCAAAGACACAAAACTATTACAATCCTTTTGTGCATGTTTTTGTTATATATTAGGTATTCCACAGAAGTAATGTAATGTCCATGTATATCAATCTTTGGGTCTCTAAACTACTTATAGTTATCTCAATGATCTTGACACATCTTTATTCGTTATAGGTGGATGCATAATGTTCATTTATCTTAATCATTAAAAAACATCTTCATTAATTTTATATTTTATGTCACCCATATTAAGGAACCAAATATTAAATATCCCTCTTCATATTTATTTATATTTAAGGATTTCCCATTTCATATATCTTCTACATTATTTTTAATTTCAAAATCGTCTCTTTATTAATGCTTTATCATTCTAGAAAGAGATATAAGAATAATCCTTTGATAAGGGAATAATGTTGTTCCATACTTTATGATCCTCTTGTAAATCCTCAATATGTATAGTAATAACATATCATTATCATTTATCACAATTAATATAGTCATATGATACTTTCCCCTTTGATTATATTACAATTTATTTTAATTCCCCAGATGAAAATGGGTTGACAATTCATATTACATAATCCACACTAAACATCTACAATTTTTTAAAATTTTCTCATTATATTTGAATATATATGTAATGCACTTATGATCATTATATATCTCAATATTATCACCATTTAGATATTGGAGTGATATTTTCTAAATGAATATTAGTGTAGACAACTCGATATCATATGGTGGGTAGTTATTCTCTTGAACATTCATCTTCCCTGGGGCTTGGGATATCAAGTTATCATTTTTCAATAGTACACATACAAATAACATAATTGGGGCATCACTATATACAATTAAGAGTTAAAACCTGAGATAATAAAGAGGATTAGTTGCGTGATAATCCTCACATCAATTCCTTAAATTCCTATTGACATTCATCAGTCCAAAAAATACCCCCTTTTGACTCAAAATTTTTATTGGGTTTGAAAACCATGAGATGTTATACACTTATCATCGATAATACCCATATAGTCTGATGAATCTATGTATATATTCTAAAGATTTAGGTCAATGAATATTTTAAATTGAATTTACCATACAAGGTTCCATAGATATCACTTTGGTGGAGGCATAAATCACAAAGAATTGTCATCCTCCATAAAAAAATCACATTTAATATACTTTTCGTATAATTAATCCTTTTAAAATTTATTTATCACATTATTAAAATTCTCCTCATTCTCCTCCTTGATCATACAGTATTACAGAATATCTTTTATAATGAATATTAAAAAGAATTCATCATAATATCTAAAGCCACATTAAATTAAGATCGTGATGATTTTTTTAGCATTAGTGAATCTCAATGGAATTAGTATAAAATAATATTTTTCATATAGTTTTAGAATATTATTGTTGGAACTATCTTCCTTCATCCACATCACTTTTTTACACCATGACTGAAGGAATGCCATGTATAATTACTATCCTCCATTTATTTCATTAGAAAAGTCATATCTCTATGGTATGTGATAGTTTTTATTTTTTGTGATTTTTTTGTTCTTTAAAATAAATATAGAGGCACATTAACCATTTTTCTTCTTCATGAGGAGGACTAACACACCCCACTATGAAGCACTCAGGTGTCTAACCCCTTTTATATATATTCCTGTAATTTCTTCTTCAGATATTAATGCTCAATGTTTGACATTATCTAATCATTATTGGATATATAGAGATATCCATATATAAATTCTTTTGATGACTCAACCTCCTAGTTAGGAGGAAGACTATAAAATTCATCTAATAATACATCAATATATTCCTTCACTGTGGGAATATGAACCAAAATAATTATATTCATTGTCTTAACCATTTGAGATACATATTATTTCTCATAAGGTTATAATATCCATACATTGAGATGAATATTACAAATGATATTCATCCAACACCATAAACATTTACCAAATAAGAGGATCACAGGGGATGTCATTGCAGATCTCCCCCTCCTAAAAATTGTTACTAGATTTATATCAGGAAAACAAATCCATTCCTAATTTTGAATTAATCTCCACTAGAAGATTTATAAAAGGTTTTTCAGGGAGGATCATTCAATGATCATTAAACAAGGGGATGATATATACATTGGATCAATAATCAATCTATTTTCTATTTTCATATATAGATCACAATACATGTATTGAGGTTGTATTTTGGTATCTCTAATAAGTATAAAATATATGAAATAATTCATTGAACCAAAATAATAAATAATATTCTCTATAATTGAATGAATAAATAATGTACATATAAAAATAGTTGTTAGGGTCCAACATAGAACTAGTTGTAGAATATTCCCTTCTTTATTCTATAATCATTAGAGGTTAGTATCATTGGTTAGTTTTAATAACCCTTATCTTAGAGAATTGGACTATAAAATGCATATGTTACATGAAGATGAAACTCTATTGTAGATGATTAGTTCTGATTTAATCCTACTTTCATCCATCACATTGTTGGGAATCACTACCACCCTTTTTAATTTATTAGCAAGATGTCAATCTTTTCCACATTTGAAGAATCTCGCAGTATAAATGACTTGTTTTCTAGGATGAATCTCCCATCATTTTTTGACATGTATAGTTGGTATTTCTTTCCACCAAGAAAATTATCAACTGATCCTACTGATGAAAACTCTATTTTATGATTTTTATTTTGAATCCCTAATGACAAAATAGTGTCACCAATCCATATGTAAACCCAGAGGGGACAATTTATAATATAACTATTTCCATTAAAATTTTATATAACTAAATTATTTAATAGAATATTATTTAATATACTAATTAAGACGTCTACATTAATTTTAGTGTCAATTATAGAGATGTTTGATAATCATGCATCTATTTTGATGTTTTCCTCACATACCTTGATAGGCACAACTTCTTTTTTAAATAAGTTTGAGGAAAAAACTCTCAATTTTAAGGTCGAGAATCAAAAGAAAATATTAATTGAAAAATATTTTCTTGAATCCAATATACTACATGGTATCAATTTCATTTATGTGATTAATATTTATGATTAGTTTCCACCTTCAATTTGCCTCACATTTAGGAAAATTTATAGAATGTATGTCATTCTCTTGATATGAGCATTACTGACTAGGGAATATTTTATCAATAGAGTTAATATATTTTTCCATTATGAGGGTATTATTAGAGCCACTAATGATATTTGGCCTTTCTTGTATAATTTAATGGACCATAACATTATCATTCCTAATATAAAGAGGGTGATTCAATTTCTTTTCATAACATTGTTCAATTTAGATTGTAATTTTATTATGTTCTTTGCTTATTCTCCCATATAGTTGGGAATCACATTTGGGAAACCATAACAATACAACTAATGTTGGTTATTACAATGGTTTCTCTGATTTCCGACCATGATCTAAAATAAATAATATATAGAATAAAAATACAATATATAAAATAAAAATTATATAAATTGGGAAACTAGGAGCATATAAATAATAACATAGAAATGAAACAACAAATCATTACTAATGAAATTCATGATTTAAATAATTTTTTTCAATGATGATTTTTCATATTTGGTATTCAAACATAAGAATCAATTAAAGTCATTAATAATGGAATTATAATATTTTTTGTGTTTGATGACAAACATCCCCCAAATGTGTTAAACTAGGTGTGAAGTTGGGCCTCTTTTTCATGCACTAGGTGAGAATCAACAAATTACATAGTCTTCCCATTTTTAAAATTATTACTATTATGTAAAACAATTACATATCCAAATCCACTTTTATTATCCTGAGATTTATATAATTTCAAAGAAACAACCCTCTTTATACTTCACCAAAATTTATGGATATTCTAATATAAATAAACTTTTACAATGTTTTCAATTAATTATTATAAACGTAATCCCCAAAACCTATAATACCTTCATAAGATAAGTATTATAGTGATTAATCCTTTTACAAATATTAAAATATATTTATAAACATAAATATCCATAAAAATGACAATAAATTAAGTGGACTCAGTTATTTGAAAGACTGGACCATAAAAGAATGACATGAAACTAAACTAAGAAATCAATATTTTAATCTATGAAATTAGATCACAAATCACTTTCATCTCAAAAAACAGTATTGGATAACAAAGGGAATACGTAAAAGAAATAGGTTAGAAAAAAATCCTTGTGAAGAAATAATCATGGTATTGAGTCATAGAATTAGAGCATGAAGGAAAACATGATAATATGAAATACTAGGATGATGAATAATCAAAATATTAAATTTCATAAAGAATAAATAATCATTGGATCAAAGAAAATGGGAATGTTGCATAAACATATAACATAGCATAAGAATAAGTAGTGGATAACATCAAAGATAGCATCACATAGTGAATATATTACCATAATGGATTAAGTTCTCTCCCTATATTGATACATTTTATCTCATGAGATGAAAATATTACCCGATGCATTTTGGTGATATATAGTTACACCAATCACAATAATTCCATGTTTATGGTAATCCCAGAATTAATATAATCATAAGGAATAATCATAATAATTACCAATGTAATAAAATGGGTTTCTCAATCTATCAAATATCAAAATCAAATGATATTGCATAATGATTCTGTATAGAAGAAGGAATTTAATGTTTTTTAAATTCATATATTATTACATAATAGTAGGTATAATTGTTATTTTATTTATAAAATAATCATGACTATATAATTGATAATTGAAAGTATTGACTTAAGAAATTTGATAATTTATTTTTAGTAAATAATTATTATGGAACATTATTTGAAATCCATTTATAATAAATAATGGGTATAATTTCTATTATTTTTTATATAATGATTTCATGAATGGGAATAAATATTTAAAAATAGAATTACAAAAAAGGAATAAAAGATTTTATAAATGCATGACTTAAAATATTAGATGATCATGATTTTGTAGTCAAGATTTCATTCTCTTAAATTTGAGGATATTTTTAGGTATAGAGTTTTTTATTAATATGTCATAACTTATGCATGAAAACCATAAATTTAAAATTTTACACTTATTATAATTTTTTTCCTATAATAAAATCCATTTAAATAAATTATGATTTTATTTCATGGATATTCATTATGGAATTCAACTTGACATCTTCATTCTTGACTCTCATCCTTATCCCAAATAATGTTTTTTAAAACATTTGATAGGAACCTAAATCATTTTATGGGATGTAGAAAATAATAATTGCATTGGTGTAGTGGAAAAAAATCCAAGAAAATTAATTTTATTAAAAACATATTTTTTTCCACAAAACGATTCATATTTCCTTAAAAAATATCATTATGATTCCTTTTTAAGATAAATAATTTCCATGAAACCTCAATATAAAATATAAAAAATTCATATAGGTTTTTTGGGAAATAATGACATATAAAACTTATATAATCCCTAAAATCCCTTAAAATATTTATAACCATACTACTAGCATCAAATATAATTATAGAGAGAACATATTCCATACCTATTACATTAAAGAGCTATCTGGATGCACTAATCGTAAAATAAAAAGAAGGCACACCAGTGAAATATAATAAAGATAATACATTTGAAAGAAATTTCCATGGACAATATCATAAAAAATACTCTTTAACGTTTTAATCATATAATGTTTATATTAATATTTTATGCATGTTTCCAAATACCTATTAGTTATCAAAAGACCTAATTTTATTTTCAAAACCCATTTTAAATACCGAAATAAATATTTATTAAGAGAAAACTTATTAAAACCAAAATACACCGAAAAAGGTAAGGACAATTATCGTTTGATATATCATGAGTTGTCGTAATGGAATCCAAGCTTAAAATAATTTTTTTGGAGGTGGGAAATGTCAGTGTAAACATATATATTGAAATAAGATATTTCATTAGTCATTTATAATGAACTTAAAAAAATTCATATTTAAATTACATTTATAAAATTGATAGAAAGATGACAAATTTATTTTATTAAAATTAAATTTTAATGATAAAATAATTTTAAAAACAAGGTCATGGATGAAATGGGATTTAGAATAAAAAAATGTAAAGGGAAATTTTTAATAGAAAATTTCCTTATCACTTTGGAAATATTTGAATCATAATAAAAAATAAATTATTACTTAATAATACATTAAATACAATTAGATTAGATAAATTTATTATATTACAAGTAATAAGGTCTATATATACACCTCATAAAGGAATTTATGTACATAAAATCAAAATACTCCTTTACAAAAGGAAAATGAGCCAAAGTCCCTTATATCGTGTTTGATTGAACATGCATCTTCCATATCTTCCATAATAATAAAATTATGTGAATTATTTAATTTTATTGAAAGAATTTATTCATTATTATTCCATTTCTTTCACTTATTAACCTGTTATATACAATTACTCAATCAACTCTGTTTAAATGGAATGTTTTGATGATACTTGGCTACCGTTTCAAAATTACATTGGAAGGTAAACTATTACAATAAGATTTAATTATTTCAAAATATTAAAAATAATAATCATGACACATTTATCATTTATATTATTTAAATTATAACTAAAATCTCTATTTTTGGTAATGAAAAATGTTCTACCTTATAATCACGATGATGGTATATCATACAAATGCATGAGTAAATTATCCTTTTTTCAATGATCAGTACTGAAATAAGGTTAGTAATGTTATAATTTTAAATAATGATCATAATATCTGGAATAAATATTATTTAACTATATATATTTGTATATATCATTATTTTTATGTGGTGATGAAAAAAAACATCATCTCTTTAGGTAGGTGGTAGCCCACACTTACACGAATGACGTTATAAATTATTATTGTTGGAGTTAAAATGTTATTTTATCATTTATCAATAATAAAATTATCCTGAATATAATTAATAATTTACTATTATAATATATATTAACTTTATACCTATTTTATTCCATTAAAATAATAAGTGAAAATTGAATCGAATCACATAATGAGGAAGTTGTCCACTGTAGAAACAATTGACATTACCATATCAAGATTCAAATAGTATTTAAGAAGGTATAAGTAATATTATAAATAAATAATTATATATATTTTAAAAATTTCATTAATTTACTTTAACTTCATTATTAAAACAACAGTGATATGTGATGATAGAAAACAAATAACACATGTTTATGAGGTGGTAGTTCTCTATACAGACATAAAATGATTTCTTATGCCATTGGATGTAAGTTGATAAAGATTTATGTTAGTAAAACACTATTATAAAATATATTCCAATTATAGTTTTTTTCTTATTTTATGAATAATTGAATTTTATTTTAAGATTTTTGAAGAACAAAAAAACTAAAAATGCATGGTTAAGAATGAAATTTATTAT
Organism: Viscum album; assembly: GCA_963277665.1. Classification (NCBI taxonomy): domain Eukaryota; kingdom Viridiplantae; phylum Streptophyta; class Magnoliopsida; order Santalales; family Viscaceae; genus Viscum; species Viscum album. The sequence continues at coordinate 854,938,248 of OY728123.1, read as the reverse complement.
TTAGAAACCCTACTTAGGGAAAGACCATATAGATCATTTGGATGGATTTATAATAAGAATATGGAAACTAGGTCATTTTTATTTACTTTAGTAAGGTAACTATATAGTTAATGGATGAGTTAAAATGTTTTTAATGCGTCAAGTGGAAAGGAGAGGGGTTCCCTTTTATTAGTGAGGTGAGTGGCACACCTGTAAGAAAAAGATACACCAATGTTTTTATCATGAAAAATAATGTAAAATTGATAATTTTAAATAATAATTAATAATAATGAGTAAATAGGTCATAAAACTAATTTCTAGATAAATTTTTATGACCTTTTTCCCTTATCCATTAATTTCTACCCCTAATAAATCAGTTTTTACCCTAATAAGAGTAATTAATTATTACTATTTTAAATATTCATCATGGTAATAATTATGTTGAAATTATTAGATAAGATAAATTTTTATTATTATTAAAATTTTGGATTCTATTTTTTCAAACTAAACTCATGTAAGTGGAAAATTTAAATTTAATGAAAAACCCATAGTCACGATAAATAAGTGGGTTTTTAGGAAGTGTGTATTAAAAAAATTATTTTATTATACCTTTATTTCTAATAATAATCACTACATAAATATATATTTATATTTACATATATTTTTTATATAAAATTAATTATAAATATTCCATGTTAGGGATTATTTTAATTAACTAAAATGGGGAAACTATATGAATAATACAGAAGTCTTCTTAAAAATATCATTTTTAAACCTAAAAAACATATACTAAAATCCAATATAAAGTTGATTCAAAAGTAACATAGAATAATAAATTTTACTAAATAATAAATATTTTAATTAAAAACATATTAAAAAAATAATTTTACATTTAAAATAATTTATATATATATTAGAAATGATTGTCTTACAAAAATTTTTATTTTACACTATTCAATGAAAATTCAATATTTTTTGAAAAATACAAAAATTTATCCCCATAAAATATTGACACAGTGAATTACAAAATTATATTCATTTTTTAAAATTATAATTTATTAATTATTACATTAATATTTTATTGAAAACCATATAATAAATGAGTTTAATTAAAACAATTTCCTTTTTTATTTAAAAATTGCTTAAAATTTTGATAATGAATATAACTATAATAACAATCATGAAATTGAATTATTATATCATTTAATTGGATGTTATATTCTTCCCCTACTATTGAAATTGTTTCCCCAAAATATTATTGACTTATTAAGAAATTGGTCATATCATTACCTCAAAACATTTTTAGATTCAAATGTTGCAACTTCAACGATATAGTTATTCCATAAAACCCTAACATGGTGAATCACATTATTCTAAAACACATTCACTATAAAGATCAAAATATTTATAGGTGTTTCAATAAAATATTGATTCTATTCCAAATGAACTAATATAGAGATCAAAACATATGATGAATTTGGAACATATTTCTGTAACAAAAATACATAAAATATGTTGCATATATAGAATAAACAAGTGGTAAAGCCTCTAGTTTGGAAAAAGATCCAAATTTATCTATTAATTCATATGGTTCAATAAACCATGCAATTATATTTCCCTTTTATAAAATTAATAACAGTTTTTTATAGAGATATATTTAGAAATTCAAGATCACCAACCTCGAATCAATGATCTTACCTTTGTTTATCTACATATCATTTCTATACGTTCTAAGACATCATGATATTTTTTAGAATAATATGATCAATTTCATCCATTTTCTATGAAAAATCTATTGACAATAACATCATTTATCATAAATTATTAATTTTTTTTGCTTATTGTATATCATTCTATATAATTCTTCAAATAGTACAATTTGTATTCTGGAATGAATATAATGTTATAAGAAAAATCAAAATATGAAATATTGTGGTTCTAATTTCCCTGGAAACCACTAAAAAAGAATTTAGAATACCTTCAATGGTCTTAATTATCTCCCCACACTAACCATTAGTTTGAGGACAAAATATTGTATTCAAATTAATTTCAAGGTGTAATGTTTTCTACATTTTTTTCAAATATTTAAAAGGAAATATGGGATTATGGTATGATAAAATAGAGTGAGGAGATCCATTTAGAATAAAAATATAATTTGGATATAGACGATAAATTTTATCTAAAGACATATTATGTCAATTGGGATGTAAATACGTGGAACTAGTTAAATTATCAAGAAAACCCAAATCAATTTGTTTCCTTGAGAATTATTATTTTATCCCACCATGATGTCCTGAATATATTTTACCATTTGTAATCTAGCACTAAAAATTATTGAATCATTCCCTTCAATGTATTATATTCCTCTTTAAGACACTGATAAGTCAAACACTTCATGGTAGTGTAAATAATATCTCTTTTCATTCCATCTAACAAGTAATACCCCAGAAGGTCTCTATACATATTTTCAATTCTAAATTGAATTGAAATTGAAGAACTATCAGTTTCATCAATATACAATTTTTTCAAATGTGATTAATATGGAATGAATAATATTTTTCCAAATTTCAAAACACCTTCTTTATCAAGGATAAATCTGGCATGTTTCCATTATTAATGGATTATACCCTTTCCTCATAGCATGTCCCTCCTTTATATATTTCATATTAATTTAGTAAAAAATATATTTCATTGAAACAAGAGAAAAAATAAAGATATCCTTGCATCCACAACATATACAAAAAATAGTCATAAAAAATTTAAATAGAGGGTTGTGTTTTGAATAAAACATGGAAAATTATTATTTTTTATCACTCAATTATGTGACCACATTGTATAATTTTCCAATATGGTAATGAATTAAGAAATTGTAATCCCCTATTAGTTTTAGAATTCCTTTCTATCTCATGTTCAATTCATTTTGAGTGAATATATTCTTCAAACATTTTTTACGAGTATAAATTTAACAATGTTACTTGTTAAAAGAATTCAAAAATATATATAAATCAAAAACCATAGTTGGAAATTCCATATCATATATAGGATAATTTAACTCACAATTTTTAATCTAACATGATTCTTTGGAAACTAACTAATCATTCTTCCTTTTGACATAACCATATCTCTTCAAACAAGAATCACTACTGATGATAAATTTACCAATTTTATAAGGTTGGGCCATATCAGGATGTTTCAAAAATATTATTTGTAGTTTAAGAAAACGATCCTCACATTCTTAAATCTGTATGAATATAAATCTATTTTGAGGTAAAAATAATCAATGGTCTAGATAACCATGATTTTTTTGAATACCCTCATATAGTAACCCTCTAATCAAAGAAAAAAATGGCTGTCAATGAAATATTTTTGACTTTTAAATTCTAAAACAATTATTTCATTCAGGTAAATAGTTATACCATATTTAGAAACAATGTTTCAATGGAAAGATTGTTTTTGAAAAATATACTTATAAACATTCCCATATAGTTTCATTTCATCAATAAACACTACTAAAATCATATTGATGAATTTATAGAAAAAAAAATTCTTGAGTTGTATAAATACTTTTGGGGAATTTGACGACCTAAGAGGTACAAATACAAAATAATAATGCATATATCTAGTCTAAAATACTTCCTTCATAATTTTATCATCATTCATCATTCTCTATTGTGTTCTAGACAACAATCCAACATCCAAAAGAAACAAATCTCCTATGAAATAATAAAAAAACATCCAAATGAGGAAAATTTTATTTTTCCATAATAGTGATACTATTTAGAGATCTTTGATTGATGAAATGTTTCATTGAACAATATTCAATTTTGAATAATAGAACCAGTGAATCAAATGGTTAAGAGAAAATTTTAGAGAAACATCTATTTAGAGACTCTAGAAATTTATTTTTCAATTATAAATGTTCTACTTAAGCAATTTGATATAGGGGTTTTGAAATAGGGATTGGATCTCAAACTACGTCAACTATAAACTCAACCTACCGATCAGGAATAACATATGAAAAATTATTACTATTTAAATACATGTATTTCTTCACTACTGGAACAACATTAATTTTGTGAGTTTCAATCATTTCAATGGTATGATCTTAGAAACATTTACTTCCATATGTTATGAATTCATTTATCTACATGATATTATATCAATGTTATAAAATCCCTGAATAAAACATTTTTTGATCTATAATATATATTACAAGGATAAACATAATTGAAATTATTAAAAAAATTATATCATACACTATTATGGGATGTACAACAAATATTTTAAGAAAACCATCCCTGTATTGACAATAGGAATATTCCAATAAATATTGGATTTCTTAATACTTCTAAAAATAGTTTTTAGGAAAAATTTTATCTTTATTTCATGAGGCTATATTCCCAATTTACATCAATAATTTTCAAAAATTACATAATGAAAATATGTAGAGTAAAATACAGTATTGACATATCTCAAAAAAAAGTAACATACATTTCACCAAATCATTTTATGTGGTAACATTAATTTTAGTAGATGAAAAATAGCGTTACACACTATATTGCTTGTAATATTGATGATTTATAATGTGAGGTACTAATATAGGGAACAATTAGCATATTGACACACAATATAGAACCAAAAACATATCCCTACTCGATGGATATGTGTAACCCCATTCAGCGATTCCTAAGTATTATTTTCATGGAATCATTTTCCAAATGGCCAAAATATTATCATTGGTAATATTTCCATGAATTCATCAGACATTCTACAAGTTTATTTTTATGACACAGAGCAAAATATGTGAAATTATTTTTCATAACTGAATATTTATTTAATGTAGGTTTTTCCATCACCAACCATCCTTGCCACATCATATATTTTCTATCAAAAGGAAAATAAGTGTTAGAAAACTTCATCTCATATTTTACAACAATAGAAACATCATGATCATTACTTTTATCCAATATTTTATAAAATTATCATAGTATAATTGGTTTTAATATAAATTAAGATCTATTAAATAAACTATATATTCCTTAATGAATATAAAGTACATACCTATACAAGATTGTAATATTGGCTTCAAACATGGACATATAATCTTCACCGTTTTTCTTCAATTCCATTAATTGTTTTCTATCCAGTGTCTAACAACCATTGGGATATATATCTCATGGAAAATATACTTAAATTAATATCCTTCTATGGAATCAATATCATATTTATTTATGTTATTATTAGCCCACGACCGCCATTGATCAACTTAACCTTCTATATAATAAATGAAAAGAGTTACCTTTTTTACATTATAAACATACCTTGACATCAAATATCTTCCTCAATACTTTGATATATCATTTCACATCCACAAGGTTAGATGTTCTATTAAATAATGTTGGTTTTTTCCTAAAGTTATTCTCTAAAATGACATATGATACCAACTAAAATGACCTGAACATATATGTAAGTTAATCGTGTGTGTTATATCATGAATTTTTTATATTAAATATTTGGATGTTTTAATGTTAATAGTTTTAGATCATTAGGCCACAAATCAGACGGAAAAAGCCCGTAAATTAAAAATTGGAAAAAATATAATAGTATTAATGTTTCCTATATTACAAATAATTTCTAATAATGAATGATTTCTGTTCATTAAAATTTCTGATGTCATTATTCTGGAATTATTCATTTCAATTAAATATACATAAACCCGATGTGAAACATTTTAAAAAATTCAGAATGTAAGCTAAAACAACATTTTGGGACATAAAAAGAAAAATTGTATTTGTTTAGTTAAAATATGATATACAATTAAAATCATTTTACTAGAAAAGGTCCTTTTTCGCCTTTAGGGTGTCATTTTCATTAATAAATATTACTGTATTACCTTTTAATGTAAAACAATTTCCATGAAAACCCAAAATAATTCATTGAAATTCCATGTAGTTACCCTAGGTTGTCATCTCATATATCCCTTACAAAACTATAAAAAATATGAATTACAATATTGAAAATATCCAATATAAATATCCTATGAACATAATCATTACCCAATGTGATATATCCCTATATGTTAACACACATAGTATAAGCTATAACAGGCTCACTCGACTATATATGGGCTAACCCATAATATTAGGTCTAACAGACTAACCCATGAGCTATAATAGAGGTCAAATATTCATAAACAATTTAAAATGAAGATATCATAAAAAACAACCGATTTAGTTATTTTTAAACATAAAATGGTGAGAAATATATTTTAAACTCATTTGCAAAACACTTTCGGATATCAAAATGCCAAATTATTTTAAAACCCAATTATGAATAACAAAATTCCATTTAATTTTAAAATATATATTCAATAAAAAAACTTCGATAAATGGGGAAGTTTGGTTTTTAATTAAATATAAAAAGAATTGATATAAATTAATACATGCTTCAAATATTGGTTATGGCGGTGGAAAAATTTACTGGCTTCGTATAAATAAAAATAGGTTATTCATTTGATATATTGAAAAGAAATTAAATCATTCAATAAAAAATTTATATTTTAGAAAAAAAATTAATGAATGAAAAATATCATTTATAAAATTGTACTGTACATAATAATATCATTTTTAAAAAATGAACACTGAATAAAAAAGAGTTACATGGAAACCATTAAAAGAGGTTTTTATATGAAACCACCATTATCACTTTCTATGTACTTTAATCATAATACCTATATAATAATAACATTAAACAAATTAAATAACATAATAAAAGTGAATTTTTATATAACATCGTAAAAAGGATATATATACAACACATTGAATAATGTTGGTATATAACTTCCAAATATTACCCTGTGAATGGAAATTGAGATGAAGACCCTTAACTGGAGTTCGCTTTGCCACACTCGGTCATTGTCAACTAGAATAATAAACATATATTTATTATTTAGTAAAATAAGAATAATTTTCAATTTTATTGTTAATTTTATTTAACTATCTACCATGCTTAGTAAAATTATATAATATTTTAAATTTACATCAATTATTTTAATGAAATTTGGTTTTGTGTCAAAATGAATCTGGAAGGTTTTATATTAACATGAGTTGTCATTATATCAACATCTAAAAATTAATAATCATAAAATATTGCTAATATAATTAAATACAATATTCTTTTGAACAAAATAATGGTTTAGGTTTTGAAAAAGTAACAATGTTACTATCTTGGAGAAGGTAGGTCGTACGTATTCATGTGTAATGATTGCATTTTTCTATGATCATAATGGAATGGAGGTAATTTATGTTTTTTCTTCCATAATTCTAATTATATCATATATACCATATTAATTCATTAAATATAATTATATATATCATTATTTTGAAGTATATATTACAAAAATAATTGCATTGCATCATAGTGGCTATTATCCAAACATACAAGAATGGCATTATCAATTTTCAGATTATGAAAAACAATGATATCATATCAATTCATAATGATACATATGTATTTAATATTTTTATTATTCTGTTTTTATATCATATATTAATTAAATTTATCCTTATTAACATTAATCTATTGAATTTTGTAAACCTAATTCAATTATATTTGGGTGGTGGTAGTCTGCGATACACAGAAGAAACATTATAATATCCCCAAAGGAATTTAATTCAACAAGGTATATTAGATAGAATAACTCAATATACATAATGTTTTAAAAAATATAATTAATATACATTAAATCCATCAATAATATAATCAGTGAGAGGTGATGATGGAAAAATAAAAACATGAATTTGTGAGGCGATAGTCTGCTGTGCACAAGAATAGTGATTTTGTATCCCAATTAATGGATGTGGATATGGAATTAGGTTATTAAAATAATATAATACAATATCATTATATGGGAGATAACTGTATTATTATATTTTTCTAACTGATGAATATTTGATGTATGTGTTAGAATATATAAAATTAAAATGTACGACCAAGCCTGATACCTTTTATTTAGAAAACCTCTTATGTAAGCACCAAAATAATTATTATGATGGACTTATTTATATATAAGATTTTTATTGTGAATTTATGATGTTATTTAAATATGTAATGATCATGATAATGGTGTACTGATGGTTTCAAGATGAGAGGAGGGGGGTTCCCTTTTATAAGTGAGGTGAGTGTCCAACATGTAATTTTGGAAGAGATCAAGGATTACTAACAATTATCACATTAAAAATGGAAAAAAATGAATAATTATTTATTATTAATCATCATAATATCGAAAAATGTTCATACCATATGTTTTATACTTGTTTATAGTTCATTTTAAACATTTTATTTATAGTTTAATCCTTAGTTAATATGTTTTTACGTTAACCGTTGTAATTAATTTGTAATGCTATCATTATTTATTATGGTAAAAATTTTGGTTTAAATTATTAGATAAAATAAATTTCTACAACTCAATATATAAAAGAATTTTTAACAAATTCAATTCATAGAAGTGAAATTTTTTAAATTTTAATGAAAACCCTTAGACGAGATGAAAACAAGGGTTTTTGAGAATAATATATTTCAAGAAACATATTGTGTTTATTAACAATATGACTAATAATAATAATTTATCTAATATAAAATAATATTTAATGATATATAATAATTAAATTTCATTGAGAACATTCTTAAGTTTTTAATACTTTAATTAATTAAAATAGAGAAACATTATGAACATTAGAAAACGTTTTTGGAAAAATCATGTTTTTAGTCCAAAAATATATATTCTATAATCCAATATAAATTTGAAAAAAAACTAAAAAATTTATATTATATAAATATACAACTTATGTTAATTTAAATCATAATAAAAACCCAATGGGACTTTTAAATTATGTAATTTATTCAAATGAAAGGCCTTCTGTAATAAAATCTTTATTTATATGTATTCACTAGAATATATTAATTTTCTAAATGATCCCAAAATTTTACAAAATAAATGTTTTATATGTTTATATAAAAAATGATTTTATATTTTCAAATTTGTATTCTATAATTTAAAATTTAAAATTTTAATGAATTCCACATAATTAAAGAGTTTAATTAAAAAACTTTCATTTTTATTAAATAAAAACAATATTTATAGAATGAATATATCTATATTTATGAATATAAATGTGACTTATTAAATAATTAATTGGTCTATTATAGAAATAATGGTTCCCCTTAATAAGGTTTTCTTTTAATGAATTCATTTTATAAATGAATATAAGGTATATATTGCATCATCCATGGAATGTTGAATATTCATTATGTATTTATATATATATATATGTGTGTGTGTGTGTGTGTGTGTGTCTGTAAGAGGAATATATAAATAATATAGAATAATTCAATAACATAAAATAGATATTGAAATTATTTCATAGGGATAATGGTTATAAGTTAGAGAGAACGTGTGGTTCAAAGATATCTCTTACAATATGTTCCAAATTCATTCTTCACTTGATATTAATGTCAAAAATAGTATAATTATATTAATTATATTCATAATTTATAATTCCATTTATTTATATTAAATTTAATATAAATTTATTGTGATAATTTATAACTATTAAAATTATATATCATGTTTAATTTGATTCTTATGATGGTTTTCGATTCATGATTTGAATGTATGATTACTTTCCGATAAATAGTAGTGATGTTTTTTTCAGGTTGGACTGAAACTAAAATTTTGATATGAAATGGTCTTCCTGTAGATATAAATATTTAAATCACACCAAATACCATTTTTTTTATTTAGTTATGATCCAATTCGTAAGAAATTAATGATTGAATGTTAATCTAATTTGGTGGTTTTACCAACCAAAATGAAAAAAGGTTCATTTATGTTAACATTATTTTAATATATTCATTCAAAAAATAAGAAATTATTTGTTGTAATTTTTGGCATCGATTTTCCATTCAATATGTATTCCATTATCAACTGATTTTGATGACGGATTTTGTCTTCAGATATGGGTGGATAGTGTGAAACCTTTATTGGTATGCGAGGTTTCCAAGAGGGAAACAGACAAGTGTATCCCCTAGTTTCAATGTTAGCCAAACAGTCAATGGAGTTGGTAGATAAAGGGATTTTGTACTAGGATATCTTCTATAGAGAGGTTGTAATTCACCCCCTCGATGTGATGTTGAGTTCGGTATTTACTTGTAACACAATGCTCGCCCGATTTCAATGGATCTCTATCATATGGGGCCTTTTAAGTTGTGGGAGTTGCAGATCATGTTTGACGACCTGATGAAGAAGGGTTTTATCCACCTAAGCACGTCATCTTTTGGTTATCATATAATGGTTATAAAGAAGGATGATGGTGGACTATGTCTATGTATATTCTACCAAAAGATGAATCAGGTGAGGGTCAAGAATATTTACCCACTCCTGAGGAACGATGACATTTTTGACTACCTGAGTGGAGCATGTCGGTTATATAAGATTGACCAGTTGTTGGGAAATCACTAGTTGAGGGTGAAGGAGGGTGACATATTTAAGACTGATTTCTTGTATAGATATGGTCACTTTGATATTGTTCTAATGTTGTTCAGCATTAAAAATGCACTATTCCTGTTCATGGGGCATATGAAACTCATCTTCTATGAATATCTGGACTGTTTTTTTGTTGTATTTATTGATGACCTCATGATCTACTCAAGATCAGATGAGGATCATGCCGAGCTTCTGAGGATGGTTTTAGAGGTCCTTATATTGCACCAGATCTATAGGATGTTGCCCATGTGTATGTTCAAGAAATGAGAGGTGCACTACCAAAAACATGTGGTGTCCCAATAGGGAATAGTAATGGAAATATAAAAGGTTAAAAAGATTGTTTCATGGGAAGCACCCACAAAATGTGGCAGAGGATCATAGTTTCCTAGTTCTAGAAGGTTAATACCTAAGTTTTGTGCCAATATTATCTCAATTTGCATCACCCTCGATTACCATGACCATGAAAAACCATGTTTTGATTGGAGTGAGTAGTGCGAGGAAGCATTCCGTTATCTGAAGGAGAATCTGATCAGTTCCCTTATGATGAGGTTTCATGGAGAAGAGGTGAATTTTAAAGGGTTATATGATGCTTCATGCATAGGCTTGGGGTGTGTGCTGATGAATAATTGAAGAGTGATCTATTTTGGGTCTAGGAAATTATGTCCTCATGAGCATAACTATGCCATCCATGATCTAGATCTAGCAGCAGTTGTATTTGTGCTGAAGTTGTGGAAGCATTACGTCATCGGGGAATGCTTGATGATTCGCATGTCCTCAATTAGGGATAGATGGATATCAATGATGATGCGATGTTCATGGAGCGACCAGTGAGGACCGAGGATCATGATATGAAGGTGATTCGTAGAAAAACCATTCCCTTGGTTCTTTTATTATGGAGTCTTGGTGGCCTGGAGGAGAGTACATGGGAATCGGAGGAAGAGATGTATGACCAACACCCAATGCTTTTTTGAGTTTTTTCTATGTTGTTTTGTACATGACTGTGATGTAATGAATAACCTTGTTAACTATGATATGGGTTGTCTCCCTTTTCTCTTATATGTGTGTGAAAATTTTTAACTGTGTGTACGAGAGATCATGATCCATAATCAAGACACATTAAAGTGGATGTGGTTAAACCAATCCAAGCAAATTAGTGCCTACCAAAGCAGATAGTGTCTTCACATGGTGGATTGGAATCCCTAATACAAATGTCTTAACAGTAATGAATTTATATGTTTGTGTGGTTACTTGGGGTAGAATACTGTTAGTTCATCTTTGGTTGTTCGTGAGAATGATGAGGGAGATCTCTTCTTAGATGTTGAGTCTTGTTCCAAGATTCAAAAAACTCTAGAGTGGTTTGTTCTGGAGAGGTATATTGTACGATGTTGTTTGGAACCCTCTCTTTTCTTCTGGTTTACCATTGATTTCTAGAGGATGATAATAGTTTGAGTGTTCTATGATTTAATGGCCCTATCCCACCAGGTCCATTAGTGTTTCCAAACGTCTAGTGTTTGAGGTTTTCTAGGGACTAATTAAGGGGTTTGCCTAAAAAATCATTTCCCCCTCCACCATAATGTTGGCACAGTGACAGTGGCACTGTGATAGTCACTGCGTCATCGTCACACCTTCAAGGTTGTAGAATGAAATGGTGGCACCATTTATTATGTCTAACTGAATATGATACACTGTTATGGTGGAACTGTGTCTCCCACCCTCTTTTTTTTAGTTTACTAACATTTTTTCTTATTCCTCTCCCACAATATATAATTTGATGAAAAAATTATTTAATAACCCTTGATAATTCATTTAAAAGCACTAAAATATTATTTTAATCCCCTACGAGTCGGGAAACCATTTAGTTAAAAAAATTCACGTCCTTTTTACTCAAGGCACATCTTTCCCTATTCCTTCCAGCTTCTCCCTTGTTACGTGGTTTACTCTATTTATTGGATTTCAACTAACTCATTACCTCCATATCAACTATCTTGGAGGATTATTAATAAATAAAAATTAATTCAATCGTGTTTAACCAGCCATGTAGGAGCATTTCCTAATCATAGGTGATTTTCTTCCTCTCTAAGTCGTGCATCTGTAGTTCTTGGTGCGAGGCGATAACATCAGTCCATGAATATCCAAGTAGGTTTTTTTGTCATCTATCATACTGTGTATCATGCGGGGTGGGTATGATAATGTTTTCTTAGGGAATGGTTGAAACAAAATCATAATAAATATAATAAAAAGACTTTAAATAATTAAGTGGTTTGTTAGATGATGTTGTTGTTGAACTCTTTCATATTTTATTATATGTTTTGAATTGAATGGGCTTATGGAAAATGAAAATAGTTTTGGTTAGTGATCTTTTATGCACACTATGGAACCATTGTTAATGTGTATAAACATCTAATTTAATTATTGTAACATGGAAATTGGTTAATCATGTAAACATAGTGGATTAAATGGATTACCAATTATTAATAATCATTCTGTGATCACCTCAGTTAACCAACTCAATGAAAGGAACTTGTTAAATGGTTTAGTTAAAGGTGGAAACTCCATAGTTTTGTTCTGCTAATCATAACGATTATTCTTCTTGAGTATTCTAGGGTGATGGGGATGGGGATGGGATCCCATGTAGTTCAGTTGTTGGTTTGTAGATTTGAGGCTATGTGGGGCCATATTTTGTGGATTGGTTTTTTTATATTACATTGAGGGATCTCGTGGATTCCTTTTGCTGTAGTGACATTACAAGAGAACTGGGTGTGAATGATTAATGTTTTTTGGCTGTCTCCTTCTTCAGTCTATAGTTTTTTTGACTTGTGGATGTGCATATAAGATTCTTAGTAGTGGATAATTTATTTATAATGAATCCAATTGAACATGATAAAAATAATGGGGGTGCTCATGGTGTGGTTATTATGCTTTGGTGCATGAATGAATAGTAATGATGGTGTTTTTGTAAGGGACGGTTTCAGGACACTTAGGTTGGACTGAATTTATGTTTACAAACATGTATAAATTAAGTTCTTCTATTTCTCATTAACACCCCTCCCAAGTTTAGCACTTCATGTTGAACACACCTATTTTATGGGGGAGGGTGTTTTTTCCAACATCCTTATGGGTGGATGGTTTTTATCTCCTTTTGTCTCCCTCTCTTGAGTATACCAAGACACATCAGGTAGGTTGTGATGGTTTGAGGTCTATTATTTCCCAAGACTCTTTGTCCAAGGTATGTTGTGGTTGGTTTCCCAGGTTTTTGAAACCATGTTTGTTTCCGAAGTGTCTTCGAGTTAAGGCCCAAGTGTCTTTGGGTAGTTGTTCTAGCCCAGTTGTCTATAGTCATAGCTACATATTGTTGTGGTGGCCCAGTTATATGCGGGAGGGATGTGGGGTGGTTGTGTCCCAGGAGTCTACAGGAGAGATGTGTTCTTGTGGTGGCCTATAAGGTTATTGTTGCGGCGGTAGTGGGACTGCAGTGAAAATGGAAGGGGAGGTTTGACGAGTATGATGTCCTAATTAGCTAGTGGGAAAGTGGTGTGGGGTACACAAACCTAGATGTGTTATTAATATTACATTTCTTGACATGCGATAATTGGGGAGTGTTCCTTGGTGAGGATGGATGGATAGTTTCCTTACTAAGCGTGGGGTTATCTTAATATATCATGAGGAATTAGAATGTCTCCCCACATTTTCATGATATCTTTTGTTTTTCCCTACTAAGTATACATGTATTCTCACATTATGTATATAAATCATCTTTCATGATTTCTGGAGGACATTGATGACCATGTGGTACCTTATTAGCATTGCAATTGGGATAGTTTTTGTTGTTGTTGTTTTCTTTTCTTTAGGTAATTTCCTCTGTAGTTTTCATGTTCCTGGTATCACATTATTTTGAACATGCATATTAGAGTGGATTTTTGGATTTATATTACATTAAGTTGTTAATGTTTTTGGAATTTATCATCTTATATCTCGGTCTTGTTCATCAAAAATGGAAATACCTTCCATACTATATTTGATTTTATACCCTTGGTTCTAGTCTCTACTCTAGGGCCTATTGAAGGCGGTACATGAGGGTCATTATCTTTCCTTCAACATGAAGAAGGAATGGTCTGGTAGTTTGTTGTCACTTCCCTCATCTTGGTGATGGAAAGTCGTGAAATAATGGTTTTAATGGTAGGATAAGTTAACTATCTAGGGGAATTAATATCCACGTACCTATGATATAGCTTCTTCTCATGCTTCAAAGATTCATATCACCCTTCCAGGACATCCAATCGAGCAGATAGGGCCTCAATGGATTTGAGTTGTTCCGAAGGTACTTCCATTTATACCACCTCACATATACTGGGAGTAAGAAGTGTAACACACAAGTATTTTATGAGATATATATTCTATTAATTTTCATTTATTCCTTCAATAGTACACTTCACAATTATTATCTTGTGCTTTATGCCACACTGTATTAGAATGCAATATACACAACATGGTTCTTAGCTTGTGTTGCACACAATTTCATGTTCATCTGAGAGAATATATTTCACGAAACACTGAGAATAGATTTTGTTCAATGTATAAATGAAATGTGTTTGGATTATATTATACACAACAATAATAGATGCTCGGACTACATGAAACACCGACATGGAATATGTTACACACAAGAGTGACCTTCCTCGATAGGTTGTCTTGTACTCCATATCAATTTTCACTAAACAATGATATATTATATTATTTAATGGGATATAAACTAGATATTGTGAATAGTATTATCCCCATTTTGAATTTAATATATTTTTATCATTCATATTACACATTTTTTAGAACAATATATGAGAACAAAATCATTTTTGTCGGATAAAGAAGTAATTTTAAAAAAAATGCATTTTTACTGCCCTTTGATGGAGCACCCATTTTTAATATTTTATGACATTATTATAATATATATTTGAAAAAATAAACTTACTCTTTGGAAAAAAAGACATAAAAATATAATTTTGTTTAATTTTTTTCTATTTTTTTGAAAAAATTCAAATTTTAGTGACTTGCGAAAAATGCAGCATTTTAATTCTTAACTACCTTTTCATCAAATTTATTATATAGTTAGATAAAATTATTAGTTTTTTTTAATTTTTAATAGGATTATAATTATTTTATTGAATCCAATTTTTGTCATTGGATGTAATTTCACTATTAAATTGGACCTAAACGCATGTTAATTTTTTTATAACTATTACTTCTTAACACCCTGCTTATTGTTTTTGACATCGGGAATTAACGTTAAATCAAATAATGATACCTCATTGTTTAAAATTTTTCAAAATGGATTCCATATTTTTAATCATAATTATTAACTTTTATAAATATTAACCTTTTATATCTGGAAATTATGAATAGTAACATTAGTAATTATATTATTTTCTATGGTTATTGGGTAAATTTGCTAAATAATGGTAAAACAATAATATTTTAATAATATTAAACAACCCTATCATAAGTAATAATCATATTGGACGACATATTTCAAACTATGGTCATCTTTATATTGATTTTGGGACCCCATGGATTAACTTTGATGTGAAAAAGATATTTAATAAGAATTAATTTAATGTAAAGATATTTGTAACCTAATAATATATATTTAACTAAATAGAATTTACTATAAGGTTATAAAACTGATATATATGACTATAAATAGAAATTAAGATGCTAAAATGATTTCCTACATCATTGTATATTATTTATAATTTTTTTACATTTGATAAATATATTTATTTAAGAAAGAATTTTGATGGAGTGATTACAAAATTAATGAATGAATCAAAGAAATCAAATTATATATATTAAAATAAAATTAATTGAAATTTTTTTGATGCCATCCACAGATTTTATTGATTAAATTGACATATTAGGTATAATATAATACTTTTGGATTGAAGGAATCATGTTTTTACGAACTTCTAAAAATTGTCATGTATGAATTGTGTCCAAAAATGACATAATTCATAACATAAAACAGAAAATCCATAATTAAATGATATTAAATTCCTAAAAATATACGGTTTTGAAAAATGGTTAATATAATTCCAAATATGTCATAAATAGATTTTTTGGGGTTGTTTGAAATCATATTGTAGTTATGTTAACCCACAATGTGTAAATAACATGATATCACAGTAAGATTAAAAAAAATTAAATAATGGTCAATCAAAATATGATAATAATAATAAAATATTCAAAACGTGTCTAAAAATTATTGGATGATTGGTATTCAATCCAACATCCCCTTATAATCGAACTAAATAATATTTTGACCATTTTTAATAGAAATTGAATTAAAAATAAAATATTATTTTGATAGTTTCCTAAAGTTCCCCCTCCTCTCCTATAAATGTGAAACACCACCCTCCCATGTACACTCAATTTTGAGCATTCATGTTTCGCCGACCTTGGATCATTTCTCTTCCCAACATCACGAGTAACATTCTAGAGGTTTTAGTCTTACCCAAATACCAAATCTAGTTCCTTAATAATAAATTTAAAGGAGGAACATCGAAGAAGAAGAGTTTGGATACATATGAAGCATATCAGTCCCAAGGTAAGGACCAATTTAGCAATCTCATTTTTATCTAATATTATTTATATGTAAGTATTTAATCAGGGTATATTTTTCAATCATGTTTTCTAAAAATGATTTTAGAAAATGATTATTATTCTTATATGTGTGTTTCAAGTCATTTATACCCATTATTTACATTTACTGCATGGTATAGAAGGAATATTTTTTGGTTTACCATACTTGTTACATTATTACTTTTCAGAAAAAATTATGATGAATTTGTTTTTATAACTTATATGGATTGAATAGATTTTTATGGTTTCATGGTGCCTTATTTCAATGAATCCTCCTAGACACTATTTCACATTTTTTTCCAACTAAACTCTATTATTTTAATATTGTTTGGAATTTTGAGAAAAGGAAATGATTTTCAATAAAAAAGTATATTTTCCTCAAGAATCAAGTTCAATCGTTTTATCAAAATTTTCATCCGTCTAAAATGATTATCTATAAATATGGTTATGTTTCGATCCTTATTTTTAATATTATTTGATTGAGTTAGTGATGAAATGAATTTTTTATATCACTTATGTTATGATTAAATGATGTTTAAGAAAACCATTTTGATTCTTAGGTTATGCTATGATGAATGCTTTCTGTTTTGGGTAACATGTAAGAATGATTTTATTATGAAATGGGCGGGTCCTATATATCCCTCCAATGAATTGGGTAAATATTTATATAACATGAGATAGAAATGAATGGAATGACATGTAAATCATGTTTAGTAATACAACGATGGAATGAAAAGTAAATCTGGTTCAGCAATTCATGGATGGAATGACATATAAACCTGGTTCTGTGATAGACTTTGCCCACAATGATGGTCTTAGGAACAATGTCTTGTCTAGTATAGAAATCATATTGTGTGCTTATTTATTTTCCACAATTACATGTTTCAGCATAATGCTATTATTCCATGGTAAATTTTTTTTTGATCTATGCCTTGCAAAGTACCTTGACATATTTCATGAATCAGGATTTTGATATTTAGACATTATGTTCATGATTTTATATTCAAATGTTTATGGGTAGTTTTATGTTATCCAAGTTTACACTTACTGAACATTTGATCTCAACCTTTTTATGTTTTCATTTCCCTGTGAAATATAGAATGGATTGACATAGTAAAACAATAGAAGATTATATTCATTGGAGATTTTGAAGATCATTCACATGGTTAGAAAATGATGTTCTATGTTTCCAAAGACACTAAACTAATACGGTACTTAGGCTTCTATTTGTGTCTTGTATTAAGTATTAAACATTAGAAATGTAATGTCTGTGTACATCAATCTTGGTTCATTAACATTTGGTATCAGAGAAAAGGTTTATCCATCAATTTGATACTATGAGGCGAAAATATTAGTGGGAACCCTATAGATATTTATAATGATATGTCTAGGTATGTTCTAAGGATAGGTAAAGTGTATGTTACAAACCTAGTTTTTATGATAATTATGACTAACTAAGGGTTAATCTAAATATATCGTAGATTGATATATTATATTTAATTTACATTACTTATATGTTTTCTAATTCTAATATGAATTGGTCACACTTTTATTTTTTATGTTAGTTAATAGCCAGAACCTCATTGAAATTATTTAACAAGTTAATGTTTCATATGTGGAAATTATGGGAAATATTAATATCTATTTCCTATGAGAAAATATCATGAATGTAATCATTATATTGGTACGAGTATTGGTCATACTGCCGAGGATAATGAAATTGTAAATGATTTTTTAATGGTATGTGTTGTTCTTCCAATATTATTTAAATTAAACCTAAAAACCATGATGTTGAGAAATTAAAATACATGATTTATATTTTTGGAAATACGAAGATGATTGATACTGAGTAATGTTTTATGAATAATGTTGGATGATTTTGGTGTATATGATTCAGAATTGAAATTTTATATGAATCTGGAAATATATATTTGATTTTGGGTGTAAGGATTTGAAATGACATCATGAATAGTTATAAAGAGATAGAAAATTGATTTAAGGGTAAGGTGATATACTTTTATAACACATTATTAAGGAAAAAATAGTCTTTAATATGTCCCATATGTTAAAATAATGATGTTTAGATAAAGATATGTTTGATTTGAAGAAGTAAATTGGATAATTCTAGTTTTTGGAAATCTAATTATGGGGTGATTGGTAAGAGGGTTAATCAATTATTGATGAAGTATACTACATTTTTGGACAAAAGGAATATATTTAATAAGTTTTGGAATAAGGGAAAATTCATGTTTTCAATAATGATATCTGATAATTCAGGGTGTTATCATGACTTAAGGGAATACCATATTAAGGTATTCAAATGTTTGGAATGTGACTACCAAGAACTGCATAATGAGATATGGAAGATTAATTTTATGTGGATTTAGTCCACCACTTTCTAATGTTTTATATTTTCAGTTTTTGGATGTATTGTAATGTTATCTATTTATGGATAGTATAAGTTATATTCTGGTTGAAGTTAATATTAACTCACTATAGGAGGCTTTATGCATTTTTGATTACATAAGCTAACCTTTTTTTGAGACATATGGAATGACATAACATTATATCTCATGATCTCCTAATACTTTAATAATGAAAAATTCAACTTCCTTCTTTAAATAAAATATGAAGTTGAAATTGTTCAAGGCATGAAAAATGTTAAGATTGTACCAAATCAAGTATGTATTTATTATAATCCTAAAATATTCAACATTAGAAAAAAGATAATCAAAACCAAAAAAATTCATAGTTCCTTAATATCAAATTAATAATATTTTCCCGTAAATCATCACATATTTATTGATTTTTGGTTGTTTATATTATCCAAACCGTTTTCTATATCACTATCCATGAGAGAATGATGGTTAGTTTTCTCTACATTATCCATGATTTCACTTTCCACCTTTGATCTGTTATGTGGAATCAAAATGATGAGTTAAATCAGGTATTTGTTTTGTTTATAACAGTCCTTTCCAAAATGATGCTATAGTATCCCTTTTTTCGATGTGGGTTTCTATAAAAGAAACATTGAAGTAGTAAACCGTTTATAACCCCGACGTATATTGAAGGAGAAATTAATTTTAAGGGGGGTGGAATGTAACACCCTCAAATTTTATGAGATAGATTCTTTTTAATTTATAATATGTATTATCTGGTCACTCTAGGTTGATTATCTATCTTTATACGCAACATCATATTATCTTGCAGTATACACAATAATAATGTTGGCTTATGCTACACACAATTTCATGTTCTTTTGAAAGAGTTCATTTCCAACAACATAGAGTATAGATACTGTTTAATGAATAAATGAACCAAGATTTTATAATGTTAAACATCACACTAATGGAATCTTTCAATACATGCAACACCAACTTGGCTTGTGTTTAACGCAAGAGCGACCTTCCTCGATAGCTTCTGTGGTATGCAATAACGAGTTTCACTAAACGATAATATATTATATTATTTAATGAGTTCTAAATTAGGATTTATAAATATTATAATCCTAAATTTTAATTTTATATAACATTAGAATTCTACTTACTCATTTTCTAGAACATGATATGAGAAAAAAATCAATTTTGTCAGATAAAAGAAGTATTTTTGAAAAAATTTAGTTTTACCACCTTTTGATGGTGCACCCATTTTAAATCTAGTTTTTGACACTTTTATAACTTAAATTTTAAAATATAATGATATTATACTGAATAAAGACATTAAAAGTTACTTTTGTTTTTTTATTTTTTTAATTTTTTTGATAAAATAGAAATTTTAATGAATATTGACCAATACAACATTTTAATTAAAAATGCCTTTTTAATCTAATTTATTTTTATAGTTTGATTAAATTTATAATTTGTTTTAATGTGTAAATGGATTATATTTTTATCATTTAATCAAATTTTGTTAATTGAATGTAAATTCTCTTTTAAATTTGACATAAAAACATGTGACTATTTTGATAGTTATTATTTTAAAAAAACCCTATTTTTTCATTTAGAACATGAGAATTAATTTTAAAATCATTGCTGAAAATTATATGTTATAAATTTGGAAAAATAGATTCCATGTTTGAAATCATAAGTTACAAATTGTGTAAATATGTTACTTTTATTTTTTTAACTTATGAATACTAACATCATTAATTATTTTATATACCATGGTTAATCATTAAATATGGTAAATATGGGTAAAAAATAATATTATAATAATATTAAACTACCATAACACATGTAATTATCCCATTTGATTAGATATTTCCGGCAATGGGCATCTTTGGGTCGATATTGGGACCCCATGGATTTACATGGATGTGACAATGATATTTTATAAGAATTAATTTAATATTAAGATAATTATAACATAAACAAATATCTTTTACTAAATTGATACAATATAGGGTTATATTACTGATATCTATGTCTATAAATAGGAATAATAAATCTAAAATTATTTCCTCTATAATGATATTTTATTTATAATTTTTAGACATTAGATAAATATATTTATTTATGATATAATTATGAAGTATTGATTACCTCATTAATGAATGATTCATATAAATGAAATTATAAATATTAAATTTTATTTAATTTGAAAATTTTGATTCCATCCAAGCATTTTCTAGATTACATTTACTTATTATGAATGCATTACTTTCTTTTTTATTATGGAATCAAGTTTTTATGACCATTTAATAAAGTCTTTATGAATAGTGCCCCGAATTGACATAATTCGTAACTTAAAACATAATGCTGTTTATTTAATTATATTATTGTCCTAAAAATCTATAATTTGGCTTAATTGTAATTATCCTTCCCTAGATTCCCTGAGTTGGTGCATTATTTTAATACATTGTCCTGATTTTGAGGAATCAAGTCCTGAAATACCGACTAGTTTAGTAGTATTGGAAAATAGATTACATGCATGAACGCTACATTACACTTTCAAATATACAACACAAAAAAATAATCCATTGAGAATGTCATTATTCCCTTAGAATAACCATGAATAAAAATCATAAAACACTTCTTGTGATCTTGGGATAATAAAACATATGAAATGGGTGATCTCATATTCTCAGTAAGGATAATAATTTTGCAGAAGCTATAAACCTTTGAGGCAAGATCTTTAGAAAATACAATAGCCTTTTAAAATTAATTTTTACCATAATATGGAAAAAATAAAACAAAATTTACCATTTAAACATGCACATGGATATTCTACTAGTTTAATAATCACATGTAATAAATAATTTTAAAATGATGGAATGTATAGTACCAGAATTTAATTTCTGTGTCAAGGCCTCGTGGAAGGGCCTAGGGGCTAACTCTAACCTGACCCCAACCCGGAGAGCCTCTGTAACCAAACTCTATCCTAGAGAGCCTCTGTGACCAAACTCCAACCCGGAGAGCATCTATAACTAGAATCCAACCTAAAGGGTCTCCTGTAACCAGACACCAACAAAGAGGGCTTACTTTTACTGGTCCGCAACGCAGAACATCCTAGTCCAGAACATTCATCTTATGAAATGGTTGAAATATAACCTAAACATTCGTATTAAAACTAGAATTATAATTTTCCATACATTAACCATAAAAAAAGAATGGAATAACAACAACTAATCCACTGTCAAACATATCACAAAATCATAAATACAATATAGAATATTTGTATCATAATAAATAATCTTCAAACAAGTGTAAAATTTATCAAAGGATGTTGACATTGATAAAATCCAATCTATTTGAGAGAAATATCATTTTCTATTATGAAATCATTTATGATTGATATAATTATAATGAAAACATTTATTTTGAATATATTCTTACCATACTACAAGGGATTCTTCGACGAAGTTATGATGGTGTGAAATAGCTTCACCCGCCGTATAAGTTAAAAAACATTCTTACCTAAATTTGGTCAAAAAGGATATAAAGTACCTTGTTTGGAAAACGACAGAATGGTTCCTTTCAAAAACACATAATGTATAATTATTGTATACATAAATTTAACCCATGGTATATTAAATTTTAAAAATTTATTGAAATACATTTTTAAGAAACATGGATGTGGATGATAAAGAGGTCTCAGTAGATACATACATCAAAACAAGCTCGAATAATAAACAGATTGTGATATTAACCCTTACATTGTAATTTTCATTGGATGTGGGTAATTTAACCTCTTATATAATAGTTAAATTATTTTTATTAAATTATACACGAACCATATACATAATTATGATATAAAATATGATCGTCAAATAATTCATTGTTAATGGTATTTTAGTATTACCATCAGTTTGGGTGTTAACTTATTCATTTTCCTTTATAATCATTTTTATGTGAGTCATCTTTTTTATGGATTGGAAGTTTATTATTCATGTATGGAATGATATCATGTCTTTAAAAATTATTTTTATCATAACAAGAAAATTAGTCTTGAATGGTAACAATGGGGAAAGAATCTCATCGTGTTTGTGGAGATCATAATCCATACATACACACGAGCGAAAATATCATTCTTTTGATTTTAAAATAATTTATAATTGTATGGTATATCATATATGCCGAATAATTATCTTTTTATATTTATTATTTAAATAAATTTCACATTAGTATTATATCCATCCAAATAATAATGTATTGAATAACAACTACACCACGACGTGGAGACGGTAAGCCTTACGTACGCACGTATGGTGACATGTTATTCAAAGTATAGATATAATAATTAATTTGTTTGTAACATATTTATTATAAAATCACTATATATAGAAGATACTGGAGTTAATATTTTAGAATGGAAACAACAAGGAATGATGAAGTGGAAGAAGAAAATAACATGAATGATGTGATGAAATATTTCACTCTTCTTCGGCTTCTTCCTTTTGATATGATCAAAAGGGCTCCATAAGTTGTCTTTATGACTCAAGGAAGGCCTCTAGGATGAATAGATAATAGTTTAGAGGATATTTGGGTAGGGGTTGGTAGAGCCAAATGGCTTTGATGGTGTGAATGTGAGAGAAGGTGGAGTGCCCTTTTATAAGAGAGGTGAGGGGCACCGTAGGAAAAGATTGAAATATTATTTTAAAATAAATGAATATATAGATTTTAATGGCTCCATATTGATTTATTTAGAATATAATCTGGTTATGGGTCAATTTACCCCCAACCAATAGGTTTTGGAAAAGTTTAGATTACCATTTTAACCTTATATTTTATATTTAACTATAAGTTAAATAATATACCATTTACCGTGTCCTCTTATATTCTTACACAATATGGTTAATAAACATACTATAAACATACAATAGATCCTCAAGTTGTTCATTAATTATATATATAATATTATTTAAGCCCTTTGGCAGAAAATTAGATTTATAGGATTACTATATGAACCAATAATATAGTATTTTTAAAAAACAATTAATTTATGTCAATTTTGTAATGATTTGGTATATTGTTTTTGTGCAAGTCATAGAAACCTTATCACATTGAAAAAAAAATTATCTAATCAACCCTAACATAAAATATGAACCACTAAAATTAGTGGAATTCATCAAAAGCCTCAAATTATATTTATTTGGATATTAATAATTTCAAATATTTTAATCATTCATTAATAAGGTAATTACTGTATCATCATTGTGTCATAAATAAATTACATTATTTAATTCCTAAAAATTATAAATAAAATATAATTATGTAGTAAATATTTTTATATTTCTAAATAATATTTATAGTCGAATTTATCTTATGTATAACCCTATATTAAAATGTTTTAGTTATGAAAATTTGAATTTAACACTTTTAACTCTTATTTAAATTAAATAATAATAAATTTCCTAATTTATCCATGTGAACCTAAAGGGTGATATTTTATTACTAAGGATTTTTTTGGTCTAATTAAACTTGTCCAATTGAATTAGGACATTCCTTAAGAAATTATAATATCTTTTTTCCCTTAATTACCCGATTTACTTTTAACTGTGGTAAATAAAAGTCAAATGTTACTGTTCACCAAATATTTTTTTCATCTTATTGAACCACATTTTACTTAACGAGGTTAACACTGTCTCTCCAATTTTTTAAATTCAACTCATAGAAGCGGTAATATTATGTTTTATACAAATTTTAAAATGCTTCTAGAATGTGGGTAAAAGACGGTAAAAAGTTCCACAAATTTTGTACATATAATTTTATTATAAAAAATATTTCAATGAATTAAATTGAACTGAAAATGTTATTATGTATCAATTTTTACTGAAAATAAAAAAAAAATTATTTATTTATATAAAAAGTGGGTTTTAAAAATAACGCGGTGTTTTTCACTATTCAACAAAATTTGAATGTTTTCAGAAAAATACCAAAAATTCACCCTAAGATAATTTAGGAATTTGGAATTCATAAATGAATTCAATTTTACCAATTTCAAAAAATTTATGTTTCATTAATTAGTTTTTATTTTATTCCAGTTGTCAAAACCAAAAAATGTATTTTTATGAAATAATAAGCATCAAAAGATTGACACTTGTTTATGTCCAATTTCAAAGTGAATTAATTACAACATAAAAAATGGGATTAAATGGTAAAAATATAATCTATTTATACTTCCAACTGATTAAAATGTATAATTTACCACTATAAATTATTTTTATTAAAAAATATGTTTTTTGTTAAAATATAGTATTTTTCACTATTCACCCAAATATTAATGTTATCAGAAAAACACCAAAAATTTATTGAAACTAAAATCTTATTTCCTGATTCTAATGAAGAAGATTATCTTGTAAAATTGAATATATAAATGTTTTAAATATTAGATTTAAAAATAGTTCGCCATTAAAGGAGGTAAAACTGCATTTTTTTAAAAATACATCATTTATCTAAAAAATGAGATTTTTCTTAAATATTATCTATGAAACTAATAATATGGATTCTAAAATTATATGGATTATATAATGTTCAAAATTCAGTTAATATTATTCATAAATTCTATTGAACGGCTAGTTTGGTTTGTCGTGGTGCTCTTGAACTCAGTTTTGCATGTAATTCTAGTTATTGAATTACTTTGTTGAAATAATGTAATATATAATATTGGGGTGTTACATTCATCCCTACATTAATAAATTCTGTCCTAGTAATTTTTAATTATTATTCAAAAAAAAAATTATGAAAATAGGAAATACCTTTATCGGAAAACCAACATCGGAAATTGGGTTAATAAAATTTAATCTTAATAAGAGGGAAAGGGAAATGAAAGGGTCACCACCAAATTATGATCTTTATTAGGAGAACATTGGTGGCTATTAAGGACACTTAATTGGAAGGAAAATGTAAATACTTATAGGGAGGGATTATGGTCATCAATCACAAACAAGTGTAATATTGAGGGCCTCAAATCCTTCAATCAATGATGATTTAAAATACAATCTGTTCAACAAAACAAAATGTATTATGATAAAACATTTTTTGTTTTAAGATCCATTCCCTAATGTTTAATAATTAATTTATCCATAGAATAAGAGAAAAAAAATTATATATGTATATATAATTGACATGTAGAGTTTTATCCTTCAAATAATCTCTACCACAAACTCGTCATTCACTCTAAAAGATTTCAAAAAAATATTCTATTTTTCATAATATTATAGGGTTAAAAAAATAATGAATTTCTAATTCACCTATCAGACATTTTAAAAAAGAAACAACATTATACAATCCATGACATCATGTAGGCCAGTGGTAGGTGATACACCATTGTCGCCCATCAGTTGCGGGTTCAAGTCTCATGGCCTTGTCGGATGCGACTGTTTGTCGCCCGACCCCTAGGTTTTCCTTTTTATAAAAATCAAAAAATAACCTTAACAATAGTATTTGATTTCAATCTTAATCCATTCCAACCATTATACTTATCCAAAAAACTACTATCCAAACTCACAGTCCAAAATTGATAAGGAATTTTATCCCAATGAAGATCCTTTTTCCACATAATAACATGTGAACACATTCATCTTATATTCTTTTAAAACATGGTAACATAGTAAATTACTATAAAACCTTATTGATTACATTCATGCTCCCATATTCTTTATTGAATACTTAATATATTCCTTATATCCAAAAAATTTGAATATACTGAAAATGAAGAAATTAAAAAACTATTAATCAGTTCCAAGGAAGTCAAGAATATAAAATATAATTTATCCAAATCAACCATCTACTATTCCAAAATCACTAACTTATTATCAAGAACACATTAAGTATTACCTTTCCTTCAACCAAGTATTTTCTAAAAAGTGTAGCTTACTATTCAGTCACATTTCATAGAATCATATAATCTCAAATCCTCAATAAACTAGTAATGTAGTACAATTCTTATTTGTCTCTGTAATTCATATAATTAGTATATCTTTGATGCAACACCCAAATGAAATAATTATATAATCAAAACATAAGAACTCTAGTCATTCCTATTCATCTAATGTAGTATCATAACTTGATTGTTATCCAGCAGCATCATTTGTGGTATACTCTGCTGATTTGGACATTGATTCTCATAGTGTCCCAACACATTTCATATTATGAATTTTACATTTGAAACATTTTTCTTACCATTGCAATCATCTACATTGTGTCCTTTTCTCCACACATATAAAAAACCCCCATTCCCTTCATGAATTTACCAAGGTTATTCTTTCCACATTTATCACCTATGGGAAAATTCTTCATTCCCCTCTTCCCTTTATCCGTATTTCTCTCTAGCATACATTACTTTTCGTGCTTCCCTTCAATTCCATCATACTCATATAATTCTTCACTTATCTTATTAACACATGTTATTATTTCTTCATATGTTGAGAATATATGGGATACTGCTTCCCTTCTAAATATTGGCTTAATTACTTGATTTATATGATCATTCTTACACTTTGGATCATACATATTATGATCATACTTATTATTGTAGTTATAAATACATCTACTGGTCACCATTTCTATTCAATGGAATACACTAGGTCAGTTTTTGAATCACAATTAATAATTCCAACATTGTAAAATACCTAACTTATATTGAGTAATTTATGAATATAATATGTTATCATAAATATATTTTCATTATGGAGCTATATAATCATAAATACTTCTTAATGATTTGTAAAAAAATTATAATTATCCTAAGCATATCCCCCAGGAGTGTCATAACCAAGAGTGCAACAAAGCTAGTTGTTGTGAACTCATTCCCATTAAATTCTAGCTCGAAGTAGTGTTTTTGAGTTTTACCCATAGGAACATCTGTGCCAGCGCTACCTCTACTTGCTCATATCCATACAAGGATTTTTTTTGGAAAGCTCACAAACTATCTATATTACAAAAATTCTATGAAGTTCTTCTATATTATTCCTCAACATCAATCTTAGGGTAATGTGCTATAATAAGAGTTTATATAAATCTAGTTTCAAATGACATTGTTAAACTTCCTCTGATACCAAATATAATTCCCCGACCCTAGATTCCAAGATTCGATGCATTATTTTATTATATTTGCATTATTACAAGGAATAAACTGCCAAAAGACTGATGAACTTAGTAGTATTTGAAAATAGATTACATACATGAATGTTACATTACACTTTCTAACATAAAACACAAAAAAAATCCTTTTGAGAATGAAATTGTTCCCTTACCTTAACCCTACATCTCAAACATAAAACAATTCATGTGATACTGGGAAAATAAAACATAATAAAGGTGTGAAATCAGATGATCAGTAAGGGTAAATAATTTAGTGGAAGCTAAAAACTTTTGAGGAAATATTTTTAAATTATACAATTTTCTTTTAAACATAAACATGAATATAAAATGGGAAAAATAAAACAATAATTACCTTATAAACATGCACATGGATATTTTACTAGTCTAATAATAACATGGTTTAACTAATTTCTTAATGAGGGAATGTAAATTAACAGACATTAATTTCTGTGTCAAGGCCTTGTGCCATGACCTAGGGGCTGACTGTAACCGGACCTTAACCCGGAGAGCCTCTGAAACCAGATTCCAACCCGGAGAGCCTCTCTAACCGAACTCCAACCCCGAGAGCCTCTGTAACTAGACTCCAACCCAGAGGTTTTGTTGTAACTATACACCAACCATGAGAGCTTACTTTTACCAGTCACCAACATGGAACATACTACTCCAATACATTCATCTTAAGAAACGGTTGAAATAAAAAATAAAAATTCATATTAAAACTTGTATATGAAATGTCAAAACATTAACCATAACCCATTAATGGAATATAAATAACTCATACATAGTCAAACATATCACAAAACCATAACTAAAAAATGTATGATTTGTATCAAAATAAATCAACTTCAAACAGGTGTAAAATTTAACAATGGATGTTGACATAGATGAAATCAAAACCATTTGAGAGAAATATCTCTTTCTATTTTGAAATCATTAAAGAGTCTCAAAATTATAAAGAAATAATTTATTTTGAAAAAATTATTATAATATTGTAAGGGAAGTTTCAAAAATTTTATAATGTCAAAAAGTAGTTGCACCCGCCGTATAAGTTAAAAAACATTCTTACCTTAATTTTGAAAAAGGTCATAAAGTATCTTATTTAAAAAATGATGGAATGATTCTTTTAAAAAACATATTAGGTCAAATAAGGCTATAAATTACTAAAACCCATTTTCTATTAAATTTTATATTTTTTTTGAAATACATTTTTAAGAAACATGGATGTGGATGATAATAAAGTCCCAGTAGATACTTACTTAAAAACAACCACGAATAATAAAGAGATTGTGAAATTAAACCTTACCTTGTACATTTCATTGGTCGAGGGTACGTTAACCTAATGTGTAATATTTAAATCATTATTATTAACATACACATGAACCATATACATAATTATGATATCATATATGATCTTCTAATAATTCTTGGTTAATGGTATTTTAGTATTATTTTCATTTCGGGTGTTAACTGATTCGTTTTCCATTATATTATTTGTTACGTTAGTCATGTTGGTTATGTATGAGATTTTTTTTATTCATATCCATAATTATATCAACTCAGGAAACATTATTTTTAATCATCTAATAAAAATTAGTCATTAATGGTTTCTTTGGGGAATGAATCTAATCGCGTTCGAGGAGATGGTAATCTGTACGTACGCATGAGCGAAAATATCATTATTTTGATATTAAAATTCTATATAATTGTATGGTATATCATATATTAATAATATTTATTATGTTTTATATATTATTTACATAAATTATACATCATTATTATACCCATCAAAAAAATAATTTATTGAATAACAATTACACCATGATGTGGAGACGGTAAGCCGTACGTATGCACGTATGTTGAAATGTCGTTAAAATGATTGATAGAATAATGAATATTGTTGTACCATATTTATAATAATATCATATTATATAGAAGATACTGGATTTATTATTTTAGAATAGAAACAACAAGGAATGAAGTATTTGAAGAAGAAAAGAACTTGAATGAGGTGGTGAAATATATTCCTCGGGTTCTTCGTTTTGATTATATCTAAAGGGCTCCATAGATTTCTTTTATGACTAAAGTATGGCCACTTAGATGAAGGTAGGATAGTTGATAGGATATTTGGGTAGGATTAGTCCAGGCCAAATTGCATTGATGGTGTGAATTTGAGAGAAGGAGTAGTTCCCTTTTATAAGAGGGGTGAGGGGCACCTTAGGAAAATATTGAATTATTATTTTATAATAAAATAATATTAGATTTATAATGGCTCCAAATTGATTTATATATAATATTAAGTAGTTATGTCTTTAATGAATCTCAACCAATTGGTTTTAGACTAGTTTAGGTTACCATTTTGACCTTATCTTTTAGATTTAACTCCAGGTCAAATAATTTATCTTTCACCGTATCTTCTTATATTCTTACAATAAATGGTGAATAAACATACTATAAACGTCCAAAATAACCTAATGTGGTTCATTAATGATATATATAAAATTATTTAAGACCTTTGGCCGACCCTTAGATTTTTAGGATTATTATATCAACCAATAATATAGTATTTGTTTTAAAAATTAATTTATGTCAATTTTGACACTATTTGCTATTTTGTTTTTGTGAAATTCATAACAATGTTATCACTTAGAAAAAAAATTATCTAATCAACCCTAACATATATTATTAACCTATAAAATTAGTTTAATTCATCAAATGTCTAAAATTATATTTATTTGGATATTATTAGTATCTATTATTTTAATTATTCACTAATAAGGTAATTATTGCATCGTCATTGTGTCATAAATAAATTATCATATTGAATATCTAAAAATTATTAATAAAATAAAATTATGTATTAAATATGTTTTTCTTTCTAATTAATATTTATAGTCGTATTAATCATATGTATAACCCTATATTAAAATGTTTTAGTTATGAAAACATGACTTTAACACTATTAACTCTTCTTTAAATTAAATAATAATATATGTCATAATCTAATCCAAGTGTATCTAAAGGGTCATAATTTATTTCTAAGGTTCTTTTTTGTCGAATTACACTTATAAAATAGAATTAGGACAAGTTATAAGGTAATTATAATATCATTTTTACCCTTAATTACCAAATTTAATTTTAATAGTGGTAAATAAAAGTCATAAATTATTATTCACCAAAAATTATTTTCATCTTATTGAACTGCATTTTACATACTGAGGTTACCCATGTCTATAATATTTTTAAAATTAATCTCAAATAAGTGGTAAAATTATGTTTTATACAAAATTTCCAATGTTTCTAGAATATGGGTAAAAGACGTTAAAAAGTTAAATAAAATTTTATACATCTTATTTTGTTTTAAAAAAGATTCCAATGAATAAAAAGGATCCTAAAATGTTATTATGTATCTATTTTGACATCAAATAAAAATAATAATTAATTATTTAAATTTAATGTGGGTTTTAAACAATAACACAATGTTTTTAAGTATTGATCAAATATTGAATGTTTTCAGAAAAATAAAAAAATTCTCCCTAAGATGATTTTGAAATACCAAATTCAAAAATTATTTCTATTTTACCAATTTAAACATATAATAATATCATTAATTAATTTAAAATTAATTCTCATTGTCAATTTCAAAAGTAGTATTTTTGTAGAATTACTAACTATAAAAAGAATGACACATAGTTTTGTCCAATTTAGAGTGAAATTGCATTTGATGAATGGAATTGGATTTAATTGTAAAAATATAATCTATTTATACATCCAAACCAATAATATTTATAATTAAATAGTTTGAGTAATTTTGATAAAAAAAATTGTTTTCAGTTAAAATATTATATTTTTCACTATTCACCAAAATATGAAAGTTATCAAAAAAACATCAAAAATCAATTAAAACTAAATTTTTCTATCTAGATTATATTTAAGAAGTTTATTTTGAAAAATTGAATAGATAAAATATTCCAATATTGGATTTTAAAAATGTTCTCCATTAAAAAGCAGTAAAATTTCATTTTTTGAAAAAATAATTCTTTCATATAAAAAATGAATTTGTTATTATATGATGTCTAAGAAGCTCATAATATGGATTAAATAATTATAAGGATTATATAAAGAACAAAATTCAGATAATATTATTCATAACTGCTTTTGAATGGCTAGTTTGGTAAGTCGTGGTGCGCTTGAACTCGATGTTGCATGTAGTTCAAGTTATTTAATATGTTGAAGAAATAATGTACTATGAAATCTTACGGTGTTACAAAAATGGTTAATATAATTCCAAATATGTCTTAAATAACTTTTTTTAGTTTATTTGACATGATATGGTAATTAAATTAACTCAAAAAGCATAAATAACATAACATCATGGTAATAGTAGGAATGGTAAAATAATGGTTAAACCAAAAAGACAAGGATAAAAAATATTTCAAACATGTAAAAAAATTATTAGATGATAGGCATTCAAAACGAAATAATATTAACTTAAAAATAAATAATTTTTGGTCAATTTTTAATCAAAATATAATTTATAATAAAATATTATTTTTAGAGTTTCCAAAAGGTATCACTCCTCTCCATAAAAGGGAACCTACTCCCTCTCCTCTTCACTCCATTTTGAGCATTCATGCTTATCCAACCCCTTTTCAATCCATTTCCCGACATCACTTGTAACATTTTAGAGTTTTTGGTCTTCTCAAAATACTATCACTAGTTACCTATGAGGAAATTTAAAGGAGGCACATTGAGGAAGAGGTGTTTCTGATACAAATGGAGCATATCTGCCCAAATGTAAGGGAATATTTGGAAATCTTGTTTTTATCTAAGATTGTTTATATGTAAGTATTTACTGGTAGTATATTTATAATCCATATTTTCTAAAAATGATTTCATAAAATCTTTACTAATATTATATGTGTGTTTAAATTCATTTTTACCCATTTTTATTATTACTACATCGTATGGAAGGAATATTTCTATTGTTTACCATATGAGGTAATTATTTACCTTTCTGAAAAATTTATATGGACAATGTTTTTAACATTTACCACATGAATGGATTTATGTAGTTTCATGAAACCTTATTTTCATGAGGCTTCATCTACAATATTTCTATATTATTATCATCTAAATTCTTTTCTTTTAAAATTGTGTGACATTTTTAGAAAAGTATATATTTTTGAATAAGAAAGTGTATTTTCCACAAGAATTAAGTTCAACTGCTTTATCAAAATTATTTTCCATCTAATCTGATGCTCTATAAATAGGGTTATGTTTATATCCATATAATTAATATGATTTGATTGAGTTTTTAATGAAATGATATTTTATATGGATTATGTTATGATGAAATGATGTTTGAGAAACACATTCTATTTCTTGGTTAATGTTATGAAGAATGCATTATGTTTGTCGGAATATGTGTGAATGATTTTATTATGAGAAGGGTGGGACCAATTTCTACCACCAATTAATTTGAAAAAGATTTATATCTCTTAATATAGACATGACTGTAATGAAAATTAAATTTGGTTCAGTAATACCGGGTGTGAATGGCATGTAAATCAGGTTCAGTAATACATGGTTGGAACGACATGTAAACTCGGTTCAGTAATGGAATTTTTCCACTACGATTTTCTTGGAAGCAATTCGTTTCTTATATGGAAATAATATTAGGTGATTATTTGTTTTCCACAATTCCATGTTTTATTACATTTTTATATTATCATGGTTAATGCTTCTTTATGATATATTCCTTAAAAACTACCACAATTTATTAAAGAACTCGTGATTTTGATATTTAAAATTTATGTTCACATTTTTACATTCAAATATTTTTGAGCTATTTATGTATCCATGTTTGACCTTACTAAGCATTGGATCTCACCATTTTTATGTTTTTATTTCCACAGGATATAAATAAAGTTTTTACGATGGAAAAAAAGTGGAAGATCCTAGTGGGAGATGTCGACGATCTTTCACTGTGGTAGAAGATGATTTTCCAAGTATCCAAATACAGTAAAATAATATGATCTTTGTTTGTGTGTCTTTGTCAGGTATTAAGTATTTTAGAAATGAAATGTAATTTCCATTTGCATCAAACTTGGATCATTATACGATTTTTTTTATGAGGTATCCCAATTTTAATCTCCCACTATTTATTTATCTGTTCTAAGATAAAATGATCAACCTAGAAAGGTATAAGTTCTCACTATAATGGATTTTGTTACAGCCATCTTATACATCCACATTTATATTGACTGATTTCATATACCTATAGAACTTGACATTCTTAGGTTCCAATCATTTAGGTATATTGGCTCTTTGCTAACGTGTGTGAGAAGCGATATCCGTCTCAGGCTGAATACAATACCTAGTTGGAATGTTTTCAATAAATATCATCTTTTTATGTTCTTTGATATATTTTATATCATCCTCAAATTATTTCAACTACTCCTTCTTTGAAGGAACATCATCTCTTATATGTGGAAATAAGGATATAACATATTATTTCCCATTATATTTGGAATTATTCAACTCAAAATATAGAAACACAATGTTTTGAGGATACATGTATTGTGTTCTCATTTGTAATTCATACATGCAGTATCATTTGGTGAATCCACATCATCCAACTCTGGGTGTATGTATTGTATATGTATCCCCTCTATATTTTCATCTTATTCCACATTATATATTTTATTTATGGTGATAAATTTCATTGAGATGTATTTATCAATGTTGGTAATCCAATTAATCTCGATGCAATAGAATTATTCTTCATTGCTTCCACGAAGATCATTTTTCACCCCTAGAAATATTGGAAATTGTTGGCTTAGGGCCCCTATAGGTATTTATTAGAAATATAATTTCATCCACTCTTATCATCATTTGAGTAGTGATATTGAGAGAGTTTTCAGTTATTCTTTTCAAATGGTCACTAAATAGAAACGTTTCATCACTCACTGGTAAGAACTTATGGGATACCGAACATTGATATTTACCTCCAAACCTAGAGAATACAGATTCCCGATGTGGTGATGATGATGATGGATATTCCCCTTACTTATGGGATGGGAACAATTTGGGGCCTCCCTTGAAAATTATTGGTCCTAATGATTAGTACATGAGGCTTCCAATCTATGATTTAATGACTCTGTGGATGTTAATTAAGACATATATTCCCCCAAACCTATAGTAATTGGTTGATTTGGATCTACTATTTATTTATCCAATACCATATCAGGTATGATTATCCTAGTGTATGTGATTGAGATAAACTCCCTATGTCTCTTTGGGATTGGTAGATATGAAGATTCTTCTTATATGTCATGAATCCTCTTAGGGATTTATTATTTAAGGGGTGGTGGTAGTGGTAAATACTCCCCTAGCTCAGTTGTCTGGTCTAATTCCTGAATGGATTCCATGGTACTTGTTATAATGTCCTATTATATTTAAAAAAACTATTAACATATATGGTATAAGTGAGATTTATAACCAATAAGGGGGTCATTTTCGATGTGAAGTTTTATGGTTGGACACAAATTTGTCTTCCATGTTGCAAATGAATTCCCAAAGTTTTAAGGGGTCAATTTCAATGAACTTTTAGCTACACATTCCAACAATTTTTGAAGTCATTTCATTGTTAATGTGATGGAATAGTGTTGAAGTTACAAACTATCTCATGGGAAACCTAGTCCCCTTATCTCACTAAAGGATATGGAGTTATAGGATTCCTCATTTTGGGGATCTATTATTCTATTTATATGGTGAAGTTTAATCCTCTATACATTCCAAATCTTCGAATATGAATACATAACGAGGCTTATGTGTTTAGCTATCGAATATTTTTGACATAATGGAAGAAAACATGTTGTAGGTTTTTACTTTTCATTTCATTTTTTATGTCTCCATCCATAGAGATAACATCTTGGTCAAGCTAAAAATAGAATATGTTTATTGTTTGTAGGTGACCATTATATCCTCGATAAGTAATTTTTCTATCCTTCAATATATTATGAGTTTTCAATATATTTTGTCATGGATAAGGAATGTACCTCTTCTCAAGATCTTATGGGTTTATATAGTTAGAAGTACATCGGTTATAGAACCTAGTTTGGATGTTTTTTTTGATAACTCACTATGAATATCAATGTATACTTCATATTCATTAAACATACATGCCTCAACAAGATCAGACCATAAATATTTCTTTCAGGGTCTTCTACAGACCATGGGGATGGGTTGATTGTTGTTTTTGGAAAACTACATATTGTTGAAACTTTTGTTTCGATCATATTATAATATCATGGACTTTTAATTTTGTGTAACTTTCTATAATAAGGATTATAGTATAGGGGAGAATTTCCTTATCTAGGGGAGATATCAACATGGGGGGTTGACCACAACGAATGTCAGAAGTAGAGTCCATGAGATCTATATTCACAATACCATGAGGAGGTGTATAAAATTAATGATCACCTTCTAATTTTTTGAATAGTCAGATGACCCTTTAGGTGTTTCATATTTGTGACGAACGAACTCAATGAAACTATCATAGAGAAGGTTAGGGATATGAGTGTCACTCTGCATCATGACTACAGTATTCCAATAGCCTTTTAGGTGTTGTTTAGGGATATGAGAATATGTTATGATGGATGATGGAATATATTGACAACCATATGGTTCTATGGAAATATGATTCCATTATTGAAATTATTCTATTGTATAATAGTGATATTATTTATTTTCAGAAACAATACAAGCCTACTGGTGGGTGGTAACCGAAATATAATAGCCAACCTAGATAATGCGGGGATATGATATCGTTCAAAATATATATTCTATGTTGAAATATTCCATTATAACATCATATTGGGAGAAAGTATATGATACACCTATTATAAATCACTTAAAGGATGTCGGTGTAATCACTCGTCAGTAACAATAGGGATTTGTGCCTGTCTTCATTGAGATGATGGAATATTCCAAGTGGCATCGCTAAAATGATATGATCCTCTATTGAGTAATGTTATACTCTAACATTGTGTTTCCCCATTTTAAGGGGGTACTATGCTCAATCCATTGACATTAGAGTATTCCACTAGTCATTTTGGATATTGATATGAGTCTATCCCCAAGTATGTGTGTCAATAACATGTTAGTCCCCAGTTGGAATGAGAATTTCAGCATAGTGTAGTGCCTTTGGATTTTTTCACAAATATTTTTAGATAATTTTTTTTACCTATCATGATTAATTAGTTACTTTGACTTGGAGATCCCAATATGAAATGGGAATATTTTACCATCCAGGTGCCTATCCATTTACCAAAATATGCCAATAATACTCAGTAATGTGACCATAAATTTTCACTTACTTCAGAATAGGAACATGTTCATGCTGATCAGATTGTTTTTATTCCCTTGATATTGGAATTAAAATATACACATCTCCAATATCTCTACCATCACCATTATATTAAAACAGTGTTTTTCAGCTGTTTCTTTAATGTAGTGATATTTTAGCATAGTGAGTGTAGGTATGTAGACCTGAACATTTTATACCACGAATACATATAGGATGATATCTTCAATTGAAATAAGGATATAATCCAAATCTAATCCTCTTAAATTTATCAAAATAATCTAAATGGATTAATTCATAGGGGATGTTAAATGTGCCTCCCATATACTTTTTGTAGGAATATACCTACAGGCCTAGTAAAGGTGAGTAGGGATATTAGCCTACTCCTTGGATATAACTGAAATATGTCGGTGGGAATCATCAACAGTAGTATGGTTATGATCCCACTCCCATTTTATAGAATTTTCAATGCTTTATGTGACTTAATTGGTTCCCATGCATGAGTTTCATATGGGGAATTTATCTGGTGGTTCCCTTAGTAGGTGACTACGGGCCACAGGCAGGATGAAACCGGTGAAGATATTTGTTATGATTATCCATAGTGGCTCTTGGACAGGTATGGATCCATAGATGCACCCTTGATAAAATCCCATTAGATATCGAGGTTGGTGATTTTCCGAATTCCAAGATATATTAATAAAGAGATCATCAGATGTAAGAAGCACCACTAGTTTCACTAAAAAATTCTTTTGTTGATGAAATATTAAGGGTTTAATCATCTAGAGGCCCTTTCAAATATCCATAATGTTTGGGATCATACAATGTCAATGTTATTCCTAAACAATTGTGTTTTTAACCTGACAGAGATGGTTTTTGAAGGGCAATTTTTTTAATATTTAGGGGTTGTGGTTGTAGGAGGTTTTCTAGAAATATCACTATATTAAGACATGATTTAGGATTGGGTGTTGTGTATGGGAGAACAATATGAAATAATTAAAAAAATTAGAAAACAGTCACTGATCTATTCATCATCTCTAGCAAATTATGTTCTCAATCTGATATGCAATGGTAAGAAAATCGTCTTCCCTTGTTTCTGGGTATTCCAATTTGATCACAATAAATTTTAATGGAAATAATGGACTATTTTATGTTAACCTCTCTTACATATTACTTCACCCCAGGATTAATATGTTGTTTTATATTAGATGAAAAATAAAATGGCATGATTCATGGAAAATTGATCATTTTTTTTATTTGAGGGATTCATGTGAGCTTCAAATTTTTTATTTTGGATAAATGTTTTTTGTGATTTCACCCTATTGATGATTTTTGGGGGTTTATTAATTTTGAAATAATTTAAATAAGGTTACCAACATTCATCATTAGTGGGGAATTCCAATATTTTTGATATCCATAACTTATTAAAAATTGATATTGCAATTACATGTGGTTAATTGGTGTTTCAGACCCAACAACACATAGGAACAGTCAATCAGTGAGAGGATGGGAGGTTGGGCTCATGAAACCCATTAGGGGGGTGGGAATTTGGACTACATTGGGAATATATTGGGGGTTAAATATATGATCAAAAATAACTTCCTAATATATAAATGTGACAATTTACCCTAACAAAATGATAATGTTTTGAGTACTTCCATTATTATGTAAGTTTCTATTAATTATTCCATCTATATATATTCAGGGTTCTTTAATCAATTCCCATTATTTCATAAAAATTTGTAGCATCATATATTTTGTGGTAATATAACCACGAACTATAAAATTTACTAATATATTAGTAAGGATCTAATATCTCAAGTATTGTATTAAACCTTTATGAAGAATCCTAATAATCCTATTTATATCTTGAATAAAGACACAATCAGTTCATTGAAATAATGAAGATTAAAATCATGTGGAAAAATAAATATTTGGGGGAATATTGGAACAATGTATTTTTATTGAGTCATAGAATGGTGTCCAATATGACCTGGTTAAGATAGGAATCAGAGTCATTTCAATTATACAATTCCAGCAGGTCTCACCTTGAGCTTGATGACATTGTTTGGGGGAATTCATATCATACTGCTGAATGAGACTTACACATTGAGGTTTATCTATCTAAGAGATATTCATTAGTCTAATTAAATGATCATTATATATCCCTAATAAAACATGATACATTCCGGGAGTGAGAAAAAAAATATATCAATTGATCAGTTTCATTGAATTTGTTTGAGGGACTTATGCATTGGTGGTCACCAATAGGATTTCATATACAAATCTTGAGTTCTGAGAAGATATCTATTGGATCCTAGTTATGGAAAGAACTAATGTTCTCAATATTCTGTATGGGTATTCCAAAATATTCCCACTAGATATGGTGATCATGTTGGGGGATGTCCTCCGGACATGTCTTGATCTTCTTCTTGACATTTTTAGATTATTTTTATAACATTAATTAATTGTATTCTTGAAATATCCTAATTAGGTGGAGGAACTATTTAATGATAAATAATTTAATCAATTTACCTATCTGATGGATTTCACATGATCTATATGGAATGTGTGGAGGAATTCACATGATCAAGTATGACATATCTAGAGGGTGTAACATGAAAAAATATGACATTTCGGGAGGGTATAGCATGACATTGCTGATATGTCTTGAGTAAATCACAATACATTGGGAAAATATTGAATGAAACTCACATTAATTGGGTTACAATAACTTATATTGACCAATTAAATGGGAATATTTTCCAAGGGACATCAAATGATCTGTTTGGAAATCCGGTATGAAATCAAATAATAGGGGTGTAATTCCATTATAATACCACATAATCATCTTCAAATGTCCATTTTATGTAAAATGATCGAAATGGAATATTAGGATGGTCCCTCATGTCATGGGATACATGTTTGGGGATATCCCATGATCCAAATGGATTGATCAGAGGGATCCACATTACTTGGGTGACATGCATTGGTGATATCTCATGATCCAAATGGAATGTCCTGAGGGTGAAACAAGACTCTAGGGACATTCCTTGGCATTACTTTATGATATGGGTTGTTAATGGGAATCAAATGAATATTTTCATATTAGTGTTCCCAAAAACCATCTTTTTTTTGTAGAATTTTCTAGTATGTATTTCATATATTCCTAAATGTTTTTCAATCATTACATTATTTTAGGTTTTGTGTTATCCAATCAACATTCATGACCCCCTTTTCATAATATGACTCACATTCCATATATCATTTGTGTAATATATAGTGTGATAAAATATAGAAGATATTCATTTCGGGTGATCTTTTATGGTGTTCTACAAATTTTATTTTTTTGGTAGACCCTTGTAATCACATGATTTTACACTCTAATAATCCACCCCATGCACACCTATATAGTAGTAATCGTCATGTGTTATTGTTGTGCTATAGGGGATGGATTTATATTCCATGACTCCCTATTTATATTTTTTCCATTCATAATTCTTATATCGTAAATATGAGAAAAATTCAGTGTATGATATTTTTATCATCATCATTTCATATTTTAT
The DNA here is from genome assembly GCA_963277665.1 of Viscum album. NCBI lineage: Eukaryota > Viridiplantae > Streptophyta > Magnoliopsida > Santalales > Viscaceae > Viscum > Viscum album. The sequence continues at coordinate 854,896,620 of OY728123.1, read as the reverse complement.
GAAGGATGAAAAATACAGAAGGAGACACCATCCACAAATGATGGGAAATGGACCTTTGGTGGTCTAAAATGGTGAAGGCTGAGAGAATTCCCTTTGACCCTGTAATGCCGCTATGGTTTCATGGGGTATTTTGTAATGCAAACATCGCATGATCTTACCCTAGGTCATCCATTGGGTCACAAGTTGATAGCTACATTGTGAATGTTCCACCATCACAAGGTTTATTATAACCTAGGTGGTCAAGGGGGTTGTTCCTAACAATGTTGACATGTAGAAGAGATTTCAAATATTTTGGAAGAAATGAACAACTGGATTTTTGAAATCATGATTCCCATGGGTAGGATATCATATGATCAAAGATGAAATTTAAGGGATCCTTCATAAAAATGTGTCTTTTCATGGGGGTCTCGGTTGGATTAGACATACATACATATAGACCCTTGTTAGATCAGGATACCTTTCCAAGGTTTCTTCACATGATCCGTGGTGATCAACTGGGGAATATAAATTCATTCACATGAAGATTTGTATATCATTTATTCATGAGAAGAATCTCATTTTCCATCTTTATTTCCATCCATATTTTACAAGTTCCTCAGATCTCATGAATCCATTAGTGCGTTGCTAGGTAAAATCAATCCCTTTTTCTGTGATTTATCACTTTATCATTGTGGGATATCCGGAAGACAAATATACCACCATTCATATTTTCTATGGTGTTGAAGAGGCCTCAGATAATAAAATGGAGATGTTTGAAACTATTCACAAGATGAATGTGACATTCCTATAGGATTTTTTAAATGATTTGGATGTTTTTCTCATGAATCTTCTGGGGTTTTGCAATTCTTATTACCACGTCACATGAATATCATTTTTAATATCCATCGCATGAGCCTCACATATTTTTCTAAATTTATATTATCTATATTTCTAAATTCTTATCATGAAACTATTGGTTAAAAAACAACATTATTAGAGGAATTGTTTAGGTAACATTCAAAGAATCATTGGTTATTTTCAAGAAAGCTTAAAAAAATGGGAAAACATGTCAAATTGAATTCACATGATCATTAATAGGTTAGGAACATAAAATGATCTATTTTCATGACTCTCTGATTCCCATGATATTGTGTTCCTTATAAAAGGTTTCACGGTCTACATAATTCCATATCCTTCCTTAATATTGTTTTTCTAAGAATTTATTACCCATTAATTGGGAATTTATTCCATTTTATATTTTTCCATTCCCATTTTTTGGTGAAAAATACACATTTAAATGTAGTTCTATACACCCCAAATGGTTTGGCAGAGCATTGACTAAATAATCACTGATTATGATGATGATTTTCTCTAAGAATACAAAAGTAATTGGACATTCCAGATGTATTTTAATTGGTCAATAAAATAATCTATTAGGACAAATACCAAGGATTAATTTCCATGATAATTCAATGGATAATGAAGATATGTATACGAAAACCATACTTTGCACAAACTAGGTTAAACTATTAATGATATAGTTTGAAAAAAATTAACTATATTTAGATTTGATAATATAAAATAAAAATCTATTATAAGGATGAAATTTTATTTACTGTAATGATAACTCATTGGTATTGTTATTGTTTTTCACTCATGTAAATAGTTTTTTTAATTTTGGAACATGAAGGATAAATATCTTTGGAGGGAAATTAAATGATTTCTACAATGAACAACCCATCAGAATCAGTTTTTGAATTTTAAGACTTATTATATTTCAAATTTTTCTATCATAAAATATGATTAATGGAGTATACTAATTAAATCTTCATAATACACTATATAAGAGAAGGATAGAGTCTCAAGAAATGTCTAGTGACGTTATGGTAGAAGGGGAAAGCGGTTAATTTCATAAATTAAAAAACTATTCAATGAAGCACCTAGGGAATTGATAAAATTGGATTGGGAGATGGTCTATTTATAGAAGATGGGTTATTAGAGCATTAACAAGTTATAGGAAAATGTAGATTCTAGTTATCGTGGTGGGAGTGGAAAGAGTTCTTACAAAAGAACCAATAATTGTGAAATTCCAAATGTGTTAAAAAATAGACCATTATCCTATTCAATTCACCAACTGAATTACTAACCAAGATGATACGAATCCACTAAATGTATGTTTAAGAGGATAATATAATAATAATTAAATTGATACATCTAAAGTATCTCATGATATTTAAGGTACAAATAGATCCAATCAAAAGTTATAAATGCCTTTTTGGAATTTGATTCCTTTAAATTGACAATATCCAATATGTTTTATATAATTACTAAATCTATATCCAAATGATTTTACCTTCAAATAAATTATATCATTGTATAATTATTATATTTGATGTTGAATATTAATGGAATACGACTTTTGAAAATCATATTATATTTTCTTTAAATAAATTTATAGAAATTTTATTGATGGATTGGTTTATCCACCTAGAGGAAAAGTTATATAGATTATATAGAAAAATAAAATTATCCTATGTTATTTTATCAATGAAAGGTTATGAATAAATACCCTATTTAAAAAAATTATATAATTTTTCCCTTGATAATAAATTATTGAAAACTCATCTATAAAAAAGATGTATAAACCCTAATATTAGTTGTATTACTATACGATGGAAAGAGATATGTTTCCCAAATTTTATTGTATGATATATATCTCAAATTATAATCTTCATTCTTCTATTAAATTTTTGTTCCTTTATTTACATCCATTAGTAAATAATAAATAAAATTGAAATGATGCTAATTATTTGAAGGGTATAATGTAACAAACTAGTTCTCAGGGTCAATGATTATAATTATTAATTTTTTGTTACTATTGTTGTTGTTTTTATGTTGTTAAAATAATAATACTATTAATATTATGATTTATATGTATAATTTGAAGGAAAATTTCACTTTCTATTAAAGTGGATTGAAACATGATTATAAAGTGTTCCCCCACAAGTTATGAACCAAAAAAAATAAAAGATTTTCATTCAAAATTGTACATTCCAAATAAAAATATGTTAAACTATTAACTACACCCAGAAGATTAATATCCTCCATGGTTAATATACAGCCATTGAAGGAGAAAACAATTATTACAGAAATAGAAAGAACAAAAAAATTATTCCCAAATAGATAATTTACTAGATAATCCCAAACCTTGTGTATCAAAAATAGCCAAAAATCATATAATGATGATGATCAATATGGAAGGAGAAATAATTATGAAAAATATATCCTAAGGAAAACTAATTGTGCCTTGCTAAGTTATATTGGAATTAATACATGATATAGTGAATCTATATATATAAATTAACTCTAAAAATTATAAATATTATCATAAAAAATATGGTTATTTTGAATTGGATTACTGACCAAATATCTAAAATGTATAATAGTGTTGTGTATTATTAATTAGTAAATTTAATTTAATATATATCAAAATTAATTAATTTTTTTTCAAAATATTGTATATGAATGTTATTTATATATAAATTTCTATATTTGTAATTGTATAATATGTTATTGTTTAAATATATAATTAAAATAAATATTCTACTATCAATTTAAAAGAAAAATTATATTTTGGAATACCAATAATTCAATATATTTATATTTAGTATAGGGTATTTACTATAAAATAAATATTTCTTTTTTATTAATTATTTTATATTTCATAACAATGTATTGAATTTAGAATGCTTCAAATATTATGTAATTTGAAATAACATATTGTCACCATTTAAGTTATAAATTGATATTACAAAATATTAAGAAAAATTGTTTAAAAATAACTTCTTTCAATAAAATTAATATTTTTAATTATATTCTCAATTTAAATAAATTGAATCATTTTATAAAGTTCATTAGATAAAAATAACACCATTATTAGAATTATAATGTCAAAATCATGTTTTCTTAAATATTTTGGATTTGAGGAAATGGATGGAATTTTTGATGAATAGTAAAATTTTCCATTTGTACAAATAACATGATTTTTATTACATGATTTTTATATAATATTTCACTCAACAATTATCAATCATTATTATAGAATAAATATGTATTTTATAAGGTTTGCATATCTGTATATCATGAAATATATTCTTTAAAATTCATTTAAATTAATTTATTTCTTGAGTTGCACACAATTCATAAATTGTATTTCCATATACAAAACATCATTTTTATCTTTTCTTAAAAATAAAATCTCTTTTATTTGATATCTTCTATTATAATAATGTCTGAGTCTTACAAGACAATAATACCAAATAAATGATGTTATTTAACATGACAGTTATCACCTATCCTTTTTATTGGAAGGAAAGAATAATAATAACTAAATTATGAAAATATGGTTTAAATATTTTTATAATATGAATTAAATTGTTAACAATTAATTCTAAATTAATTTAATATAAAATTTAGTATAAAATATGTGTTTATAAAAAAATCTATTTTTATGCACCAAATGATTATTATCATAATAAAATAAATTCGTTACAAGTATTGGATTATATTATTGATATATATATATATCTATATATTAATCTTAAATTAATTAAATGCATTTTTTTGAGATTATATAGGGTGTAATCATTTTTTGAGCTTGAAGACCTCTATTTTATCTAAAGGCAGTTTTCTAGCCTTTAAATTGTTCACTATTTTAAACATTATTTTTTTACTCAATTATAAATTTTATTTTAATAGATAAAAATAATTTTTTTAAAATTAATTTATGTATTATCATAGAGGGATTTTATGATTTTCATGAGACGTTTTATTTTTTGATGAATAGTGAGAAAATATAGGATTTTAATTATAAACATCAGTTTTATCTTATTTATGGATAATGTTATATTATATTATTAGTTGGATTTAAATCCATAATAGTGAAATTATATGTCCATTATTAAAATTCAGGTCATTTAAATCCATTAACATAGAAATTGGATACAAAACAATCTCAATCTTTTAATCATTTTCAAAATAAAAAAAATTCTTTCTCATCCAATATGTGGCTGAATTTTAAATTACATTTTGTCTAATATATAATTTGAACAAGGGAAAAGGATTAAATATATGGAATCAAAATATTTATAATTTCTAATAATTTTAACATTATTTTTCAAAAAATTATAAGTGAAAAAGAAAAAAAAATAATCATCACAATTAAGAGAAAAAGTTGATTTCCATATGACTGAACCTTAAATCTATGGTTGTAAATGGCCAAGAAACAATTCAAAACCCCTTTTATGGCCATATTTAGTCCATTAAACCAATATTATCTAATTTTATGTGTTATGGAAGACTGTTATTTTGAAATAATATGGGTCCACCTAACATCCTTTTACAAATTCAATGTGTCCTCTCCCTCACTTCTAAATGGACTCACCCTCCCCACCCAACATCACATCGTCAAAAGGCAAAGTTTTATCCATTAACTTCCCAAATACCTCCCATAATTATATCCTCTCATAATAAATTACTTAAAAATGGAATAATTATATCCAATGAAATCCTCTGGTGAAACTTAAATGAGTTACCAGAAGAAGAGGTAACATTAATCAATGAGTACTTTTGTTTCCATTGTTTCTCAAACCACTTAATTTCATTTTATAAACTTATTATACAATAAACTCATAATATTAAATATAATTATTTATTTTCACGTTATGTAAATTACCTAAAACATAACACACTTCCATCAAATGGGATACACAATCATTGTTCCTGTATATGGCTGACTAGCACCTCGTGACCAGTTGTCGTTCATTCTTCCATTACCACCTATAATGGTAGCGAGTAATGATGGGAATAATATATTATATAACATATATATATTTATAAGAATATATATATATATATATTATATTTATGATTTCATTATGATTCTGAAATTATTATATAACTCATACATTCAATCATACTTTTTTTCTGAAAATATTAAAACATCATTTGTGAACATGTGGACTATCTTATACTCAAAGAGGCATGATTCATTGAACCATTACATGGAATGTATTAAGGATGAATCTAATAAATACATGTGTATATATTAAATATATATTATATTTATGAAATTATTATATTTGTTGAAATATTTTAAATCACTTTCTTTATTACATTTTCATATAGTGAAAAATGGAAAACATTATTTGTGGACATGTTGACTACTACCTCCTCAAATTGATGTGATTATTAAACATTCATAAGAAAAAATAGAACAAAAATAAATTAATGAATAATTAATGAAATAATAATAATATTATTGCATGATTATAATTTTATATATTTATAAATAATCCCATATTTAACCATTAGCAGACATACCGAATTAAATTTTTGACAGAGAATCCAAATATCATCAAATCATCTTTTGTAAAATTAGGTGGTTATGTAAATTTTTATCTGATAATAATAATTGAAATTATTCTAAAAATAAAATCCATAAAATTTTATATAAAATTTCATAATCAATATAATTTCATTATTGAGGAAGATAAATAACAAGTGAGATGAATCAGACATAATGTAAGGGGTTTTCTCCTATTACTTTTATATTTGTGAGATACATGGTATATTGAAATCTTATATTTTTGAGGTTAAAATACATCCAATGAATATATTGAATTATAATTATACTTTAATATGTGGGAATTTTCATATCTATTTCATAATTTCTCTTTAATGGTGTTTATAATTTTTTTATTACCAAAGAGGTAATTGATTTTAGTCAAAATTTTCCTTCACTGGGATGATTGTTATGTTATACACCTAACATCTTTAATTATTTGTATAAAAATAACCCTTGAGAGTTTATATAATTATTATACGTACTTATCATGATATTTTAATCTTTATTTAATTTTATTCCATCATGGTCATTATGATTCAACGTAACCAAGGTGGTAAGAGTCTTTTGATAGAATTCTATCATTTTTTGAGATTTTTTAGGATTATGTTTCTGATGATATATTCATATAATACATATCTAACTAAAATAATTTATTTTATTCTCATTTATATATTCATGATCCTTTTTATGTAATAGTTTTATGTTTCACTTGTTGGTTATTAATTTTTTTTACAGAAATATGACTACATTTCTATCTTTTTTTACGAAATCTCTGTTCTTTCCAAACCATGTTTTCTAAAAATATGTTTATTTTTTCTTAAAATTAAATTGGGTGATTTCTTCAATAAATTAAATTAAGTAATTTTTAAATATTAATTTATAATAATTCTATGTTTTTTTCAATGACAATTATTTTCAAAATTATTTATGTTTTAAAAGGTATTTAAAAAATAAAAAGGTAGTATTCCACAAGAATGTTTTTAATTATATTTTAATGGAATTTTTTTCCATCAATGTCAAAAAAATTACATATCTTACAATATGGATATTTGGTTTTTTTGGTAATTATATTTTTTTTCTAGATGGATTAATATTGTTTCAAATATATTTTTTTAATCTTATTTAATTTCCACATATTAATTATTTTTGAAAGATAGTCTTATGGATCCCATTTCCTTACCATATTTAATCTATAATTCTAATATATTTTTATATACCACAAAAATTTTCCCAGGTTTATTTATTTTTAAAATGTGAAAGTATTTTCTCCTATGAGTTTATAGTAAAATCCAGGCTTTTGTGTTATGATAATTTTATAGATTTTAGACATTTGGAAGGTGGTTGTTTTAAAAAAAACTTCATCTAGTTATATGAAAAACAAATGATGGGTTTCTATATGATAAACTAATGATTTGTGGGTCCATGATATCTCTCAAATTCATTTGGTCTGGATGTAGACCATATAGTTATTCCATTTTTCATAGTGATTGTAAGAGTGGAGTGAAAATGGTGTCCCAAGTTAATCACTTGTTTTACTTTGGATTTCTATGAAATTATAATAATTCTTTATCATAATTATTTATATGATATGGTGCATGATTATTTATTCTTATGAATCATTCCTTTTACATGATTTTATAATTTATGATCCTTGTGTTTATTGTTTTGATTTGTTTTATGATTTTCTCATCCATATTGATTATTTAATCACACACATCTACACTATGATTCTGATTTATGACATTGAATTGTTAATGCTTATGTTTACCCTTCATATTTATTTGAGCTCACACATATTATGATTCCATTTTCATCAGTTATAAATAGTGATTATCAGTTATTTATCTCTATAAATTATTTCAAAAGAATGATTTTGATGACCTAATTTGAAATAATAAAAGATAAGTTAAATGGGAGATGTGTAAATTTGATTAGTTGAGAATTTCTTATATAGGTTTTTCCCTAATTCTCTAAATATATAATGCCAAATAGTCCCCCCAGAATGTATGTGATCCAAGTTTTAATTTTTATTTTATTTTATTTGAATGGAAACAATTGGGTTATAAATATAGTCATCATATTTGGAAATGTAATTATATGGATTTCAGGATCAGATCTAGGAGTATTGGTCCAAGTCCATTTTAGTGTTGGAGTTGGTGTCGTTGGAGCAACTGTTTTTACATTGATTCCATGTCTATTTGTTGAATATAATATTATTAAAACATCATGTTACATAATTTTTATCATTCTTCCTTACCCTAATATAATAATGTCTAATTGTATGTGTCGCATTGATAAGGTCATAAAGGTTATTTGATATGGAGACAACATTGATGTGCTGTAATGATATTCTAAAATAATGTTCTCTGGTTTGGTAATAGTCTATGAATGTACTTATACTGCATAGTATTCAGGTGGAAGTAATTATAAGTATATGATTATTCATCTAATGAGGTTAATGCATGGTAATATCCATGAAAATAGATTATCATAATAGACCAGCCAGTTGAAATCCCACATGTTTTGGTGTCATTGGATATTACTATCTAGGAGTGAGTTTTATAGTCTATTGACATAAATATTGTTGTTAATTAATGTGAAAACATTCTTATGTAGATGCATTTCACAAACTAGGAGAATAATAGTTCATAGAGAAATTGAATTTGTTTTGTGCTTCAAGAGTGACATGTTATCAATTAATAAGTTGTGGAAGGATTTTTTTCCTTTCATATTTATAGAATAATATTTCTCTGCAATTTTATTTAAATAGATCCATCATATTAAATTCTTTTTCAATAGTGTAATGGAATATTTATATTATATTTTAAAAGATAGTCCAATTGGGAGAACTGGTTGGTGATAGAGATGAAAATAATCTATAATAAGATATTTTGAAAAAGGAAATATATAAAACTATGGGAGTTCATATGTGGTTGTCGGTGTTGCATCATTATATTATTTATCTTAGTTTCATGACCCATTACAAGACAGTAATCATGGAGTTTATAAAAGCCCACCTAATTCTAGAGGGAAAGAATCATAAATGGCCACACACTATGTTTTTCCATTGATCACGATTAAATCCTATTTGAGTTTAATTAGTGTAATTATAATAAATCTAAATACCAAAGAATAATTTCTCTCAAATTATATTGATTGCAAAAACTAAATACTTATTTATTCACTAGATTTTCCATAAAATATGTCATTTATTTATTGATTATTTTGATAAATATTTATTCTCTAGATTGTGAATAAAATGTTTATTTATGATTAAATATTTACTCAGTTTTTCAAAACATTCCTTAGAATATCATACAAACCAAGACCAAATATAGTGAAATATATTAATTAAAGACATAGTTGCAAAATATTTTTTAATTAAGCAAGTTGGAGCGCACCAAAAAAAATATTAACATAAAATATTGTTATGTGGTATGGGTTTTATTAAAGGTAATAAAAGATATTTAATTGTCAGAATTTAATTATATAATAATTCATCTTATATACAGACTCTATAAATATACAATAATGTATATTCTATAGAGATTCTACAAATTGAGAATAAATAATTGTTTCATATAACGAATTCTCTCCCAATTACTCCTATATACCTCTAAAGAAGAATAAGAGAAAGAGATATTTCATTAATACCCAAGAATGGGTGATGAAGAATGAAAAAAAAACAATACATTTTACTCGCCACGCTAGTACCCCAAGATCGAGTGATGTTACTCACAGATCATAGGAGAACATGTGGATCACCTATAGAGGGATTCTATCATTATATCATCCCAGCATAATACAGGTAATACAAATGTGTATTTTGGTGTGATCAACAGTCACCAATGAAGAAATTCCCAAGACTTAGTATTTATTTCATAAAATATTAATGAAATTAATTATAAATTTGACATCCTTCATTTTAGGAAACTATTATGAAAAAAATGTTAATATGGCACCATACTTCTCACAATTTTTCTTTTCCAAGAAAGAAATAGTGGTATCAGAGAGGTATGATTTAAATTTATAATAATTTTTTTATTATGGATCATTATTCAATTGTGGTTAGATTTTAATTTAATGTTATTCATTCATTAATATGATTTGTATTAACAAGTTATGAAAATTTAAATTAGGTTTCTTTAGTGTTTCATTTTCATAACAATTTAATAAAAAATAAATAATCACAAGAGATGCCATTAGGAAGTGCGAAATCCTTGGACAGTAAAACTGGGTTACACATTGCATGGTTAAACAATTCAAAGTATATCCATACACACTCTATCATGTTGTTTTGTGAAAATAATTTAATGGGTATCTTTAATTTCACATCACGTATTGATCTGGCCAACATAGAACATGACATATGAATACAAGGTATGTAGAGGAATTATATACACTTTGTAGTTCATCTATGTTAACATGAAAATCCCCACACTTGTGACATGGATATAGAAAAAATGATGTATAAAGAGTTTAGTTTTAAGTAAATGTTTTGTAGTTACCCATTAATGTAAAATACTAAAATTAAATTCAATTTTAAAAATTCATCATGAAAACCATATTTTTTTATTGGCACAACCATTGTGATTTACAATTTATTAACAGTTTATTTAAATATTAAATGTTCGATTAATTTTTTTAATTAAAATATAATTATTGGTTTTCCATTTATATTCCATGAAGTCCTATAATTATTGTTATCGCTAAATAATATTGGATGATCATAAAGAATAAATTGAATTAATTAAATATTTTATTAATTAATTTATTTAAATGTATATATATGAACTAATAAAAGAAAATATAATTAAATGAATAATAGAAATTTAATATATTTTTTCATTTCATGTATGATCATACATGATATTAAAAAAGACCTATGTATATGTTGTATGTTTTAATTTAATTTATTTCAAGTGTTTTCAATTATTTAATATAAAATTTATCGAATGCAAGTGAATCATCCCTTTATCCATTATTATTACGGACATACATATCTGAAGATATTTATGTAATCCACTTTAACCAATACGTTTTTCCCCTCACTTGTGTCTGAGTAATAAATATTTTTCATTAGTAGTCTATCCCAAACCGCGTGGATGCAATTCATGAAAGAAATATTCTGATTCCAACCAAACTAATACTCAGTTTTACTGGTGGAATGTTTTTTCTCATGAAAAGACCAGAGGTATGATTTATTTCACCTTGGTCCGAGGTTAATATAATTCGCAAAAATTAAATGAACCTATTTATAGAACGAATGAATGTGTCATTTAATTAATTAATTATTTTTATTTATTTAATTTTTTATTTTATGTATAAAAGGCCACGACCAAATAGATAAATAAATTAATGTGAAAATATGGAATTTTAATAAATTATTAATGGATAAATGTTTTATCCAAAAAGTTTAATTAAATAATTATCTTCCACATTATAGTGTCAAGAAGTGTATTGGATAAAACAATGTAAAAATTATGTACACTAAATTAATATCCTTCAAAAATATTAATGAATTATTATACTTTCAACACTTCATTGCGAATGATACCATATAATTATGTGTCATACATGGAAAATTGAAAGACACATACTTTTGTTCTGAAATTCACTTGATATGTTTTGGTCTACATAACTGAAATTTTATTTAGATTAATTTAAAAAATCAATTCAATACAAATTTGGTGGCAAGTGTGGAGGAAATCTAATTCAGTCTTCTAGTAAAGGGGAATCCACTAAACGGATCAAGGAGCTATATGTTTTTTGTTAGAAAGGGTACATACCTAATTAAAATAATATGGTTTTCATGGCCACATTATGGATCATTAATAATGATAATGTCAATATTTTCTAATATATTGTCTAAGAAACATGACATTCCATGTTCTATGGTGAGGACTATTGAGAGTTGATAAAATAATGTGATATTTAATAAATAAATAAATAGAAATTGTTTGTATTTTATTTCTCTCTTATTTTTTAGTAATAAAAAGTACGAATAGTATGAACATTATAAAAATATAATTAAATTAAATATTTAGCATCCACATTATCCCAAAAATCAATATTGGAGAATGACAATATATTAATTAGTAGTAACTTCCTGGAGTGGTTTAGATAACTTTAGGTTTTGTTATTCCTAGAAAAGAAATATTACGTGATAGAATCCACAATTCCTGATCCTAATGCTAAATATGAATGTGATAAATAGTTTCTAATCTATGATAAACATGTGAAAATTGTATTCTATGTTAAATTTTTACGCTTTTACAATGTATATTGATCTAATGAATTCTCAATATAACATGAATGTGTAGAGCATGCATGGGAACCTCCTTGGTCTTTACATTAATTGAGAATAATAAGAAGAGTTTGATATTTCCAAGGAATTGTTTTATAGAAATCATGGATAGGGCGCCCCAGATGGCTCACATTTATTCAAGTTCATTGGACACATTGAGTGCTTAGTGTAACTATAATATAAAATACTGGAATAACTGGGAATTAACCCAATTTTAGATTAAACCCATAATATATTCTCCAAATATGTTCTTAATTATAATTTGAAAAACATTGAGAAGACTCTCCTAGATCTTCTTACTCTTCCTTATAATGTATATAAGGATTTGAATTGCGAAAAATGATCAATACTAAATGTGGGAAAATTAGAAGTGAGAGGCAAATATTTAAGGAAAAAACATTTCTCACATGCTTCCATAAAGAAGAATATCATGAAAAAAACAAGGGAATATTATGTTTTCCATTTCACATGTGAAATGAAGGGACACTATAAGATGAACTCCACCTAACCAAAGATGAAATGGGAAGCTTCAAGAGAGTTTGTTATCAAGTTAAATTTATCTTTTTTTATAAATTCAATATTAAAAATAGATTTTGGTGATCACATATGTTTTGAAATATAAGAACCATGTATATTTTGGAAGATTTATCGATGATAGGAATATCATTGAAAAATAAATCGAGCTAAACATATGGATGAAACTATCAAAGAATAAGACCTCACATTTTCACCAATAATGATCATCATTTTAAAGGGATGTAATTATGTTCCTTATGTCACTGAAAACATTATCACTATATCAAAACTTGATATATATGGTTTAATGTTATAATTTGGGATTAAAATATTTTTATTTTATGAATAGATCATTTGTTATGTACGTATCATTTAAATATTGGCCTTTAGGTGATTGATTAAATGAACCAAATAATGATAATCGATAACAAAGTAAGTTTAGATGACTCATAGGACACCTAAATTGGGCATATATTGCTAGGTAATTTAAATTAAAATCACATGAATATATTACTTCGGTATGGATACATAGAATCTTTTGAACAAAAATAACTTGGAGTCAGTCACACATGTTTACCAGAAAAAATGAACATGGGACTCTTTAGTGTTAGAGGTGTAAAAGCTAAATATCATCTTCAATTAGATCTAATAAATGTGTGTGGACCATTTCCTATTGATGCAAGGGGTGGGTACACATTCTTCAAAAAATGTTTTTGATGGTGTTATTTGATAAGGATATGTCTACATAATGAGATATATGTTAGATTATTTTGATAAATATGTTGAATATAAGAATGAATATAAGAAGCTTCTTGATAAGAATATTACGAATCTTATCTATGTTTATGGTGGAGAATATCTTAATCATGGATTTATTGATTTTTTATGACATTTCAGGATTCAATCTCAACTCACTCCCCATATTACACATCAGTGGAATAGTGATAGAGAAAGGAGGTACTACACCTTGTTAGACATGGTGAGACCAATAATGAGTCATGTGAGACATAAATTATCAATTTGGTGATACAATTTTCAATCAATATAATATGTATTAAACATAGTAAAAACAAAAGGAATAGATAGAATACAATACCAATTATGGAATGAGAGAAACTCATGTTTTCTTACATGCATGTGAGGGGTTGAGAATAAATTTTTAAGGCCTATTCAGTTAAATATATTTTACCATGAGGCACAATGTGTTTCTTTATAGGATATCTTAATGAAAAAATGGATAATACATATTAAATCCTTTAGAAAAAATGTTATAGTTTATAGACATCACACATTTATTGTGGAGGATATTATCTCCAAAATAGATAGTGGGACCGAGATAGGTTTAGATGATGTCTATATTCAATGTATATAAGAGTCATCATAAGAAACAATTTCAAAAATCCATTGGAAATAAATACTTCTTCCAGAGGCATAATTATTACAGAGGATTAATTTAGTGGTTAGAGAACAAAAACAGTGTGGTTTCCAAGAATCCATCAACGTTGACCCAGCTTTATATAATAATAAAAATCCTATAACCACTAGAAAATTAGTATATGGTACATATGTCTCCATGTGAGAATAAGCAATGAATTATGAAATTGATTCAATGTACCAAAAATATTTTTGGATTTTGGTAGACCATCTAGTAGATGTAACACCCATGGGTTTCAAAAGGGTATTCAAGATGAAACTAGACATTGACAAGAAAGTCATTACATATATGGAGCGAATAGATGAAAATGGGTTGAAAAAGTATCAATGTATTGACTATAATGAAACTATTACATGTGTTGAAATACCAAATTCCATTATAATTATATTTACCATTGTGGCCTTCCATGATTTTGATATTTGGAAAATGGATTTTAAAACAACCATCCATAATAATAACCTTCAAGAATATGTATATATGACACATATCAAAAGTGTTGTGACTATATATGATTCCAAAAAGGTATGAATGTTTCAAATATCCATTTATGCATTAAGACAACATCCTGGTGAAAGAACATTAATTTTGATGAGGCTATAATATAATTTGGTTTTAGAAATAAAAAATGTGAGTCATGTTTCTATAAAACATTTAGCGGGAGTGTTTTCATTTTATTAATATTATATTTTGATGAAATATCTATAATTGAGAATGAAATACCAGTCCTACTATCTACTAGGAAATTTATGAATAAAAAATTATAAATGAAGGACTTGGTAGAGGAAACATATATTTTGGGATCACGATCATCATGATATATCCAACAGGTATATCAGCCTATGTCAAAGTACACACATAACCAGACCCTGAATAGATTCAGTAGTGAAAACTATAAGAGGGGATAATGTCTAGAATCCAATGGAATTATTCAATCAACGAAAATGTGTCCTCAGAATGGTTAGGAATAAATAGAATGAAAATGACTATACACAAATCAGTGACTGGGTCAATTGTGAAGGCTTTGTTATGTACTATTCTAGATGACACCTATAAATTAAGTGTAGTATGAAGATATCAATATGATACATGTGACCTCCATTATATAGTTTTAAAGTCTAATTATAAATTATCTATGGCATAGTATTTATATGTTCATGGTTTATAGAGGAGGTGAGGAACTACACAAAATAAGATACACTGATTCTAGTTACCAAACTGATCAAGATGACATGAAGTCCCAAATTGGATACATATTCATGGTGAAAAGAGGTGTTATGTGATGTAAGAGTAAATGAATTCTAATTTTTAGATTATATAGTATATTTTGTGTATAAGGTAGATATAAAATAAGTATGGATGCACAACAACATCCAATATCTTTATGTGGTATCTAGTAGTACATATCCTATCTCATTCTATTTTGGGAATACTGTAGTGGTGGATCTTTAAAAATAACCATGGTCACATCAATTGATGAAGCAAATACTTTGGAATTATAATCTATTAAGTTATTTTTATGAGAGAGGAGAATATGTAGTGAACATTTTTCCCATGGAGGACAATGTGGAATACCCCATGAGAAAATCCTTGACTCAGAAGAAACATGACTATTATGTGAGGTTTAGTGGACCGAAGGTCATCGGTATTTTTATGTAGTCCATATGATAGTTTTTTATAGTTTTTGGAATAGAAAAAAATGTTTATACAATTATAATGTGTATATTAAATGTATTGACTATTAATAAAACATATTTTTATATATTTTTTATTTTTTTATAATGAATCCAATGTAACAATGTCCAATTGAATATATCACATTGATAAGTTCAAAGAAGCACCCTGCCATGATGATAACCACTATTTGTAACATACCAAGTAATTAATGAATAATATATAGTATTATATATGTCTATTAATGAATTAGATAGTGTTTTAGAGGGTTAAAATGAAAATAAATCCAATCTTAAGCATGGAATACACTAATATTCTTAAAAGATTGTTTTACTACCTTTTGATGGGAAACCCTTTTTAAATCAAACTTTTTACAATTTTATAATCTATATTTTTCAAAATAAACATATTAATTATGATTGGGACATTGAAATTTACATTGGATAAATTTTTGGTATTTTTCTAACAATGTTCATTTTTTAATGAATAATGATAAATACTGCATTTTACATCAAAACTGCTTTTTCATTTAATTTAATTATATGGTTAGATTATATTTTTAATTGTTCTTAATGTTTAATCTGAATATATTTTTACCATTTAATCCAATGGTGGTCATTAGTATTAATTTCACTTTGAAATTGGTCATAAACTAATTCCAAACTTTTCATAGATATTGTTTCAAAAAAACCCGCTATTTGTTTTGAGAACGAGAATTAATTTTAAATCAATTATTGAAATTTATGTGTTTGGAATTTGGTAAAATCGATTAAATATTTGGAATCATATGGTCCAAATTATGTAATTAAGACTCTTGTTTTTGGACATTATGAATAGTAACGATGATAATTATCTTTAATTATCTTGATTAATGAGTAATCAGGTAGTTAAGGATAATAAAATAATATCATAATAATAAAAAATGACAACAAAATGTGTCCTAAGGATAATGGGTGTCTCATGGCAGACCATGGGATGCCTTGTGACAAACTTGGGGGCCCCATGAAATCACTTTTGTGAGAAAGTGACTTTTTATCTTTTTATTTTTTAAAGAATGTTAAATGTAACAAAGAATGTATCACCTAAGTAAAATATTCTTAATTTTTTCTACATAAAAGATCATTTTAACTATAAATAGTCATTGGAAATCTAAAAAGATTTTCTAAATCATAGTATTTTTTTATAATTTTCAGACATTAAGTAAATTTAATTAATTATGACATCATGATGATGTAGCGTTTACCACATTAATAAAAGATTTAAATATAATGAAATGATAATGTAAAATCTATGACCTACACAGGTCCAAAACCAATTGTATGGGTGGATTTCAAACCCGTATAACCTTACCCTCGAATTATATCAATGTGGGACCTTTTGAATCCGAAAATCATTGTCAAATAAAGTAACATTTCTTTACTTTCCAAGTGTGCCCCTCCTCTCCTCTTATAAAAGGCCCCCACCTCTACCTCCTTACCCACACTTCCAAAGCCTTTGTCTTGGCCAACCCCGGTCTATTTTTTCTCTCCACTTCCCTCTATTACTCCTTGAAGCCTCACTTTGGGCAGACATCTTCTCAAAGAATCCTTTGAGCTCAAACCAGAGGGAGTTACCCGATTTTAAGGTAATGTATTCACTTGAGTTCTTTTGTTTTTTTGCTTCTCCAACCCCCTATACTCTTTTTATTAATTTCTTTTGTAACAACTCCAGTATATTCAATATACTAGGATGTTGTTATAAGAAGTATTTTAGCTACACTTACACACACCTACATCTAAGGGTTAAAGAACATACTGTTTCTGTGGATGGTGAATTTATGCCTCACGAAACGATGATTATTCAACATTCTTTTAACACCTTCAAAGGTGGCCATTAAGATGACACTATATTTATATATGATATATAATATGTTTATGTTTTCCTTAAGCTTCTGTATTTTTCATTTTGGTCATACCTTTATGGTTTCCATGATGGGTAAACGCGATATCTTCATTTAAGGAAGTGCGGACTACCACCCCCTCAATGTGATTTGATTCGTTAAATACCATATGTGGGACGTATAAAGGATCGAGTTATGATATTATATATGATATTACACTGGAATTATAATATATATTTATATCATTATGATTACATTCTATAAAATACGAAATAGAAATGAAAGTAGCGTTCATGCGTACGTACGGCTTACCGTCTCCATGAACGGTGCATTTCATTTCTTACATCTAAATGATTATGTAATATTATAAATGCATGCATGTACTAGATATATATTACATATATGATATCTACATCATGAATAAAATTCTGGATAAAATGGATACATGAACAACTTGTAATTATAAAGGGCTTACTTTTGACTCAAGTACCAATGATCGTTAAAAAGACCGTTATTAACTTAAATAATTACATAGTGTTCATGACATTTCAATAAGTGATATAAAAGAAATAATGAACTTGAAAAAGGTTCTTAAACAAGTATAAATTAACTCAAGTTTATTATTCAGGACATTAAAGAATGATCGAGTCAAGTCGGACCCGAGGTATGGGACTTCGTCTCAATCTCCTTTCATTGAGGCATATTTTTTTTATACTCAACCTTCTTTTATACGGTGTATAAACCCATTTGACTTTTAAGTTTATCCAAACGGAATCTTTTTTTATATGAAGCATTTTACTAAACGACAAAAAGGAATGTTTTGTCTTACGTATGCGGCGACAACAACTTCTCCACCGCTGTGACCATTATTTGAGTTTCAGCTTCCTCTACAAGCCATAACTTCTTTTTAAAAGAAAAATAAATACCATGTTTTACTTTTAATTTTTTTTTGTATTGAAAATGGTTTTTATAATGTTTTTATATCAATGTGTTGTATTGATATATTTTGATTGAAAGGTGGAAATGTTATGTTTCCTTTATGCATGTTTTATGTGATGCAATTGTGTTGAGGTTCTTGGGCATTATAATTAATACGGGTGGTTCCCTGATAAAATAAGGGAGGGTGAGCCCGATATAGCTCTCCAATGCATTGGGTAACACGAAGGAGTGAAATGTTAAGGTTTCTCTGAATAGATTTAGGGAATATACTTTGATGTGTATTCCAAAAGTAACCAAGAGGGTTACTCCCTACGTAAGATTGTTATGAATGCCTCAAGTAAACTTTATGTCTTATGATTTCTATGATTTATTCATGATTTGATGAGGTATGTTAAAGTGATTATGTTTTATGGGTAAAGTATGATTTCATTCTTATGTATATATGAACTCATGTTTCCTTTCCATATTTTTTTATATAACCCATAATGAGCTTTTTATGATCATCCCAAGTCTTTTTTGAAATGTTATTCACAGGTCAAGGGAAAGGTACATGATATGATGATAGTTTCAAGGAAGTGTCAAGAAAGAATCCATGTTTTATTTTAAATATGTTCCATTGATGGGAAAAAATGAATACTATCTTTATGTAACAACTTTGTTTAAATGTGGAATGTAATGAAAGTTTTATGATCTAATTCTCTAAAACTCTAAACCTGAAAAGATCCTCAATGTGTAAACTTGTAATAACTCAAGATTAAGTAAGGTTTTTGGCTGGGGCCTTATAGTTGGTATCAGAGGTCGGTTTAGATAACTTTAGGAGTTAGAATTATATTAAATCATTATCCAAAAATATTTTTTTTAAATGATATAGCATTTGAAGATTACCATGTTGCTTCATCTAATACATGCTTGTTCAGAATGGTTTTCCATAGAGGAAATAGGGAAGCAGTGCTAGGAAGGCATACAGAAGGAAATATCCTTCCGAATAAGCATCCCGAGATGGTCGGAATTGGAACTGAATAGTTTATTGCATTAATGGAGCAGTTGACTCAAGTGATAAATGGTGGTGGTATCCATGCACGAGATCAGCCAGATCAACCGCAGAGGAACATGTCAGTGGTGGAACATTTCATGAGGCAACATCCCCCATCATTCAGAGGATAATCTCACCCTGTGTTAGCTGAAGGGTGGATTATAGCACTGGAGAAGATTTTCGATGTCATGGGGTGTTCAGACAATCAAAAGGTTAGTCTTGCTATTTACCATTTGGAGGGTGAGGCAGATCAGTGGTGTTCTATGGTTAAAAATATCAAGGACACCTATGAGATTGATGCTCTTGATAGGGATGAATTCAAAGGTATGATTCTTGAGAAATATTTTCCTAAGGCTGTTCGACTTAGGATGGAAAAGAAATTCATGGAATTGAGGAAAGAGGAAGACTCAGTGGATGCCTATGAAAAAAGGTTCACTCGATTGGCAAGGTATGCTCCAAATTTTATCTGAGACCTTGATAGTAAAATCAATCATTTTTACTCAAGATTAAAGACAAAATATCGAAGGGCATTATCTTCTCATGAGTTTAAAAGTTATGAAAAGCTTGTTCGATGTGCTGAGAAGGTGGAAATGGAGTTTATCGATGATCAAGTGTTCTATAACAACCAACATAAGAAGAGACCGAGGTGGCAGGAGAAAGGTAAGAATTCTTCAAAAAAGTATGATGGTAAGATAAATTAGTTTCCAGTTTGTGATAAATGTGGCAAAAGGCATGCGGGGGAATGTATTATGAATTTTGGAAAGTGCTACCGATGTGGTAAGATGGGACATAAGGCTCGTGATTGCACTGAAAAAGATCAAGGTGAAGGTAAGACCAAATTTGATTTACAGTTAGTGAAATGTTATAAGTGCAATGAGATGGGTCACTATGCAAACGAGTGTCTGACATAGATCTTGAGTGATGGGTAGAAGTTAGACTACAAGCAGAAAGGGGTGGTGAAATCCTTTGCAACTACTTCAGCAGATGTCGGGCCATCAAATGAAGTTGTATCAGGTAATTGTTAGTTTTTTCAGATTATGCCAGTGTGTTGTTTGATTCGGGGTCTACACATTCTTTCATCTCTGAAACATTTTCTAGTAAATTGGGAATACCATCTCAAGAAATGACTCATGAACTTGTGGTAAAAACACCTATGGGAAATTTTGAGGCAAAAAGAATTTATAAGAATCTTCCTATCCTTATCTGTTGAAAGAACCTACTTGCAAACCTTATTGTTCTACCTCTAGTAGAGTTTGATGTTATCCTGGGTATGGATTGGCTCTCTATTTACCATTCTAAGATTGACTATAGAGATAATGAAGTTTCTTTTCAGAAATAATCTCATTTTGTGTACAAGAATGAACCCTTACTGTTGATAACATATCAAGAGGATGAGAAACTTGTAAAAGATAGAAATGAATGTTACCTTGCACATATTGTTGAAAACAAGGGAACTGTTCAGATTAATGATGTGCTAGTGGTAAATGAGTATCCTGATGTTTTTCCTGATGAGTTTCCTGGAATAATACCAGATCGGGAAGTTGAATATACTATTGACTTAGTTCCTGATGCTATGCCAATTTCAAAACCCCCTTATCGAATGGCTCAATTTGAACTTTTAGAGTTAAAGAAACAATTGCAGGAATTATTAAATAAAGGTTTCATTCGACCTAGCACATCACTATGGGGTGATACTGTCTTGTTTGTTAAGAAGAAAGATTGTTCTATGAGACATTGCATTGATTATAGGGCCTTGAATAATATCACTGTTAAGAACAAATATCCTTTGTCTCATATCGATGATTTGTTTGATCACCTCCAGGGAGCTCAGTATTTTTCAAAGATTGACCTGATATCGGGGTACCATCAGCTGAAGGTAAAGGAAGTAGATGTTACGAAGACTGCGTTCCGTACAAGATATGGCCATTATGAATTTGTAGTAATGCCTTTTGGGCTAACCAATGCACCTGCTATATTCATGGACTTAATGAATAGAATTTTCCATGAGTTCTTGGATAAGTTTGTGGTGGTTTTCATTGATGATATTTTGGTGTTTTCTAAAATTAAAGAGGAGCTTGAAAGACAGTTAAGGGTTATCTTTCAAACCTTAAAAGAAAATAAACTGTATGGAAAATTCAGAAAGTGCGAGTTTTGGTTGCAACAAATTTCTTTCCTTGGTCACATTGTTTCTAAAGATGGGATAACTATTGATCCTACAAAAACAAAGGTTGTTGATGAATGGCCAAGACCCGCAAATGTAACAGAGATTCATAGTTTCCTTGGTTTGGTATGCTATTACCAAAGGTTTGTTTGAAATTTTTCACGGTTATCTAGTCCAATGACTAAGCTAACTCAGAAGAGTGTTAAGTTTATCTGGACAAAAGAATGTGATGATTGTTTTCAGGAATTTAAAAGAAGATTGGTGAATGATCCAGTTTTGGCACTCCCTTCCAGGAATGGTGCGTTTGTTATATATAGTGATGCTTCATTTAAGGGACTTGGTTGTGTCCTATTGCAGAATGATCAGGTAATTGCTTATGCTTCACGTCAGTTGAAAACTCATGAGGTAAATTACCCTACACATGATTTGGAATTAGTTGTTGTTGTTTTCGCTTTAAAAATTTGGTGTCATCATTTGTATGGTGTAAAGTGTGAAATATAAACTGATCACAAAAGTTTAAAGTATATATTCACTCAGAAAGAATTGAACAGGAGACAAAGGAGATGCCTAGAATTAATCAAGGATTATGATTGTACAATTAATTACCATCCAGGAAAAGAAAATAAAGTGGTTGTTGCTTTGAGTCGAAAAAGTAATGCTTCATTAGAAATGTTGAGTTTGGAACATGATCCTTTGGTTAAGGATTGGATGAAATTTGGCATAGAAGTTGTTGGTGCAGGAAGTTATTCTGTTTTGTTTCAGGTATCAGTGAGATCATCTCTATCAGATAGAATCAAGCAAGCACAGAAGCAAGACAGTGAGTTGTAGAAAAAGGTAGAGCTGGTTTAGAAAGGTATGTTTCCTGAATTCAACATTGATAATGATTGCGTTTTGAGATTTGGGAAGAGATTGTGTGTGCCTTGTGATTCACAGTTGAAGAGAGAGTTGTTATGTAAAGCTCATAGTTCTCCGTTTTCAGTTCATCAAGGCAGTACTAAGATGTATAGAGATCTTCGGGAGTATTACTGGTGGGATGGAATGAAAAGAGATATTGATGATTTTACTGTGAAGTGTTTGACTTGTCAGAAGGATAAAGAAGAGCGGCAGTTACTGAAACGGATGCTTCAGCCTTTACCAGTGCCAGAGTAGAAATGGGAGAATATATGCATGGACTTTGTTGTGGGATTACCGAAGACATCTCGAGGTAATAATGCAATTTGGGTTATTGTTGATCGCTTGACCAAATCTGCTCATATCTTTGCTAGACGAGAGACTTTCTCTCTAGATCAACTTTCCCGTTTGTATCTTAAAGAGATAGTCAGGGTACATGGAGTTCCTCTCTCTAGTGTATCTGACTGTGATCCCAGGCTCACTTCTAACTTTTGGAAAGGCCTTCAAAATTTGTTGGGTACTGAATTAAATTTTAGTACAACATTTCATCCTCAATCATATGGGCAGTCGGAACAAACAATTCAGACCTTGGAGGATATTCTATGAGCTTGTTCGATGGATTATCGGGGATGTTGGGACCAACATCTTTCATTGGTTGAATTTTCATATAATAACATTTTTCATTCTAGTATATAGATGGAACCATTTCAGGCATTATATGGGAAGTGGTGTCGAACTCCAGCTTTTTGGGATGAAGTGGGTGAAAGGAAGTTGATGGGACCAGAATTGTTAGAAGAGTTGGTAGAAAAAGTTCAGCTGATACAAAAACACATGAGAACAGCTCAGAGTAGGCAGAAGATTTTTGCGGACAACATGAGGAAGGATCTCTCTTTTGAGGTAGGTGATTATGTTTTTCTCAAAGTATCACCATGGAAAAGTGTGATGTGATTTGGTAATAAAGGAAAGGTGAGTCCAAGGTTCATTGGACCATATGGAATTCTGGAGAGAGTTGGACCAGTTTCTTACCGAGTGGCTTTACCTCCGAGTTTATCTCAGGTACACAATCTTTTTCATGTTTCGATGCTGAGAAAGTACATGCCAGATCCATCTCATGTTTTGAGTCCAGAGGTTGTTCAACTGGATGTGAACCTATATTATGAGGAACAACCGGTCTAGATTCTTGACCACAGGGAGCAAGTGTTACGAAATAAGGTGATTAATCAGGTAAAGGTTTTGTGGAAAAACCACATAATGGAAGAGGCGACAAGAGAATCTGAAAATGCAATGAGGGATAAGTACCCCCATTTATTTAATAAGTATATAAATTGCGGGGAAGAAATTTTCTAAAGGGGGGAAGGATGTAAAATCCCAAGTAAGTAATTAATAATACATATTTTTATCTATGTTTATTAATGAATTAGATAGTATTTTAGAGGCTTAAAATGAATATAAATCCAATCTTAAGCATGGAATACACTAATATTCTTAAAATAATGTTTTACTGCCTTTTGATGGCAAACCCTTTTAAATCAAAAATTTGACAATTTTATAATCTATATTTTTGAAAATAAACATATTCATTATGATGGGGACATTGAAATTTAGATTGGATAAATTTTTGGTATTTTTCTGACAATGCTTATTTTTTAATGAATAGTGAAAAATACTGCATTTTACATCAAAACTGATTTTTCATTTAATTTAATTATATGGTTAGATTATATTTTTAATTATTCTTAATGTTTAATCGCAATATATTTTTACCATTTAATACAATGGTGGTCATTAGGATTAATTTCACTTTGAAATTGGTCATAAACTATTGCCAAACATTTCATAGATATTGTTTCAAAAAAACCCGCTATTTGTTTTGACAACGAGAATTATTTTTAAATCAATTATTGCAATTTATGTGTTTGGAATTTTGTAAAATGGATTACATATTTGGAATCAGAAGGTAAAAATTATGTAATTATGACTCTTTTGTTTTTGGACATTATGAATAGTAACGACAGTAATTATCTTTAATTATGTTGATTAATGAGTAATCGGGTAGTTAAGGATAATAAAATAATATCATAATAATAAAAATGACACCAAAATGTTTCCTAAGGATACTGGTTGTCTCATAGACGACCATGGGATGCCTTGTGCCAAAATTGAGGGCCCCATGAAATCACTTTTGTGAGAAAGTGACTTTTTATCTTTTTATTTTTTAAAGAACGTTAAATGTAACAAAGAATGTATCACCTAAGTAATTTTTTTTAATTTTGACTAAATAAATGATCCTTTGGACTATAAATATTCATTGGAAAGCTAAAAATATTTTCTACATCATAGTATTTTTTTTATAATTTTTAGAAATTAAATAAATTAAATTATTTATGACATCATGATGATGCAGCGATTACCAAATTAATAAAGGATTTAAATAAAATGAAATGATAATGTAAAATCTATGACCTACACATGTCCAAATCCTATTGGATGGGCGTATTTCAAACCCTTAACACCTTACCCTCTAATTATATCAATATGGGACCTTTTGAATCTGAATATCATTTTCAAAGAAAGTAACATTTTTTTACTTTCCAAGAGTGCCCCTCCTATCCTCTTATAAAAGGCCCCCACCTCTACCTCCTTACCCACACATCCAAAGCCTTTGGCTCGGCCAACCCCTGCCCATTTTGTCTCTCCACTTCCCTCTATTGCTCCTTGAAGCCTCACTTTGGGCAGAAGTCTTCCCAAGGAAGCCTTTGAGCTCAAAACATATGGAGTTACCCGATTTTAAGGTAATGTATTCACTTGAGTCCTTTTGTTTTATTTTGCTTCTCCAACCCCCTAAAATCTTTTTATTCATTTCTTTTGTAAAAACTCCAGTATCTTCAATATACTAGTATGTTCTTATAAGAAGGATTAGAGCTACACTTACACACACCTACATCTAATGGTTAAAGAACATACTGTTTCCGTGGATGGTGAATTTATGCCTCCCTGAACGATGATTGTTCAACATTCTTTTAACACCTTCAAAGGTGTCAATTATGATGACACTATATTTATATAAGATATATAATATGTTTATGTTTTCCTTAAAATTATGAATTTTTCATTTTGGTCATACTTTTATGGTTTCCATGATGGGTAAACACGATATCTTCATTTAAGGAAGTGCCGACTACCGCCCCCTCAAAGTGATCTGATTCATTAAATACCATATATGGGACGTATAAAGGATGGAGTTATGATATTATATATGATAATACACTGGAATTATAATATACCTTTATATAATTATGATTCCATTCTATCAAATATGAAATAGAAATGAAAGTAGCGCTCATGCGTACGTACAACTTACCGTCTTCAGGAACGATGCATTTCATTTCTTACCTATAAATGATTATGTAATATTATAAATGCATGAATGTACTGGATATATATGACATATATGATATCTAAATCATGAATACCATTCTGGATATAATGGATACATGAACAACTTGTAATTATAAAGGGCTTACTTTTGACTCAAGTACCAATGATCGTTAAAACGACCGTTATTAACTTAAATAATTACATAGTGTTCCTGACATGGAAATAAGTGATAAAAAAGGAATAATGAACATGAAAAAGTTTCTTAAACAAGTATAAATTAACTCCAGTTTATTATTCAGGACATTAAAGAATTATCGAGTCAAGTCGGACCCGAGGTATGAGACATCGTCTCAATCTCCTTTCATTGAGGCATATTTTGTTTTATACTCAACCTTCTTTTATACTGTGTATAAACCCCATTGACTTTTACATTTATCCAAAAGGAATCCTTTTTTATACGAAGTGTTTTACTAAACGACAAAGGGAATTTTTTGTCGTACGTATGCGGCGACAATGACTTCTCCACCACCGTGACCATTATTTGAGTTTCGGCTTGCTCTACAAGCCATACCTTCTTTTTAAA
Source organism: Viscum album (assembly GCA_963277665.1). Classification (NCBI taxonomy): domain Eukaryota; kingdom Viridiplantae; phylum Streptophyta; class Magnoliopsida; order Santalales; family Viscaceae; genus Viscum; species Viscum album. Next base: position 854,869,442 of record OY728123.1, on the reverse strand, counting down.
AGAAAAATAAATACCATATTTTACTTTTCTTTTATTTTGGTATTGAAAATGGTTTTCATAATGTTTTTATATCAATGTTTTGTATTGATATCTTATGATTTAAAGGTGGAAATGTTATGTTTCCTTTATGAATGTTTTATGTGATACGATTATGTTGAGGTTCTTGGGCATTATTATGAAGACGGGTGGTTCCGTGATAAACTAAGGGTAGGTGAGCCCGATATAGCTCTCCAATGCATTGGGTAACGCGAAGGAGTGAAACATTAAGGTTTCTTTGAAGGGTTTTAAGGAATATACTGTGATGGGTATTCCAAACGTAACCAAGAGGGTTACTCCCTACGTAAGAATGTTATGAATGCCTCAAGTTACCTTTATGTCCTATGATTTCTATGATTTATTCATGATTTGATGAGGTATGTTAAAGTGCTTATGTTTTATGGGTAAATTATGATTTCATTCTTATGTATATATGAACTCATGTTTCCTATCAATATTTTTATATATAACCCATACTGAGCTTTTTTATGCTCATCCCAAGTCTTTTTTGAAATGTTTTTCACAGGTCAAGGGAAAGGTACATGATATGATGATAGTGTCAAGGAAGTGTCAAGAAAGAATCCATGTTATATTTTAAATATGTTCCATTGATGGGAGAAAATGAATACTATCTTTGTGTAACCACTTTGTTTAAATATGGAATGTAATGCAAGTTTTATGATCTAATTATCTAAAACTCTAAACCCAAAAAGATCCTCAATGTGTAATCTTGTAATAACTCAAGATTAAGTATGGTTTAAGGCTGGGGCCTTATACTATGTGCTACGATGATATTCTCAAATAATGTTATTTAGTTTTATAACATAATATGATGGTACAAATAATAAATATCCATTCAAGTTTGAGTACTCATAAGAAGATGAGGATTCTTCTCATGATGTTCTCACTTGGTAATCTATATGATTAAAGACTATATGAACATACCTACAATTAAGAATTCTTCATATATCAGTGTCATTTGATATTCCTATCTATAATTTTGTCTAATGGTCCTTTGAACTTAATATTTCTATTACTTCCTGTTACATCATTCCTATGGAGATGTATTTCATAATCCATGATGATAATAGTTTATGGAGAAGTTGGATACATTGGGTGTCTCATGAGTTACCTGACATTAATTCATTAGCTGAGGTATTAGTTTTCTCCCATCCATATTTAGGGGAGTAGATATCTTCCCTCATTTATTGAAATATAATAGTCCCATTAAACTAGATGATCATGGTGTAATGATGTGTTTATTACATATCATCAAAGAAAGTCATATCAAGCATATATGATTGGGACGCAGATATGAAACCTTTTTGATGAGATATTATGATAAAGGGATTGTATTATAGTGTAATATTTCTTCTGTGGATGTTGATTTTTGATATTATGTTGAGTCTCTTAGGTTCCTGGAACCAGTTTGAGATAGTTATCATGGACCTTAGACATGCTCACCAAATGCCATCAAGAAACAAAATCAAAACAGTTAATATCTATGTGTATCCATTGATGTCAATTACATTTTATTTAACATTAATTTATGTAATAAATAATATTATCAAGTCTAAGGAATAATTTTATTCATGGTATATTGAAAAAATATATTTAATAAATACATATTTTCCAGCTTATGAATAATATATTCATTTTATTTATTTAATATATTAATAAATATTTATTATCTATATTGTAAAAAAATATTTATTTTTGAATAAAATATATATTCAGTTGTCATATAAATTTTAGAGTATTTTTAATGTATGAAAAATGAGTCTGTTGACTAGTATTAATTTACAAGGCCACTATATAATATTCATTACTACAATAGTTGGCACACCCACAAAATAATAATAAGAAATTTATAATTAATATTATTTGGAATGGGGGTTATTAGAGGTAATTAATGTTATTTAATTTATATAATTCAATAAAATTAAATTTTATCATAAATACTAACTATATATATAGAATTCTAAATTTATTGTGTAGAGAATCCAAAAAACTGAGAATATAGAATAATTTCACATAACTATTTTAGTCACAAATCCTACTTCCCACTCCCTCTGAAGAACAAGATGAGAAAGATATATTTCTTCATGAACAAACAACATGTGATCAATAATGAATAACTCATTAAATTCAATACTCTACACGAGCACCCAATGATTGTGTGGTGTTTCTCAGAGATCATAGGAGAATGTGTGGATCAATGATTAAGGTATTCTACCATTAGATCCTCACAATGAAAAAATTGTATTCTAAATGTGTCATCTCAGATGATCAAAACTCACAAGTGAAGAATGTTTCTAATCGTAGGTATTTATTTCATGAAATTTTTAATTAATAAATTTTAGTTTAGAAATGAAATATTCTCACTATCTAATTTGATAAATGATCAATTAAAGAAAATTAAAAATATCCCCCACCTTCTCAAACTTCCACAATGCATAGAACCAATATAGAGAGGGTATAGAAGGAATTTTTTTGATAACATTGAATATTTTGATATTTTAATGTGAGATCATATTAACATGTATGGATACCATCATAGGTATATCATGATGTTATTGTATTATACACCCCATTTGAAGGATTTAGGTTCTAAATTTTTTGGCTAGATTGATTATGTTTTAAGAGATGTTCTTTTATGTTTATGTATTTATAAGCAGTAGGTTGAAATTGATTATTATTTATGAAGGAAGTAGTATTGATGTTTAAAATATAAATAGGATCACCTATATGTTAGGTGAGAACTCATTACATCAAAAAAGTGTGGGGGGCATGAACCGACAAGTAAAAGATGATAAGGTTTTTCATGCCTACTAGTAGCATACATGAATTCTTAGTTAGTATTAAATTTATACATGTAAATATTATGTTAATGTTAGAAAAATATTTTATTTTATTGTAGGAATATCTATTGATTTATCTCGAAAGAATATAAGGTAACACACTTATAATTATTGGTTTCTAATATAATGAAGAAATTATTGATCAATTTTAAGGATAGTTACTTATGGAATAAATTTGTTGGATCCTTGGGTATTACTATAGAAATTATTATATTAACCTATAAATGATTATTCAATTTTTAAATTATCTGACCCTGTGGTAACCCCCTTGGTTTTGGATAAAGACTGATGTAATATCTTTTTTATCCCATTTATGGTTATGTGTTAATTAAAATTTTATTTTAGTGCCTTGGGTGTGAAAAAATAACCTCGAATACACATCATATTGAGAAAATTATATGGTTGTGGTTTATATTGGTTACTTGTTAGAATTTTTCATTTCAAGTAAGTATATTTCATTTTTTTCTTAGTCTAGATAGGCATTTAATCTTTCAACATTAGTAAAATGGTATTGAAATAAAATTTTACCATATTTACATCATTTTTAGTTATCAATGTCATTTTCCAAACCTATTTGGATGGATGTATTATTTTCATTAAAATCCACTTGAATACACTATATATGAATCTTTATTAGTCTATGAGATTTATTTTTCCCTTTTAAATCAATCATTTAATTTTGATAAAATTTTCTCCGTATGTGGAATCCTTATTATCAATAACAACAGGTGACATGTATGTTTCCCACATTTCATTTTTAATGAAATTTGTGTTTTCATCATTTGTAAAATTTGTGTTTCTATAAAGGAATTATTAAAAATTGTAATTCCTATGATAATTAAGAAACTTTTATTGTGGGAAATTCATTTTAATGCGGTAGGATATAACATCCTATAATTTTATGAAATATACACTTTCATATTAATTTAAATTTTTGATAACATGAGTTATTAGAAATGTATAGTTTATTTTGCATTATATATAACACCATGGTTTTCTATAATTACATAAAACATCGATTTTCATTAATAAATTATGTTAAATGTGAGGACAAGCCTTATTGAAAAATAATATAATATAAATACTATTATCTAACATGAAACTGATCACCTAGTTGTTGGGATAATGGGAATGAATAAGAGTAAGTAAATTATGAAAATATGGTTTACACATATTTGAAAAAACAATTCAATGGTTACCAATTACTTATAATTTAAATTAAATATATATTGAATAGAATAAAAGTTTATTTCTAAAAAACTATTTTTATTCTCCAAAAGCATATTTTCATAATAATGTAATGTAATTAATAATATTTAATGATATTAACTATATATATATATATAATATGAAATAAAATATTTTAACATTAATATAAATTTTTTTTGGCATAAGATTATTTGAAATCAAATTTTACGCATAAAATATTAGTAATACTTCCAAATACTATTTAATAGCATTTTAATGGTGAACTTGTTTTAATTTTTTTTTAATATTTTATAAATTTTATTTTGACAAATAAAACAAAATTTTTAATGTGGGATTTATAAATTTGATTAGGGATATATTTTGGAAATTTTCTATGATGTTTTATTTTTTTGATGAATAGTGTTAAATACTTGATTCTAATTGAAAACTTATTTTTCATATAAATAATTTATAATGATAAATATTATTTAGATTTAATTTTAAAGTAAATTAAATTTATTTTAATCCAATTTAAATCATTTTAATCACTTTCACAATGCAAATGGATTAAAAACATTACAAACTGTTTGAAATTTTGACTTTATAACATGTTATATCTTCCATTCCATTGATTTAGATTAAATTAATTTATTTCACTTAGATGATTCTAAATTAAAAAATGGAATATATTTTTATTATAATTATAATTTACAATATTAAATATTTTAAACTTGGATTTTTACCAAATTTATTTCGGGAAATAAATAATGTCAATCAAGATATTTATAATAAATAAGTTTACAAAGGGACTTATCATTAAACCTATAGGGAAAAAAACTATAAACAGGTACAGAACACATTGTTTGTCCATATTTAGACCCTTAAACCTCTATTAATTGTTTTCTATAATGTAATCACTTTTAAAGGAAAAACATGGGACTACCCAACATCGTTTAAAAAATATAAAATGTTTCCTCTCCCTCACTTAAAAAACGACTCACTCTATCCTATACAATTGAAACCTTAAAAACAAATTTTCCACCATTAAATTCCGAAATTTTTCCCCAAATTGTTTCCTATAATCATATATTAATTAAAATGGTCATATTTACGCCCATGTATGTCCTTTACTGAAAACCAAAAGGAGTTACCCAAAGAAGTGGTAGCATTCCTAAACAAGTAATTTTTTTCCTTAATTCTTAAACCCCTTCAATTAATATAATATACTGAATATATAATAAACCATGTATCTTCAACATATTGAGAGTTTTTTTCATTTATTTAATACTAATAACTTCAAAATCTTCTATAAGACCCTAGACTATAACATTTAATAATATTGAGTTAAATCAAGTATTCACATTGAGGATCTTTTCGGGTTTTTAGATTTATAGAATTAGGATATAACTATTACATAGTAGTTAAAATTTTACAATGTAGACACTTATACTCAGTCAACATTTTTCCAAAAAATGAAACACATTAAAATAAATAATGATTTATTTTTATTGATAAAATTATTCATAACATTCTTATTGAATTATTTTTTTCATTTACCTATCCTTATACCTTGTGAAAAACATTTCTAAAACTAAAGATGAGCCCAAAAATATCACTCATGGAAATATAAAATATGGAAATAATATGTTATTCCATGAATACATATAAAACCAAGAAATCATAATTTTCACACCTAAAATAGAATGTAATTAACATTTTTCATGAAATCAATGTATTCATTAAAAACTCAAGAATCGTATATCATAATGGAAAAATAGTTAATCCATATCATACATACATTTTTGAAAATTAGATACATATGGGGTAACCTTCATGGACAAAACTGGAATACCCATCAATCTATATTCCAAAAATCTATTAGGAGAAACATTTTCATTAACATTTTTGTCATTACCTATCTAATTGAAGAGCTATAATGCTCTCAACCACCTTTAGTTTACCAAGGAACCACCCATATACATTTGAAAATACATAAAACCATAACATAATCATTACAAATTAACAGGTATAATGGAAAAATAACATTTACACATTAGTATAAAATGATATCAATTCCAGATATTGAAATAATCAGTCCCTTATCCAAACCATTTTCAAAACCAAAGTAAATGTAATTGGTATATAGTATTTATTTACATTTATTAAAAAATGTAATTCTTATAGCGGAAGCCAAATATCATATAATCGTCATGGTAGTGGAAAATTCAATATCACAACATACGTTTATGAAACATTAATTTTTTCATTTATTAAAATTATTCCAATTAAAAGATTCCTTTAGAAATCATTTTATTGAAATTAAAATTCATTGGGGTGTAGTATAGAATGTATAATAAAAAGTTGTTTATATTATCGAATCATTCTTTGATGAACGTAGATTGAGACAAAGTCCCTTACATTGAGTCTCACACATCACATAAAATCATTTTAATTATAAATAACAAAAATTGGTTAATTTATAATTTCTTGAGATAATTTTTTTCAAATTTATTATTCCTTTTATATGACTCATTAATGTTCTATAAAAATTACCTAATTATTTATGTTCATATTGGATTTTTTATCAATATTCAGTAATTTAGTCGAAATTAAACTTGTTATAATTAAAATTGTCTATTTAGCAATATTTACTTAATCACCAAAAAAAGTATTCATGAAAAAATAATAACTTATAGAAATTTAACATACTTTTAAATCAAACCATTAATTATGGTTATGAAAAATGAAAATTTCATAATCAGGGATATAATAGGTCATACGTACGCATGTGTAAAATTTTCCATTAATTGATCCATATCGAAATAAGTTCATTATTAATTTATATTTTGATAACTATAATAAAATTATAATTATAATAATTACCATTTAAATATACGTATACATATCATTCAAGTTATGTGGTGCCAAAAAACGATTCTTATCGTTTCGTGGATGTGATAGTCCACACCTACGCACAAATGAAATTATCGTTTTTATGTCCCAAGAAGGTAAGGAAATAATTTAAATTCTAATATTTAAAATTATAAATATGTCATGAATATCATATATAAACACTTTATCCTTCATCATAACTAGTCTTGATAGATGTTAATGAAAAAATGAACTATATTGGTTCGCGAGGCAGTAGTCCATGGGACACACTAACGAAATGATGATTTACCATTTGATTAAATTGGAGATGGATTTGGGTGATGGAATTTACATAATAACATATAATTATATACATGATACTATATTTATTAATTAATCATGTTTGGAGGATATTTTATGGATGTGGATGTTGAAGTAAAAAAAAGAAACAATGATTGATACCTCTTCTTCAGTTGATCGCCTTTGAAGGAAAACATGAAACCAATATGAATTGGGTTGTACTTAAAGTATAGACTAATGAAAGTGGGTAGGGATTATAGGAAATTGTTTTGGTAATATATTGTCCAAACCTAATGGTTTTTTAAATGAGTGTATTAGTGAAGAATGTGTAACTCTTTATAGGAGAGGGGACGTGAACCCATAGAAACACTTAAAATATTAAATTAATATATATAAATTTTTCATAAAAATGACTAAAACCTAAGATATGTTAATGTTATGATAAATAATGGTCTAAATCTTTAAATAAATGAACATTTAGTCTTGTATTTATTTCCTTTTAATGCATATATTTCTATTTTACCTTTAATTATTTTCTTTGATTTTTAAATATTGTAACTACATTTTAAATAATAAGATGATATAAATTTTATTTATATTGGATAAATTACCAATAATTGGCCACTTAATAAACTTTTTGATCATATAATATTCACTTTGAAATTTTAAAATATTTTTAGTATTTATATATAACTTATAATATTATTATTGATATTAAATATAAATATGGTAAAATTTTAAACTATTTATTTCATTGAATTTCAATAAAATAAAAAATGAGATATACCATCGAGATAATCTATTTAAGAGACTTGTAACATATCATAGCATCTTATAGATTTTTTTGATGACATAAATTAAGTCAAATATTATTTATTTTAATATTTTTAATATCACTTATTTGATCCTCAATTATTAATGAAATCACAATATCATTAAGTTCAATAATTAAATTTAATTACTTAATATACTAAAATTATAAATAAAATAAAATGACATAGGTAATATTTTTATCTTTTTATCTACAATTTATAGCTAAATTAAACACTTATATATCCCCATATTAAATTTTTTTACTAATAAGAGACATTTTGATGATATTTTTTCCTTTAATTTAAATTAAATGTTATAAATGTCTTAATCTCACAGATGTATCTTCCAAAGGCAAAACATTCTCCCCGTGGATTTTTTTTGGTCAGAGACTACTCATCAAAATGGTTAGGATATGTTTTAAGGTATATTTTTGTTATTAAAATATTAGTTTATCTCTTATTAAACTGATTTACCCATTAATTGTTGTAAATAAAATAATAATATTACTATTCATCAAGAATTATTCTTATCATATGAGATAATATTTTTTATACAGAATAAATCCATGTATATCCGTTTTATTAAATTCAATTCACAACATTGATTAAAATTAATTTATTGTTAATCCCATTGATGGATTTAGTAAAGTGGTTTTTAAAAAACCTAAACCATTAAAAGATTTATATGTGTTTATATGCAATTAAATTGTGAAATTACATACAATGGCCGAGATTGGATTAAATGATTAAAACTAAATTTAATTATACCATAAAAACATGTAAAAGGAAAATATTACAATATAAGTATATTAGAAAAAAAAGTCATTATTAAATTAATAATTTTGTATTTTTTCACTATTCAATATGAAATAAATTTTACCAGAAAAATACAAACAATTTATTCGAACTAAATGTTGATATTTTGTATCCTAATAAGAAGTATATTCTTTCAAATAGAACATATCAAAGTGAAAAAATCTAGATATAAAAATGGTTCACCAACAAAATAAGGTAAAACTACATTTTAAAAATATTATAGTGTTATATGCTTAAAATTGGATTTATTATCATTCTAATACTCTAATATTTATTATATAAAAGTAACAAAAAAATAATTTCATCTAAAAAAATGTAGTTTTTTATATTTATTCCTTCCAAAATATAGCTAGGTGTTCGCTTGAAATTAAAATTAAAATATTAATAATGTATTATATTTCGGTATATCTATATCTTGTGTGAAACATTGGATTTTAGAGAAACCCATTATTTCTTGTAAGATATGCTATCAGACATAGTGTCCCTATTAATGTAAAATTAATATCTACTAAATAAATATTTATAAACATGAAAAATTATTATTCTATAATTACCCAAGAGGATATATCCTTCCAGCCATTTCGAAATTGAGTCCTCGGAATTTTAAATTTTGTCTCAGTAATTAAGATTTGACTTTTCAAAATTACTTCATTTAAATCTCACTTCTGAAAAAGAGTCAATTAATGTTCCACTTTAATAGAAATAATGCGATGCATAAAGGTCCCCCGATATAATATAAACATGGATTCTATGTATGAAAAAACAAATTTGGAAGAAAAATATACCATCTGGTTCCGATTGAGAGTGATAGAGAACAAGATTAGAAGATAGATAAAAATTAGAAAATAAAATAATTATGCTGGATTAAATGGTCATTGATTTCATTGTAGTAATTGTAAATTTAAAAAGGGTTGGTTTTATTATTCTTTTTATAATTGTTGGGTAATTCATTTACTAAAATGAATAAGATCATTACGAAATTTACATAGTTGAAAAGTATAATTTCATCTACTAATAGAATTCCACTATAAAATAATATTTTTTTTCTAAATGATGAGTATTTCAGTGGAATTGTTTCACATTGGAATAACTATAATTCACTTCTAGAGAATCACATAATCCAAAAATATTAAATATATCTTCATCATTTCTTGAAACATGAACCAAAAAAATAAATTTATGATTAAATAAAATAATTCCCTAAATAAAATATACTTTAAAATAAATACCACTTTTAATCTCCAAAATTCATCTGTAATACCCAACAATCATCATTGGCCGTTCAAAAAATAACTATCCTTCAAATACCCTAAAATAATTCAAACTATGACTGAAACCCATAATTAAGATGAATTTGATCATATATTGTTTAGGATAAATTTTAACATTTACCTCCAAATATCATATTCCACTCTTAATGTCTTATACTGAAACGTAATAAACCAAATCACATATTCTCTAAGATATGTTAAAAATTTCCAAAAAAAACCCAAATTTCAATATATTTATAATTAAATTCATATATTATCCAAAATATAAATTAACTGTTTCCCCTAAATTAAAATCCCATAGAATTAAATTTAAATTAATCATAAAATATTCCCATTGTAATGAACATATTCTAAAATAACATTTATCACATTATTCCAAAATAATTTTACGATACTGAGGATATCCTTTTAAAAAAACAAAAGTTTCAAAAAATCACCTTATTCTTATTCCATCAACATGTTTAACATAAATGAAATATCATACTAACATGGGACTTCATGTAGGAATGTAGTAGGAGATAAATCATTATTTTCACTTCAGTTGTCAGATTCGATTTCGACAAATTTGTCTGGAGTGAAGGGATGTCACCCATCTTGTGGGTTTTTCTTTTCAAAAATTATTCAATTTTATAACATTCTCAAAATGAGAAAAAATCCTCAAAATAACCATAAGATGTTTTATCCTCTATTTTTATGTCTTAACATTCATTTCGAAACCCAAAATATAATAACACATAATAAACTCTAAATTAAATATCATATATTCCCTAAAGGTTATTCATTCCTCATTAAAAATGTCCATAAAAGAAAATATTATTCTTACTAAAATAACATTATCACAACACAAATTTCATGTTTACACATACTATAAAAAGTCTTCCAAAGTAATCCCCGCATCAAAAGAGAATTAATAATTTTAAAAGTTTCATCATCTATAGATCTAACAGAACTCTAAAATACCATATATGTAGAAATCTAAACAATTCATCATTGTTCATGTTCCCTTAACAACAATTTTCATTCATATTTATTAATACTTATTTCCTACAAAAATCCTGAGTCATATCTTATGATTTAATAAAGTCAAAACAAGAGACCAGAAAATACTTCGTACATTTCATTTTTCATTTTCAATTTCCACTTCCTTAATTAGAATAGCAAAAGTTATTGATAAAAATATATTGTTGTGGTATTGTTGATCACATTCCCAATAATTCTTAATAGGACTTCTATTTCCATAATGACCATATGCCCCACAATTATATCCTTCAATTGATAACTCAGATTTCACTTCTTTCCCTATACTAGAGTCAACTGAATGCTTCCTTTTTTACATGGAAGGTCATTTCTTTATTACCTACATTACCACAACAATAACTACATCTAATCCCATTAAATAATTTTACTTTGTGTTCATTTCTACATCCTTGAAGAATCTGTTGATGAATATTATTACATTTATGATCATTATTACTTGGACATCCAAATGAATTCTTTTATCTCATATATGGTACATCAGAAAAAATCACCATGGTTAAATTGGCTAATCATTACTTCTTATATTTAGTTTGTAATAACCAATATAATTCACATTACAGCTCCCATTTCATTTGTTTTCTTATTCATTGAATGAAAATAATTTCCTTCACATCCATTGTAAATTTGGAGCATGATAGATCCATCCATTTACTAAAACAAAAAAGATATTGTGAGTATATCAATAAAAACATCATATGAGGAAGATAAACACTAAGATATACATATTCAAGATATCAAAAAATGATTCAATTTATCTAAAATAATGATGGGTCTTTATATTATATTTACCATTGTGGTTATATATAACTTGTATCTCATACATAAATACCACCATAATATATAATGTTATCTAAACTAACATCTAATATGAACTATAATGCCATAACCTTAAACATTGTGTAATTCTGAGTTAAAATCAAGTATTCTCATTAGGGATCTTTTAGGTTTATATTTTTAGAGAATTTGGACACAACTATTATATAACAACTGAAATATTACAATGTAGACACTTATACTCACTATCTCTATTTTTCACAAAATTAATCTCTTTAAAAAATATGATTTATTTTTCATGAAATATTTTTTCATAAAATTCATCATGAATTATTCATTTATTTTACACATCCTTATACCCAATAATTTTCATTAAAAACTAGAGATTATAAAATAAAATCACAATAAGATAAATATAATATAATGATAGAAAACATTACTCCATAAATAATAATAAACCTATGAAATAATAATTTTCACCCCTAAAACATAATTACTTTAACATACATTATGAAAACATAGGATTTCCAAAAAACTCATAGAAATCATAAATCATAATGGAAACTTGTGGAATCCATATCATACATATATTATAGATTCCACAGCTATATAGGGGGTGAAATTCATTTCTATGTTTGGAATACCCATAACAGTATGTTCCCTAAATATCATAAGATAACCCTTATCATTTAAATCCTTCTCATTACCAAATTCATTAGAGAGATATCACAGACTCACACACACTCGTTTTATCACATAACCACCCATATACATAAGCAATGACCAGGAACCATAACATAATCATAACACATTAAAATAAATAAAGGAAAAAAATAAAATTTCCAAATTGAAATAACAAGATATAATTATAAAATATTGAAATAATCAATCCATTATCAAAACCATTTTGAATAAAAAATAAATTAAAATGGAATATGGTATTTATTTTCCATTTTAAAACATTATGTCTTACAGAAAATGACTAATATCAAATAATTGTAATGGTGGCATAAATTTTTTTCTCATTGTACATTAAATAAACATTCCATTTTTTTATTAAAATTATTCATATAATAAGAGTACTTTTGAAAACCTTATAATTAAATTAAAATTAAATGGTTTTTATTTTACACCCTATAAAAATGATTGTGTATGTTATCGATGTATTCCTCAGTGAAAAAAGACTGAGACAAAGAATTATTCCTTGAGTCCAACTCATCATGTAAAATCCATTCATTCATGAATAATAAGAATTAGAAAATTTATACTTGATTTTGATAATTTTTAATGTTTTTAATTCTTTTTTATCACTTATTACCATGTTATAAAAATTTCATATTGATTTTAGTTCATATCATACGTTTTGTCGATATTCAATACATGAGTCAGAAATGGAATTGTTTTGATTTAAATTCTCCATGTTGTCATAATTCCATCCTCTATAGGATAGTATTTGGAAAATAATCATCCCTTTTATACATTAATGATATTTTTTAAATCAGAATATAAATTATAGTTATTAAAAATGAACAACATTACAATCCTGGAGAAGGTAGACCATATGTATGAATGGGTAATGTCTTCAATTTTTTATTGATCATTATGAAAGTACGATAATTATAATTTTATCTTTAAATAATTATAGTATTTTTTTGAAATCATAGTTATAATAGAAACATACATATATATATAATACATCTTATGTGGTGAATAAAAATGATTCACATCACTTCGTGGAGGTGATATTTTACACGTGCGCAAGAACGCCATTATTTTTTATGTAAACAAATTCTAAGTAAATAATTGATATATTATTAGTTTCTTATGATACATATGTCAATAATATCATATATAAACATTTATCCATCAATATAAACGGCGTTGATAGAGAGTAATGAAAATTGAACTATTTCAGGTCGTGAGGCGGTAGTCCCATGTACACACGAATTAAATGTTTATTTCCCATTTGATAAAATTGGAGATGGATTTTGGTAAGTATATTAAAATAATTGTCTCAGTTTATTTATTATTATATCATTATTATGTCATCAATTTATGAGATGTGATTGATATGGATGATGAAATAAAACAAAAACACCTAAAAAAATACCTCTACTTCAGTTAATCATCATTAAAGAACACCATAACACCTATAAGAAGGGTGTTACAACAAAAATAAGGCCTCAAGAATGTGGGGAGGGATTCTAAGAAGGGTTTTGTATAGATATAGGCCAAACCAAAGGGATCATGAAGTGTGTGTATTTGGAAAAATTGGGTAACTTTTTCTAGGAGTGGGGAGGGGCACCCTTTGAAACTATCAAAATATTAACCCAATATAAATGATTCTTTTGATCAAAATGACTCCAAAATGATATATATAGAAGATAATTTCATAAATTTCTAAATAATATTATCCCATAATTATTATACATGTCTTTATTTTATTTTAAATGTTATATTTTACGTTTACCCAAAATTACACTCTTTTATTTTTAATGGTAACAACATTTTTAATATGAAGATATATAAATCTTATTCATATGGTGTAAATTTCCAAGAACTGGACACATAATTATCTTTTAGAAATTATAAAATTGAAATGATTATTTTAGTTGATCTATAAAGTTTTTAAATTATTTTTAAAATTATTTTTTTTAAAATATCAATTATATCAATTTTTGTACTCTTCATTTCATTGAATATAAATAAAATCCAAAAAATAAATAACTTCAAGAAAATGTTTAATAATCATAAAACACATCATATTCACCTAAATAATTCATTTATAACATAAATTATATAAAATAATATTCATTTTAAAATTTATAATACCACTTTTTTTATTCATTCATTAATAATGAAATTAGTACATCATCATTGTTTCATAATTAAATTTAATTCTTTACCATCTAAATTTTAAAAACCTTATAAAATGATGTTGGAAATAATTTTATAGTTCCAAATAATCTTTATTTTCTAATATATCTCTTTTAAATCCCCATAATAAAGTTGTTTTATTAATAAGAGACATGTTTATGATTCGTTTTACATTAAATTAAATGTTATAAATGTCTTAATCACGTCCAAGTGGATTTCAAAGGCCAAATGTTAGGCCTAAGGGTTGTATTGGTCATCCATAACTCATACAATATGTTTAGGATAAGTTTTAGGGCATTTTTGTATTATTATAATATTATTTTAACACTTATTTATAGTATTTACTATTTATCTATGGTAAATAAAATAAATTAACTATTTAACAAAAAGTATTATGATCCAATTAGACAATTTTATTAAAAATAATTACAACCATTTATGATTTTTTCTAAATTCCATTAAAAAAACTAAGAAAATTTAATTTAATGTTAATCCCCTTAATGGATTTTGGAAACAAGTTTTTAAAAATTAAAAACCCTCAAAAGACTATTGTATGTTTATATCCTATTTAAATGTAAAATAAATCCAATGTCCAAAATTGTATTAAATGATAATGAAATCATCTAATAATAACAAAAAATAATGTTAAAGGACAATTTAATAGTATAAATATTTAGATGAAAAGAAATATTTGATTTAAAATTTATTATTTTTCATTCTTCATTAGAAATTGAATTTTATCAGAAAAATATCCAATATTATACAAATGTATATTTTTATGTCCCTCTTCAAAATAATGAGTTTATATTGTAAAAAATAATATATAAAAGGGAAAAAACGAGATTTAAAATATTTTAACCATTAAAAGGTGCTAAAAATACAATTTCAAAATATTATAGTGTTTTAAGATTAAAATTTGATTTATTATCATTTTATGCCTCTAAAATTTATTAAAAAAAACTAGAAACATTTAACAAACAGGTGTGAAAATTATATATTTTATTCTATTAATTATTTTTAAAATAATTTCTAGGTGTTCAATACTATTTAAAATTATAATCATAATAATATATTATTTTTCTGTATATCTTAGTCTTTTATGCAAATAAGATTTTGATGAAACTCATTATTATGTGTCTGGTACACAATCAGAAAAAGAATCCCTTTTGTTGAAAAAGTATTATATACTCAATTAATATTTATAAATACAAAAACCTATTATTTTATAATTACATGTGACATTATAACTTTATTTAGATGGGATAGCCAATCAATATTCCTCTATACGACAGTCTACCGCGTAGCGAACATATGTCTCTTGTTCTTTCATTACTGCCAATCACGGTTTAAAATGATGATGTAGATACTATTTTTAGTGATATATAATTTATTTATTATGTATTTAATCTTATTTAATTATTATATAACACATTTCTTCACTCTTTCTATTGTTTTAGAATATGATAACAACATTTTTGGGCTTGTGGACTAATGCCTACTCAATGATATGTGATTCGTTCACTCATTAAATGTAATGTAGTAAATATTTGTTTAAAAAAAATATTGATATACATTAAATATAGATTTTATTATTGACATAATTATATTTATTTAAATATAATATATCACATACATTCTTTCATTTCCACTCATTGAAAAGGTGGTAACGATGTTTGTAGACATGTGGACTATCACCTCCTCAAAGTGATTTGATTATTATTATTTCCTAAAAACATCAGCATGAAAGGTTTTTGAAAGAAACATTAAAGAATTATTGAATAATTCTGTTATGATTATTTTTCTAGAGATGTTTAAATAACTACAATGTTGACCAGTAGTCAGCCTACCAATGTCTGTTTTGACACATTACCAAAACATCATTGAAACATATTATGTAAATATAATTGGTTATGTAATTTCATATAAAATTTTAATAATATTAATTAAAATAAAAATGAAAACTAATTTTTTTCACAAAAAATTAAAAAATTATCATAAATTCAATATTCATGAGGATAAAAAACACGCATGATGAAACACATTATTGTTAAGGTGTTTTCTCACCCAACTTTGTTTCAATGACATATATGCCACATTTACAACTTATTCGTTGTTTGGTTTATAAAATTCACAATAATATATTATATGATTCATAAAATTAAATTTTTGTGGTTTAAATATTAATTTAAGGATTTTTCAATCAATGGGATTATAGTTTCAATGATAGCAAATATGTAATTGATTTTTGCAACAATTTTATTTCTATCAGATGATTATTACCTATCTTCCTTCCTAGGGTGTAATTATTTCTCAATTAAAATTTTATATCATTAATCTTATTATTTTTCATGATATTATGTTTTTAATTTAAATTTACACCTTCAATGGGAATACAATTCACTGCTACCAAAGTTGTAAAATTTGTTTCTTATAATCTCATCGTTTATCAAGATTGTTTGTGATTATGTTTATGATGATAATTCTTTGGACCCATGTCTCACTAAAATCACGAATTTATTAATGTTATGGTTATTCATGATCCTTTTCATGTAATAGAACCATTTTTACCCTCTTTTTAAATTAAAATGTTTTTGAAAATAGTTTTAAGAAAATATGACTCCATTTATCTATTCGGTCAGATACCTCTATTCATTCAAAACTATGATTTCTAAAAAAGTTTTTAAAAAATGATTAAAAAAGTTGGTTTTTCAAATAAAATGGTGAAATTTAAATTTTTATTTCATGAATTACATTTTAAAAATCTTCATTTATAATCATTGAATGGTATGTTCATATAATATAATATTTTAAATGTTTTATGTTTTAATTTTTTTTTAAATGAATAATTTATTTTCCTTAGTATAGTTTTTTTTGAAATTTTATTGGTATATACATTGATAAAAGTTAAAAAAACACAATTTATAATTATCCACCATTGGGTATATTTTTATAGAATCCATCCTCATTTATTTTTGGATTTGGTAAAATTGTTTCCAATAGAGAGTTATGAAAACCATTTCCATTCAACTGGATATTCATGTTTCATGGGGATTGTTATGGAACCCTTTTTTTCACAGGTTAAATACTTTTCAATTTCATTTTTATAGTAATCTATTATTTTCAATGGGTTGATAAATTTAGGAAATGGATAGTTCTTGTTCCTATATGTTTATGATGAAATGAAAGATTTTATGTGTTATGTTTATGCAATGGTACATGGAAATTTAAAATGTGGATGCATTATAAAACAATGATAGGTTGTTTGGGATAAAATAATTATGGGTGGTTCTATGATAAAAAAATTGTTAGGCGGTCCATGAATTCCCTCATATTCATTCACTATAGAATTTAACGACATGGTTATTCTATAGAAATGAATGATTGTAAGAATGTAGTGGAAATAATGTCCCCGGTTTTTTTTATGTTTTCATTATGATTTTTATGGGTTTATAACATTTCTCATGATATATGTGGATATCACATGGATCATTATTATACATTTTAATGGCTCTTCTCTATTCTATGTATTCCAATATTAGGATCCATGTATTGATGTTTATGATTTTTTATAATTCGTTCATGAATAATTATTAAGAAATAATAACATTATACATTCTTTTAATAATTGATTAATTTCAATTTTTAGTGACTCTATTTGCCATTAATGTGGATTTTAGCTCACCCTTCACTTGTTTCCTTTAACCCATGTTATATAGAATTAGATAGACTGGTTTATGTCTATAATGGATTTCCCAAAAATTATTTAAATGAAAAAATGTGAAATATAAAAATATTGGTTAAATGGGAGAAATGTTCAGTTGCTGGATATGTAACTGTTTATAGTGTATTTTATTGTATTCTCTAAAATTATTAAGCTAAATGATCCTAGATAATGTATGTGATCTGATTTTTCCTTATATTTTATATGGTTTGGATGGAAAATTTTGGGTTAAACATATCATCATCATAGGTGAAAAATGTTATGTTATAAATTTTAGTATAGGGTAAGAGATTCTGGGTCCTTTCACATTTCAATAAGTGAATATATAATTTTAAAATTTTTATTTTCATTTTAAACTCATATTTTTAATTTTTTGAATTTCATTTATTTCTTTAATAAAAAGAATTATTTAAATACATTATACATTTAACATTAAATTTTTTCTTATTTTATAGAAATTTAATATAACCAAATAGATTTTAGATTTAGAACAATTTGTTTTTTATTATATAATATGTTAAATTTGATGTTTGGTATAAAATGATAAATTACCTAGGTAAATCATGTTACTGATGGGAAAATAAAAATTTTAGTGACAAGTAATAAATATATCAATTGGAAACCATAATAAAAATGGTTTAAATTTTTTGTAATGTGAAGAAACCTTTTATCATGTAATACCTAATAATTCTCAATTATTAATCCATTTTACTTTATATTCACATTTCATTGTTGATTCATTTTTTTTGTTTTTAATAGACTATTGTGTTTCACTTATTAAAGGTGAACTACATTCCTCGCTTTCCATTACACCAAAACACCCTATGTTCATACCAAAATCTGCTCAAAACATTCATAAATACTCATATAATACTTCTATAGGTTTATTTATTTTCATAATTCCATCCTTTAGTGGTATAACCCCCTTTTCAAATATGATTCCTCATCTATTGAGGAATATATTTCTCAATGATTATTCATCCTTTCCTAATAATTATTTTCATTTCATCATTCTAAAATTTAATTCACCATCAAAAAATTATAAATTATGTATTTTTGTAGTACTATAATTTTATTTTAAATATATATAATTTTTATCTATCCTTACCATAGTTTAGAAAATAAAAGTGTAAACAACTACTGTTTGTGTCTGAACTGCTACTACAAAAAATATCATTTTAATTTTCCTTATCAACATTAATAGACTACTGTTGATTAATAATTCAGTAATTGATTATGATGTAAGGAAATTTTTCTATATTTGAAATGATAAAACATATTATATATTTCTATTATTTTATATAAAATGATCTATCAAACCATCCATATGTGTGGGCTACCACCTTAATCAGATGATCAGTCTGTGTATTTTTCATCATGGAATTACATGAATGGTTATGAGAGTTGGTTTAATTGATAAATATTTTTTTATGTCACTAAGGTTTTGGTGTGAAGTATAATATGTCATATTAATTTTAATGTCGATAAATGATTATTTATAATTCAATAATTTAAAGCATATGTTGAAAAAGAAAACCATTAAATCAAATTATTTTACATTTTCACATCAATTACATTTTCTTATGAATACCTTTTTTATTATAAAAAATCATACTAATAAACGCTAAATGATTATATTAGGATATTATTATGATGATATTTAAACTAAATCAACTCATAATTTTAATGGCGCAAACTTTGGATATTTACATTGATATAAATCTTGTTGTATATTTTCTTAGAGGAGGTCCCAAGGAGTATGGAGGTGTTTAGGAGGAAATATTAGTTGTGTTTTAGAGCCTAAAAGTAGCTCCTAACTATATCCCTTAATGGTAGCTACAGACTATAGCTCCATATTGTAGAATAATATGAATATATGTATCTAGTGATGGTAGATTATATTATTTGATCATAATAGTAGAAAACATAGTTTGTAGGTATCTCTAAACATTAGATCCAGATGATAGCTCATGATGGTATAAGACATAGTCTTTCGGCAGCATGTGGATGTATCTTCTGACAATAGCTCCTATCAAAAACTCTGGATGATTGATGTATTAGTCTAGCAGGAAATCCTAATGGTATCTCTTGATTATATCTCCAGATGTTTGCAAACATATTTTGGTGGAATCCTATGGAGGTATCTTTTAATGGTAACATTTGGTGGTAGCTTCAGGCGATATCATTTAATGGAATCTACTTATAGTAGCTCTAGCATGTACCTCTTTATGGGATATCTTAACATTAGATTCTTCCAGTAACACGTGGTACTATCATGTTCCATTTTTTCCCGAATTTTTAGTTTTTCCATTTTATATTCATTTTGTGTAAAATCATTTTAATTACATAATTAAGGGAATTACAATTTATTTAAAAATAATATATTTCTATATTTTATTTATTATATGTAGGAATATTTCACAAGTGTCATCTACATCGAATTTAATGATATCCACTATAATAGTCAATTAGAATAATATATGTGATCAAAAATCAAAAACATTTCATATCTATTGATTTTAATAGAATATTTATTCCATCATTAATTCTAAACTACATTCTATTAACAGTAGTGGTTTCAATTCCATTACCTTGTTTTCATGGTATGTAATTTTTCTATTTTTATTTACTCCTATATTTTTTATATCATCCGTGTGAACCTCATTTTTTAGTGTAGTGAATCATTTGAAGATTTATTCTTCGACGTATGGATTTTAATTTTCTTCTCTTAATGTGTGTCATGTGGGGATGGTTTCTTTTCTTATTCATTGAAATAATGGTTTCCTCCAAAAATAAAATGATAATTGATTTTGGATAATGAGTTTGAAATGGGTAGCATAATGTGATCAATGAATATTTTTTTAAGGTATTAATATTGACATTGTGAATTGTATAGTCTGAATTCCCAAAGAAAATCATGGTCATTGGGGTCTGTAGTTGTGGTGATTGGAAAAATGTTTTGTAAGTTTTCTCTGTGTTTTTACAGTATCACATTAAAATATATTTGGTTAATTACATATATCTACATAAGGATATATTATACACAATATTATATGTATTTATTCATAATTACCATAAATAATGAATTGCTATTGATAATAAAATTGTATTCAAAATATTAACGTGATTTTATTGGTTTAATATGGAATGGGTTTATCTATGTGGTTACGATGTTTGGATTGTTTTTAACATTTGGTGTATGGGATGTTATTTTTTGGTGGATCAAATAGGGTTCTATGAAATGAGGTGTGGATGGTGATGGACTGTTGTGGTTGTGTGGATGTGCAGTGGGTCTGTGAATGTTGTTGAGATGTTCCATGAAGAGGAATGTGGTGTTATTGGGTGAGAGTTTTGGTAAGAGTACGGGTTGTATGCTATGTTGGAATTATTTTTTTTCGTTGTTGTGTGCATTATTGTGTGGTGTATATTTTGGTAGTTCTAGATAAGAGTGAAATGTAAAATGATTAATATTAAATAGCAATTTCATGGGATGATAATTAATAACGAACACTTTAAATTGGTTTTGTGGTTAAATGTGAGTTTTTACAAATTGAGTATTTGGATTAAATATTATGAACTAAATGGGATGTTATACGAACAATTTTTGGTATGGTGAAATTTATAAAATGAATTAAATTGTTAGAGAATTTGAATTGTGGATGTTGATTTTGTTTTTCTTGTGTTGCATTGTGTATAACGTCTTTGTAACTAATATGGGGAAACTTGTGTGATAGATTGGACATTAGTTGTGACCCCATAGGTTTGGAATTGTATTCCTTGCCTATATTTATTCCTTATATTCATTTAGATTTTGTAAATGTTCCCCACACTTGTCAAGCATGTAGTTCTAAAAAAGTAAATATTTTACAGTATTTTACCCAACCTCCTAGTTGGGAGTATGGATGGATGTCCACATGCCATTCCCCACTACCTCTTCCATGATATGATAACATGTATGAGTAGTGATGGGAAGTATTGAAAAGTACACTATCGATACATGATGTTTTTAGACGGACCAAGTTTCTGCAGGAATTATGTGTTTTGATGTGACGACAAATGTGACTTCTGGAGATATGTGATGATTTGGGATGTGAGTAAATTACATATGATGGGCTCATTCAAGATAGGTGTAGGATATGAGAATGGTTTCTTGTATGTTCATGATACCCTTTCACTTTGGTAATGACACTTAGTACGATAAATTGTGTGTATTTGGATGAGATGTGATGTGATGGGTTGTGATGGGATATGGTAATGGTAGGAGTTCCATTATGTGATATTTTGGGTTGTAAGGGAGTTAAATTAGCGGAAAAGTAGTTTGGGGAAACCTTTAATAGATTTTCCGTTTGTTATGCTAATACTTGTATGATATACATAGTGAGTGTTCCTTGTTTAGGATATGATTGGTTAAGTATATATGTTTATGTGAAAATTGGTTCTACTTTTTTCTAACAGGTGCATTAGTATGAAAATTTTATATATACATAATATAATTTGATTTTTCTTTATTCATATCCTTGTATTCTCCTTCAACCTAAAAAATCTACATACAAGTTTACATGAGGATTACAGAAATCATGATGGATATTAGAAACCTAGTCTTCTAGGTAGTTATCATGTCTTTGTATTGACATTCTTTTTCAACATTATTATTTATATTGTTATCTATATTTGTTCTACTTATACATGAATCATGTTACTGTTTTAGATTTTAATTTTCTATTATATCATGAATTTTCTAATGGTTTATTCATTATTTCTCTAGTTTTTTATATTAATATAAGTTAATATCTCTTATAGTTTGAGATTTTTGTTCCATCAGAGCTAGTCTCCAACTCAAGTCCTATTAAAGGTATTACATGGTGGGGTAATTATTTATATCACTTCATTACAGTATCTTGAAAGGGAGGGTTTTCTGATAGTGTATTTTCAGAGATGATGGTTGTGGGTTGGGATTGAGTTTGATTTTTTTGGAACAGTATGTAATTCTTGTGTTTGTAAGGAATTCATTCTAACTAGCATTGGTGTGTGCATAAGATAGGGATAAACATATATGTCATAGGATTTTAGGTCTCCCTTTGAAAATATATAAGTTTTATGAGACCACAAAATAGTAATGTGTGGTTGCATAGTGGCAGGGTAGAGACTTATGAGTGCTACTTGGGTCTTGGATACATATTCTCTTGATTCAAAATGAGTGGATTTTGGGAGATAAAATAAATTTTAATTATTTAAATGATCCATAATTTTGTTACATAATGTTGGGATTAAGATCACATTTTTCATGTTTCATTGAGGGATGATGATCATAATGTCTATGTGGATCAAACATTTGAGGTTTAGCCAGAAGATACGGTTTATCATTGAAGTGTTTTTTTGTTGAAGGATGAGGATTAGTGGAAGAGGACAATGAGCTCTTTTTAGTGGATGTATTTTTAGATGTATGAGTGTAGTATCTCTGAGGTAGAGAAAAAATTATTGTTTGGGGAGATGGAGGTATATCTTGTCTTTAAATAGGCTAGGATGGGGTATTGGTTCATGTTAGAAGTAAGTCATACATGAGGAAGATTGAATCTTTGGTGGGAGATATTTGTGGTTGAGTAGAATTACATAAATGTGGTGTAGTTATATTTCTAATGGGAGTGTTGTTAAAAGTTTTACTCATTGACCTATTTAGTAGAGAATTAGTAGTATCTTATCTATCTTCTGTAGTGAATCATCTTAGTATGTGAGGTCTACATCATGTTCAAGTATTTCAATCATTTTCCACAACATATTTCTTATTGTTTTGTCTCAAGTAAGGTATATTAATTAGGAAATCCATAATTCTATCTAGTATGAAGTTATTCCTTTTATATAACCTAAATTTATAGAGGAATTCTATAATGTAGTGTTGTTCAATCAAATTCACTTTTGAAGAGGATTTCTATGGTAGAAGATCTAGAAATTTTTATTGAGGAGTATAGGGATTCGAAGAATTTTTTATCTTTTGGGTCCTTTGAGTTTTCAAAAAATACAGATTCAGAAATAGTAGATTCATTTCCATCCTCAGAGAAGCTTCATGATATATTGTTTCAACTGTGATTATGTGTTCATTGTCTGGTCTCGTGCCTTGGGGTTTTGAGGATCCAATTGATAATGGAGGTAGGTTTCAGTGGAAGTCTCAGGATTAGTATCATGTGTTGTCATTTCAGTTGTAGTGGATGAATGTTTATTCTCATCCAAGACTGAATGTGGTTGGTAGAGGGTGGAAACATGACCTACCTCACCCTCAGGGACCCCAATAGGATTTTTTCTATAGAAGTGTCTATTAGTAGAATGGAATAATAGTTAGGTGTGGTTAGTTATAGTATTTGAGCTAGCATTTCTAGAGGGGCCATAAATCATTTTAGGTATACATAGATTTTTATTTAATAATTTTTATGAATTTTTTGATTTAGAATCATAAAACTCAACTGTTTCACCCACCTAAGTATGTACTCCTGGATTAGAAATATAAATGCTTTGTATTCCCTTGATGTTGATGATTCTATTTATAGGCTAAAAACTATTTTTTTGAAGTTTTTTTGGGGTGTGTATTGACCAGGGGACCACATTTGTCCCATGGGTACCAGTTCTTAAATCAAATATACTTGTACAATTTCATCACTACTATTGAATAGATGTATTCTATTAATGTTATTATTTACATTTTATGGTGGAGTGTTTTGATGTTAGGTATGGATGGCTAGTGTACCATTTTTATTAGACTGTGGATTTTCTAAGTGGGAAGTATCGGTGTAGAGATACATCTTTAATTGATTCATGACTTCTCTAAGGAATTAGTTGGACCCCAGGTAATGGAGGTTCATGGGGATGTCATGGATTTTTTGTATGTTTTTTTCTGATTAGGTTGTAATTCTAACCCCTATATTTGATGTTATGTATTGGATAATTATATATCCATATTCTTCATATATAGCAATGGATCCTTATCTAATATAAAACTATATGATTAAGGATATTTTTATATATATTGATAATCTAATGATAATGGGTTTCATTCATCCTATATTGTCACCAGGGAGTGCCCTAGAGTTATTCACCAACAATGTGATTATATAATTATAGTTTTGTATCGACTTCTCGATGTTAAAAAAAGTTATGATCATAAATTTTTTCCCTGATCCAAATACATTAGATCCTTTTAACCATATTTTGGTGTTGTTTTGGTTTCCTATGTCTCATCTATTTTCTAGATATCCCAAGATGAGTGTGAAATATAGGGATATATTAAAACATTCCATCAGATACATGTATGAGAACATCTAGTTTGTGGTAATGAATTTTAATGTCACAAAAACACTATTTGTGTTTATAGATAGTAGGAAATCCATGTTACATGATATTTTGGAAAATTTTATTATATTATTTATTTATGACATCTTGATCAACTTTGTTTAAGAGGAAGATAAATTTAGTTATCCTAGATCCCTTTTTAGGTTCTTCAATTCCACCATCTATATGGAATGGTTCTTAAGAGAATATTATTTACATTATTGGTGAACAACATTTGTAATGTTGTGTCTTATTAGGGTGTGTCTGTTGACCCATCGAAGTTCGAGATGGTTCTTTCTTAGGATCAACCAAAGAATATAGGGGGGATCATCTTTTCTATAATCTTTTAGTATATTATCTGAGATTCATTTATGACATATCATGTATTTCACCACCATTATAATCCTTGACCATGATAAAGTAGGTTTTTATCTGGACTAATAAGTATCATTTATTGTTTTATTATCTAAAGGGAATGTTGATCGGTGCCTTAGTGCTTATGTTTCATATAAAATGGGTTATGTATGAAATGTTTTTTGAGGATTCATATCTATGATAGGGATGAGTATCACATTATTATAAATTTCGGTTGTCTTATGGATCTTGGTATTCATACACTCATGAGTATACATGTCCCCCCAATGAACTATGTATAATAGTGATTTTGTTTTCCTGGAATATGTGGGAACATTACCTCATTGGATGTAACATTATGGTCTTAAAAGATCTCAACATTTTGATATATTTATTCTCTATAGATGATAAAAATACATGGAAATTTAAGTGGTTGGATTTTCTTATAGAGTTTTATTTTTGATATCCCCTACACCGAATGAAATGAGAATGTTTTGGATGATTCTTTGACTAAGAAACCATAAAATGATTCCATTTGGAAGTCTATATTTTCATGGAGTGATATTTAGATCGTAGATTACCTATAATTATATATGGGGGTGGTTTATTGAGGATCTCAAATATCTCAGAAAACATTATAGTAATATTTTATTCGTATGGTGGAGGAATCTCAGTGTGAAGATTCATAAGTGGAGTTCATTCATGATCATCCCATCCATTCTGATGCTAGATACTAATGGTCATAGAATGGATAGAATCAGATTCTATTTAAGGGGAGGTTAATTCCTCTAGTAGTTATTGGGAAGGGATTAATTTTTTATTCTAATAGATAACATTTTAAATTCACCCACTTGTTTGAAATATATAACATGGCTTGAGGACTTTGTTTTGGATACATAGGATGAAATGAGTTGTTGTGGGGTTTATGGTTCAGTGCCTGGCCAAATTAAAGGAAAATTGTGTTATTCACATTAAATAATATTTTTAAGACATTTGATGTCTCAGTGTGGAAATGTTATGACATCATCATGGAATATATTACAATGTATCATGAGATAAGGGAGGTTGGGACTCTATTTTGGGTAATCATTTTCCAGTTGAAAATATAAATTCACATCCTAGTGATCATGAAGTTTGGAGCCATGGATATTTTTGTGATTAAGTAAGTGGATGAGGTTGTTAAACTACATTTATTTCTGAGATCCCTTATATTAGATTATAATTATTGTTTTACATAACAAATCTAGAGGGGATTACAACAAGATATTGGTACCTAGATAAACCTCAATAATGATTTCCACCATCAAATGGATGGGTAGATAAAGTATATTAAATAGATTTTGGAGGATATTTTATGGGAATTCATCATGTAATATAGAATATTGTATGTGAAGAACATTCCTTTTTTAGTTTTATTAAATATATATAATCAATATGCTAACTGGAAGTCCCCATTTGAGGCATTTAATAGGCAATCATGTCATTCTCTATTGTGGTGGGATGAGAATGGGAGTAATTAGTTTTTATTTATGATTTTCTGCAGATCATGATAGTTTATCTCTATTGTTAGAGGATGACAGTAGTTCAAGATCTGTATAAGAAATACGAAAATGAAGGGGGGGGGGGCATCGTATTTTTATGATAGAGACTATATGTTTTTTATGGTCTCCCCAAGTTGTGGGAAGGGGAGTTTTGGTAGGTGTAGCAATTAGTCACCCCAATTTTATGTCCATCTGAGGTTTTCGGGCGTATTGGAACGGAGGATTACCAGTTAGAAACTCCTCAACAATAAGAGATGATTCAATATGTATTTCACTCCTCCTATAACAATTAATATCTTTAGGATGAATAACATGTCATTGACTGTAGAAAGATAGACATCACAAAATACTTGATGCTCATAGAGTGGCCAGAAGAGATCTAGTACATTCAATTGATGGTTCTTTGTGGTTGGACCATTTCTTTCATGCATCTCTTTTGGTGTTATGGTGGATTGGATTAGAGTACTTGGGTGTGTGGTTAATTGATGCATTCCCAGTACTGCGAGTTATATTGAGATTATCTTATTTGTCCTTTTTTTTAAAAATGTGATGCGTAGACCATTCTGTTTTGTGTGATTTGTTTTTGTTACCTCATGGTGTTAAGTGTTGTTAAATATGAAATGAATTTGAAGATGGTTAAACCTATATTTTTATCCAGATTTGTTACACCATGACATGATTTAAATACTTTGATTGAGTCAGTTCATAAAAATTAAATGATATATTGAAATTAGTGATGGTATTCATTCTTTCCATTACATGGGGTCCATCTATGTATTGGTATTTGGTGTTTTGTGATTTGGGTTTTGGGGTGGATTAATGGGTTGTGAATGTATATTGGTTGCCGATTGGATACTGGAAGGTGAGTGGGATGTTTTGGATATTTCCATTTGGTTGTTGTTTTTGGATACCGATGTTACCATTTGGATATGTGGGGTGACTAGTTATTGTGTTTAGTTTGATTATATTCCAATGGTGTTTCATATATAATGATATCATTGGGAGGTATCTTGGGTGGTTGTTTTTTGGACCATTTCCCACATTCCTTATGGGTTCATTTTTTTTCTTGATGAAGATAATATTTTCAAAGGTATCATATGTCACTCCTATGTCAATCTAAAAAATTAGTTTGAATGAAATATGATGGAATAATTTCATGGGGGAGGTCCCAAGGAGTTTCGAGTTGTTTAGAAGGAAATAGGGTGTTTTAAATCCCCTGGGAATATACTAAATGTATCTCTTTATTTTAGATTAGGATTGTATCTCTTGATAGTAGAATATATATACTGGATGTATATCCTGATAGTATCTCATAATATTATCTCCTGATGGTAACCCACATAGTCTGGGGAGCTCAAGATTTATATAGGCTTAGTCATGTAGTAGGTTCTGAATGAATCTACTGATTGTAATAACCTTAGTCTAGTAGTATCTCCAAAAATTTTCTCTTGATAGTAGAACATGATAGTACAACACTTAGTCCGGAAATTGCTGCTTATAGTAGATTCTAATGGTATGTTATGGTTTTAGCATCAGATGTTAGTATCTAACGGTTTGTCTTTATGGTATATCATGATAATATATGATGTGCATAACAGTAGGAAGTATCATATTATTATTTCTTCATGTATATATAAATTTCCATTTTTACATTTGTTTGACATAAAATGGATTAAATAGGTAATTAAGGAAATTAAGAGGATTTTCAGAAGTGGATATTCATATTCGTTATATAATAATATTACATATTATTTAAAAGAGTCTATGAAAAGGAATTTAATGATAACTTTATTAATGGTCAAATAAAATCAATTCTCTGATCTAAAATCCTGTTCATTTTGTATTGTTTTATTTGAAAAAAATATCCTCCCATATTTATTTACAAATTTTGTTATCTAAATACTAGATGTTTTGAAGCCTTTCTCATGGTGTTTTTTACCATGTTTTAATTGGTTTGAGTTCATCCATTATGTCTCTCCATCTTGCACATGCATCCCATGATTTTAGTGTAGCAATTCGTCTGAGTAATCATTCACTCTAGTAGGGAACATCCATAATTTCTTATTATATATATCCTATAGGAGGGGGGATTGGTTCATTTTTATCTATGTGAATATTATTGCTTCAAAATTAATGAATATAGATTATATAGTTAAATTAATTCAAATGTTGTAGAGGAATGTCATTCATGATCATATAGATTTTAAGTTATTAATGTTAATATTGTGAGTTTTTTTATGATAAATGTATGGTGAAAATAAATTATATTATGTGTCTTTTTTAATCTAATGGGATGAATGTTGTGGAATCATGTTCAGTTTGTTTTTTTGTATCAAATTAATGTGTAATTGCATAATTACTTATATCCATGTAAATAAATGGTTTCATTGATATTATATAGATTTGGTGATAAAGTCCCAAAATAATTAAGTGAATGTGATTAACAGAACCACGAATAATATGAAAATGATCTAATAAATTTATTTTGGAATATGATTTTGGATGTTGTATTGGGTTAAGGATTATTTTTGATAATGTGGTGTATAAGAAGAGTTTTATTTTAGCGGACAAGATGGGGTGTGTTGAAATGATGTGTGGATTCTGATGGAATTTGGATGTTAGGTAGTTGTTTACTGGGACTATGAATGTGGGTTAGATGTATCATGTAGAGGAATATTTTATGCAATATTTGTTTTATAATTTGGAATGATTGGTAGTTATGTTGGGAAAACTCTTTCCTTCTTTGTTATATGGTGTTTCTTTTGCATGTTTCCTGGTCAATAATTGAATATAAAATGATAAAAATGAATGTTTAATCTAATAGGATGATAATGAAGGAAGAAAAATTCAAATATATTGTTTAGTTAGTTGCATAGGTGATTAAATTGTGCAATGGGTTTGAATATTATGAAATAAATGTGGTTTAGATGGGAATTTTTTAGTACGATGAGATATGAAAAATGGATTAAATTTTTATAGAATGTTGAATGTGAATATTGATTATGTTTTGTATTTTTATGCATAAAGTGGTGGTAGTGGAAGTGGTGGATGTTGTGATACGGACTAGGACCTATGTGATAACCCATTGATTTTGAATTTTTTTTCTTTTACTCTCTCTATATATATTTTATATTCCCATTGATTTTCAATACACTCCATGCCCATGTTAAGGACCCAATACTGACAAAAAAATGTGGGTGGGGGGGGGTTCAATATCTTGGTGGTGTGGATGGATGGATCTATTCCACATATCCATGCTCCCTATTCTTAGTGATGATGAAATTTATCTGATGTGGTTCCCACAAGTCAAAAGTAAAGTAGTGAGAAGTGATGTCTTCAGTTATCTGTTGAGTTTTTGAGAAGGATAATAATTTATTTTGATGATCCAGGTGTCTTTCTAGTGATATGTGAGAAGATGGTATGAGATGATATGGGGATTGATGTGATGTGATATTATAAGGGTCATGCATGTTTGTAGGGTTCCACTTGGTTGATGTCCTATATGTTCATGATAACTTGCTAATCTGGTTATGATATGTGGTGAGATTGTCCATGTATATTCTAGTGAGATATGATGCAATGGGAAGTGATGTCTAATTAAAGAGGTAGGAGAACTAGGATACACATAATAGAGGGGTGAGAGGGGTAAATTATTGGAAATGTGGTGTATGGTACCCTAAAATTGATAATCTTCATATTATGTCACTATTTGAATAATTCAAGTGTGAATGGGATTAGTTAGGATATATTTTTAGTTTATTTTAATTCTACTGTTTTCTCATATGTGAAACTAAATTATCTATTCACATATACCTGAGATACATTTTGGTTCTATATGGCGTATAATTGTATACTCACTCTATGTAAATAAATCTCTATCCAGTTTACTTGGGGATTACATGGACTGTAATAATCATTACTAGCTCAGAATATTGGGATATTTCTAGGTGGATTCCATATATTTTATTTTGTACGTTAAATTAGATACTTTTATCCATATATTTTATACTTATACATGCATCATGGAATTTTTTAGGGGATTAATTTTATATCACCTCATGGATTATTATAAAATTCATTCCACAAATATCCTAATCCTTTTTTACTTATAAGGGGTAATACCTCCCACGTTGTGAGATTTTTAGACCCTCAATGCTAGTCTCATTCCCAATGCATACTTGAGGTGGGATTCAGGGGACATTATCTCTCTCAACTAAATCAGATAAATTTTGGGGTAGGGTTCATGATAAAAATAATTCACTAGGAATTATCTATCAATATTTGGGTTAGTTTTCAACAAACTAGAAAAGTTCTATAAAAATTATAATAAATAATTGTCAAATAATTGTTTATAATAAAATATGAAAAAAATATGTTATATATTATTATTTTTGAGTTCTGAAAAAGATATATTAATATTTTAGTTATTAGTTAAGAAAACACCCACAATAAGAACTTTTTCCTATACAAACAATTTATAACCAAGGATATATACCAAAACAACTATTAGTATAGGATATACGTAAGATTCCTTGATCCATCAGGAGTCTTGCAATCAATATAGAGCTATACCCACGGATTGGGAAAACTGTGGGTATACATGGCATATACCCATATATTTTAATCCTTTGGTATAGGAAATTAGTGTGTTCATTCTAATACCCAGGGTTTGACTATGCCATGGGTATTCGTCTATACCCATGGATCATTCAAACCATGTGTATATGTCTTTAATTTAAAAAAATATCTACTGGGATTTGATCACAGCACATTTCCCTTTTTATTCCAGAAATCCTACCAGTACTCAATCACACATTTTATGCTATTATATATACATATATATATATATTCATATAAGTATATAAATATTTATTTCAAAATATTAAATTGTATTTTTGTTTTTATGAAAATATAATGGGTCACCCTATACTAATAGTTTGGTCAAACCGTGGGTATAGGTCAAATTGTATTCCTCATGATTAATATTTCAAAGGTTTTAAAAAACCATTTCTATATCCCAAAATATACAAATGGTTTTTTAGAACTGTAATTATATGTATTTCCAGAAATAGAAATATTTCTTGGGAAACCTATACTCAATGTTCATTGAAAATCATGGGTAAAGGTTTTACCAAATTCCATGGTTTTGGGAGAACCATATGTATATTACATTCCCATGATTTTTTTACCATGAAACCTATACCCATGGTTCTTCCAAAACTGTGGCTATATAGTTGACCAATACCCAAAGTTTCTGTAGAACTGTGGGTACTAGTCAAATTTCTAGTAGTGACCCTTTGTAAGTTAAAAATACTTGAAATAAATTTATTTGGGATTCCTTTATATATGATAATAGATACTTTAATCTGGATTGGATATTTAAAATTTTTAAATAATTATAATTATAAAAATTTAGTGATATTAATAAACATGGATTGATGAAATTTGGAAAAATATTGAAAACTGATCATGCATATTTAAAATTAATACAAACTGTTAAATCTAAAAGCACTCATTTTGAGAAAATAGACTCTCACCAACTAATATAAATGAAAATGAAAATTAAAAATGAAAATTATATAAATGTTTCTTATAAATATGGATATTATATTTAATATTGGGATATTTATGTATTTTATACTTGATAATATAGTGCATTTCACTATGAAGGACAATAATGTATGGGTTTCTTAGCCTCAAATTTAATTTCAAGGGGATTATTTCTCAAGGTGAATTATGATACCTTTAATATGTTGTGATTACGACCTATGAATTTATTTTAACATATTTTTAGTGTTTTATGCTACATATCCTGAAATTTGTTTAAATAAACATTGATTTAATGGATACCCACCATGACTACTGTTTTAGTCAATATAATTCTATAACCATGATGGATTTATGGGAAAAATATTTTAAATAAAATATTTTTTAATTTATAATCCATGTTTTAAAATTCAATAAATTATAAAAAGACTCAAAATTTAATTTTTATTTTCATTGGTTTTTATATTCTCTATCAATATTTCATTTCACATTAAATCATATTTTACCTAAAGTGTTTCCCGAATATGAATGTGACCATTCCACTTCGCCTCGGTATATAACCTCATATTTACCATATTTTTACTCATTGGATGACTTTGTAGGGTTTATTAATTATTATACAATAGTTTATTATGGTCATAATTTTCTACAAGACATTTTTAAATGTTTTAATTAAATTTTATCCTTTTTTATCAATTATTTTCTTTAAAATGAGAAAACACTATATTTTTAATGAATACATTTGAAATTTTTTAATGGAATATAATTACCATTAATATGAGTATTTATCTCAAAATATTCATGAAAATTAATGAAATTATCAATCTCATAGATTTATAAAATAACTCTCTTAAAACGATTTTAAATTATGATGAATATATATTATTTCAGATGATGTTATTATATTGTTCCTAAAAATTATTTTTCATATAATTCATTATCCATTAACATATCATATTCTTGATTAAGGATATTAATAAAATTTAAACATCTAATTAATTTTGATGGATGCACTATGTAATATCATTATCCATTTGAAAAATGATTCATCACAACCATGTTCATGACTAATAATTTTAGGGTAGTATGAAAAAAAAATATTTGAATCCTTTCCTCTATGAATACCCTATTTTTGATTTATTTAATTCAATGGGTTTAACTTATATTTCAAATGATGATCAATTTAGTCAGGTATCAAACCCAAAACCACTGTCCTAGTGTTGGTAGATATCTTATTACATTGTAAATAGATTCATGTGATCACATACTAAAGGATAGAATATTTTTAAAGTCATGGTATACTAGATAAATATTTGAATATCACTTTACATTTTAAGGAATAAAATAAAAAAATAATGAAATTAAATATTCTCCATACATAAAAGTTTTTAAATAATCCCATTTCACATCCTAGAGAGAGAAATAAATAATGGGGTTCTCAAATTCCCAAAAAGGGATACGTACAGTATAATCTATCAGATGTAGATAATGCATAATCAATATTGAATGTTAAATTATTGAAACCATGTTGAATTTTATAATGAACTTGAGTTCAAGAATAAATACAAGGATAATATCAATGAAATATTCTCTTAGATAAGAATACCTTAATTCTCAGCAATTGAAATTCATAATATTTGATATCATAATCTTATACATCCTGAAATATACACCATCAAAGACTTGTTCAATAATAGTTTAATCAATTTGTGGTTATACCCCCCCTGAAAAACCATTAATTTGGGAGAAATATTTTTCATATGAGACATGTTGATTAATGAGTGGGCTATTCATAAACAATCCCCACATGTCAATTCCAGTCTAATATATTTAATGATTAGTTCATTCCATATAATATAATCCATATTAATAAAGACCTATATTTTTTAAATATTACAAATTAAACAATATTTTACCAAGTAAATCAAAAAAAATCATTGGAAAATGGTGATGTAAAAATGACATTTTTTTAGAATAATCATATCTATAATTAAATGAAAATATATATTTAGGAGAAATGTAATTTTCAATGATCACATAAATGTTAACATTTTTATAAAATTTTATTGTCCAAAAAATTTGTAAGTGATAAGAGATGACTATCAGTTCATTTAAAAAATGAGTTTGGTAAATAAAATCATATGCTTTGGGAATATAAATAAAATTAGTAATGAAATTTTAAAATAAAATATATTTAATATTTTCCCTTAAAAAAATGCTAAATATGTAGTAGCAGATAAATATCATAAAATATTTATAGGGGTGCGGAGGTCTGTTAGCATCATATCGAATAACCAAATTTATATTGAATTTTTGTAATAAATGTCAATAATGAAATTACTATAAAATGTTACAAATAATACGTTGAAATATTTTAAAAAGTTATGGATAATTTAAAACGATCATAAAAATAACTTTATTAATAAAAAATACTTTTTTAAGGAATATTTAAAAAAATGTGGACATCAGAAAAAAATTTGATAAAAAGAGAAATAAAATGTATTTTTATTTTAATTATTCTTTTTCTATTAAAATTCTAATTAAATAAAAAAATGTAAAAAATATTCAA
Source organism: Viscum album (assembly GCA_963277665.1). NCBI lineage: Eukaryota > Viridiplantae > Streptophyta > Magnoliopsida > Santalales > Viscaceae > Viscum > Viscum album. The sequence continues at coordinate 854,833,549 of OY728123.1, read as the reverse complement.
AATAATGAAATATCCAAATGATAATAAAATAATTTTATCTTATGAAGGATAAATTATAAGAGTCCATTAATGAAAATTTAAGCAATACCAAAGTAATGTATGAATGAAAAATAAATACATTAATGATTAATGAAAATTAAATTAAAACCCATTACAATATTAAAAGTCAATTGAATAATTAATCGTCATTAATAAATATACATTTCTGTTATATAAATAAAATATATTGTATATAAACCATATTATATTGAATTGTTTCATAATAATAAATATAGACCAACGTAGTGTAATGTGATACAAAACACCTTAGAAAGATTATATCAGTGTTGTGAGAATTTATAAACTATATAATTATTGTTAAAAATAATAAATCCACATAAAAGTGTAAATAATACCTAAAATAATTCTTGATTAAATCATTCATATTTAGTTATTTTCACATCATAATTTTTGATGATTTTCAGTTCATATGACCAAATTCAGTTTAGTTGGTTCATTATAGTAGAAGAGGACAATTTTATATAATACATATAATATTAATCATAAAATATTTAAACATTTTATACAAAAAATTATAGTTTTAATGTCATACATGAAATATGGTTATGAAAAATGATGAATGTTATAATCATGGAGATAGTAAGTTGTTCTTATGCATGAGTAATGTTTCAAATTTTAAATGATCATGATGAAAAGAAGATAAGTATTATTTTATCATTATGTAATTTTAAATTCATCATAAATAAAATATTATTTATTTAAATAAATTAATACATACCATACATGTGACACATTGATGAAAATTGAATCATAACAGTTTGTAGAGATGACAATCTACATTTATACCGGAATGAAGTTATCATTTTTCAATGGATGGAAGGTTATGAAGGTATATGATAAAATATATTTTAACAATGAAAAATATATCATGAATATATTAATTCTTCAAACAATGAGAAGTTGTTGGGAAATTTATTTTTACCAGAGAAACAAATAAAATCCCTATGTCCACCAATTTTAGCTTAATGATTTTACCACTTATGTTGACAGAACATCAAGAGGTTCCATAAATATACATCTCCCATGTACGAGGTGTGTAATGGTTATATAAAACCTCATCTTCTAGAAGATTAGGGACCACTGATTTAAATTATGGGTTGGGATCCTCAGCAATGAAATTATCCTGGAGCTACCCTTTCACGAACATATATGATATGAAGATAAATTTATAAAATTTAAAAATGACCATCCATCAGGAAAAACTCCAAATAAATGAAGGAAATCCACTGATATACCTGAGAAGGTCAATATAAGTTACAAAGTGAACATTTGGGAACTTCAATTAATGCCTTATCATTTTCCCTACAAATATGAGCTTATGGAAATTCTAGTACACATCCAAAAATTTGGTCTAAGTTCCTTGAAACATTTGGTTGAGATAGTATAGAATGTTCTTATTCACCTTATTATTTTTCAATGAAAGGAGACTTCTAAGTAATAATTCCATGGTAGCTACATATTATAATATTGTATATCCTTCCACCGAATTAATTAGGACTGGTGGTTTCCCTATGTACAGCATCAAATAATCATTGGATTCTTGGTAGTCATTATACCATTGGTCAGTAACTCCCATCTTCATTATATTGGTGATGGGTATAATCTTTTTGGGCAGGTTTCCTATAAATTAATAATATAAGAGTGGTTCCCTTAAATTCCATTCATTTCATTCAAATTTATTGTGGGTGAAATTATTTTAATTTTAGTCTTCATATCGAGGTCGACATCAATATCGTCTTTGTGTAAAAAAATCCAACAAACTACCCTAATGTTCCCCTAAAATAGAAATTCAACACATTCTTATCCAGATTCTGCTCTTGTCACTTGTCGAATATCGTTTGACTATCTGTGATGTGATAACATATCTATTGATATTTGTAACAAAATTTCAAAATGATGTCATAATTGTTCCTTGATAAGTAGAACCAGTGTTCCTTAATCCAAAAGGAAAGACATTATAATAAAAATCCACTAAGGGGATTTGCGGTTGCAACTTTCTTATCATTAGAGGCCATCTTTATTTGATTTCACACTGAATACTCATCCTCAAGGGAATGATCATAGAAGAAATTATTAGCATATATCAAGATTTACTTAATCAAAAAATGGGAAATAATAATTTAGACAATTTTGATTATGGTCCCTCAAATAAATTCATACCATAATCTTCCTATTATTTTTTTACATGGATGATGTGGTTAATCCATATTTGATAATGCACTTCCCAAAAAAATATTTTGATCAATTCCCCATCATTTGATTCTATGTTACTGTCATGGGAGGGGACTATCCTTCAGGCCACCAACATGATACCTCAATCTCATTAGGTGTTCATAGAGAGTGCATACCAGTTCATGGTTCAGTCTAGGTAATTTTTTATAATTCAAAGAAATCAGGTATTGATGTCTCATAATAAATGAATTTTTCATTTCTTTATCCTTGAGAGGCATAGTGGAACGAATAAAATTAGGCCATGGGTCTTCCTATGTTCCAAATATTTACCATCCCAGTCCCATTGATAGTCGTGGATACACCTTCCCCAAATGAAGGATGGGTGTTTTTGAGGTTAACCACTTCTTCATCCATCTTTGTGTCTCAAATGTAATTTTCAAGCATAGAAGATAACTTGTGGGAATCTCTATCATAGTCAAGCTGAGAGAGGATGTGGGGAGATGCATTGGAATCCCCTACCACTAGAGTCATTGTAGAGGGACTCCAGAGCTGGTAATTTTCTTTTACACTATAATTGGTGATATATGAAGTAGGGTAGTCATTGATTAATTCCACCACCTAAATCAGGTTTATGGGTGGAACATACTCACTATCAAGCTTATTCCAGAGATTTATTGGGGGTTTTCCACAATCAATTAGGGGTTGCAGCAAATATTTTTTCCTCTACCAATGGTTTTTTTCATCCATTTTAAAGAATCCTTCTAAAAAATGTTCAACTTCACCAATTTTTTTTGCAGTGAGGACAACATTTAGAATTCTAACATTCCAATCTAATTTGAATTTGAAATCCTATTGAAATGATTATGTTACTTCTATGTGATATGGATACATGGCCTTCTATGAAGGATGTTATATCTTGTGTCTTGCATTATAAATATGAACTCTGCATTATATGTGAGATCCTTCAATATATCCATGAAAATGATTATACAAATAGGTCTTTTATCGCACTTTTCCTATGATTGAATGATTATCCATTTGGATGATAAGTCACCCTCACTATATAAAATGTTTTTGAGGGTCCGAAAAGGGATTATTTTTGACCTATAACCATTTTTAGTCAAATTTATAATATTGAAGTTTTCAAGTTGATCGAAAATAAATATGGGTATGATATTTCCTTAAATGACCACTTTAGGATGCAATATCATATATGATATGTCCAAATGGTATTGTAATGGGAAAGTATACACATGATAAACAATTAATTCAGTGAATTTCATATAAAATTACTATGGACATTGGAGGAATTTTTTGAGTGTCAATCTACATTACATTGGATGATGATTTGTGTCCAATATTGAGAGTTTGGATGGGAAAATAAGAAACTATTTCTTAAATGTAATATATTTAAGCAAGGAAGAGTTCTTCCAATGGGGGTATTATTCTTATTATTTAGATGAAGATATTTAGTATAGTAGGTATATGTCTATAATTCATTTATAGAGGATAAAGGAGTATCTAATGCTTGGGAAATATGCCACTCTGACCTTTCCATTTGTATAGGATAATCCTAGAATCACTAAACTTCCCTAAAGATGTCTAAAATGACTGGGATTGGATGAGTATCATAGGGAACTGAGTCACCGATGTGTATCTATTATTCTTAACAAAGGTCCTTCCAATGGTCTTTGTAGAGTATATATTTACTATTTGAATGTGACCTAGATATTGGTTTTGACCATGCCTACGTTTTGACCTGTATCCATGGATCCTATGACTACAACCACCAAATACATAGTTAGGTATTTGGAATTCATACTCAGAGGCATATTCATCATAATATAAGGGTGTTTTAATGTTTATTTCATTAACCAACCCCAATATAGTCTGTGACTCGTATAAGAGATCATTTTCTGAGGGGCGATTCCCATGCTTTGAACATTGTAGGGAGGAATTCTGCAACAGTCATAGGATGTGTAGGAGATGAATTTGAATCTTTCCCTTTTATATTCCTTGGTTTGAAAGTCATGAACACCTCAGGTAGTTTTATTTCACGTCACCTCCAAGGGTTCTGGAACCATCATGTTTTTTGAAGCTATTATCTCATGGGGGCATGAGAATGGTTTGACTACTTTTTAAGTAAAAAAGTTATTGAACATCCTACCATGCCTACCTAAATCGTTTTTTTAATAATTACTCAATTTTTTTAACTAGGGTGGTTTTAGACAAGTTAATAATTTTTTTATCTCTCTAACATGACCCATTAAAAAATAGAAAATAATTGAGAGGAAATATTTGAAGATGAAACAATCCTAGATAGTGTTACCCACCTTCCTAGGAAATTTCAGTAGCTATGATGATCTATAAATATAAATTCATTTTATTTTTGGGATTACACATCAAAAGTATAATATTTTCTCTAAAACTTCTGAATCAATTAGTGACCTACTCAACCAATAAGGATTATGATTTATTAATATATTCTGTGATTCCATGGTGACACTAATCATTTTTTTCTTCCTTTTATCCGTGATTTTATTATTCATGAAGCTCTATATGAGGGTTTGGATGGTTAGGGACATGAATACTGTATTGAATGGGATCTAATACTCATTTGAGGGTAAAAATGGTGGTATCTACCTTCTTGGTTCAGTTTTCCTATTCTAAGGTCATGGATAGATATTTTTCTCAGTTTCTCTAAATGGAATCATTCAAAAAAATGTAATTTTTTTTTAAATTCATAGAGACATACTACATATTTCATTATTATCAGAGGATTCTACAACTCACAATATATATTTTCATCATAGTCTTCCATCAGGTACTCATTGAAGAGATGGATGATTAGTGAATAAGATAATCCTTCCCATCTAGATAAGATATCAGACACCCTATCATTTTTTGCTACTTTTATGTTCATTGGGAATAATATTTTAATTTTACTTAATGTAGATATGAATATATATTAGAATAAATTATGTTGGTATTCTCATACTTAAATTAATCCTTCAAGTATATTTCTGTATAAAAATATATTTTTCCCTACCAGATTCAAAAGAACCTCATTATGGTCACCACATGTTGATCCTGAGGCCCCATAATTGGAATTAATTAGGACATGATGTGAGGGATATGTTGTTCTAGGTCTCTAAAATACTCAATTTGTAATAGTCTGAGCCCCCTGGTCCCTTACTTTTCAAAATTTCAAGTGTTTGAGGTATCCAAGGGACTCAATAAGGGGTTTTCCAAGAAAACTTATTTCCACAGAACACTCTATAGTGATGGTGGCACCATCATGGTTGCACCATCTCTATCGCATACTGAAATAGTTGTACCATTTACTATGTCTCACAGAAATGGTGGAACTATTACAGTGGTGTTTTGTCTCCCACACTTTGTTTTTTTTTCAGTTTCCTGTGATTTTTTCCCACTTTTCCTCCAGCAACATGTCTTTGGGCATAGTTTTTTTAATACCCTTATTTAAGTCATTTAATGCAAGTAAAGTATGATTTTAATACTATAAGTGTTGGTAGACACTATTGTTAACTAAACATGTGGACTTTTTACTCTTGTCACCCCTTTCCCCATGGCTTCTAACTTTACCCCAATTACATGGCTTCTACTACATAGAGGATATCTGCCAACTCACATCCGCTATCTCCACTATCTCTAAGGATGATTATTAAATAAAAATTAATTCCATTTTTTGTAACCACCCACTACATGGTAAATCCTTGATAATCCTTTTTTTGTTTGAGATTTCATATCCCACAACTCTTGGATCATGCCATTTATCACACAATGTTTTCCTTCTTCCCCAGCCTCTTTTATTTACAATGACAGTATGGAGTCCCTCTTCTAGAGAAGAATCGTGCCCCAGTGCCAGAGCCTTTCCTTCTTAACCTTTTAGTTCTTCCTCTAAAATCCCCATATCTTTTGTTCTTTGCATGAAGAGAAAACATCATTACATTATCATCCATGTAGTTTTTTTTCCTTGGTCTCTCTTATTGTCTATATTGGGGGGGTGGGTATGATAATTTTTCCACGAGGCGTGGATGAATCAAAATCCTAAAAATGATAATAAAGGGACTTTAAATAATGATGGGGTATTTATTATTATGATTAGTTCATACTATTTCATCTTCTATTATATGTTGTGAATTGTATGGGCTTATGTCGACTAAAAATAGTGGCCATTGGTGGTCCTTTCAGGCCCACTAATTAACCTTTTTTCTATACATAAATTAGGGGATGAATGGTTGTAACATGGAAATAGGTTATTCTTGTCATCTAGGTAGATTAAATGGATTCCCAATGAATAATAATACTTTTTTGATCACCCTTGTAAACCAAAAAAGGAAGAATCTTGATAAATGGTGTGGCTAAATCTGAAAACTCTCTTGCTCTGTTCTTCTAATAAGCACAACTGTTCTTCTTGATGCTTATGGGGTGATGTGGATGGGGATGGGATCCCCCACTGTTCAGTTATTGGGTTTGGGATATAAAACCATGTGGGGACATATATTGGGGATTGGTTTTGTTTCCGTACATTGAGGGGTCTCAAAGATCCCTTTTGATGTTGTGACAATACAAGAGAACCGGGTGTGAAATCTTAAATTGTTGTTTGGATGTCTCCTTCATCAGTACAGAGAGATTTAGACTTTTGGATGTTCCTATTAGTAGCCCGATAGTGTAGAATTAATTTCAAACAAAACAATTGGAACTTGATAACATGATTGGGTGGTGCTCTAGTTTTGGATGTTATTATTTTCTGCACAAATGAATAGTAAAAGGGGTGTTTGTGTGTGGGAAGGTTTCAGGACCCTTAATTTGGGATGAGTGATTGTTTATCTATTTGTATAAATTCAGTTCTTCGATTTATTATTCTCACTACATGAATTTTGAGAATATCATGTCAAACACCCCCATTTCATGGGGGAGGGTGTTTTTCCATCATCTTTTTGGGTGGAAGGTTATTAGCTCCTTTTTCCTCTTTCTCCTGAGTATCGCAAGACTCTTCGGGCAGGCTGTGATGGAAAAAGGACCATTATATCCCAAGACTCTTTTGGTAGTGTATGTTGTGGTGGTTGGCCCTGGTGTGTGCGAGCATGTTTGTTTCCCAAGTGTCTTCGGGATGAGGCTCAGGTGTCTTCAGTCGTTGAGGTAGTTGTTCTGGACTAGGAGTATGTGGGCATAATTACATTTTGTTGTGGTAGCCCAGGTGTCTGCTAGTGGGTTGTGTGGTTGTGGGGGCCTAAGAATATTTGGGTAGGATTCATGGTTTTGGTGGCCCATAAGGCTGTTGTTGGGGCGGTAGTGGGACTACAGTGAATATGGTGGGGGAGGATTGATGAGTAGGATGTCCTAAACAACCACTTGGAATGGTATGTGGGGTACTAAACCCTCGATGTGTTATTATTATTACCTTACCTGAGATGTGTTTCTGGGGAAGTGTGTCTTAGTGAGGGTGTGTGGATAGTTTCCTTGCTGGGTGTTGGGTTATCTCTATTTCTAATGGGGTATTAGAATGAGTCCCCACTTGTGCATGAGAACCTTTTTTCCTGTCTATGTATACTTGTACACTCACCCTATATATATAACTGCTTTCATGTTTCCAGGAGGACTATGAAGACAGTGCATGACTATATTAAATCAGATTTTGGGATAGTTGTTGTTATTATTTTCTTTTATTTTGGTACTTTACTCTAGAGTTTTCTTGTACCATGTAGCACTTTATTTTGAATGTTCATCTGTGAATTTATTTTGGCCTTTTATTTTACTTTCTGTTTTTTGAGTTTTTGTGATTTATTATATTATCTCCCGATCATGTTCTATAAAATGGGTAATTCCTTCCATAAAACATGTTGTTTTAAACCCTTGGTTATATTCTCCACTCTGAGGCCCTTTGAAGTTGGGACTTAGGGGGGTCATTATCTCACCATTAACATGAAGAATGATGGGTATGGATATTTATTGTCCCTTACCTCTTCACGGTTAATTCAGTTCATTACCAATGGAATCAGAGGATGACGGATGAGATATAGGATGGAGCTTGGGGTTAGACATAGAGAAGATTCATTGGATGGTAGGGAAACTATCTTATGAAATCTTTATTTGTGATATAGGCCAGGGAAGACCTTCTTAGACACAAGATTTTAAAGCCCCCCTGATCTGATGCAAGGAATTTGGACATACCAAATGACTAGGTTAGGCTACACTAATTGTAGGTCAGAGACCATAGGAGTGGTACATGCATCATAATGCCTTGTGTTCTTGTGTATTCAATGAATTTTTGGAATTTAAATAAATAAACAATTTAAAAAAAAATTTAAATAAAATATTCTACACTACTCGGGATTAGGCATTCCTTGTTTACCTTGCAACAATGGATCCCAGACAATGACCATGACTTATACAGGAGAGTGAGGACTAGGAATATAATTTGGCTGATCATCTGAGGGATGATCGAGTGGAGGAGGATGACCAGTGGTAAAATATCATTTGTTCCCATCAGCGTCAGACCCTCGGGATGTATGAGGGTTGCATCACATACATAGAATAAAAATATAGCTCGAGGAGTAGGTAATAGATTTCACCTTGATCTTGCTTCCAGTTGAGTACTCGGTTCTCAGATTGTAAGCCATATGTGGGGAGCAGTGCGTAAGTGGTTGACACACTACCTTGGAGAGAGGATGGATGCTGAGGTTTCATGGGATGACATCGAGAAGGAGTTCAGGGCAGAATTCCATTCATCTACGATGAAGGCTGATAATAGGTAGGAGTTACTCTCCCTCTAGTAGGGGAGTATTTCAGTGTGGTAGTTGGGGATCAAGTTCAAGGATCTCCTTCATTTTTATTCGAACCACTATCTGAATGAGGAGTACTGGGCGAGGCTTTTAGAGGAGGCACTCCAAACCTCCATCTAGTATGTTTTTAATCCCTTCCCATTACCAACATACTTGGAGTTTCAAAAGAAGTAATATGTGGTGGAGAGGTTGTCCACACTACGAGGTGTTCCATGAGAGGGAAGAAAATTAGTCTCATCGAAGTGGAAGGATATTAGAAATAGTACTCCAGCCTTAGGGCCTTCGAGGTTTCAACCGGTGGGGAGAATTCCCCAGTTGTTCCAGTTTCAATCATTCAGTCCTCACAATTTCACTCTAGGCCCAAAACTATGGTGCATCATCTGGGGAAACATTGTGCATATTTGGAATCAGTTTCTGGACTAAATGAAGTATAGTGGAGGTGGTAAGGTCCAACATGAACCTCAGTAGCAGTACTTTCCATCTAGGCCATTACAACAGCCATTGTAGCGGCAGTGAGATTCTGCTCCTCTGAGAGAAGATGATGAAGGAAGAGGGAAGCCTTAGGTCACTCCTCCGAGACCTCGACTAGGCCATGGTTGGGGAGGTGGCCTATAGCCAAGGGGGAAGAAGAGCTCTTCATGGGTATTTTCACATCACATAGGTAGTAGTTCTTGTAGTTCCATAGGTTTTTCAAGCTACAATCATCTTCTATAGTACTCCTTCTTGTGCCTTGTGTGAATCCAGAGAATTTCACTCCTTTTTTCACACATTCAAACCCTATCTTGGGGTCTAAATGTAGAGAGTATTCCCATCCCCCTATAATTTATTACACTAGTTAGAGTTCATACCATCTAGTCTTATGTTTTCTGAGTATGTAGACTGATGTTGGAGCCACATCAGTCCAGTGGGGACCTCATTTTACTAGAGATGCAACCATTTGTTGTAAGTTTTGGCATCAACTTTCTTTTCACTATGTATTCCATTATCAACTGATTTCGATAAAGGATTGTGTCTTCAGATATGGGTGGATAGTGTGAATCTTTCATTGGTATTTGAAGTTTTCAATAGGGCAACAGACAAGTGTAGCCCCTACATTCCATGTTAGCCAAACAGTCAGTGGAGTAGGTAGATAAAGGGATTTTGTACCAGAATATCTTCCATAGAGAGGTTCTTATTCACCCCCTCGATGTGATGTTCATTTCGGGATATACTTTCAACACAATTCTCACCCGATATCAATGGATCTCTATCATATGGTGCCTTTTAAGTTGCGGGAGTTTCGGATCATGTTTGATGACCTGATGAAGAATGGTTTTATCCGCTTAAGTGTGTCATCTTTTGGTGCTCCCGTAATGGTTATAAAGATGGTTGATGGTGGAATATGGCTCTGTATAGTCTACTGAAGGATGAATCAGGTGAGGGTCAAGCACATTTACCCACTCCTGAGGAATGATGACCTTTCTGACTAGTTGAATGGAGCATGTCGGTTATCTAAGGTTGACCATTTGTTGGAAAATCACCAGTTGAGGGTGAAGGAGGGTGACATCTCAAATATTACTTTCTACTGCAGATATGGTGAATTTTTGATTGTGGTCTTGTCGTTCAGCATTAGAAATGCACTATTCGTGTTCATGGGGAATATGAACTACATCTTCTATGAATATCTGGACCGTTTTGTTGTTGTATTTATTGATTAACTTATGATCTACTCAAGATCACATGAGGATCACGCCGAGCATCTGAGGATGGTTTTAGAGGTCCTCAGATAACACCAAATCTATATAATGGTGTCCATTTGTATGTTCATGAAACGATAGGTGCACTACCATGGACATGTGGTGTCCCAATAGAGAATAGTAGTGGAAATATCAAAGGTTAAAAATATTTTTTCATTTGATGCACCCATAAAATGTGGCAGAGGTTCATAGTTTCCTAGGTCTAGATGGTTAATACCTGAGTTTTGTGAACATATTCTCTCAATTTGCATCACCTTCAATTACCATGACCATGAAAGACCAGGTTTTGATTGGAGTGAGTAGTGTGAGGAAGCATACAATTATCTGAAGAAGAATCTGATCAGTTCCCTTGTGATGTGGTTTCATGGAGAATAGGTTAATTTTAAAGTGTTATATGATTCTTAATGCCTAGGCTTGGGGTGTGTACTAATTCTTCAATGAAGAGTGATCTATTTAGGGTCTAGGAAATTATTTTCTAATGTGCATAACTACACCATCCATGATCTGGAGCTAGCAGTAGTTGTATTTGTGCTGAAGTTGTGGCGGCATTACGTCATTAGGGAATGCTTCATGGTCATCACATATCACAAGAGCTTGAGATATATCTTCTCCCAGTGTGTCCTAAAATTGAGGTAGCTGAGGTGGATGTGGATTCGTCAGGACTACAAATTTGAGATTTCCTACACCATAGTAATGTGGAACGTGGTGGACAATATCATTATAAGGACGTTGTAGAAGGATGCGGACCGAGAATCATTAGATTCTTGGAAGGAGATGGAGTTGTTGGCTACATTGCGGCTAGATTGAAATGTGGACAGTCGACGAGGATTCCGGTTTATGATGATGTTGTAGTCAACGATTGTACATCAAGTATAGGAGTCCCCGTAGGGGTAAATATAGGGTAATTATATTCTTGATCGCGTTGGATAAAGAAATTCTCCATAAGGATGGTCAGAAGATTTTCATAATCAGAATCCTTTCCACATAATGTTTTTGTCCAAGATACGATGTGTGAGGGTGTTATTGGTGAGTTCCATAACTCACCCCGAGTGGTACACCTAGGTGTTTACAAGATGTACCAAGGCATTATAGGCTAGTTTTCCTGGCCTGGGGTGAAGTGGGTAGTGGCAGAGTTTGTGGTAGAGTTCCTCATGTTGCATTTGGTAAAGGATAAGCACCATGTCATGGGTGGTATGTTGCATCCCTTAGACAGCTCAGAGTGGAAGTGGGATGAAATATGAATATTTTTACTCACAGTACAACCAAGGGTTCAAGGAGGTTGCAATGTTGTCTAGGTAGTGGGGACCATCTGATTAAAACAACTCCCTTCCTCGATATCATAGAGTCAAGTGTTGTAGATGCCTTAGTAAGAATGTACATGTAAGAGGTTGTGTAGTTTCATGGATTTTTGAGGATTATAGTCCCGGATTGGGATACACGATTTACCTCACAAGTCTGGAATGGATTTCGACAAGATTTTGGGACACAACCCTACATCAGCACTACTTTCCACACCAAGAAAGATGGGCACACAGTTCAGAACATCCATACATTGGAATATATGATACAGGAATGAGTTTTGGACTTCAGGGGATCATGGGTATGAAACTTTCCTCTGGTGGAGTTTTCTTATAACAATACAAATCACTCAACCATTGACATGGCTACATTCGAATCCATGTACGGAATACCATTTCGTTCACCCGTGTGCTGGGAAGAGGTTAGGGAAGCATGTGTTCTTGGAATAGAGGTTGTGAAATGCATGACGAAGAATGTTCTAATTATTATATAGAGAATGAAGGGGGAACATGACTAGAAGAAGTCATATATCAATAATAGGAGGAGACACTTGGATTTAAAGGTTGGGGAAAATGTTTTCTTGAAGGTCTCCCCTTGGAGTGAGAAACATAGGTTCACCTAGGGATGTGGTCTTTCTCCCAGGTTTGTCAGACCATTTGAGGTGTTGCGGTGAGTTGACAATGTAGATTATCATCTCTTTCTACAACCAACGCTACTGAGGGTTCCAGATGTCATTAATGATTCTCACCTCCGTCGGTATCTACATGATGATTCACACATCCTCAACTAGGGATATATGGATATCAATGATGATGCGATGATCGTGGAGTGACTAGTGTGGACTGAGGATCATGAGAAGAAGGTGATTCGTAGATAAACCATTCCCTTGGTTCATTTGTTATGGAGTCTTGGTGGCCTTGAGGAGAGTACATGGGAGTGGGAGGAAGAGATGTATGACCATCACCCAATGCTTTTTTGAGTTATTTCTATGTTGTTTTGTACATGACTATGATGTAATGAATAAACTTGTTAACTATGATATGGGTTGTTTCCCTTTTCTCTTATATGTGTGTGAAATGTCCTAACTGTTTGTACCGTAGATCATGATCCATAATGAAGACACATTAAAGTGAATGTGGTTAAACCAATCCAAGCAAATCAGTGCCTACCAAAGCATATAGTATCTTCACATGGTGTGTTGGAATCCCTAATACATATGTCTTAACAGTAATGAATTTATATTTTTGTGTGGTTACTTGGGGTAGAATACTGGTAGTTCATCTTTGGTTGTTCATGATAATAATGAGGCAGAGTTGTTCCTAGACGTTGAGTCTTGTTCCAGGTTTTAAACAACTCTAGGGTGGTTTGCTCTGGAGAGGTATATTGTACGATGTTGTTTGGAACCCTCTCTTTTCTTCTGGTTTACTATGGAATTCTAGAGGATGATAATAGTTTGAGAGGTATATGATTTAATGGCCCTAGCCCACCAGGTCCATTAGTGTTTCCAAATGTCTAGTGTTTGAGGTTTTCGAGGGACTAATTAAGGGGTTTGCCTAAATACTCATTTACCCCTCCACCATAATTTTGGCATAGTGACAGTGGCACTACGATAGTCACCACGTCATCATCACACCTTCAAGGTCACACAATGAAATGGTGGCACCATTAATTATGTATAACCGAATAGGATGCACCATTACGGTGGAACTGTGTCTCCCACCCTCTGTTTTTTTAGTTTACTGACATTTTTTCATGTTCCTCTCCCACAATATATAATTTGATGAAAAAATTATTTAATAACCCTTTTGAATTCATTTAAAACCAGAAAAATATTCTTTTAATCCCCTAAGTATCGGGAAACCATTTAGTTACCAAAATTCATGTCCTTTTTACTCATGTCACATCTTTCCCTATTCCTTCCAGCTTCTCCCTTGTTACGTGGTTTACTATAATTATTGGATTTCAGCTAACTCATTGCCTCTATATCAACTATCTCTGGGGATGATTATTAAATAAAAATTAATTCAATCATGTGTAACTAGCCATTTAGGAGTATTTCTTAATCATCAGTGATTTTCTTACTCTCCAAGTCATGCAACTGTAGTTCTTGATGCGAGGAGATAACATCAATCCATGATTATCCAAGTAGTTGTTTTTGTCGTCTATCATACTCTATATCATGCGGGGTGGGTATGATAATGTTTACTCGGGGAATGGTTGAAACAAAATCATAAAAAAGATAAAAAAATGACTTTAAATAATAAAGTGGTGTGTTTTATGATGTTGTTGTTGAACTCTATAATCTTTTCTTATATTTTTTGAATTTAATGGGCTTATGGACAATGAAAATAGTGGTAGTTTGTGATCTTTTATGCACACTATGGAACCATTGTTAATTTATATAAACATATAATTTAATGGTTATAACATGGAAATTGATTAATCATGTAAACATAGTTGATTAAATGGATTCCCAATTATTTATAATCTTTTTGTGATCACCTCAGTTAACCAACTCAATGAAAGGAACTTGATAAATGGTTTAGTTAAAGGTGAAAACTCCATTATTTTGTTCGGCTAATAAGAACGATTGTTCTGCTTGAGGATTCTTGGGTGATGGAAATGGGTATGGGATCCCATGTTGTTCAGTTGTTGGTTTTTGGATTTGAGGCTATGTGGGGCAATATTTTGTGTCTTGTTTTTTATATTACTTTGAGGGATCTCGTGGATTCCTTTTGCAGTAGTGACATTACAAGAGAACTGGGTGTGAATGTTTATTATTTTTGGTTGTCTCCTTCTTCATTATATAGTTTTTATGACTTGTGGATGTGCATATAAGTTTCTTTGTAGTGGATAATTTATTTCGAATGAATCCAATTGAACATGATAATAAGAAAGGGGGGTGCTCATGTTGTGGTTGTTCTGCTTTGGTTCATGAATGAATAGTAATGATGGTGTTTCTATAAGGGATGGTTTCGGGACACTTAGGTTGGACTGACTTCTTGTTTACCAAAATGTATAAATTTAGTTCTTCTATTTCTCATTAACACCCCTCCCAAGTTTAGCACTTAATGTCGAACCCACCTATTTTCATGGGGGAGGATGTTTTTTACAACATCCTTGTTGGTGGATGATTTTTATCTCCTTTCTTCTCCCTCTATTGATTATACCAAGACTCATCAGGTAGGTTGTGATGGTTTGAGGTCCATTATTTCCCATGTCTCTTTGTCCAGTGTATGTTGTGGTTGGTTTCCCAGGTTTTTGAAACCATGATTATTTTCAAAGTGTCTTCGAGTTATGGCCCAAGTGTGTTCGGGCAGTTGTTCTTGCCCAGTTGTGTATAGGCGTAGCTACGTATGGTTGTGGGGGCCCAGTTATATGCGGGAGGGATGTAGGGTTGATGTGTCCCCAGAGTCTGTAGAAGAGATGTGTGGTTGTGGTGTCCCATAAGGTTATTTTTGCAGCGGCAGTGGGACTATAGTGAAAATGGAAGGGGAGGTTTGACGTGTATGATATCCTAATTAGCTAGTGGGAAAGTGGTGTGGGGTACACAAACCTAGATGTGTTATTAATATTACATTTCTTGACATGCGATATTTTGGGAGTGTTCCTTGGGGAGGATGGATGGATTTTTTCTTTACTAAGCATTGGGTTATCTCTATATATAAGGAGGAATTAGAATGTCTCCCCACATTTTCATGAGATCTTTTGGTTTTCCCTAATAAGTATACATGTATTCTCACTTAACATATATAAATCATCTTTCATGTTTTCTGGAGGACATTGAGGACCATGTGGTACATTATTAGCATTGATATTGGGATTGTTTTTGTTGTTTTCTTTTCTTTAGGTAATTTCCTCAGTATTTTTCATGTTCTTGGTATCACATTATTTTGAACATGAATATGATAGTGGATTTCTGGATTTTATATTACATTATGTTTTTAATGTTGTTAGGATTTATCATCTTATCTCTCGGTCTTGTTTAATTAAAATGGAAATGCCTTCCATATTACATGTGATTTTATACCTTTGGTTCTAGTCGCTACTCTGGGGCCTATTGAAGGTGGTACTTGAGGGTCATTACCTTTCCTTCATCATGAAGAAGGAAGGGTCTGGTAGTTTGTTGTCTCTTCCTTCATCTTGGTGATGTAAAGTCATGAAATAAGGGTTTTAATGGTATGATAAGATAACTATATAGGGGAATTTCTATCCACGTACTTAGGATATAGCTTCTTCTCAAGCTTCATAGATTCATATCACCCTTCTAGGATATCCAATAGAGCAGAGAGGGCCTCAATGGAATTGAGTTGTTCCGACGGTACTTCCATTTATTCCACCTCACATATACTGGGAGTAAGAAGTGTAACACACAAGTATATTATGAGATATATATTCTATTAATTTTTATTTATGCCTTCAATAGTACACTTTACAGTTATTATCTTGCGCTTTATGCCACACTATATTTTCATGCAATATACACAACATTGTTCTTAGCTTGTGTTGCACACAATTTCAAGTTTATCTGAGAGAATTCATTTCACGCAACACTAAGAATAGATTTTTTTCAGTGTATAAATGAAATATGTTTGGATTATATTATACAAAATAATAATAGATTCTCGGACTACATGAAACCCTGACTTGGACTATGTTACACACAAGAGTGACCTTCCTCGATAGGTTGTCTTGTACTCCATATCGAGTTTCACTAAACAATGATATATTATATTATTTAATGGGATATAAACTAGCTGTTGTAAATAGTATTAACCTCATTTTGAATTTAATATAACCTTATCATTCAGATTACACATTTTTTAGAACAATATATGAGAACAAAATCATTCTTTTCGGATAACGAAGTATTTTTTTAAATGCAGATTTACTGCCCTTTGATGGAGCACCCATTTTTAATATATTTTTGAAATTATTATAATATATATGTGAAAAAATAAACATAATCTTTGGAAAAAAATACATAAAATTTTAATTTTGTTTAATTTTTTTGTATTTTTAAGAAAAATTTCAAATTTTAGTGACTAATGAAAAATGCAGCATTTTAATTCTAAACTACCTTTTCATAGAATTTATTATATAGTTAGATAAAATTATTTGTTTTTTTAAATGTTTAATAGGATTATAATTGTATCATTGAATCCAATTTTTGTCATTGGATGTAATTTCACTATTAAATTGGACATAAACGCATGTTAATTTTTTTATAGTTATTACTTCTTAAAACCCTGCTTATTGTTTTTGACATTGGGAATTAACTTTAAATTAATTAATGATACCCCATTTTTTAAAATTTTTCAAAATGGATTCCATATTTGTAATCATAAGTATTAACTTGTGTAAATATTATCCTTTTATGTCTGGACATTATGAATAGTAACATTAGTAATTATATTATTTTCCATGGTTATTATGTAAATTTGCTAAATAATGGTAAAACAATAATATTTTGATAATATTATACAACCCTAACACAAGTAATAATCATATTGGATGAGATATTTCAAACTATGGGCATCTATAGATTGATTTTGGGACCCCATGGATTTACTTGGATGTGAAAATGATATTTAATAAGAATTAATTTTATGTAAGGATATTTATAACCAAATAATATATATATTTAACTAAATTGAATTTAATATAAGGTTATAAAACTGATATATATGGCTATAAATAGAAATTAAGATTCTAAAACGATTTCCTACATCATTTTATATTATTTATAATTTTTTTACATTTGATAAATATATTTATTTATGAAATAATTTTGATAGAGTGATTACCAAATTAATGAATGAACCAATGAAATGAAAAAAATATATATTAAAATAAAATTAATTGAAAAAATTTTGATGCCATCCACAGATTTTATTTATTAAATTGACATATTAGGTATAACATAAAACTTTTGGTTTGAAGGAATCATGTTTTTATGAACTTCTAAAAAATTTCATGTATGAATTGTGTGCACAAATGACATAATTCATAACATAAAACATAAAATCCATAATTAAATGATATCAAATTCCTAAAAATCTACGATTTTAAAAAATTGTTAATATAATTCCAAATATGTCATAAATATCTTTTTTGGGGTTGTTTGAAAAGATATTGTAGTTATGTTAACCCACAATGTGTAAATTACATGATATCACGGTACGATTAAAAACCGTAAAATAATGGTCAATCAGAAAATGATAATGAAACAAATATTCAAAACATGTCTAAAAATTATTGGATGATGGGTATTCAATCCAACATCCCCTTACAATTGAACTAAATAATATTTTGAACGTTTTTAATTGAAATTTAATTTAAAAGAAAATAATATTTTGATAGTTTGATAAGGTGTCCCCTCCTCTCCTATAAAAGTGAACCTCCTCCCTCCCATGTTCACTCAATTTTGAGCATTCATGTTTCGCCATCCTTGGATCATTTCACTTCCCAACATCCTGAGTAACATTCTAGAGGTGTTAGTATTACCCAAAGACCAAATCTAGTTCCTAAATAAGAAATTTAAAGGAGGAACATTGAAGAAGAGGAGTTTGGATACATATGAAGCATATCAGTCCCAAGGTAAGGAACAATTTAGCAATCTCATTTTTATCTAATATTATTTATACGTATATATTTAATAGGGGTATATTATTCAGTCATGTTTTCTAAAAATGATTTCAAAAAATGATTATTATTCATATATGTGTGTTTCAAGTCATTTATACCCATTTTTTACTTTTACAGCATGGTATATAAGGAATATTTTTGGTTTACCATACTTGTTACCTTTTTACTTTTCAGAAAAAAATATGATGAATTTGTTTTCATAAGTTATATGGATTTAATGGATTTTTAAGGTTTCATGGTGCCTTATTTCAATGAATCCACCTATACACTGTTTCACATTTATTTCCAACTATACTCTATTCTTTTAATACTGTTTGGAATTTTGAGAAAAGGAAATGATTTTCAATAGAAAAGTATATTTTCCTCAAGAATTATGTTCAATCGTTTTATCAGAATTTTCTTCCATCTAAGATGATTATCTATAAATATAGTTATGTTTCAATCCTTATTGTTAATATTATTTTATTTATTTAGTGATGAAATAATATTTTATATCACTTATGTTATGATTAAATGATTCTTAAGAAAACCAATTTGATTCTTAGGTTATGCTATAATGAATGATTTATGTTTTCGGTAACTTGTAAGAATGATTTAATTATGAAATGGGAGGGTCCTATATATCCCTCCAATGCATTGGGTAAATATTTATATCACATGAGATAGAAGTGGCTGGAATGACATGTAAATCATGTTCAGTAATACAACGATGGAATGAAAAGTAAATCTGCTTCAGTAATTCATGGATGGAATGACATATAAACCTGGTTCTGTGATAGAATTTTCCACAATCATGGTCTTAGGAACAATGACTTGGCTAGTATGGAAATCATATTGTGTGCTTATTTATTTTCCACAATTACATGTTTCAGAACAATGATATCTTTCCATGTAAAATGTTGTTTTTTTGATATATGGCTTACAAACTACCTTGAATTATTTCTATAATCAGGATTTTGATATTTAGACATTATGTTTATGATTTTATGTTCAAATTTTTATGGGTAGTTTTATGTTATCCATGTTTACACTTACTGAATATTTGATCTCAGCCTTTTTATGTTTTCGTTTCCCCGTGAAATATAGAATGGATTGACATATTAAAACAATATGAGATGATCATTATTGGAGATGTTGAAGATCATTCACAAGGTTAGAAAATAATGTTCCATGTTTCCAAAGACACTAAACTAATATGGTCTTTGGGCTTCAGTTTGTGTCATGTTTTAAGTATTAAACATTATACATTTATTGTTCATGTTTATCAATATTGGTTCATTAATACTTGGTATCATAGAAAAGGTTTATCCATCAATTGGATACTATGATGTGAAAATATTAGTGGGATCACTATAGATATTTATAATGATATGTCTAGGGATGTTCTAAGGATAGGTAATGTATATGTTACAAACCTAGTTTTTTTATGATAATTATGACTAACTAAGGGTTAAACTAAATATATCATAGATTGAAATATTATATGTAATTTACTTTACTTATATGTTTCATAATTCTAATATTAATTGGTCACACTTATCTTTTTTATTTTAGTCAATAGCCAGAACCTCATTGAACTTATTTAACATGTTAATGCTTCGTATGTGGAAATTATGGGAAATATGAAGATCCATTTCCTAGGAGAAAATATCATTAATGGAATCATTATGATGGTACGAGTATTAGTCATAATTCCGAGGATAAAGAAATTGTAAATGATTTTTGAATGGTATGTCTTGTTCTTCCAATATTATTTACATTTAACCTAAAACCATGATGTTGAGAAATGAAAATACAGGATTTATATTTTTTAAATACGAATATGATTGATCCTGAGTAATGTTTTATTAATAATTTTGGATGATTGAGGTGTATATGATACAAAATTGAAATATTATTTGAATCAGGAAATATATATTTGATTTTGGGTTTAAGGATTGGAAATGATATTATGAATAGTTATAAGGAGATAGAAAATTGATTTAAGGGTATGGTGATATACTTGGATAACACATTATTAAGGTAAAAATAGCCTTTAATATGTCCCATATGTTAAAATAATGATGTTTTGATAAAGATATCTTTGATTTTAAGAAGTAAATTAGATAATTCTAGTTTTTGAAAATATAATTATGGGGTGATTGGTAAGAGATTTATGCAATTATTGATGAAGGATACTACATTTTTGGACATAAGGAATATATCTAATAAGTTTTGGAATAAGGTAAAATTCATGTTTTCAATAATGATATCTTATAATTCTGGGTGTTATCAAGACTTAAGGGAATACCATATTAAGGTATTCACATGTTTGGAATGCGACTACCAAGAACTTCATAAAGAGATATAGAAGATTAATGTTATGTGGATTTAGTCCAGAACTTTCTAATGTTTTATATTTTCAGTTTTTGGATGTATTTTAAGGTTATCCATTTATGTATATTATAAGTTATATTCTGGTTGAAGTTAGTATTATCTCACTATAGGATGCTTTATGCATATTGGATTACATAAGCTAACATCTTTTTGAGACTTATGTAATGACATAAAATTCTATCTCATGATATGTAACACTTTAATAATGAAAAAATCAAGTTCCTTCATTAAATAATATATGAAGTTGAAATTATTCAAGGCATGAAGAATGTTGAGATTGTACCAAAATCAAGTATGTATTTATTATCAACCTAAAATATTCAACTTTAGAAAAAAGATAATCATAACCAAAAAAATTCATAGTTCCAAAATATCCAATTAATAATATTTTCCCTTAAATCATCACATCTTTATTGATTTTTGGTTATTAATATTATCCAAACCGTTTTTTATATCACTATCCATGAGAGAATGATGGTCAGTTTTCTCTTCATTATCCATGATTTCACTTTCCACCGTTGATCTCTTATGTGGAATAAAAATGATGAGTTACATCATGTAATGGTTTTGTTTATAACATTCCTTTTCAAAATGATGTTATAGTATCCCTTTTTACGATGTGGGTTTCTATAAAAGAAACATTAAAGTAGTAAAAAATTTATAACCCCGACGTATTTTGAGGGAGAAATTAATTTTAAGGGGGGTGGAATGTAACACCCTGAAATTTTATGAGATAGATTCTTTTTAATTTATATTATGTATTATCTGGTCACTCTAGCTTGATTATCTAGCATTATACGCAACATCATATTATCTTTTAGCATACAGAATACTATTGTTGGCTTATGTTGCACATAATTTCATGTTCTTTTGAAAGAGTTCATTTCCCACAACATCGAGTATAGATACTGTTTAATGAATAAATGAACCAAGCTTTTATTATGTTAAACATCACACCAATGGAATCTTTCACTATATGCAACACCAACTTGGCTTGTGATTAATGCAAGAGCGACCTTCCTCGATAGCTTGTGTTGTATGCAATACTGAGTTTCACTAAATGATAATATATTATATTATTCAATGAGTTCTAAAGTATTATTTATAAATAGTATAATCCTAATTTTTAATTTTATATTACATTAGAATTCTACTTACTCATTTTCTAGAACATGAAATGAGAAAAAATCAATTTTGTCAGATAAAAGAAGCATTTTAAAAAAAATTTACTTTTACCACCTTTTGATGGTGTACCCATTTTAAATCTAGTTTTGGACACTTTTATAACATAAATTTTACAATATAATGATATTATATGGAATAAAGACATTAAAAGTTACTTTTGTTTTAAGATTTTTTTAATTTTTTTGATAAAATATAAATTTTAATGAATATTGACCAATACATCATTTTAATTCAAAATGTCTTTTCAATCTAATTTATTTATATAGTTAGATTAAATTTATAATCTGTTGTAATGTGTAAATGGATTATATTTTTATCATTTAATTAATTTTTTTTAATTGAATGTAATTTCTCATTTAAATTTGACATAAACACGTGTGAATATTTTGATAGTTATTATTTCACAAAAAACCTATTTTTTCATTTAGGAAATGAGAATTAATTTTAAAATCATTGTTGAGAATTATGTGTTATGAATTTGGAAAAATTGATTCCATGTTTGAAATCATATGTTTCAAATTGTGTAAATAGGTTGCTTGTATTTATTTACCTTATGAATATTAACTTCAGTAATTATTTTATATAGCATGGATAATAATTAAATCTGGTAAATATGGGTAAAAATAATATTATAATAATATTAAACTACCATAACACATGTACTTATCCCATTTGATGAGATATTTCCAGTAATGGGCATCTTTTGGTCGATATTGGGATTCCATGGATTTACATGGATGTGACAATGATATTTTATAAGAATTAATTTAATGTTAAGATAATTATAACCTAAACATATATCTTTTACTAAATTGATACAATATAGGGTTATATAACTGATATCTATGTCTATAAATAAGAATAATAAATCAAAAATTATTTCTTCTATCATGATATTTTATTTATAATTTTTAGACATTAGAAAAATATATTTATTTATGATATAATTATGATGTAGTGATTACCTCATTAATGAATGATTCAAATAAATGAAATTATAAATATTAAATTTAATTTAATTTGAACATTTTGATTCCATCCAAGCATTTTCTACAGTACATCTACTTATTATGAATGCATTAATTCCTTTTTTTTGATGGAATCAAGTTTTTATGATCATTTAATAAATTCATTATGAATAGTTCCCAGAATTGACATAATTCGTAACTTAAAACATAAATATGTTTATTTAATTATATTATTGACCTAAAAATATATGATTTCGCTTAATTGTAATTCTCCGACCCTAGATTCCCTGATTTGCTGCATTATTTTAATACATTGTCTAGATTTCGAGGAATCAAGTCGAGAAATACCGACTCGTTTAGCAGTCTAGGAAAATAGATTACATGCATGAATGCTACATTACACTTTCAAATATACAACACAAAAAAATAATCCTTTTAGAATGTCATTATTCCCTTAGCATAAATATGCATAAAAATCATAAACAAATTCTTGGGATCCTGTGAAAATAAATCATATGAAATGGGTGATCTCAGATTCTCAGTAAGAGTAATAATTTTGCTTAAGCTATAAACTTTTGAGGCAAGATGTTTAGAAAATACAATAGCCTTTTAAAATTAATCATGAACATGATATGGAAAAAATAAAAAAATACCATTTAAACATGAACATAGATATTCTACTTGTTTAATAATCACATCTAATAAATAATTTTAAAATTAGGGAATGTATAGTACCAGACTTTAATTTCTGTGTCAAGGCCTCGTGAAAGGGCCTAGGGGATAACTATAACCGGACCCCAACCCGAAGAGCCTATGTAACTGAACTCTATCCTAGAGAGCCTCTGTGACCAAACTCCAACCCGGAGAGCCTCTATTAGAAGACTCTAACCTGAAGGGTCTCCTGTAACTAGACACCAACCCTGAGGTCTTACTTTTACTGGTCCCCAACCCAAAACATCCTAGTCCAGAACATTCATCTTATGAAATGGTTAAAATATAACCTAAACATTCGTATTAAAACTAGCATTAGAATTTTCAATACATTAACCACAAACCAATAATGTAATAACAATAAATAATCCACTATCAAACATATCACAAAAGCATAAATATAATATAGAATATTTGTATCATAATAAATAAACATCAAACAAGTGTAAAATTTGTCAAAGAATGTTGACATTGATAAAATCCAATATATTTGAGAGAAATATCTTTTTCTGTTATGAAATCATTTATGATTCACATAATTATAATGAAAATATTTATTTTGAAAATATTCTTACCATACAACAAGAGAAACTTCGACGAAGTTATGATGGTGTGAAATAGATGCACCCACCATATAAGTTAAAAAACATTCTTACCTTAATTTGGTAAAAAATGATATAAAGTACCTTGTTAGGAAAACAACATAATGATTCCTTTAAAAAACATATAATGTCTAATAAGGGAATACATGAATTTAACACATGGTCTGTTAAATTGTAAAAAATTATTGAAAATTATTTTTAAGAAACATGGGTGTGGATGACAAAGAGGTCTTAGTAGATACACACATAAAAACAACCTCGATTAATAAACAGATTGTGATATTAACCCTTATATTGTAATTTTCATTGGATTCAGGTAATTTAACCACTTATATAATAGTTAAATTATTGTTATTAAATTATACACGAACCATATACATAATTATGATATAAAATATGATCTTCAAATAATTCATTGTTAATGTTATTTTAGTATTATCATCATTTCAGGTGTTAACTTATTCATTTTCCTTTATAATCATTTTTATGTGAGTCATGATAGTTATGGATGGGAAGTTTATTATTCATATCTAGAATGATATCAGGTCTTTAAATATTATTTTTTATCATAAAATGAAAATTATTCTAGAATGGTAATGATGGGGAAAGAATCTCATCGTGTTCGTGGAGATGGTAATCCATACGTACGCACGAGCGACAATATCAATATTTTGATATTAAAATCATCTATAATTTTTTGTTATATCATATATACCGAATCATTATAATGTTATATTTATTATTTACATCTATTTCACATCATTATAATATCCATCCAAATAATAATGTATTGAATAACAACTACACCACGACGTGGAGACGGTAAGCCTTACGTACGCACGTATGGTGACATGTTATTAAATGTATAGATATAAAATTGAATATGTTTGTAACATATGTATTATAACATCACCATATATAGAAGATACTAGATTTAATATTTTATAATGGAAACAACAAGGAATTATGAAGTGGAAGAAGAAAATAACTTGAATGATGTGATGAAATATTTCACTCTTCTTCGGATTCTTCCTTTTGATGTGATCAAAAGGGATCCATAGGTTGTCTTTCTGACACATGGAAGGCTTCTAGGATTAAGGGATGATAGGTGAGAGGATATTTCGGATGGGGTTGGTGGAGTTAAATGTCT
The DNA here is from genome assembly GCA_963277665.1 of Viscum album. Taxonomy (NCBI): domain Eukaryota; kingdom Viridiplantae; phylum Streptophyta; class Magnoliopsida; order Santalales; family Viscaceae; genus Viscum; species Viscum album. Next base: position 854,807,833 of record OY728123.1, on the reverse strand, counting down.
TTGATGGTCTGAATGTGAGAGAAGGTGGAGTTCCCTTTTAAAAGATAGGTGAGGGGAACCTTAGGAAAAGATTGAAATATTATTTTATAATAAACTAATATACTGATTTTAATGGCTCCAAATTTATTTATTTAGAATATAATGTGGTTATGGGTCAAAGTACCCACAACCAAAATGTTTGGGACATGTCTAGATTACCGTTTTAACCTTATATTTTATATTTAACTCTATGTTAAATAATATACCATTTACCGTGTCCTCTTATATTCTTACACTATATGGTTTATAAACATACAAGAAACAAACAATAAATCCTCAAGTGTTTCGTTAATGATATATATAATATTATTTAAGGCCTTTTTCAGAACCATAGATTTATAAGATTATTATATGAACCAATAATATCGTATTTGTTTTGTAAAATTAATTTATGTCAATATTGAAATGATTTGGTATATTGTTTTTGTGAAAGTCATAACAACCTTATCACTTGAAAAAAAAATATCTAATCAAACCTAAAATGTCATATGAACCACGAAAATTATTGGAATTCATCAAAATCCTCAAATTATATTTATATGTATATTAATAATTTTAATTATTTTAATGGTTCATTAATAAGGTAATTACTGCATCATCATTGTGTCATAAATAAATTACATTATTTAATACATAAAAATTATAAATATAATACAATTATGTATTAAATATTCTTATATTTCTAAAGAATATTTATAGTTGAATTTATCTTATGTATAACCCTATATTAAAATGTTTTAGTTATGAAAATGTGAATTTAACACTTTTAACTCTTCTTTAAATTAAATAATAATAAATGTCCTAATCTAATCTATGTGAACCTAAAGGGTTATATTTTATTACTAAGGTTGTTTTTGGTATAATTAAACTTTTCAAATTGAATTAGGACATTCCATAAGAAATTATAATATCTTTTTTCCTTTAATTACCCGATTTACTTTTAACTGTGGTAAATAAAAGTCAAAGGATACTATTCACCAAATATTTTTTGCATCTTATTGAACCACATTTTACTTAACGAGGATAACGGTGTCTCTCCAATTTTTGAAATTCAACTCATAGAAGCGGTAATATTATGTTTTATACAAATTGTAAAATGCTTCTAGAATGTGGGTAAAAGACGGTAAAAAGTTCCAGAAATTTTATACATCTAATTTTCTTATAAAAAAGATTTCAATGAATTCAATTGAACTGAAAATTTTATTATGTATCAAATTTTACTGAAAATAAAAATAAAAAATTTAATTATTAAAATAAGAAGTGGGTTTTAAAAATAACGTGGTGTTTTTCACTATTCATCAAAATTTGAATGTTTTCAGAAAAATACCAAAAATTCACCCTAAGATAATTTTGAAATTCGGAATTCATAAATGAATTAAATTTTACCAATTTCAAAAAATTTATGTTTCATTAATTAGTTTTTATTTTATTCCAGTTGTCAAAACCAAAAAACATTTTTTAAGAAATAATATACATCAAACGATTGACACATGTTTATGTCCAATTTCAAAGTGAATTACTTACAACGTACAAAATGGGATTAAATGGTAAAAATATAATCTATTTATACTTCCAAATGATTAGAATGTATAATTGACCACTATAAATTATTTTTTTTAAAAAAATATGTTTTTTGTTAAAATATAGTTTTTTTCACTATTCACCCAAATATTAATGTTATCAGAAAAACACCAAAAATTTATTGAAACTAAAATCTTATTTCCCGATTCAAATGAAGAATTTTATTTTTTAAAATTGAACATATTAATGTTTTAACATTGGATTTAAAAATAGTTCGCCATTAAAAGGCGGTAAAACTATATTTTTTTTAAAATACTTCATTTATCAAAAAAATGATATTTTTCTTAAATATTATCTATGAAACTAATAATATGGATTCTAAAATTATATGAATTATATAATGTTCAAAATTCAGGTAATAGTATTCATAAATGATTTTGAATGACTAGTTTAGTATGTCGTGGTGCTCTTTAACTCGGTTTTTCATGTAATGCTAATTATTGAATTACTTTGTAAAAATAATGTACTATAAAATATTGGGGTGTTACATTCTTCCCTCTATTAATAAAATGTGTCCTAGAAATTTTTAATTGTTCTTTGAAAATAAAAGGATGAAAATAGAAAATACCTTTATGGGAAAACCAACATCGAAAATTGGGTTAATAAAATTTAGTCTTAATAAGAGGGAAAGGGAAATGAAAGGGTCACCATCAAATTATGATTTTGATTAGGATAACATTGGTGGCTATTAAGGACACATTTTTGGAATGAAAATGTAAATACTTATACGGAGTGATTGTGGTAATCAATCACAAACATGTGTAATATTGAGGGCCTCAAATCCATCAATCAATGATGATTTAAAATACCATATGATCAATAAAACATAAGGTATAAGGATAAAACTTGTTTTTTGTTTTAAGATCCATTCCATAATGTTTAATAAATAATTTATCCATAGAAGAAGAGGAAAAAAATTATATATATAAATTTAATTGACCTGTAGAGTTTTATCCATCAAATAATTTCTACCACAAACTCGTCATTCACTCTAAAAGATTTCCAAAAATATTCTATTTTTCTTAATATTTTAGGGTTCCAAAAATAATGAATTTATAATTCACCTATCAGATATTTTAAAAAAGAAACAACATTATACAATCCATGACATCATTTAGGCCAGTGGTAGGTGATACACCATTGTCGCCCATCAGTTGCGGGTTCAAGTCTCACGGCCTTGTCGGATGCGACTGTTTGTCGCCCGACCCCTAGGTTTTCCTTTTTATAATAATCCAAAAATAAACATCACAATAGCATCTGATTTCAATCTTAATCCATTCAAACCATTATACATATCCAAAAATCTTCAATCCAAACTCACAGTCCAAAATTAATAGGGAAGTTTAACCTAATGAAGATCCTTTTTACCACATAATAACATGTGAACACAATCATCTTCTATTCTTTTAAAACATGGTAACACACCAAATTACCATAAAACCTTATTGATTACATTCATTCAACCATATTCTTTATTGAATACTGAATATATTCCGTATATCCAAAAAATTTGAATATACCGACAATGAAGAAATTAAAAAACTAATAATCAGTTCCAAGGAAGTCAAGAATATCCAATATAATTTATCCAAAACAACCATCTCCTATTCCAAAATCACTAACTCATTATCAGGACCACATTAAGTATTACCTTTCCTTCAACCTTGTATTTTCCAAAAAGTGTAGCTTACTATTCAATCACATTTCATAGAATCATATAATCTCAAATCCTCAATAAACTAGTAATGTAGTACAATTCTTATTTGTCTCCATAATTCATATAATCAGTATATTTTTGATACAACACCCAAAGGAATTAATTCAATAATCAATGCATAAGAACAATAGTCATTCCTCTTCACCTAATGTAGTATCATATCTTGATTGTTATCCAACAACATCATTTGCGGTATACTCTAATGATTGGGACATTGATTCTCGTAGTGTCCCAACACATTGCAAATTAGGCATTTTACATTCGAATCCTTTTTCTTACCATTTCAATCATTTACATTGTGTCCTTTTTCTCCACACATATAAAAAACCCCCATTCCCTTTGTGAATTTACCAAGGTTATTCCTTCCACATTTATCACCTATGGGAAAATCCTTCATTCCCCTCTTCTATTTATCCATATTTCTCTCTACCATACATTACATTTCGTGCTTCCCTTCAATTCCATCAGACTCATAGAATTCTTCACTTATCTTATTAACACATGTTATTATTTCTTCATATGTTGAGAATTATGCGAGATAGCTTCCTTTCTAAATGTTGGATTAATTCCTTGAATGATATGATCATTATTACACTTTGGATCATACTTATTGTTGTAGTTCTCAATATTTCTACCGGTCACCATTTCTATTCAATGGAATACACTTGGTCAGTTTATGAATCACAATGAATAATTCCAACCTTGTAATATACCTAACTTATATTGAATAATTTATGAATATAATATGTAATAATAAATATATTTTCATTATGGAGCTATATAATCATAAATACTTCTTAATGATTTGAATAGAAAAAGATAATTATCCTAAGCATATCCCCAAGGAGTGTCATAACCAAGAGTGCAACAAGGCTCATTGTTGTGCACTCGTTCCCATTAGACTCTAGCGCGAGGTGGAGTTTTCTATTTTTACCTATAGGTACATCTGTTCCAGTGCTGCCTCTACTAGCTCATATCCATACAAGGATGTATTTTTTTTGGAAAACTCACAAAATATCTACATTACAAAAATTCTAGGAAGTTCTTCTATATTATTCCTCAATGACAATCATAGTGTAATGTTCTATAATCAGAGTTTATATAAATTTAGTTTCCAATGCCACTTCTAAACCCCCTCTGTTACCAACTATAATTCCCCGACCCTAGATTCCCAGAGTCAATGCATTATTTTATTACATAGGAATTATTACAAGGAATTAACTCCCAAAAGATTGATCAACTTAGTAGTCTTGGAAAATATATTACATACATGAATGTTACATTACACTTTCTAACATAAAACACAAAAAAATCCTTTTGAGAATGCCATTGTTCCCTTACCTAAACCCTTCATCTCAAACATAAAACAAATCTTGGGATACTGGAAAAATAAAACATAAGAAATGTGTGAGATCAGATGATCAGTAAGGGTAAATAATTTAGCAGAAGTTATAATCCTTTTAGGAAATATTTTTAAATTATTCTATTTTCTTTGAAACATAATCCTGAACATAATATGGGAAAAATAAAACAAACATTACCATATAAACATGAACATGGATATTGTACTAGTAGAATAATCACATTGAGTAACTAATTTCCTAATGAGGGAATGTAAATTAATATACAATAATATCTGTGTCAAGGCCTTGTGCCAAGACCTAGGGGATAACTGTAACCTGACCCCAACCCGAAGAGCCTCTAAAACCAGACTCCATCCCGGAGAGCCTCTCTAACTGAACCCCAACCCCGAGAGCCTCTATAACTGGACTCTGTCCCAGAGGGTCTATTGTAACCAGACCCCAACCTCGAGAGCTTACTTTTACCGATCACCAACATTGAACATACTAGTCAAATACATTCATCTTAAGAAACAGTTGAAATATAAAATAAATATTGGTATTAAGACTTCTCTATAAAATGTCAAAACATTAACCATAACCCATGAATGGAATATAAATAACTCATACATAGTCAAACATATCACAAAACCATAAATAAAAAATGGATGATTTGTATCAAAATAAATCACCTTCAAACAAGTGTAAAATTTACGAATGGATGTTGACATAGATGAAATCAAAACCATTTGAGAGAAATATCTCTTTCTATTTTGAAATAAATTAATAGTCTCAAAATTATAAATAAAACATTTATTTTGAAAATATTCTTATAATATTTTAAGGTAAGTTTCAACAATTTTATAATGGAAAAAAATAGTTTCACCCGCCGTATAAGTTAAAAAACATTCTTACCTTAATTTTGAAAAAAAGGTCATAAAGTATCTTGTTTGAAAAATGATTTAATGATTCCATTAAAAAACATATTAGGTCAAATAAGACTATAAATTACTATAACCCATTGTCTATTAAATTTTAAAATTTTTTAGAAATACATTTTTAAGAAACATGGATATGGATGATAATGAGGTCCGAGTAGATACGTAAAAACAACCACGGATAATAAAGAGATTGGGAAATTAAACCTTAACTTATACATTTCATTGGACGAGGGTACATTAACCACATGTGTAATATTTAAATCATTATTATTAACATACACATGAACCATATCCATAATTATGATATCATATATGATCTTCTAATAATGCTTGGTTAATGGTATTTTAGTATTATTTTCATTTCAGGTGTTAACTGATTCGTTTTTTATTATATTCTTTGTTATGTTAGTCATGATGGTTATGGATGAGATGTTTCTTATTCATATCCATAATTGTATCAACTCATGAAACATTATTTTTAATCATCTAATGAAAATTTGTCTTTATGGTTACTTTGGGAATGAATCTAATCGCGTTCGTGGAGATGGTAATCCGTACGTACGCACGAGCGACAATATAATTATTTTGATATTAAAATTCTATATAATTGGATGGTATATCATATATTAAGAATAATTATCATGTTTTATTTATTATTTACATAAATTATACATCATTATTATACCCATGAAAATAATAATGTATTGAATAACAACTACACCATAACGTGGAGACGGTAAGCCGCACGTATGCACGTACGGTGACATGTCGTTAAAATGATGGATAGAATAATGAATATAGTTGTACCATATATATAATAATATCATAGTATATATAAGATTCTGGATTTATTATTTTAGAATGGAAAAAACAAGGAATGAAGTATTTGAAGAAGAAAAGAACTTGAAAGAGGTGGTGAAATATATACCTCTTCCTCAGGTTCTTCTTTTTGATTATATCTAAAGGGCTCCATAGGTTGCCTTTATGACTAAATTAAGGACACTTGGATGAAGGTAGGATAGTTTAGAGGATATTTAGGTAGGTTTATTCCAGGCCAAATTGCATTGATGGTGTTAATTTGAGAGAATAGGTAGTTCCCTTTTATAAGAGGGGTGAGGGGCACCTTAGGAAAATATTGACTTATTATTTTATAATAAAATAATATTCGATTTTTAATGGATATAAATTGATTTATATAGAATATTAATTGGGTATGTATTTAAGTAATCTCAACCAATTAGTTTTATACTAGTTTAGGATACCATTATGACCTTATCTTGTAGATTTTACTCAAGGTTAAATAATTTATCTTTCTCCATGTCTTCTTGTATTCTTACAATATATGGTGAATAAACATACTATAAACATAAAAAATAAACTAATGTGGTTCAGTAATGACATATATAATATTATATAAGACCTTTGGCCGAACCTTAGATTTTTAGGATTATTATATCAACTAATAATATAGTATTTGTTTTAAAAATTAATTTATGTCAATTTTGACACTATTTGGTATTTTGTTTTTGTGAAATTCATAAAAACATTATCACATAGAAAAAAAATATCTAATCAACCCTAACATATCTTATTAACCTATAAAATTAGTGAAATTCATCAAATGTCTAAAATTGTATTTATTTGGATATTATTAGTATCAATTATTTTAATTATTCAATAATAAGGTAATTATTGCATCATCATTGTGTCATAAATAAATTATCATTTTGAATATATAAAAATTATTAATAAAACACCATTATGTATGAAATATATTTTTGTTTCTAATGAATCTTTATAGTCATATTTATCTTATGTATAACCCTATATTAAAATGTATTAGTTATGCAAACTTGAATTTAACACTTTTAACTCTTCTTTAAATTAAATTATAATATATGTCATAATCTAATCCAAGTGGATCTAAAGGGTCATAATTTATTTCTAAGGATGTTTTTTTCCAAATTAAAATTAACAAATAGAATTAGGACATGTTTTATGGTAATTATAATATCATTTTTACCCTTAATTACCAAATTTAATTTTAATAGTGGTAAATAAATGTCATAAATTGTTATTCACCAAAAATTATTTTCATCTTATTGAAACACATGTTACATACTGAGGTTACCCATGTCTCTAAGATTTTTAAAATTAATTTCAAAGAAGTGGTAAAATTCTGTTTTATACAAATTTTCAAATGTTTCTACAAGGTGGGTAAAAGACGGTAAAAAGTTCAATAAAATTTTATACATCTTATTTTATTTTAAAAAAGATTCAAATGAATAAAAATGAACCCAAAATGTTATTATGTATATATTTTGACTTAAGATAAAAAATAATAATAAAATATTTAAATTAAAAGTGGGTTTTAAAATATAACACAATGTTTTTAAGTATTGATAAAAAATTAAATGTTTTCATAAAAATAAAAATAATTCTCCCTAAGCTAATTTTAAAATACCGAATTCAAAAGTTATTTCTATTTTAATAATTTAAACACATAATAATATCATTAATTAATTTAAAATTAATTCTCTTTGTCAAAATCTAAAGGAGTATTTTTGTAGAAATACTAACTATAAAAAGAATGACACATATTTTTTTCCAATTTAGAATGAAATTACATTCGATGAATGGAATTGGATTGAATTGTAAAAATATAATCTATTTATACATACAAACCAATAATATTTATAATTTAATAGTTTGAGTAATTTAGATAAAAAAAATTGAATTCAGTTAAAATATTGTATTTTTCACTATTCACAAAAATATGAAAGTTATAAGAAAAACAGCAAAAATTAATTAAAACTAAATTTTTTATCTAGATTATATTGAAGAGGTTTATTTTTTCAAATTTAATATTTAAATGATTCCAATATTGGATTTTAAAAATGTACTGCATTAAAAAGTGGTAAAATTTCATTTTTTGAAAAAATAATTCTTTTATCTAAAAAAATGAATTTGTTTTTAAATAATGTCTACAAAACTCATAATATGGATTAAAAAAATTATAAGGATTATATAAAGTTCAAAATTAAGATAATACTATTCATAACTACTTTTGAACGGCTATTTTGGTAAGTCGTGGGGCACTTGAACTCGATGTTTCATGTAGTTCATGTTATTTAATGATTTTAAAGACATAAATTACTATGAAATCTTAGGGTGTTACACAAATGGCTAATATAATTCCAAATATGTCTTAAATAACTTTTTTTGGTCTATTTGACATGATATGGTAATTAAATTTACTCAAAAAGCATAAATAAAATTACATCATGGTAATATAAAGAATGGTAAAATAATGGTTAAACCAAAAATACAAGGATAAAAAATATTTCAAACATGTTAAAAAATATTAGATGATAGGCATTCAAACTGAAAAAATATTAACATAAAATTAAATAATTTTTTGTCAATTTTTAATCGAAATTTAATGCATAATAAAATATTATTTTGAGAGTTTCCAAAAGTTATCACTCCTCTCCATAAAAGGGAACCTCCTCCCTCTCCTCTCCACTCCATTTTGAGTAGTCATGGTCATCCAACCCCTTTTAAATTCATTTATCGACATCACTTGTAACATTCTAGAGTTTTTGGTCTTCTCAAAATAATATCTCTAGTTTCGTAAGCTGAAATTTAAAGGAGGAACATCGAGGAAGAGGTGTTTCTGATACAAATGGAGCAAATCGGCCCAAATTTAAAGGAATATTTGGAAATCTAATTTTATCTAAGATTGTTTATACGTAAGTATTTACTGGTGGTGTATTTATAATCCATATTTTCTTAAAATTATTTCATAAAATATTTACTATTATTATATGTGTGTTTAAATTCATTTTTACCCATTTTTATGATTACTACATGGTATGGAAGAAATATTTCTATTGTTTACCATATGAGGTAAATATTGAGTTTTCTGAAACATTTATAAGGATAATGTTTTTAAATTTTACAACATCAATGGATTTATGTAGTTTCATGAAACCTTATTTCCATAAGGCTTTGTCTACACTATTTCTAGATTATTATCATCTAAATTATTTTCTTTTAAAATTGTGTAACATTTTTAGAAAAGAATATATTTTTGAAGAAGAAAGGATATTTTCCACAAGAATTAAGTTCAACTATTTTATCAAAATTATTATCCAGATAATATGATGCACTATAAATAGGGTTATGTTTCCATCCCTATCATTAATATGATTTGATTGAGTTGATAATGAAATGATATTTTATATGGATTATGTTATGATGAAATGATGTTTGAGAAACACTGTAACAACCTGATATTTTATGATAAGTATTAATTTTAATTTATTTGATGTCATGTGTTTTATGATACAACAAGATTTTCTTGTCCTTTACGCAACAACGTATTAACATGCAGTATATGCAACACTATTCTTAGATTGTGTTACACACAATTTCAAGTTCGTTTGATAATAGTCATTCTACGCAACATTGAGTATATATATATATATATTCAATGTATAAATGAAAAATGGTTGGATTTTGTTATAGAGAAACAAAAAAATATTCTTGTACAACACGCAACCCTGACTTGGCTTGCATTACACTCAATCACGACCTTTCTCGATAGCGTGTGTTGTACGCAATACTAGGTTTTACTAAATGATGATAAATTATTAATATATTATTATAACTAGCCGTTATGAATAGTAATACCCACTTTTTGAAATTTTATAAATTTTTTCTTTCTAATTGGACTTCATTTTTAGATTCGGAAAATCAAAATTAGCCTAGGGTGAAATTTTGGTATTTTTCTGAAAACATTCAATTTTTGATGAATAGTGAAAACACTGGGTTTCTATTTAAAAACCGACTTTTTATTTAAATAATTATTTATTTTATATAAATTTATTTTAAGTCAAAATTTATACATAATACCTATATAAGTTAAATGTAATTCATTGGAGTAATTTCATAATAATTTTAGATATATAAAAATTTTATTGATCTCTTGACCGTCTTTTACCCACCTCCTAGGAGAATTTGCAAATTTACATAAATCTTAATTTTACCGCTTCTGTGAATGGAATTTCTAAAATTTGAGAGACACGATTGATGTCAGTATGTAAAATTTGGTTCAATGAGATGAATTTTTTTGGTGAATAGTAACATTTTAATTTTTTAACCACGGTTAAATGTAAATAGGGTATTTAAGGGTAAAAATGATATTATTATTACCCTAAAACATGTAATAATTCTATTTGATAAGTGTAATTCGACAAAAAACAACCTTAGGAATAAAATATGACCATTTAGGCCCACATGGATTAGATTAGGACATTTAATATTAATTTATTTAATGAATGGTTAAAATAGGTAAAATCAAAGTTTAATAAGTAAATAATTTTTAACATGAGAATATAAATAAGAAAAATTAGACTATAAATATTAATTAGAAAGATAAAAATATTTACTACATAACGGTATTTTATTTATAATTTTCAGAAATTAAATAATTTAATTTATTTATGACACAAAGTTGATGCAGTAATTATCTTATTAATGAAATATTGACATAATTGATGTTATAAATACCCAAATAAATGTAATTTGAGACTTTTTATTAATTAAAATAATTTTATAGGTAAATATGACATGTTTTTATAGATTTAAGTAACTTTTTTCGAACTAATATTTCTTTTATGATTTTCACAAAAATCAATTCCCAAATAGTGTCAAAATTGACATAAAATAGTTTTTAAAAAAATATTATATTATTAATTGTTATTTTATTCCTAAAAATCTAAGGATCGGCCAAATGACTTAGATAATGTTGGATATATTAATAATAAACAACTTGGGATTTATATGGCTTGTTATAGTATGTTTACTAACCATATAGTATAAGAACAAAAAAAAGACACGGTAAAAGTAAAATTATATAACATAAAGTTAAATCTAAATGATAAGGTTAAAATAGTAACCTAAACATGTACAAATTCTATTTGATGAGATTATTTCGACCCATACCCACCTTTTCTTTTAAATAAATCAATTTGGAGCTATTTAAAAATGAATATGACTTTATACTAAAATAATATTTTTTGTTATTCCAAAGGTGCCCCTCTCCTCCCTTATAAAAGGGCACCTCCTCCCTCTCTTCCTCACACCACTTTGAGCATTCATGCTCGGCCAACCCCTGCCAAATTCTCTTCTCCACTTCCCTAGATACATCCTAGAGGTCCTGGTATTCTTCAAAGACCAATTTTAGTTCCCAAAAATGAGGTCTCAAAGAGGTGCTTCAAAGAAGAGGTAATGTCCGTTAACGATTCATTCAACTTTATTTCTTCTAACACTGCTTATTATTTAGTTGTTTCATTATGAAGTAATAACATCATTATCACACATATAGTGATATGTTTTTATATAATATGTAACAACCCTATTCCACCATCTATCCATCCTACGGAAAATGAAATCACGGTGCGTGCGTACGTACGAAATACCGTCTCCACGCCGTGGTGTAATCTATTTTTCCACCACCTTCTTACTTGGATGGGTATAATGGTGAAACTAAATAACTATATATGATTATTTTAAAGTTGAATTTATTTTGAAACAATATAAATACACTCCAATACAATTCCACGATCATAGAAATGATATCATCGCCCGTGTGTACGAACGGACTACCGTCTCCACGACGCGATGAGATTCATTCTCCATGTTAACCATTTAAGAATGATTATAAAGTATCTATAAGAAATAATAATGAAATATATGAAATTATAAAGATATTGGATTTATGTATATATATGTATGTATGTAATCTACTTAATTCCATTCAACTCAATAAGGAAATGAAAACAACGTTCATGCGTATGTTCGACCTACCGTCTCCATGAATGATGCATTTATTTCCATTTATCAATCTATTATATATATGTATATTCTGAATATATATTATATATAAATCATGTCTTAGATTCTGGAATTAATTAATCATGATATAAGTAATCATATTAATAATTACAAGTCAAAACACAGATGACAAATGAAACGATTTTACCCAAAACGCTCTTTAACATGGAATTTACAAAAGAACTGGTAATATAAAGTCATAAGTGAACCATATATGATATCATAACAGTGAATATGATTATTTAATAAGTCAATGACATTATTTAAATCAATATACAGTAGGTTTGGATACATACGACGCATATCGGGCATAAGGTAGCGGATAATTTTTCAAATCTCATTTTTTATCTGAGATTTCTTATTCGTATGTATTTACTGGGGTTATTTCAATCATCCATGTCCATGTTTTATAAAAGTGTTTTCATGTATTTGTAAATTCCTTTTTACCCATTTTTGACTTTTACTACATTGTATGTATTGAATCTTTCTTTTACGAGGTACCTTTTGACTTTTCAAGAAAAAGTACGAGAAGAATGTTTTTTTAACTTATACGGCATGAACTAATTTTTATGGTTTCATAACTCCTCATTTTCATGAAGCTTAATCGACATGATTTTATGACTATTATCAAAAAAATAATTTTCATTCAAAATTCCATGGCATTTTGAGAAAAAAAAATGATTTTCAAGATTAAAGGATATTTTCCTCGAGAATTCATTTCAAGTGCTTTATCAAAAAAAATTTCCATCTAAGATGACATTATTTCATATGTGTATGTTTCGTGTATAATGTCTCTATGATTTACATGGTTTCACTTTTCTTATGATGAAATTATATCCATTTTTAATACAGATGATGTGATGATGGGATGATGTTTATTAAACCTATTTTATTCCTTGGGTTATGATTAATGTTTTATGTTTATTTTGTGGCACAAGTAAGAATGATTTCAATATGAGACGAATGGAACCTATATCTCCCTCCAACTTATTGGATAAAGATTTATATCTCATGAGATAGACATGGCTGGAACGGTATGTTAATCCAGTTTAGTGTTACAGGACTTAAATGAGGAGTGAACATGATTCAGAAATGGACTTTGTCCACTAAGATGGTCTTGGCAACAATGACTTGGCTATTGTTCAAATCATGACATGTGTTGAATGGTTGCCACAATTACTTGTTTTATTCCCATTATATCTTATCATGTTTTATGTTCCATTATAATATATGCCTTATGTACTTCCACGATTTATGTATTTGCTCAATATTTTGATCTTTAAATTTCATGTTCATGTTTTTCCTTCCAAATGTTTATGGATTGTTTTTTGTTATCTATTTTTTCCCTTACTGAGCATTTGAGATAACCCTTTTTATGTTTTATTTTCCCCAGGATATAAATAAATGTTTTAGGTAGGAAAAAAAGTGGAAGATATTTATGGGAGATGTTGAAGATATTACACAACGATTAGAAGATTTTTTTTGAGTTTCCAAAGGCATTAAACTATTACGGTCCTTGCGTGTCAGTTTTTGTTATGTATTAAGTATTATGAAAAAGTAATTTAATGTCCATGTACATCAAGCTTTGGGTCTCTACAGTTGGTATCAGAGGAAAGGTTTAGTCAACCTTTGGAAACTAGGATGTGAAAACGTTAGTGAGATCCCTAGAGATATTTCTAAGGTATGCCTAGGGATGTCCCTAAGGATAAGTATACATATAGGATATAGTCCTAGAACTACGGTAATGATTTTAGAATTTAACCTAAGATGTTAGATATTGAGGGTACTTCCCTTTACTATTTTGTTTTCCCTAGAATGATTTTTGCCTCTCACACTATTCTTTTTGGGTTTTAGAAAATGGCTAGAAACTGGAAGATTCACGATAATGGAGGATATGGCGGACAATGGAATGATATTCTTCATGACAACCAAATGAAACGAGATCTGGAAGTCCAAAAATCGTTATTATGCCTAATCAACAATATCATAATATGATCAATAATCTCAACTTTGGTAAGTTTCCCAACTCAGATAATAAGAGAAAGATGAAGTTTCATGATGATCATAGAGGAAAGAAAGTTCAATTTCCCTCATGTAAATCATGTGGGAAGAGGCATCGGGGAGATAGTTTCAAAGGATCTGGAAGATTCTTTGGGTGTTGAAAAGAAGGACACAAAGCCAATAAGTTCAATGTAAAAGGACCAGTTACCACCATGGAAAAGGATAATGGTATTTCTACGACATCAACAATGTTTAGATGTTTTAAATGTGGAATGTATGGGAATTATGCAAACCAATGCCCTGAGGGAAAATCTCATGAATAGAATCAGCATGGTCATATGAGTAGTATTTATGTGGATGATGATGAAGAGACTACAAATAAAATATGAGATGAAAGAAATTGTAACACCCCAGGTAAATAAAGAATATGGAATTTTCATATTTATACATATTTGTGAATAAAATATTAATATTACATTAAATGGGATGCTATGCTCGATGGTGTACCCAATATGAAACAACGAGTTTATTGGGAATCCTACGATGCACTCTAATAATAATATAATATTATTTTAAATGGTAGTTAACGCCTAGCCGTTGTAATGGCGGGAATGAACAATACTAACTACAAAATGATTATATATGTTTTTCAAATAATTTTACTTTTTACAATTAATGTTAGAAGGTTAAAAATGTGAATGAATCCAATTTTAAGAGTAAATATTCTAATATTCTTTAAAAGGTTGATTAAACGCCTTTTTATGGTGAACCTCTTTTAAATCCACTTTTTGAAAATTTTATATTCTATATTTGACATAATAAAATTCTTCTTAGAATCAGGAAATCAAAATTTACTTTGTGTAAATTTTTGGTATTTTTCCGATAAAGTTCATTTTTTAATGAATAGTGAAAAATTATGTATTTTAATTCAAAACCAATTTTTAATCTAATTTACTTATATGATAAGATTATATTTTTAATTGGTTTAGAAGATAATTTAGAATATATTTTTACCATTTAATCCAATAGTGGTCATTGGAATTAATTTCACTTTGAAATTGGACTTAAACTAGTGTCAATCTTTTGATATATATTGTTTCATAAAAACACAATATTTGTTCTGACAGCAAAAATTAATTATTAAAGTAATTATTGTAACTTATATGTTTTTAATTTTTTAAAATAGACATCATTTTTGAATTTGGAATATCAAATATATCTTAGGGTGAAGTTTTGGTATTTTTCTGAAAAACTTCAATTTTTCATGAATAATGAAACCACTAGGTGGTACTTAAAAAATTGATTTTTCATTTAAATGAAATATTACCACATCTATGTTTGGAATTTCCAAAATCCGACATACATGGTTGTCATTAGGATGTAAAATTTGGTTCAATGGGATTAAAATAATTGTTTGGTGAATATTAACTTTTATGTTTTAATCGCGATTAGAGGTAATTAGTGTAACTTAATGTAAAAATAATGTTTTAATAATATGAAATGACCTAGAAACGTGTCCTACCCTTATTGGATGTGTCATGTCCGACCAAGACAATCCATGGGTCAACTTAGGGATGCCATGGAGCCACTTTGGTTTGAAAATGACATTAATATCATTTTATTTAATGTTAAAAAATAAATGTCACAAACATGGGTTATTTTACTAAAACAATTTTTAAATGGGGTTATAAAAGTCATAATTTTGACTATAAATATTCATTATAAAGATAAAACTATTTCCTATGACATGATAGTTTTTTTATTATTTTTATAAATTAAATAAATTAAATTATTTATGACACCATGATGATGCAGCGATTACCTCATTGTTTAACGATTTAAATAAAATGAAAAGATAATGTGAAATCTAAGAACAAAATATGTCAAAAACCTATTGGATGGGTGTATTTATAATCCTTATCACTTTATCCTCTAAATTTATAATTTTGGGACCTTTTTAACTGAAAATAATTTTATAATAAAGTATCTTTTCATAACATTCCAAGAGTGCCCCTCCCTTCCTCTTATAAAAGGCCCCCACCTCTACATCCTTACCCACACCTCTCAAGCCTTTGGATCGGCCACTCTCTGCTCTTTGTTTCTCTCCACATCCCTCTCTTACACCTAGAAGCCTAACTCAGGGCAGAAGTCTTCCCAATGTAAGCCTTTGATCTCAAATCAAAGAGAGTTACCCGATTTTAAGGTAATGTCTTCACTTGTGTTCTTTTGTTTTCTTTTGCTTCTCCAACCCCCTAAACTATTTTTTATTAATTTATTTTGTAACAAAACCAGTATAATAAATATACTAGTATGTTTTTATAATAATGATTCTAGCTACACTTACACACACCTACATCTAATTGTTAAAGAACATAGTGTTTCTGTGGATGGAAAATTTCTGCCTCACGAAACGATGATTGTTCAACACTAATATAACACCTTCAAAGGTGACCATTAAGATGACAATATATTTATATAAGATATATAATATATTTATGTTTTCATTAAGCTTCTTTATTTTTCATTTATGGCATACCTTTATAGTTTCCATTATTGGTAAACGTGATATCGTCATTTTGGGAAGTGCAGACTACCACCCCCTCAAAGTGATTTGATTTGTTAATACTATATGTGGTACGTATAAAGGATATATTTAATGATATTATATATGATACCAAACTGGAATTATAATACTATTATGTATCATTATGTTTTAATTCCATTAAATATGAAATAGAAATGGAAGTAGCGTCCATGCGTATGCACGGCTTACCGTCTCCATGAACGGTGCATTTCATTTCTTATCCCCAAATGTAATGTAGTATTATAAGAACATATATATAATGTATATATATGATGTGTGTTACATCTAAATTATGAATATAATTCTGTAATTAAAATATACATATCTCTCATTTATTTTTATTTCCATTAATATGACCTAGAAATGAAAGTAGCGTTCATGCGTACGTACGGCTTACCATCTCAATGAACGGTGCATTCCGTTTCTTACCTATAAATGATTATATAATATTATCAATGCATGTATATATGGGATATATATGATATTTAAAACATCAATACTATTATGGATGATATGTACCTATAACTACATGGAAAATTCTTTTCCATCAAGTTCAATTTTTACTCATGTACTGAACATCGACAAAAATGTCTGATATGAAATCACTTTATTAACCAATTATTATAAAATTATAATATGTGATATGAACTGAATAATAATCTTTAATGTAGGTCCTTAATAAATTATAAATTGACCAAATTTTATTATTCAGGAGATTAAAGAACAGTCGAGTCATGTCAGACACGAGGTAAGGGATCCAACCTCTCTCGTTCTTTTTACGTACTCTCTTTTATGACATTTCTTTTAATCTCATATTTATTATGTTTGGGGATGTTATTTTATATTACTAATACTTTAATTCTTATGTTAATATTATTAGAGACCCTATTTTATATCATAATTCCATTTTTGGAAGTTTTATGTGGCGCCATTAAGCTGCCGAGTTTTCGTAAGGGATTTTTCATCTCCCTTTTATTCCCGTGAGATTTATGCTACATTTGCCACGATTTCCTTTGATTGGTGTATGTAATATCCATTATTATACTATTTGTGTAATATAATTTCGTTTATTAGTATTTACATTAATGTTTAATGGCCCTTCTTTCATGGGGTGTACGTTTTGAATGTTTCCCAAATCGGTAAGGGAACCTTTCACAGTCCTCTTTTTGAAAGACTTGTTTTGTTATGTATTTTAATTTACATCTTTTTTGAGATATGTTATTATATATCCTTATTGATCTAAATTTTATTTCCAAGGGATGAGATACCCTTTTTATCTCTCATCAACTCATTTTCTGAGTTTTAAAGTGACGTCGTTAGGCTGTCGAATTTTACCAAGAGAACTTCTTAACCCAATTTCGATTTCTTTTGGTTCAACATGTAGTTATTGAATATGTCATCCTTTGAATATGCGTGAATGACCTTTGATTGTTTTACACTTAATATCCACTTATATTGGGAGTATTTATATTTGTCACACATAATTATGAGATTGATTTATCCTTAATTTATGGATTCCTTCTTTACATGGGATTTCATCTCATTTTACATTTCTATTGAGACTTCATTGTTGTTATGCACCAATTCACTCTTATATGGTGTATATACTGTACTTTGGAATATTATATCATTAATTCCCTTATTCTCATGATATTATAACGTTCTGATTAAATGTTATTCTTCAATTATTGTATTCAAGTGTCTATCAATTTGCTAAAAACCCTTTAACTAAACTATCATTTTCAATGTTTTAATGATTTATTCTTATAAATAGTTATTATTAATACCCATGTTTTCAAAATAGGTTTAAGGATTTATTTATATGGATATTTATGGTTTAAAATGTTAAAAGCTTCAAAGTGGGATGGGACACTTTGTTTCAAAGATCTCATTATTAAATGTTTTAAATGGTTTTGAAAATGGTTTTTATAATGGATTAATTATTTCAATATCTTAAAATGTTATATTGTTATTGCAATGTGAGAATGTTATATTTCCTTTATGCTTATGTTATGTGCTATGATTATGTTATGGTTCGTAGGCATTTTTTATGAAAACAGGTGGTTCCGTGATAAACTAAGGGCGGGTGAGCCCGATATAGCTCTTCAATGCATTGCGTAACTTGAAGGAGATAAATGTTAAGGATTCTCTAAAGAGATTTAGGGAATATAATATGATGGGTATTCCAAACTTAACCAAGAGGGTTACTCCCTACGTAAGAATGTTATGAATGCCTCAAGTTACCTTTATGCCTTATGATTTCTATGATTTATTCATGATTTGATGATGTATGTTAAAATTCATATGTTTTATGAGTAAAGTATGATTTCATACATGGACTAATGTTTTGTTTTCCTAATTTTATATCCCTTACTGAGCTTTTTATGCTCATCCCAAGTTTTTTTGAAGTTTTTTTCATAGGTCAAGGTAATGGTGCATGATGTGATGATAGTGTCAAGGAAGTTTCAAGAAAGAATCCATGTTTTATTTTAAATATGTTTCTGTTAATGGGAAAAAATGAATACTATCTTTTATGTAACAAATTTGTTTAAATGTGGAATATAATTCATGATTTATGATCTAATTCTCTAAAACTCTAAACCTGAAAATATCCTCAATGTGAATTATTCATTTAATTCAATATTATGTAAGGTTTAAGGCCGGGGCTTATAGTTGGTATTAGAGGTCTGTTTAGATAACTTTAGAGGTTATGGTATTCTCTAAGCATAAGTGACATTAACATAATGGTTAGTATTTCAGAAAGAGTCCTAGTTTTAGATAAAGTGAATCTGTATGTATATCTTAGTTTTTATCTTCCACATTAGTACATTGTGGTATTGTTTATATACTCACACTGACATTTTGGTTTTTAGTGAATGGATGGATCTAGAAAGCACCAAAGTGAAAATAGTTTTGAAGGAAACTATGGTGGTTCTCTGATTAAGAGACTGGATGAAATGGGGGATTCAATGAGGAAACTCATGGTTGTTCTAAACCAACTATCAAAGAGTCATGATCAACCACTTGAACATTTGTATTTTCTGTAATGCATCATGTACGAGATGACCAATCTATTTGGATGTTCAGGTAATAATTATAAAGGTAACCATTAGAGTTTATATGATCCTTCCTTTTGAGGTAATTATGGGTTATTATATGTTATGATGGAAAATGAAAGGCATGAGATCAACTAGGGGTTAAAATATGTTATGATTATTTTTGAAGATTTTATCTCGTTTTGGGGAATGTTTTAAGAATTATATAGTTTTGGAAAATGGACAACAAACAGACCATGTGATAGCCCGTCGCGTCGGACAAAGCTGCGGGAATCGAGCCCACAACCAAAGTGCGACTAGTATTTATCGCCTACCACTTGACTTAGTGAAGTCCTTAGTTAGTTTGACTAATTCTTTTTATTTATATGATTTTAGTAATCAAGAGTAAGTTTATTTTTGGTTATCTATGGAAATGATTAACCTATCGTGGAGGATATGTGATTAGGTTAATTACTTTTCAATATGAGAATTTAAGAGCAACTGATGTTATTTGGAGATAAAAGCTAATTTGTACCTTGGAAGACTATGTGATTAAATTCTTCAAATATTTGGGTTTCAATATTAGTTTGGTTTACTTTGAAGAATTTTATGGACAATTTTTTATCGAATGGTCTTCATTGAACTATGGGTTTTTTGGACAATTTTTGGAGATTAAGAATATATATTCTTTTTATAAAGGATTACACTTTTGTGGATTATTTGATCTCATACTAAAAATTTTGGTTTTGGTTTTTGTCTAAAGACATGGGAAATATATAGTTCTATTTTGTGGATTAGGTGATTCTCAAGAAGTTGATTATAGTACTCTTAATCCAAACAAGTCTTCCTAAATACTCATCTTTTGGAGAAAATATGTGTTTGATTAAGGAATCTAGTAAAATTTGAAAGTCTACGTGACAAGTAAGTATGTTTCCTTATGATTTAGTTAAGCTCAAAATTAAATTCCTCAATGAAGAGTAACTTAAAACAAAAATGTTCTCTTTTAACTTTTCCTACTGGAGAATCGTATACTGTTTAACCCATCACAAGTTTGTGATTTTCTTATGGTTAAATTTCTCCTAAACATGTTTACTATCACTATTCCTCAGAATATGATCCTTTGTTTTTTCCTCCATATCCATGTTTTCCTACATTGAATCCTAGTATGGGTTAACTCGGGTGACCTTTGTACATATCATTATTTATTTTAAAGTGATTGTTTTACTGACTCTTGTTCTGATGTGGGATTTTCAATGATGTTTACAAGCCCAATTTTAAAATTGGAAGGATGCAATTCCCAAAAGGGGGGAAGGATGTAACACCCCAGGTAAATAAAGAATATGACATTTTCACATTTATCCATATTTGTGAATAAAATATTAATATTACTTTAAAGGGGACGCTATGCTCGATGGCGTACCCAATACGCAACAATGAGTTTCTTGGGAATCTTACATTGCACTATAATAATAAAATAATATTATTTTAAATGGTAGTTAATGCCTAGCCGTTGTAATGGAGGGAATGAACAAAAATAACTAAAAAATGATTATATATGTTTTTCAAATATTTTTACTTTTTACAATAAATGTTAGAGGATTAAAAATGCCAATGAATCCAATTTTAAGCGTAAACATTCTAATATTCTTTAAAAGGTTGATTAACCGCCTTTTGATGGTGAACCTCTTTTAAATACACTTTTTGATAATTTTATGTGTTATATTTGACATAATAAAATTCTTCTTAGAATCGGGACATCAAAATTTACTTTGTGTAAATTTTTGGTATTTTTCTGATAAAGTTCGTTTTTTAATGAATAGTGAAAAATGATGTATTTTAATTCAAATACTATTTTTAATCTAATTTATTTATATGATTAGATTATCTTTTGAAATTTTTTCATAGATAAATTAGAATATATTTTAACCATTTAATCCAATTTTGGTCATTGGAATTAATTTCACTTTGAAATTGGACTTAAACTAATGCCAATCTTTTGATATATATTGTTTCATAAAAACACGCTATTTGTTCTGAGAATGGGAATTAATTATCAAATTATATATTGTAACTTATATGTTTTTAATTTTTTAAAATAGACATAATTTTTGAATTAGGAATATCAAATACATCTTAGGGTGATGTTTTGGTATTTTTCTGAAAAACTTCAATTTTTTATGAATAGTGAAACCACTAATTGGTACTTAAAAAAACTGATTTTTCGTTTAAATGAAATTTTACCACCTCTGTGTTTTGAATTTCAAAAATCAGACATACATGGTTGTCATTAGGAAGTAAAATTTGGTTCAATGGGATTAAAATAATTTTCTGGTGAATAGTAACTTTTAAGTTTTAATCGCGATTAGAGGTAATTAGTGTAACTTAAGGTAAAAATAATGTTTGAATAATATGAAATGACCTAGAAACATGTCCTAAACTTATTGGATGCGTCATTGCTGACCAAGAAAATCCATGGGTCAACTTGGGGACCCCATGGAGCCACTTTAGTATGAAAATGACATTAATATCTTTTTGTTTAAATTTAAAATAAAAATGTCACAAACATGGGTTGTTTTAAAAAAAACAATTTTTAAATGGGGTCATACAAGTCAGCTTTTTGATTGTAAATATTAATTAGAAATATAAAAAGATTTACTACATCATTATATTTGTTTTATAAATTTTAGACATTAAATAAATTAAATTATTTTTGACACCATGATGATGCAACGATTACGTCATTATTTAATGATTTAAATAAAATGAAAAGATAATGTAAAATCTAAGACCAAAACATGTCTAAAACCAATTGGATGGGTGGATTTATATTCCTTATCACCTTATCATTTAAATATATAATTGTGCGACCCTTTTAATCCGAAAACTATTTTATAATGAAGTATCTTTTCTTAACTTTCAAAGAGTTCCCCTCCTCTCCTCTTATAAAAGGCCCCCACCTCTACCTCCTTACCCACACCTCTCAAGCCTTTGGTTAGGCCAAGATCTGATATCTTTGTCTCTCCACATCCCTATATTACTCCTAGAAGCCTCAATTTGGGCAGAAGACTTCCCAAGGAAGCCTTTGATCACAAATCAAAGAGAGTTACCCGATTTTAAGGTAATGTCTTCACTTGTGTTCTTCTGTTTTATTTTGCTTCTCCAACCCCCTAAAATCGTTTTATTCAATTATTTTTTAACAACACCATTATCCTCAATATATTAGGATGTTTTTATAAGAATTATTTGAGCTAAAATTACACACACCTACATCTAATGGTTAACGAACATAGTGTTTCTATGGATGGCGAATTTCTGTCTAACGAAACGATGATTATTCAACACTCATATAACACATTAAAAGGTGGAAATTAATATGACACTATATTTATATATTATATATAATATGATTATGTTTTCATTAATATTATGTATTTTTCATTTATGGCATACCTTTATGGTTTCCATTATGGGTAAACGTGATTTCTTCATTTTAGGAAGTGCGGACTACCGCCCCCTCAAAGTGATTTGATTCGTTAATACCATATGTGGTATGTATAAAGGATAGATTTAATGATATTATATATGATACCATACTAGAATTATAATACTATTATGTATCATTATGTTTTAATTCCATTAAATATGAAATAGAAATGGAAGTAGCGTTCATGCGTACGTATGGCTTACCGTCTCCATGAACGGTGCATTTCATTTCTTATCCCCAAATGTAATTTACTATTATAAGTACATATATATAACGGATATATATGATGTATGTTACATCTAAATGATGAATATAATTATGGAATTAAAATATACATATCTCTCATTTAGTTTTAATTCCATTAATATGACATAGAAATGAAAGTAGCATTCATGCGTACGTACGGCTTACCATCTCCATGAACGGTGCATTTCATTTCTTACCTCTAAATGATTATTTAATATTATAAATGCATGTATATAATGGATATATATGATATTTAAAACATCAATAATATTCTGTATATGATGTACCTATAACTACATGGAGAATTCTTTTCCAAAAAAGTTAAATTTTTTACTCATGTACCGAACATCGACAAAAATGTCTAATATGAAATAACATTATTAACCAATTATTATAACATTATAATATGTGATATCAAATGAATAATAATATTTTAAGTAGGTCCTTAATAAATTATATGTTGAAAAATTTTATTATTCAGGAGATTAAAGAACGATCGAGTCATGTCGGACACGAGGTAAGGGATCCAACCTCTCTCGTTCTTTTTAAGTACTCTCTTTTATGTCATTTCTTTTAATCTCATATTTATTATGTTTGGGGATGTTATTTTATATAGCTCATACTATAATTATTATGTTAATATTATGAGAGATACTATTTGATCTCATAAATCCATTTTTGGATGTTTTAAGTGGCGTCGTTAGGCTGCTAAGTTTTCGTAATGGATTTTTCATCTCACTTTTATTCAAGTGAGATTTATGCTACATTTTCCACCATTTACTTTGAGTGGTTTATGTAATATCCATTATTATACTATTTGTGTAATATAATTTTGTTTATGAGTATTTACATCAATTTTTTATGACCCTTCTTTCATTGGGTGTACGTTTCGAAAGATTCCCAAATCGGTAAGGGAACCTTTCACAGTCTTCTTTTTAAAAGACTTGTTTTGTTATGTATTTTAATTTACATCTTTTTTGGGATATGTTTTTTATATCCTTATTTATGTAAATATTATTTCCAAGTGATGAGATACCCTTTTTACCTCTCATAAACTCATTTCTTGAATTTTAAATCGATGTCGTTAGGCTGTCGAATTTTACCAGGGGAACGTCTTAACCCAATTTCGATTTCTTTGGGTTCAACATGTAGTTATTGAATATGTCATCCTTTGAATACGTTTGAATGAACTTTTATTGTTTTAAATTTAATATACCCTTATATTGGGTGTATTTATATTTTTCACACATAATTATGAGATTTATTTATCCTTAATTTAAGGATACCTTCTTTACAGGGGATTTCATCTCATTTTACATTTCTATTGAGACTTCATTGTTGTTATGCACCAATTCAATATTATATGGTGTATATACTGTCCTTTGGAATATTATATAATGAATGAATTTATTAACATGATATTATAATGTTCTGATTAAATGTTATTTTCCAATTTTTGTATTCAAGTGTCTCTCATTTTGTTAAAAACCATTTTACTAAAATATCGTTTTAAATGTTTTATTGATTTATTCTTATAAATAGTTCTCATTAATATCCATGTTTTCAAAATGGTTTTAAGGATTTATTTATATGGATATTGATGGTTTAAAATTTTAAAAGCTTCAAATTTGTATGGGAAACTTTGATTCAATGATCTCATTATTAAATGTTTTAAATGGTTTTGAAAATAGTTTTTAGAATGGATTTATTATTTCAATATCTTAAAATTTTATATTGTTATTACAATGTGGGAATGTTATATTTCCTTTATGCTTAAGTTATGTGCTATGATTATGTTATGGTTCTTGGGCATTGTTTATGAATATGGGTGGTTCCATGATAAGCTAAGGGCGGGTGAGCCCGATATAGCTCTCCAATGCATTGGGTAACGCGAAGGAGTTAAACGTTAAGGTTTCTCCGAAGAGATTTAGGGAATATACTGTGATGGGTATTCCAAACGTAACCAAGAGGGTTACTCCCTATGTAAGAATGTTATGAATGCCTCAAGTTAACTTTATGCATTATGATTTCTATGATTTATTCATGATTTGATGAGGTATGTTAAAGTGATTATGTTTTATGAGTAAAGTATGATTTCATACATGGACTAATGTTTTTTTTCGTAATTTTATATCCCTTACTGAGTATTTTATGCTCATCCCATGTTTTTTTGAAATTTTTTTCATAGGTCAAGGTGAAGGTGCATGATGTGATGATAGTGTCAAGGAATTGTCAAGAAAGAATCCATGTTTTATTTTAAATATGTTTCCATTGATGGGAAAAAAATGAATACTATATTTTATGTAACCACTTTGTTTAAATTTGGAATGTAATTCATGATTTATGATCTAATTCTCTAAAACTCTAAACCTAAAAATATCATCAATGTGAATTATTCATTTATTTCAATATTATGTAAGGTTTAAGGGAGTGGCCTTATAGAAATGATGAAGCACAATCATTGGTTTAAGAAGCTAGTGGAATAAATGTATGTTTATAAAGAATAATGTATTGTACTATGGAATAAAGAATAATCTAAGGATTGTTACACTGTTGTTTTTCCTAAAGTATATGTTTAATGGTACTGGTAACCATGAAAAGTGATTCAAATATTTTGGAAAGCAGATGATATGTGCATAATGAAGGGATAAGAAGATATGAGATGTTTAATTGTATTCATAAGTTCATGATTGATATAAGGACTAAGTGATATCATGGTTTGAGTATATAGAATTTTTAGGATTTTGGTATGTGGAAAGTGATAACTTTTAATTACATTCATGCTTTCACTAAGGTTCAATGGGTATTCATTCTTCAAGAGAATACATGATTTTGGTATTCACATGTTTGTAATTTGACCATCAAGATATATCTTATGATATATGGGGGATAAATGATGGCATTCATGTGATTGTTATGTGAAATTTCAAGTAATCATTTTCTTTATACTATGAGCAGGGACTGAAGTATTTTAGATAAGCATAAAGATTATAATGTATTATGTTGGACATAAGTTAGTATTGTTTAAGGATAGAACTTTTTTCAATATTATTGATGGGATGTTATAGTAATATAGTTTTAGAAAAAGGACAACTTGCGGGACTGGCGACAACCCATCGCGTCAGACAAGGCTGTGGGAATCGAACCCACAACCGAAGTGCGACTAGCCTTTATCGCCTACCAATGGCCTACAGGAAGTCCCTGGTTAGTAGAAACAAGTTTTATTTTATTACGCTGTATGATATTTGATGTATAAGTTCATTTTTGGAATCGTATATGATTTACCTCACCATAGATGGACTTATGTATATTTGATAAATTTTTCTAATGTTTTGTTTCAAAAAGATGGAATGAACCATCATTCTATCACATGATCTGTTAACACTTCATGAATAACAAATTCAACTTCATTTCATTAACAGATGAAGTAGAAATTGTTCAAAGCACAAACAACAGTGAGATTGTACCAAAATAAAGTAAGTATTTCTTCTAATTCAAATTCTTCAACATTAGGGAAATGATCTTCAAAACCAAAAATGTTGTCCTAGTGCCCTTATATCTGATGAATCTGATGGTACCCTAGATAATCACAAATTTATGGCATTGTGATTGTTGGATTTTTCAAATCCGTGTTCTCTACCACTCTCCATCAAAACATGACGGTTAGATTTCTCTTCCATATCCATATTTTCACCTATGTTCTCCTATGTGGAAATCCAGTGATTAGTTAATTTGGGTAACCGTTACATTTCATACTTTAGTTTTTAAAGCCATGTTTTTTATTTCATTTTACGATGTGGGTTTCAATTAATGAAACTTTCAAGTAGAAAACCATGTATAACCCCAACGAATTTCGAGGGAGAAATTCATTTTAAGGGGGGTAGAATGTAACAACCCGATATTTTATGATAAGTATTCTTTTTAATGTATTTGATGTCATGTGTTTTATGTTACAAAAAAATTTCTTGTGCTTTATTCAACATCGTATTAGCGTGCAGTATACACAACACTATTCTTAGATTGTGTTACACACAATTTCAAGTTCATTTGATAAAAGTCATTCTACGCAACATTGAGTATATATATATATATATATATATTCAATGAATAAATGTAAAATTGTTGGATTGTATTATAACAAAACAAAAAAGGAGTCTTTCACAACATGCAACCCTTACTTGGATTTCATTACACGCAATCGCGACCTTCCTCGATAGTGTGTGTTATACGCAATACCAGGTTTTACTAAACAACGATATATTATTATTTTTTTTAGAAATAGCCATTATGAATAGTAACACCACTTTTTGAAATTTTATAAATTTTATCTTTCAAAATGGACTTCATTTTTGGATTCGGAAAATCGAAATTAACCTAGGGTGAAATTCAGGTATTTTTCTGAAAACTTTCAATTTTTGATGAATAGTGAAAACACTAGGTTACTATTTCAAAACAGAATATTTATTTAAATAAGAATTTATTTTATTTAAACTTATTTTAGGTCAAAATTGATACATAATACCTATATAACTTCAACGTAATTCATTGGAGTCATTTTATAATACTTTTAGACATAAAAATTTTTTATTGAACTTTTGACCGTCTTTTTCCCACCTCCTAGGAGAATTTGCAAATTTACATAAAACATAATTTTACCGCTTCTGTGAATGGAATTTCAAAACTCCGAGAGATGCGGTTGTTGTATGTAAGTAAAATGTGGTTCAATGAGATTAAAATAATTTTTGGTGAATAGTAACTTTTTACTTTTTTTTACCACGGTTAAAAGTAAATAGGGTAATTAAGGGTAAAAATGATATTATTATTACCCTAACACATGTAATAATTCTATTGGATAAGTGAAAATCGACCAAAAACAACCTTAGGTATAAAATATGACCATTTTGGACTACTTGGATTAGATTAGGACATTTAATATTAATTTATTTAAAGAAGGGTTAAAATATATAAAATCCATGTTTAATAAGTAAATCATTTTTAATATAGGGATATACATTAAATAAATTCAACTATAAATAATCATTAGAAATCTAAAAATATTTCCTACATAATGGTATTTTATTTATAATTTTCAGACATTAAATAATTTAATTTATTTATGACACAAATATGATGCAGTAATTATCTTATTAATGAAATATTGACAAAATTGATGTTATAAATACCCAAATAAATGTACTATGAGACTTTTTATGAATTAATATAATTTTCAAGGTTAATATGACATATTATGGATTTATGTAACTTTTTGCGAACAAATATTTATTTTATGATTTTCACAAAAAATCAATTACCAAATAGTGTCAAAATTGACGTAAAATAGTATTTTTTTTAAAATATTATATAAATAATTGTTATTTTATTCCTAAAAAGATAAGGTTCGGCCAAATGACTTAGATAAGGATATATATATTAATAATAAACAACATGGGGTTCTTTTGTCCTGTTATAGTAAGTTTATTAACCTTATAGTGAAAAGAAACAAAAAGACATGGTAAAAGTAAAATTATATAACTTAAAGATAAATCTAAATGATAAGGTTAAAATAGAAACCTAAACTTGTCTAAATTCTATTGGATGAGAGTATTTCGACCCATACCCACCTTAGGTTTTATGGAACTCAATTTGGAACTATTTAAAACCGAATATGACTTTATAATAAAATAATATTTTTTGTTATTCCAAAGGTTCCCCTCTCCTCCCTTAAAAAATGGAACCTCCTCCCTCTCTTCCTCACACCTCTTTGAGCCTTCATGCTCGGACAAACCCTGAAAAATTCTCTTCTCCACTTCCCTAGAAACATCCTAGAGGTCCTGGTATTCTTCAATGACCAATTTTAGTGCCCTAAAAAGAGGTCTCAAAGTGGCGCTTCAAAGAAGAGGTAATGTCCGTTACCGATTCTTTCAAATTTATTTCTTTTTCCACTTATTCTTATTTAGTTGTTTCATTATGAAGTAATAACATCAGTATCACACATATAATTTTATTTTATTATATTTATGAAAGAACCCAATTTCACCATCTATCCATCCTACGGAAAACAAAATCACCGTGCATGCGTACGTACGGAATGTCGTCTCCACGCCGTGGTGTAATCTATTTTCCCAACACCACCTTACTCGAATGGGTATAATGGTGCAAATAAATAACTATATACGATTATTGTAAAGTGGTATTGATTCATAAACAGTATACATACACTCCAATAAAATTCCACGATCATGGAAATGATATCATCGCTCATGCGTACGTATGGACTACTGTCTCCACGACGCGATGAGATTCATTATCCATGTTAACAATTTAAGAATGATTAAAAAGTATATATAAGAAATAATAATGAAATATATGAAATTATAAAGCTACTGGATTTATGTATATATATATATGTATGTCGTCTACTTAATTCCATTCAACTCAATAAGGAAATGAAAACAGTGTTCATGCGTACATACGACCTACTGTCTCCATGAACGATGTATTTCTTTCCATTTATCAATCTATTATATATATTTATATTCTGAATATATATTATATATAAATAATGTTCTATATTTTTTATTGAATTTATCATGATCTATGTAATCATATTAATAATTACAAGTCAAAATACGGATGATAAATGAAACGATTTTACCCAAAACTCTCTTTAACATGGAATTTACAAAATAACTGGTAATATAAAGTCATAAGTGAACCATATATGATATCATAACAATGAATATGATTCTGTAATAAGCCAATGACATTATTTAAATCATTATACAGGAGTTCTGGATACATACGAAGTATATCGGACATAAGGTAAGGGATAATTTCTCAAATCTCATTTTTTATCCGAGATTTCTTATTCGTAAATATTTACTGGGGTTATTTCTATCATCCATGTCCATGTTTTATAAAAGTGTTTTCATGTATGTTTAAAGTCCTTTTTAACCATTTTTTAATTTTACTACATGGCATGTATGGATTCATTCTTTTACTAGGTACTTTTTGACTTTTCCAACAAAAGTATGAGAAGAATGTTTTTTTAACTTATATGACATGAACTGATTTTTACGGTTTCATAACAGCTCATTTTCATGAAGCTTACTCAACATGATTTTATGACTATTTTCAACAAAATAATTTTCCTTTAAAATTACATGGCATTTTGTGAAATGAAAATGATTTTCAAGATTAAAGGATATTTTCCTCAAGAATTCATTTCAAGTTATTTATTAATACCATTTTCCATCTAAGATGACATTATTTCATATGTGTATGTTTCAAGTATAATGTCTCTCAGATTTACATGGTTTCACTTTTCTTATTATGAAATGATATCAATATTTTAATATGGATTATGTAATGATGAGATGATGTTTATGAAACCCATTTTATTCTTTGGGTTATGATGAATGTTTTATGTTTATATTTTGGAACATGTAAGAATGATTTCAATATGAGATGGGTGGGACCTATATCTTCCTCCAATGCATTGGGTAAAGATTTATATATCATCAGATAGACATGGCTGGAATGGTAAGTTATTCTGGTTCAGTGTTACAGGACTGAAACGAGGAGTGAACTTGATTCAAAAAGGGACATTGTCCACTAAGATGGTCTTGGAAGCAATGCCTTGGATACTATGGAAATCATGACATGTGCTGAATGATTTCCAAAATTACATGTTTTATTCCAATTATATCTTATCATGGTTGATGTTCCATTATGATATATGCCTTATGTACTTCCACGATTTATGTCTTTGCTCAAGATTTCGATGTTTAAATATCATGGTCATGTTTTTGATTCTAAATGTTTATGGATTGTTTTATGTTATCTATGTTGGCCCTTCCTGAGCATTTAAACTCTCCCTTTTTATGTTTTATTTTCCCCAGGATATAAATAAATGTTTTAGGTAAGAAAACAAAAGGGGAAGATCTTTATGGGAGATGTTGAAGATATTCCACAACGATTAGAAGATTTTGTTCTGAGTTTCCAAAGACACTAAACTATTACAGTCCTTGTGTGTCTGTTTTTGTTTTGTATTAAGTATTCCAAAAAATTAATGTAATGTCCATGTATGTCAAGCTTTGGGTCTCTATAAACACATTTTGTTTCTTGGTTAATGTTTTGAAGAATGCATTATGTTTGTTGGAATATGTTCGAATGATTTTATTATGAGAAGGGTGAGACCTATTTCTCCCACCAATTAATTGGAAAAAAATTTATATCTCTTAATATAGACATGACTGGAATGAAAATTAAATTTGGTTTAGTAATACTGGGTGTGAATGGCATGTATATCTGGTTTAGTAATACATGGCTGAAACGACATGTAAACTCAGTTCAGTAATGGACATTGTCCACTATGATTGTCTTGGTAGTAATCCCTTGGTTATATGGAAATAATATTATGTAATTATTTATTTTCTACAATTCTATGTTTTATGCCATTTGTATATTATCTTGGTTAATGTTTCTTTATTATATATTCCTTAAAAACTACCATGATTTATTTCATGACTCATGGTTTTGATATTTATAATTTATGTTCATGTTTTGACATTCAAATATTTTTGGGTTGTTTATTTATCCATGTTTAAAAATTCTGAGAAATGGATCTCACCATTTTTATGTTTTCATTTCCTGATGATATAAAGAATGGTTTTAATTTGGAAAACAAAAGTTGAAGATCCTTGTGGGAGAAGTCGATGATCTTCCACTGCGATAGAATATGATTTTCCAAGTATCGAATGACAGTAAACTAATACGATCTTTTTTTGTGTGTCTTTTTAAGGTATTAAGTATTCCAGAAATGAAATGTAATTTCCATTTACATCAATCTTGGGTAATTATAAGATGTTTTGGATGAGGTATCCCAATTTTAATCTCCCATTATTTATTGATCTGTTCTAAGATAGAATGATCACCCTAGAATGGTATAAGTTCTCACTGTAATGGATGTTGTTACAACCATCCTATACATCCACATTTATATTGACTGACTTCATATATCTAAAGAAGGTTACATTCTTATGTTCCAATCATTTAGTTATTTTGGCTCTTTGCTAATGTGTGTGTGAAGCGATATCCATCTCAGGAAGAATACGATACCTATTTGGAATGTTTTCCTTAAATATCATCTTTTTATGTTCTTTGATATATTTTATATCATCCTCAAATTATTTCAACTAATCCTTATTTGAAGGAACATCATCTCTTATATGTGGAAATAATGATATAACCACTTATTTCCCATTATCTATGGAATTATACTACTCAAAATATAGAAACACAATGTTTTGAGGTTACAGGTAATGCGTTCTCATCTTGTAATTCATACATGCAGTATCATTTGGTGAATCCACATCATCCAACACTGGGTGTATGTTTTTTATATGTATCCCCGCTATATTTTCATCTTATTCCACATTCTATATTTTATTTATGGTGAGAACTTTCATTGAGATGTATTTATCAATGTGGGTAATCCAATTAATCTCGATGCAATAGAATTATTCTTCATTACTTCAATGAAATACCTTTTTTAGCACCTCGAAATATTGGAAATTTTTGTCTTAGGGAACCTATACGTATTTATTAGAAATATAATTTCATCCACTCTTATCCTCCTTTGAGTAGTGATATTGAGGGAGTTTTCAGTTATTCTTTTTAAATGGTCACTAAAAAGAAAAGTTTCATCACACACTGGTAGGAACTGACAGGATTCTGAATATTGATATTTACCTCCAAACCAAGAGAATACAGATTCCCCATGCAGTGATGATGATGATGAATATTCCCCATACTTATGGGATGGGAACAATTTGGGGCCTCCCTTGAAAATTATTGGTCCTGATGATTAGTACATGAGGCTTCCAATCTATGATTTAATGACTATGTGGATATTAATTAAGACATATATTCCCCCAAACCTATAGTAATTGGTTTATTTGGAACTACTATTGATCTATCCAATACCATATCAGTTATGATTATCCTAGTTAATGTGACTGAGATAAACTCCCTATTTCTCTTGGGGATGGGTAGATATGAAGATGTTTCTAATATTTCATGAATCCTCTTGGGGATTTATTATTTAAGGGGTGTAGGAAGTGGTAAATTCTCCCCTGGCTTAGTTGTCTGGTCTCATTCCTGAATTTCTTCCAAGGTACTTGTTATAATGTCCTATTATATTTAAAAAAACAATTAACATATATGGTATATGTGATATTTATAACCAAGAAGGGGGTCATTTTCTATGATAAGTTTTATGGTTGGCCACAAATTTGTCTTCCAGGTTGCAAATGAATTACCATTGTTTTAAAGGGCCAAGTTCAACAAAAAAATTTCTACACATTCCCACCATTTTTGAAGTATTTTCATTAGTAATGTGATGGAATTGTGTTGAAGTTACAAACTATCTCATCATTAACCTAGTCCCCTTATCTCACTAAAGGATATGGAGTTATATGATTCCACATTTTGGGGGATCTATTATTCTATGGGTATTGTGAAGTGTAATCATCTATACATTCCAAATCTTCGAATATGAATACATAACGAGGATTATGTGTTTAGCTGTCAAAGATTTTTTACATAATGGAAGAAAATATGTTGTAGGTCATTACTTTTCATTTTAATTTTTATGTCTCTATCCATAGAGATAATAGTTAGGTATAGCTAAAAAGAGAATATGGTTATTGTTTGTAGGTGACCATTATATCTTTGATAGGTAATTTTTCAATCCTTCAATATAGTAAGAGTTTTCCATATATTTATTCATAGATAAGGAATGTACCTCTTCCCAAGATCTTATGGGTTCATATAGTTAGAAGTACATATGTTATAGACCCTAGTTTGGATGTTTTTTTGATAACTCTCTATGTATATTAATGTATACTTCATATTCATTAAAAATACATGCCTCAACATGTTCAGACCATAGAAATTGCTTTCAGGGTCTTCTACGGACCATGGGGATGGGTTGATTGTTGTTTTTGGGAAACTACATATGGTTGAAACTATTGTTTCGATCATATTAAAATATCATGGGCTTTTAATTTTGTGTAACGTTCTATAATAAGGATTATAGGATAGGGGAGAATTTTATTATCCAGTGGAGATAACAACATGGGGGTTGACCACAACGAATGTCAGAAGTAGAGTACATGTGATCTATGTCAACAATACCATGAGTAGGTGTATAAAATTAATGATCACCTTTTAATTTGGTTGAAGAGTCAGATGACCCTTTAGGTGTTTCATATTTGTGACAAATGACCTCAATGACACTATCATAGAGCAGGTTAGGGATGTGAGTGTCATTCTGCATCGTGACTGCAATATGCCAATAGCCTTTTGGGGTTGTTTAGCGATATGAGAATATGTTATGATGGATGATGGAATATATTGACAACCATATAGTTCTATGGAAATATTATTCCATTATTGAAATGATTCTAGTGTATAAAAGTGATATTATTTATTTTCAGAAACAATATGAGCCTACTGGTGGGTGGTAACTGAAATATAATAGCCAACCTAGCTAATGCAGGGATATGATATCGTTCAAAATATATATTCTATGTTTAAATATTCCATTATAACATCATATCGGGAGAAATTATATGATAGACCTATTATAAATCAGTTAATGGATGTTGGTGTAGTCACTCATCAGTAACAATAGGGATTTGAGCCTGTCTTCATTGAGATGATGGAATATTCCAAGTGGCATCGCTAAAAATGATATGATCCTATATTGAGTAATGTTATAATATAACATTGTGTTTCCCCATTTTAAGGGGGTACTATGCTTGATCCAATTACATTAGAGTATTCCAATAGTCATTTTGAATATGGATATGAGTCTATCCCCAAGTATGTGTGGCTCTAACATGTTATTCCCTAGTTGGAATGAGAATTTGAGCATAGTGTAGTGCCTTTGGATTTTTTCACAAATATTTTTAGATGGGAATTTTTACCTATCATGATGAATGTGTTACTCTTACGTGGTGATCCCAATATGGAATGGAAATATTTTCCCATCCAGGTGCCTATCCATTTACCAAAATATTCTAATAATACTCAAGAACGTGACCATAAATTTTCACTTACTTCAGAATAGGAACATGTTCATGCTGATCAGAGTGTTTTTATTCCCATGCTATTGGTATTATAATATGCACATTTCAAATATCTACACCATCACCATTATATTAAAATAGTGTTTTCAGCTTTTTCTTTAATGTAGTGACATTTTAGCATAGTGTGTGTAGGTATGTAGACATGAACATTTTATACCTCCAATACATATAGGATGATATCTTCAATTGAAACAAGGATATAATCCCAATCTAATCCTCTTAAATGTATCACAATAATATAAATGGAATAATTCATAGGGGATGATAAATGTGCCTCCCATATACTTGTTGTAGGAATATACCTATAGGCCTAGTAATGGTGAGTAGGGATATTAGCCTACTAATTGTATATAACTGAAATATGCTAGTGGGAATCATCAACAGTAGTGAGGTTATGATCCCAATCCCATTTTTATATAGTTTTCAATGCTTTATGTGACTTAATTAGTTCCCATGCATGAGTTTCATATGGGAAATTTATATGGTGGTTCCCATAGTAGGTGACTAAGGGCTAGAGGAGGGATGAAACCGGTGATGATTTTTGTTATGATTATCCATAGCGGCTCTTGGACAGGTATAGATCCATAGTTGTACCCATGATAAAATCCCATTATATATCAAGGTTAGTGATTTTCAAGATTCCATGATATATAAATAAAGAGATCATCAGATGGAAGAAGCACCACTAGTTTAACTAAAAATTTCTTTTGTTGATGAAATATTGAGGGTTTAATCATCAAGAGGCCCTTTCAAATATCCATAATGTTTGGTTTCATACAATTTCAATGTTATTCCTAAACAATTATGTTTTTAACCTGACCTAGATGGTTTCTGAAGGGTGATTTTTTTAAAAGTTAGGGGTTGTGGTTGTAGGAGGTTTTCTCGCAATACCACTATACTAAGACATGATTTATGATTGGGTGTTGTGTATGGGAGTACTATATGAAATCATTAAAAAAAATTTGGAAAAATTCACTAATCTATGCATCATCTCTGGCAAATT
This sequence comes from Viscum album, assembly GCA_963277665.1. Classification (NCBI taxonomy): domain Eukaryota; kingdom Viridiplantae; phylum Streptophyta; class Magnoliopsida; order Santalales; family Viscaceae; genus Viscum; species Viscum album. Next base: position 854,770,807 of record OY728123.1, on the reverse strand, counting down.
ATGTTCTCAATCTGATATGCACAGGTAAGAAAATTGTCTTGCGTTGTTTCTAGGTCTTCCAATTTGATCACAAGAAATATTCATGGAAAGAATGGACTATTTTATGTTAACCTCTCTTACATATTACTTCACATCAAGAATAAAATGTTGTTTCATGTTAGATGAAAAATGAAATGGCATGATTCATGGAAAATTGATCATTTTTATTATTTGAGGGATTCATGTGAGTTTCAAAAGTTTTATTTTAGATGAATTTTTTATGTGATTTCACCCTATTGATGATTGTTGGGGGTTTAGTAATTTTGAAATCATTTAAATAAGGCTCCAAAAATTCATTATTAGTGGGAAATTCCAACTGTTTTGACATCCATAACTTATTATAAACCGATATTGCAATTATATGTGGATAATTCGTGTTTCAGACCAAACAACACATAGGAACTCACAATCAGTGAGAGGATGGGAGGTTGGGCTCATGAAACCCATTAAGGGGGGGGGGAATTTGGACTACATTGGGAATATATTGGGGGTTAAATATATGATCAAAAATAACTTCCTAATCCATAAATGGGATAGGTTGCCCTAACAAAATGATAATGTTTTGAGTACTTCTATTATTATGGAAGTTCTATTAATTATTCCATCTATATATATTCAGGGTTCTTTACTCAATTCCCATTATTTCATAAAAATTTGTAGCTTCATATATTTTGTGGTAATATAACCATGAACTATAATGTTTACTAATATATTAGGAAGGATATAATATCTCAAGGATTGTATTAAAAATTTATGAGGAATCCTAAGAATCCTATTTATATCTTGAATAAAGACACAATCAGTTCATTGAAATAATGAAGATTAAAATCACGTGGAAAAATAAATGTTTGGGGGAATATTGGAACTAGGTATTTTTATTGAGTCATAGAATGGTGTCCAATATGACCTGGTTATGATAGGAATCAGAGTCATTGTAATTAGACAATTCCATCATGTCTCACCTTGAGATTGATGCCATTGTTTTCGGGAATTCATATCATACTGCTGAATGAGACATACACATGGAGGGTTATCTATCTAAGACAGATCCATTATTCTAATGAAACTATCATTACATATTCCTAATAAAACATGAGACATTCTGGGAGTGAGAAAAAAAATATATCAATTGATCAGTTTCATTTCATTTGTTTGTGGGACTTTTACAGTGGGGCCATTAATAGGATTTCATATACAAATCTTGAGTTTTGAGAAGATATCTATTGTATACTAGTTATGGAAAGAACTAATGTTCTCAATATTCTGTATGGGTATTCCAAAATATTCCCACTAGATATGGTTATCATGTTGGGGAATGTCCTCTGGACATGTCTTGATCTTCTTCTTGACATTATCGGATTCTTGGTATAACATTAACTGATTGTATTCCTGACATATCCTAATTAGGTATAAGACCTATTTAATGATAAATAATTGAATCAATTTACCTATCTGATGGATTTCACATGATCTATATGGAATGTGTGGAGGAATTCATAAGATCATGTCTGACATATCTAGAGGGTGTAACATGAAAAAGGATGACATTTCAGGAGGGTATAGCATGACATTACTGATATGTCTTGAGTAAATCACAATACATTTGGAAAATATCGAATGACATTCACATTAATTGGGTTACATTAACTTATACTGACCAATGAAATGGGAAACCTGTCCAAGGGACATCAAATGATCTGTTTGGAAATCTGGTATGAAATCAAATAATGGGGGTGGCATTCCATTATAATACAAAATAATCATCCTGACATGTCCATTTTATGTAAAATGATCGAAATGGAATATTAGTATGGTGTCTCATGACATGGGATACATGTTTGGGGATATCTCATGATCTGAATGGCATGATCAGAGGGTTCCACATTACTTGGGTGACATGCATTGGTGATATCTCATGATCCCAATGGAATGTCCTGAGGGTGAAACAAGACTCTAGGGACATTTCTTGGTGTTTCTTCATGATATGGGTTATTAATGGGAATAAAATGAATATTTTCATATTAGTGTTCCCAAAAACCATCTTCTTTTGTAGAATTCTCTAGTACGTATTTCATATATTCCTCAATGTTTTTCAATCATTACATTATTTTACGTTTTTTTCTATCCAATCGACATTCAGGACCCCCTTTTCATAATATGACTCATATTCAATATATCTTTTGTGTGATCTATTGTGTGATCAAATATAGAAGATATTCATTTATGGTGATTGTTTATAGCGTTCCCCAAATTTTATTTTTTGGTAGACCCTTGTGATCACATGATTTTATAGTCTAATAATCCCACCCATGGACACCTATATATTAGTAATCATTATGTGTTATTGTTGTGCTGTAGGGGATGGATTTATATTCCATGCCTCCCCATTTATATTTCTTCCATTCATAATGATTATCTCATAAATATGAGAAAAATTTAGTGTATGATATTTTTATCATCATCATTGCATATTTTATGAAGGAACAAAAATACAGAAGGAGACACCATCCACAAATATTGGGAAATTGGCCTATGGTAATCTAAAATGGTGAAGGCTGAGGGAATCCCCTTTGACCCGGTAATTCCACTATGGTTTCATTGGGTATTTTGCAATGCAAACATCGCATGATCTTACCCCAGGTCATCCATTGGGTCACAGGTTGATAGTTACATTGAGAATGTTCCACCATAACAAGGTTTATTATAACCTAGGTGGTCAAGGGGGTTGTTCCTAACATTGTTGACATATAGAAGAGATTTCAAATATTTTGGAAGAAATGAATGAGGGGATTTTTGAAATCAAGATTCCCATGGGTAGGCTATTATATGATCAAAGATGAAATTTATGTGTTCCTTCATAAAAATGTGTCTTTTCATGGGGGTCTCGGTTGGATTAGACATACATATATATGGACCCTTGATAGATCGTGATACCTTTCCAAGGGGTCTTCACATGATCAGTGGTGATCAACTGGGGAATATAAATCCATTCACATGAAGATTTGTATGTCATCTATTCATGAGAAGAATCTCGTTTTCCATCTTTATTTTCATCCTTATTTAACAAGTTATTCAGATCTCATGAATCCATCAGTGTGTTGCTTAGTAAAATAAATCACTTTTTCTATGATTTATCACTGGATCATTGTGGGAGATCTAGAAGACACATATACCACCATTCATATTTTATATGGTGTTGAATATACCTTAGATAATCAAATGGATATGTTTGAATCTATTCACAAGATGAAAGTGACATTCCAACAGGATTTTCTAAATGATGTGGATATTTTTATCACGGATCTGTGGGGTTTTGCAATTCTAATGAGCACGTCGCATGAATATCATTTTTAATATCCATCGCATGAGCCTCACATATTTTTCTAAATTTATATTATCTGTATTTATAAATTATTATAATGAAACTATTTGTTAAAAAACAACATTATTTGAGGAATTTTTAGGTAACATTCACAGAATCATTGGTTATTTTCAAGAAACCTTCAACAAAATGGGAAAACATGTCAAATGAAATTCACATGATCATTAATAGGTCAGGTACATAAAATGATCTGTTTTCATGAATTTTTGTTTCCCATTATATTGTGTTCCTTATAAAAGGTTTCACAGTCTACGTAATTCAAAATCCTTCCTTAATATTGTTTTTCTAAGAATTTATTACCCATTCATAGGGAATTTATTCCATTTTATATTTTTCCATTCCCGTTTTGTAGTGAAAAATACACATTTAAATGTAGTTCTATACACCCCAAATGGTTTGGAAGAGCATTGACTAAATTATCACTGATTGTCATGATGATTTTTTCTAAGAATACACAAGTAGTTAGACATTCCAGATGGATTTTCAGTGGTCAATAAAATAATATATTAGGAAAAATACCAATGATTAATTTCCATTATAATTAAATTGATAATGAAGATATGTATAAGAAAACCATACTTTACACAAACTACGTTAAACTATTAATGATATAGTTTGAAATTTTTTTACTATATTTCAATTTGATAATGTCAAAAAATCTATTATAAGGATGAAATTTTATTTACTATAATGATAAATCATTGGTACTGTTAATGTTTTTCACTCATGTAAACAATTTTTTAATTTTTGAACATGAAGGATAAATATCATTGGGGGGAAATTAAATGATTTCCTCCATGAACAAACCATCAGAATCAGATTTTGAATTTTAAGACTTATTATATTTCAAATTTTTATAAAATAAAATATGATTAATAGAGTGTAAATATTAAATGTTCCTAATACACCATATAAGAGAAGGATAGATTCTCAAGAAATATCTAGTGACATTATAGTAGAAGGGGAAAGCAGTTAATTTCATAAATTTAAAAACTATTCAATGAAGGACCTAGGGAATTTAAATAATTGGATTGGGAGATGGTCTAGTTATAGAAGAGGGGTTATAAGAGAATTAACCAGTTATAAGAAAATGTAGATTCCAGTTATCGTGGTGGGAGTGGAAATAGTGCTTACAGAAGAACCAATAATTGTGCAATTCTAAATGTGTTAAAAATTGTCCATTATCCTATTAAATTCACCAATCTAATTACTAACCAAGATGATACTAATCCACTACATGTATGTTTAAGAGGATAATATAATAATAATTAAATTGATACATCTAATGTATCTCATGATATTTAAGGTACACATATGATCCACTCAAAAGTTATAAATGACTTTTTGGAATTTTATTCCTTTAAATTGACAATATCCAATATGTTTTATATAATTATTAAATCGATATCCAAATGATTTTACCTTCAAATAAATCATATCATTGTATAATTATTATATTTGATGTGAAATCTTAAAGGATTATGACTTTTGAAAATCATATTATATTTCCTTTAAATAAATTTATAGAAATTTTAATGATGGATTGGTTTATCCACCTAGAGGAAAAGTTATATAGATTATGTATAAAAATCAAATTATCCTATGATATTTTATCAATGAAAGGTTATGAATAAATAACCTATTTAAAAAAATTATAAAATTTTTACCTTGATAGGAAATTATTGATAACTCATCTATAAAAAAGATGTATAAACCCTAATATTAGTTGTATTACCATACCAAGGAAAGAGATATGTTTTTCAAATTTTATTGGATGATATATCTCTCAAATTTTAATCTTGATTATTCTATTAAATTTTTGTTCCTTTATTTACATCCATTGGTAAATAAGAAATAAAATTGAAGTGATGATAATTATTTGAAGGGTATAATGTAACAAACTAGTTCTGAGGGTCAATGATTATAATTATTAATTTTTTGTTACTATTGTTGTTGTTTTTATGTTGTTAAAATAATAATACTATTAATATTATGATTTATATGTATAATTTGAAGGAAAATTTCACTTTTGATTGAATTGGATTGAAACATGATTATAAAGTGTTCCCCCACAAGTTATGAACCAAACAAAATAAAACATTTTCATTCAAAAGTGTACATTCCAAATAAAATTATATTAAACTATTAACTACACCCAAATGATTAATATCCTCAATGGTTAATATACAACCATTGAAAGAGAAAACAATTATTACATAAATAGAGAGAATAAAAAAATTATTCCCAAATAGATAATTTACTAGATAATCCCAAACTTGTGTATCAAAAATAGCCAAAAATCCTATAATGATGATGGTCAATATGGAAGGAGAAATAATTATGAAAAATATATACTAAGGAAAAAGAATTGTGCCTTGCAAAGTGATATTGGAATTAATACATGGTATAGTGAATCAATATATATAACTTAAATATAAAAATTATAAATATTATCATAAAAAATTTGGTTATTTTGAATAGGGTTACTGATCAAATATCCAAAATGTATAATAGTGTTGTGTATTATTAATTAGTAAATTTAATTTAATATATATCAAAATGAATTAATTTTTTTTGAAAATATTCTATATGTATGTTAATTACATATAAATTTCTATATTTTTAATTGTAGAATATTTTATTGTTTAAATATAAAATTAAAATAAATATTATACTATCAATTTTAAAAAAAATTAAATTTTGGAAAACCAATAATTCAATATATTGATATTTAGTATAGGGTATTTACTGTAAAATAAATATTTCATTTTTTATTAAGTATTTTATATGTCATAACAATGTATTGAATTTAGAATGATTCAAATAATATGGAATATGAACCAACATATTATCACCATTTAAATTATAAATTGATATTACAAAATATTAAGAAAACCTGTTTAAAAATAACTTTTTTCAATAAAATTAGTATTTTTAATTATATTCTCAATTTTTATAAATTTAATCATTTTATAAAGTTAATTAGATAAAAATAACACCATTATTATCATAATAAAATAAATTCGTTACATGTATTGGATTATATTATTGATATATATATATATATTATGTATATTAATCTTATATTAATTAAATGCATTTTTTTAGATTATATAGGGTGTAATCAATTTTTGACCTTGAAGACCTCTATTTTTCTAAAGGGAGTTTTGTAGCCTTAAAATTGTTCACTATTTTAAAAATTATTTTTTACTCAATTATAAATTTTATTTTAAAAGAATAAAATAAATTTTTTAGATTAATTTATGTATTATCATAGAGGGATTTTATGATTTTTATGAGAAGTTTCATTTTTTGATGAATAGTAAGAAAATATAGGATTTTAATTATAAACATCAGTTTTATCTTATTTATGGAAAATGTTATATTATATTATTATTTGGATTTAAATCCATAATAGTGCAATTATATGTCCATTATTAAAATATAGGCCATTTAAATCATTTAACATAGAAATTGGATACAAAACAATCTCAACCTTTTAATCATTTTCACGTTAAAAAAATGCTTTCTCATCCAATACGTGGCTGAATTTTAAATTACATTCTATCTCATATATAATTTGAACAAGGGAAAAGGATTAAATATATGGAATCATAATATTTATAATTTCTAATAATTTTAACTTTATGTTTCAAAAAATTATAATTGAAAAAGAAAAAAAATTAATCATCACAATTAAGAGAAAAAGTAGATTATCATAGGACTGAAACTTAAATCTGTTGTTGTAAATGGCCAAGAAACAATTCAAAACCCCTTTTATGGCCATATTTAGTCCATTCAACCAATATTATCTAATTTTAAGTGTTATGCAAGACTCTTGTTTTGAAATAATATGGGTTCACCTAACATCCTTTTACAAATTCAATGTGTCCTCTCCCTCACTTATAAATGGACTCACCCTCCCCACCAAACATCACATCGTCAAATGACATAGGTTCATCCATTAACTTCCCAAATAACTCCCATAATTATATCCTCTCAAAATAAATTTCTTAAAAATGTAATAATTCTATCCAATGAAATCCTCTGGTGCAACTTAAATGAGTTACCAGGAGAAGAGGTAACATTAATCAATGAGTACTTTTGTTTCCATTGTTTCTCAAACCCCTTAATTTCATTTTAAAAATTTATTATATAATAAACTCATAATATTAAATATAAAGATTTATTTTCATGTTATGTAAATTACTTAATGCGTAACACACTTCCATCAAATAGGATACGCAATCATTGTTCCTGTATATGGCTGACTAGCACCTCGTGACCAGTTGTCGTTCATTCTTCCATTAATACCTATAATGGTAGGGAATAATTATGGGAATAATATATTATATAACATATATATATATATATATGATATTTATGATTTCATTATGATTCTTAAATTATTATATAACTCATACATTCAATCATACTTTTTTTGAAAATATTATGACATCATTTGTGAACTTGTGGACTATCTTCTATACAAAGCGGTGTGATTCATTAAACCATTACATGGAATGTATTAAGGATGAATCTAATAAATATATGTGTATATATGAAATATATATTATATTTATGAAATTATTATATTTGTTGAAATATTTTAAATCACTTTCTTTATTATCTTTTCATATAGTAAATAATGGAAAACATTATTTGTGGACATGTTGACTACCGCCTCGTCAAAGTGATGTGATTATTCAACATTCATAAGAAACAATAGAACAATAATAAATTAATGAATAATTAATGAAATAAGAATAATATTATTGCATGATTATAATTTTATATATTTATAAATAATATCATATTTCACCATTAGCAGACATATCGAATTAAATTTTTGACAGAGAAGCCAATTATCATCAAATAATCTTTTGTAAAATTATGTGGTTATGTACATTTTTATCTGATAATAATAATTGAAATTATTCTAAAAATAAAATTCATAAAATTGTATATAAAATTTCATAATCAAAATAATTTCATTATTTAGGAAGATAAATAACAAGTTAGATGAATCAGAAATAATGTAAGGGGTTTTCTCCTATTACTTTTATATTTGTGAGATACATGGTATATTGAAATATTATTTTTTGAGGTTAAAATTCCTCCAATGAATATACTGAATTATTATTATACTTTAATATATGGGTGTTTTCATATCTATTTCATAATTTCCCTTTAATGGGGTTTATAATTTTTTAATTACCAAAGAGGTAATTGATTTTAGTCAAATGTTCACTTCATTGCGATGATTGTTATGTTATACACCTAACTTCTTTATTTATTTTTATAAAAATAAACCTTGAGAGTTTATATCATTTTTATATGTACTTATCATGATATTTTAATCTTTATTTAATGTTATTCCTTCATAGTCATTATGATTCAATGTAACCAATGTGGTAAGAGTATTTTGATAGAATTATATCATTTTTTTGAGATATTTTAGGATTATGTTTCCGATGATATATTCATATAATACATATCTAACTAAACTAATTAATTTTATTCTCATATATTTATTCATGATACTATTTAAGTAATAGTTTTTTGTTTCACTTGTTGGTTATTAATTTTTTTTAAAAGAAATATGACTACATTTCTCTCTATTTTTTTGGATATCTCTATTCATTCCAAACAATGTCTTCTAAAAATATTTTTATTTTTTCTTAAAATTAAATTGGTTGTTTTCTTCAATAAATTAAATTAATTAATTTTTAAATATTAATTTATAATAATTCTATGTTTTTTTCAATGAAAATTATTTTCAAAATTATTTATTTTTCAAAAGGTATTTAAAAAATAAAAAGGTAGAATACGACAAGAATGTTTTTAATAATATATTAATGGAATTTTTATTCATCAATTCCAAAAAAATTACATATCATACAATATGGATATTTGGTTTTTTTATAATAATTTTTTTTCTAGATGGATTAATATTGTTTCAAATAATTTTTTTAATCTTATTTCATTTCCACAGATTAATTATTTTTGAAAGATAGTCTTATGGATCACATTTCCTTACCATAGTTAATCTATTATTCTAATATATTTTTATATACCACAAAACATTTCCTAGGTTTATTTATTTTTAAAATGAGATAATATTTTATCCTACGAGTTTATAGTGAAATCCAGGGTTTTGTATTATGATAATTTAATGGATTTTAGACATTTAGAAGGTGGTTGTGTTTTAAAAACACTTGATGTGGTTCTATGATAAACAAATGATGGGTTCTTATATGATAAACTAATGATTGGTGGGTCCATGATATCTCTCAAATTCATTTGGTCTGGATGTAGACCATATGGTTATTCCATTTCTCTTAGTAATTGTAAGAGTGGAGTGAAAATGATGTCCCTAGTTAATCACATGTTTTATTTTGGATTTCTATAAATTTATAATATTTTTTATCTTAATGAGTTATATGATATGGTGCATGATTATTTATTCTTATGAATCATTCCTTTTACTTGATTTTATAATTTTAGATCCAGGTGTTTATTGTTTTGATTTGTTTTATGATTTTCTCATGCATATTGATTATTTAATCACACACATCTACACTATTATTCTGATTTATGACATTGAATTGTTAATGCTTATGTTTACCGTTAATATTTATTTGTGCTCACACATATTATGATTTCATTTTCATCAGTTATAATTAGTTATTTTCAATTATTTATCTCTTTAAATTATTTCAAAAGGATGATTTTGATGACCTAATTTGAAATAATTAAAGATAAGTTAAATGGGAGATGTGTAAATTTGATTAATTGAGAAATGATTATATAGGTTTTTTCTTAATTCTCTAAATATATAATGCTAAATGGTCCCCCTAGAATGTATGTGATCCAATTTTTAATTTTGATTTTGTTTTATTTGGATGGAAACAATTGGGTTATAAATATAGTTATCATATTCGAAAATGTAATTATATGGATTTTAGGATAGGATCTTGGAGTATTGGTCCATGTCCATTTTAGATTTAGAGTTAGTGTCATTGGACCAACTGTTTTTACATTTATTACATGTGTATTTATTGTATATAATATTAATAAAACATTATGTTACATAATTTTTATCATTCTTCCTTACCCTAATATAATAATGTCTAATAGTATGTGTCACATTGATAAGGTCATAGAGGTAATTTGATACGTAGACAACTTTTATGTGCTATAATGATATTCTAAAATAATGTTCTTTGGTTTGGTAACATACTATGAATGTACCCATAGTGCATAGTATTCAGGTGCAAGTACTCATAAGTATATGATTATTCATCTAATGAGGTTCATTCATATTAATCTCCATGAAAATAGATTATCATAATGAACCAGCCAGTCGAAACCCCACATGTTTTAGTGTCATTGGATATTACTATCAAGGAGTGAGTTTTATGGTCCATTGACATAAATATTATTTTTAATTAATGTAATAACATTCTTATGTAGATGATTTTCATAAACTAATAGAATAATAGTTCCAAGAGAAATTGAATGTGTTTTGTGCTTTAAGAGTGACATGTTATCAATTAATAAGTTGAGGAAGGATTTATTTCCATCCATATTTATAGAATCATATTTCTTTGCAATTTTATTTGAATAGATCCATCATATTAAATTCTTTTTCAATAGTGTAATGGATTTTTGATATTATATTTTAAAAGATAGGCTAATTGGGAAAAATGGATGGTGATAGAGATGCAAATACTCTATAATGAGATATTTTGGAACATGAAATATATAAAAATATGGGATTTCATATGTGGTTGTCGGTGTTGCAACATTATCTTATTTATCTTAGTTTCATGACCCATTGCAAGAGAGTAATCTTGGATTTTATAAAAGCACACCTAATTCCAGTGGGAAAGAATCCTAAAGGGCCACACACTATGTTTTTCCATTGATCTCGATTAAATCCTATTTGAGTTATATTGTTGTAATAAAAATAAATATAAGGACCAAAGAAAAATTTTATTCAAATTATATTGATCGAAAAAAGTAAACACTTATTTATTCAATATATTTTCCATTAAATATGTAATTTATTTATTGATTATTTTGATAAATATTTATTCTCTAGATTGTGAATAAAATGTTTATTTATGATTAAATATTTACTCAATTTTTCAAAACGTTCATTAGAATATCATACAAACCAAGACCAAATCTATTGAAATATATTAATTAAAGACATATTTACAAAATATTTTTTAATTAATCAAATTAATTCGCACAAAAAAATCATAATAATAATATAATATATTATTATATGGTATGGGTTTTATTAAAGGTAACAAAAGATATTTAATTGTCAGAATTAAATTATATAATAATTCATCCTATGTACTGAATCTATAAATATAAAATAATGTATATTCTATAGAGATTGTACAAATTGAGAATAAATAACTATTTCATATAACGAATTCTCTCCCAATTCCTCCTATATACCTCTAAAGATGAATAAGTGAAAGATATTTTTCATTAATACCCAAGAATGGTTGATGAAGAATGAAAAAAAAACAATACATTTTACTTGCCATTCTAGTACCCCAAGATCGAGTGATGTTGCTCACAGATCATAGGAGAACATGTGGATCACATATAGAGGGATTCTATCATTATATCATCCCAGCATAATATAGGTAATAAAAATGTGTATTTTGGTGTGATCAACAGTCACCAATGAATAAATTCCCACGACTAAGTATTTATTTCATAAAATATTAATGAAAATAATTATAAATTTGGCATGAATGATCCTAAACCATTATTTTAGGAAACTATTATGAAAACAAATGTTAATATGTCACCATCGTTCTAACACATTTTCTTTTACAAGAAAGAAAAAGTGGTATCATAGAGGTAAGATTTAAATTTATAATAATTTATTTTAATGTGGATCATTATGAAATTATGGTTAGATTTTAATTTCATGTTATTAATTCATTAATATGATTTTTATTAACAAGTTATCCAAATTTAAATCAGGTTTCTTATTGTTTCATTTTTATGAAAATTTAATAAAAAATAAATAATGACAAGAGATGCCATTAGGAAGTGCCAAATCCTTGCCCAGTAAAACTCGGTTACACAGTTTATGGTTAAAAAATTCAAAGTATACCCATACACACTATATCTTGTTGTTTTGTGAAAATAATTTAATGGGTAACTTTAATTTCACATCACATATTGATATGGCCAACATAGAAGATGACATATGAATACAAGGTATGTAGAGGGCTTGTAAACACTTTATAGTTCATCTATGTTAACATGAAAATCCCCATACATGTGATATGGATATAGAAAAAATGATGTATAGAGAGTTTAGTTTGATGTAAATGTTGTGTAGTTACCCATTAAAGTAAAATACTAAATTACATTCAATTTTAAAAATGCATCATGAAAGCCATATTTTTTTATTGGCACAACCATTGTGATTTACAATTTATTAACAGTTTAATTGAATTTTAAATGGTCGATTAATTTGTTTTAATTAAAATATAATTACTGGTTTTCAATTTATATTCCATGAAATCCTATAATTATTGTTATCGCTAAATAATATTGGATGATCATAAAGAATAAATGGAATTAATTAAATATTTTATTAATTAATTTATTCTAATGTATATATTTGAACCTATAAAAGAACATATAATTAAATGAATAATATCCATTTAATTTTTTTTCATTTTATGTATGATGATACATGATATTAAAAATGACCTATGTATATGTTGTATGTTTTAATTTAATTTATTTCAAGTGTTTTCAATTATTTAATATAAAATTTATTGAATGCAAGTGAATCATCTATTTGTCCATTATTATTACAGACTTACATATCTAAAGATATTTATGTAATACACTTTAACCAGTACATTGTTTCCCCTCACTTGTGTCCGACTAATAAATATTTTTCATTAGTAATCTATCCCAAACCACGTGGATGCAATTCAGGAAAGAAATATTGTGATTCCAACCAAACTAATACTCATTTTTACTAGTGGAATGTTTTTTCTCATGAATAGAATAGAATTATGATTTATTTCACCTTGTTCTGAGGATAATATAATTCCCACAAATTAAATGAACCTATTTATAGAACTAATGAATGGGTAGTTGAATTAATTAATTATTTATATCTATTTAATTTTTTATTTTAAGGATAAAAGGCCACGACCAAATAGATAAATAAATTAATGTGAAAATATTGAATTTTAATAAATTATTAATGGATAAATGTTTTATCCAACAAGTTTAATTAAATAATTAATATCCACCTTATAGTGTCAAGAAGTTTATAGGATAAAAAAATATAAAAATAATGTACACTAAATTAAAATCCTTCAAAAAATATTAATGAATGATTAGACTTTCAATACTTCATTGCGAATGATACCATATAACTATGTGTAGTACATGGTAAATGGATAGAAAAATACTTTTTTTCTGAAATTCACATGATATGTTTGGGTCTACATAACTGAAATTTTATTTAGATTAAATTTAAAAAATCAATTCAATACAAATTTTGTGGCAAGTGTTGAGGAAATCTAATTCACGCTTCTAGTAAAGGGGAATCCACTAAACGGATCACGGAGCTATAAGTATGTTGTTAGAAAGGGTACATACCTAATTACAATAATATTTTTCACACGGCCACATTATGGATCATTAATAATGATAATGACAATCAATTATAATATAACGTCTATGAAACATGATATTCCATGTTCTATGGTGAGGCCTATTGAGAGTTGATAAAATAAAGGGATATTTAATAAATAAATAAATATAAATATTTAGTATTTTATTTATCTCTTATTTTTTAGTAATTAAAAGTACGAATAGTTTGAACATTATAAAAATATAATAAAATTAACTATTTAGCATCCACATTATTCCTACAATCAATAATGGAGATTGACAATCTATTAATTAGTAGTAACTTACTGGAGTTGTTTAGATGTCTTTAGGTTTTTTTATTCCAAGAAATGAAATATTACATGACAGAATCCACAATTCCTGATCTTAATGCTAAATTAGAATGTGATAAATAGTTCCTAATCTATGATAAACATGTGAAAATTGTAGTTGATGTTAAAGTTTTAAACTTTTGAAAATGTATAGTGATCTAATGAATTCTCAAGATAACATGAATGTGTAGAGCATGCATGAGAACCCCCTTGGTCTTTACATTAAGTGACAATGATAAGAAGAGTTTAATATTTCCAAGGAACGCTTATATAGAAATCATGGATAGAGCGCCCCAGATGGCCCACATTTATTCAAGTTCATTGGATACATTGAGTTCTTAGTGTTTTTATAATATAAAATACTGGAAGAACTGGGAATTAACCTGATTTTAGATTAAACCCATAATATATTCTCCAAATATGTCCTGAATTATTATTTGAAAAACATTGAGAATACTCTCCTAGATCTTCTTACTTTTCCTTACATTGTTTATAAGGATATGAATTGTGAAAAATGATCAATACTAAAAGTTGGAAAATTATAAGTGAGAGAAAGATATTTAAGGAAAAAATATTCCTCACATGCTTCCATAAAGAAGAAGATCATGAAACAAACAAGGGAATATGATGTTTTCCATTTCACATGTGAAATGAAGGGACACTATAAGATGAACTGCACCCGGCCAAAGATGAAAGGGGAAGCTTTAAGAGAGTTTGTTATCAAGTGAAATTTAACTTTTTTTATTAATTCATTATTAAAAATAGGTTTTGGTGCTCACATATGTTTTGAAATATAGGAACCACATATATTTTTGAAGATTTATCTATGAGAGGAAGATCATTTAAAAATAAATCAAGCTAAACATATAGATGTAACTATCAAATAATAAGACCTCACATTTTCACCAATAATGATCATCATTTTAAAGGGATGTAATTATGTTCCTTATTTTACTAAAAACATTATCCCTATATCCTAACATGATATAGATGGTTTAATTTTATAGTTTTGGATTAGAAGATTCTTATTTTATGAATTGATCATTTGTTATGTACGTATCATTTAAATATTGGCCTTTAGGTGCTAGATTACATGAACCAAATAATGATAATCGATAACAAAGTTACATTAGATGACTCATAGGACACCCAAATTGGGAATATATTGCTTGGTAATTTAAAATAAAATCACATGACTATATTACTTCGGGATGGATACATAGAATCTTTTGAACAAAAATAACATGGAGTCAGTCACACATGTTTACAAAAAAATTGAACATGGGACCCATTAGTGTTAGATGTGTAAAAGCTAAATATCATCTTCAATTAGATCTAATCAATGTGTGTGGACCATTTCCTATTGATGCAAGGGGTGGGTGCACATTCTTCAAAAATGTTCTTGATGGTGTTATTTGATAAGGATATGTCTTCATAATGAGGTATAAGTTAGATTCTTTTGAAAAATTAGATGAATATATGAATGAATCTGAGAATCTTCTTGATAAAAATATTACGAATCATATCTATGTTTATGGTGGAAAATATCTTAGTCATGGATTTATTCATTATTTATAACATTTCAGGATTTAATCTCAACTCACTCCCCTTATTACACCTCAGTGGAATAGTGTTAGAGAATCGAGGTACTGCACCTTGTTAGACATGGTGAGATCAATAATGAGTCATGTGAGACATACATTATAAATTTGGTGATACAATTTACTATCAAAATAATATGTATTAAACATAGTAGAAACAAAAGAAATAGATATAATACAATACTAATTATGGAATGAGAGAAACTCGTGTTTTCTTACTTGCATGAGAGGTGTTGAGAATAAATTTTTAAGGGCTCTTTAGTTAAAAATATTTTACCATGAATCACAATGTGTTTCTTTATAGGATATCCAAATAAAAAATGAATAATACCTATTAAATCCTTTAGAAAAAATGTTACAGTTTATAGATATCACACATTTATTGAGGAGGATATTATCTCCAAAATAGAGAGTGGGAGTGAGATAGACATCGATGATTTCTAGGTTAAAGGTATGTAAGATTCATCATAAGAAAAAATTTAAAAAATCCCTTGGAAATAAAAACTTGTTCTAGAGGCATAATTATTACAGAGGATTAATATAGTGGTTAGAGAACAAAACCAGTGTGGTTTCCAAGAAGCCATCAATGGTGACCCATATTTATTTAATAATAAAAATCCTATAACCACTAAAAAATTATTATATGGTACATATGTCTTCATGTGAGAAGAAGTAATGAATTATGAAATTGATTCCATGTACCAAAAATATTTTTCGATTTTGGTAGAGCATCTAGTAGATGTAACACCCATTGGTTTCAAAAGGGTATTCAAGATGAAACTAGACATTGACAAGAAAGTCGTCAAATAGTAGGAGCGAATAGATGAAAATGGGTTGAAAATGTATCTAGGTATTGACTATAATGAAACTGTTACATGTGTTGAAATACCAAAATCCAGTATAATTATATTTACCATTATGGCTTTCCATGATTTTGATATTTGTAAAATGGATATTAAAACAACCATCCATAACAATAACCTTCCAGAATATATATATATGACACATATCAAAAGTGTTGTGACTCTATATGATGCCAAAAAGGTGTGAATGTTTAGAATATCCATTTATGCATTAAGCCAACATCCTGGTGAAAGAACATTAATTTTGATGAGTCCATAATATAATTTGGTTTTATAAATAAAAAATGTGAGTCTTGTGTCTATAAACAATTTAGTGGGAGTGTTTTCATTTTATTAATATTATATTTTGATGAAATATCTATAAATGAGAATTCAATACCAGTCCTACTATCTACTTGGAAATTTATGAATAAAAAATTATAAATAAAGGACTTGGTAGAGGAAACATATATTTTGGGATCACAATCATCGTGATAAATCCTAGAGGTATCTCAACCTAAGTCAATGTACACACATAACCAGACCCTGAATAGATTCAGTAGTGAAAACTCTAAGAGGTGATTATTTCAAGCATCTAATGGAATTATTCAATCAATGAAAATGTGTCCTTCGAAAGGTTAGGAAAAAATAGAAAGAAAATTACTATACACAAATCAATTACTGCGTCAATTGTGAAGGCTATGTTATGTACTATTCTAGATGACACCTATAAATTAAGTGTAGTATGAAGATATCAATATGATACATGTGACCTCCATTTTATGGTTTTAAAGTATAATTATAAATTATCTATGGCATAGTATTGATATGTTCATGGTTTATAGGGGAGGTGAGGAACTACACATAATAAGATACACTGATTATAGTTACGAAACTGATCAAGATGACTTGAATTTACAAATTGGATACATATTCTCGGTGAAAATAGGTGTTATGTGCTGTAAGAGTAAATGAATTATATGGTTTAGATTCTATAGTATATTTTGTCTATATTTTATATTTTAAGGTATCTATAAAATAAGTATGGATGCACAACAACATCCAATATCTTTATGTTGTATCTAGTAGTAAATATCCTATCTCATTCTATTTTGGCAATACTGTAGTGGTGGATCTTGAAAAATAACCATGGCAACATCAATTGATGAATCAAATACATTAGAATTATAATCGATTATGTTATTTTTATGAGAGAGGAGAATATGTAGTGAACATTTTTCCCATGGAGGACAATGTGGAATACCCCATGACAAAATACTTGACTAAGAAGAAACATGACTATCATGTGATGTTTAGTGGACTGAAGGTCATCAGCATTTTCATGTAGTCCATATGATATTTTGTTAGAGTTTTTGTACTAGAAAAAATGTTTATACCAGTTTTATGTGTATATTCAATGTATTGACTATTAATAAAACATTTTATTATATATTTTTTTGTTTTTTATAATGAATCCAATGTAACAATGTCCAATTGAATATATCATGTTGATAAGTTCAAAGAAGCTCCCTTCCATGATAATAACCACTATGTGCTATGATGATATTCCCAAATAATGTTATTTAGTTTTATAACATAATATAATGGGACACATAGTAAATATACATTCAAGTTTGAGTACTCATAAGAAGATGAGGATTCTTCTCATGAAGTTCTCACTTGGTAATCTATATGATTAAAGACTATATGAAAATACCTACAATTAAGAATTCATCATTTCTCACTGTCATTAGATATTCCTATCTATGACTGTGTGTGATGGTCCTTTGAATTTAGTATTTATATTACTTCCTATTACACCATTCCTATGGAGATTTATTTTATAATCCATGATGATAATAGTTCATGGAGAAGTTAGATACGTTGGGTGTCTCATGAGTTACCTGACGTTAATTCATTAGAAGAGCAATTATTTTTCTCTCATCCATATTTATGGGAGTAGATATCTTCCCTCTTTTATTGAAATATAATAGTCCCATTAAACTAGATGGGCATGGTTTAACAACTTTTTTATTACATATCATCAAAGAAAGTCATATCAAGCATATATGACTGGGATGCAGATATGAAACCTTCTCGATGAGATATTATGATAAAGGGATTATATTATATAGTAATATTTCTTATGTGGATGTTGATTTTTGATATTAAGTTGAGTCTCTTGGGTTCATGGACCCAGTTTGAGATAGTTATCTTGGACCTTAGACATTCTCATCAAATGCCATCAAGGAAAAAAATAAAAATAGTTAAAATCTATGTGTATCCATTGATGTCAATTAAATTACATTTAACATTAATTTATGTAATAAATAATATTCTCAAGTCTAAGGAATAATTTTATCCATGGAATATTGAAAAAATAAATTTATTAAATACATATTATCGAGCTTATGAATAATATATTCATTTTATTTATTTAATATATTAATAAATATTTATTATCTATATTGTAAATAAAATATTTATTTTTGAATAAAATATATATTCAGTTGTCATATAAATGATAGAGTATTTTTAATGTTTGAAGAATGTTTCTGATGACTAGAATTAATTTACAAGGCCACTACATAATATTCGTTACTACAGTAGTTGGCACACATCATAAAATAATAATAAGAAATTTATAATTAATATTATTTGGAATGGGGGTTAGTAGAGGTAATAAATTTTATTTAATGTATAGTATTCAATAAAATTATATATTATCATAAATCCTAACTATATATATATATATAATTTTAAATTTATTTTGTAGAGAATCCAAAAAACTGAGAATATAGAATTATTTCACATAATTATTTCACTCACAAATCCTACTTCCCTCTCCCTGTCAAGAACAAGATGAGAAAGATATATTTCTTCATGATAAAGGAACATGTGATCAAGAATGAATAACTCCTTAAATTCAACACTCTACCCCAACACCCAAAGATTGTGTGGTGTTTCTCAGAGATCATAGGAGAATGTGTGGATCAACGATTAAGGGATTCTACCATTGGATCCTCAAAATGAAAACATTGTAATCTAAAAGTGTCATCTCAGATGATCAAAACTCACAAGTGAAGATTGTTTCTAATCGTAGGAATTTATTTCATGACATATTTAATTAATCAATTTTATTTTAGACATGAAATATTCTCACTCTCTATTTTTGAGAAATGATCTATGAAAGAAAATTAAAAATATCCCCCACATTCTCACACTTCCACTATGCCTAGAACCAATATAGAGATGGTATAAAAGGAATGGTTTTGATAACATTGAATATTTTGATATTTTCATGTGAGATCATATTAAGAGGTATGGATACCATCATAGGTATATCATGAGGTTATTGTATTATACACCCCATTTGAAGGATTTAAGTTCTAAATTTTTTGGCTTGATTGGTTATGTTTTAAGAGATGTTCTTTTATGTTTATGTATTTGTAAACACTAGGTTCAAATTGATTATTATTTACGAAGGAAGTAGTAATGATGTTTAAAAAATAAATATGATCACCTGTATGTTAGGTGAGGACTCATTACATCAAAAAAGTGTAGGGGGCATGAACCGACAAGTGAAAGATGATAAGGTTTTTCATGCCTTCCAGTAGCATACATGAATTCATAGTTAGTATTAAATTTATACATGTAAATATTATGTTAATGTTAGAATAATATTTTATTATATTATAGGAATAACTATTGATTTATCTCGAAAGAATATAAGGTAACAAACTTATAAATATTGGTTTTCTAAAATAATTAAGAAATTATTGATGAATTTTAATGATAGTTACTTATGGAATAAATTTGATTGATCCTTTGGTATTACTATAGAAATTATTATATTAACCTATTAATGATTATTAATTTTTTAAATTATCTACCCTTGTGGTAACCCCCTTGGTTTTGGATAAAGACTGATGTAATATCTATTTTATCCCATTTATGGTTATGTGTTCATTAAAATTTTATTTTAGTGTCTTGGGTGTGAAAAAATATCCTCGAATACTCATCTTATTGAGAAAATTATATGGTTGACGTGGAAATTGGTTACTTGTTAGAATTTTACATTTAAAGTAAGTATATTTCATTTTTTTCTTATTCTAGATGGAGATTGTATCCTTCATCATTAGTAAAAGGGTATTGAAATAAAATTTTACCCTATTTACATCATTTTCAGTTATCAATGTCATTTTCCACACCAATTTGGATGGGTGTATTGTTTTCATTAAAATCCACTTGAATACATTATATATGAATCTTTATTAGTCTATGAGAATTATATTTCCCTTTTAATTCAATCATTTAATTTTGATAAAATTTTCTCCATATGTGGAATCCTTGTTATCAATAACAATAGGTGACATGTATATTTCCCACATTTCATTTTTAATGGAATTTTTGTTTTCATCATTTGTAAAATTTGAGTTTCAATTAAAAAATTATTAAAAATTGTAATTCCTATGATAATTAAGAAACTTTTATTGTGGGAAATTATTTTTAATGGCGTAGGATATAACATCCTATATTTTCATGAAATAAAAACTTTCATATTAATTTAAATTGTTTGATAACTTGAGTTATTAGAAATGTATAGTTTCTTTTGCATTATATTTAACACCATGGTTTTCTATAATTACATAAAACCTCGATTTCATTGATAACTTATGTTAAATGTGAGGCCAAGCCTTATTGAACAATAATATAATATAAACACGATTATCTAACATGAAAGTGATCACCTAGTTGTTGGGATAATTGGAATGAATAAGAGTAAGTAAATTACGAAAATATTGTTTACACATGTTTGAAAACAAATTTCATTGGTTACCAAATACTTAAAATTTAAATGAAATATATATTGAATAGAATAAAAGTTTATTTCTAAAAAACTATTTCTATACACAAAAAGCATATTTTCATAATAATGCAATGTAATTAATAATATTGAATGATATTAACTAAATATATATTTAATATATGAAATAAAATATTTTAACATTAAAATAAATTATTTTATTGGCATAAGATTATTTTAAATCAAATTTTACACATAAAATATTAGTAATACTTCCAAATGATCTTTAATATCCTTTTAATGGTTCACTTGTTTTAAAATAATTTTTTATATTTTATAAATTTTATTTTAACAAATAAAACTAATTTTTTAATGTGGGATTTCTAAATTTTATTTCGGATATCTTTTGGAAACATTCTATGATGTTTTATTTTTTGATTAATAGTGTAAAATACTTGATTCTAATTGAAACCATCATTTTAATATAAATAATTTATAATGATAAATAATATGTAGATTTATTTTTAATGTAAATTAAATTTATTTTAATCCAATTTAGATCATTTTAATCAGTTTCACAATGCAAATAGATTACAAACATAACAAAATGTTGGAAATTTTAACTTTATAACATGTTATATCTTCTATTCAAATGATTTACATTAAATTAATTTATTTCACTTAGATGATTATAAATTAAAAAATGGATTATATTTTTAAAATAATTATTATTTACAATATCTAATATGTTAATCTTGGGTTTTTAACAAATTTATTTCAGGAAATAAATAATGTCAATCAAGAAAATTATAAGAAATAAGTTTTCTAAGGGACTTATCATTTATCATATAAGGAAAAAACTAGAAACAGGTACAGAACACATTTTTTTCCATATTTAGACCCTTAAACCTCTATTAAATGTTTTTTGTAATGTAATCCCTTTTTAATTAAAAACATGGGACTACCCAACATTGTTTAAAAAATTTCAAATGTGTCCTCTCCCTCACTTAAAAAATGACTCACTCTATCCTATAAAATTGACACCTTAAAAACGAATTTTCCACCATTACATTCCTAAATTACTATCCAAATTATTTCCTATAATCATATATTAATTACAATGTTCATATTTACATCGATGTATGTCCTTTACTGAAAACCAAATGGAGTTACCCAATGAAGTGGTAGAATTCATAAACAAGTGATTTTTTTCCTTAATTCTTAAACCCCTTCAATTAATATAATATACTGAATATATAATAAACCATGTATCTTCAATATATTGAGAATTTTGTTCATCTATTTAATACTGATAACTTCAAAATCTTCTATAAGACCATAGACAATAACATTTAATAATCTTGAGTTAATTCAAGTATTCAAATTGAGGATCTTTTCAAGTTTTTAGTTTTATAGAATTAGGTTATAACTATTACATAGTAGTTAAAATTTTTCAATGTAGACACTTATACTCAGTATACATTTTTTCAAAAAATGAAACACATTAAACTAAATAATGATTTATTTTTATTGTTAAAATTATTTATACCATTCTTATTGAATTATTTTTTTCTTTTACCAATCCTTATACCTTGTGAAAAACATTTACAAAACATGAGATGATCCAAAAAATATCACTCATGGAAATAAAAAAATATGGAAATAATACGTTATTCCATGAATACATATAAAACCAAGAAATCATAATTTCCACACCTAAAATAGAATGTAATTAACATTTTTCATAAAATAAATGGATTCCTTAAAAACTAGGGAATCATATATCATAATGTAAAAATAGGTAATACATATCATCCATACATTTTAGAAAATTAGATACATATTGGGTAACCTTCATAGACAGAACTGGAATACCCATCAATCTATATTCCAAAAATCTATTATGAGAAACATTTTGATTAACATTTTTGTAATTACCTAATTAATTGAAGAATTATAATGATCTCAACCACCTTTAGTTTACCAAGGAACCACCCATATACATATGAGAATACATAAAACCATAACATAATCATTACAAATTAACACGTATAATGGAAAAATAACATTTACAAATTACTATCAAATGATATCAATTCCAGATATTGAAATAGTCATTCCCTTATCCAAAACATTTTCAAAACCAAAATAAATGTAATTGGCATATAGTATTTATTTACATTAAAAAAAACTAATGCTTATAGCGGAATCAAAATATCATATAATTTTCATAGTAATGGAAAAGTCAATATCACCACATACATTTATAAAACATTAATTTTTTCATTTATTAAAATTATTCTAATTAAAATATTCCTTTGGAAAAAATTTTATCGAAATTAAAAGTCATAGGGGTGTAGTATTTAATGTATAATATAAAGTGGTTTATATTATCGAAACATTCCTCGATGAACGTAGATTGAGACAAAGTCCCTTACATTTAGTATGACAGATCACATAAAATCATTATATTTATAAATAATAAAAATTGGTTAATTTATAATTTCCTAAGATAATTTTTTCATATTTTTTATACCTTTTATATTACTCATTAAAGTTTTATAAAAATTACATAATTATTTATGTTCATATTTTATGTTTTGTCAATAATCAGTAATTTAGTCGAAATTAAACTTGTTATAATTAAAAATTTCTATGTAGAAATATTTACTTCATCACAAAAAAAAATATTCATGAAAAAATAATAACTTATAGAAATTGAACATACTTTTAAATCAAACCATTAATTATGGTTATGAAAATTGAAAATTTCATAATCATGGTGATAATAGGTCATACGTACGCATGTGTAGCATTTTCCATTAATTGATCCATATCGAAATAAGTTCATTATTATTTTATCTTTTCATAATTATAATAATATTCTAATGATAATAATAACCATTTAAATATACGTATATATATCATACATGTTATGTGGTGCCCAAAAACTATTCTTATCGTTTCGTGGATGTGATAGTTCTCACCTACGCACAAACGACATTATCATTTTTATGTCCCAAGAAGGTAAGGAAATAAATAAAATTATAATATTAAAAATGATAAATATATCATGAATATCATATTTGAACACTTTATCCTTCATCATAAATTGTCTTGATAGATGTTAATGAAAAAAATGAACTATATCTATTTGCGGGGCATTAGTCCATGGGACACACTAACAAAATGATGATTTACCGTTTGATTAAATTGGAGATGGATTTGGGTGATGGAATTTACATAATAACGTGTATGTATATACTTGATACTTTATTTATTAATTAATCATGTTTGGAGGATATTTTATGGATGTGGATGTTGAAGTAAAAAAAAGAAACACTTAAAATGATTGATACCTCTTCTTCAGTTGATCTGCTTTGATGGAAAACATGAAACCAATATGAATTTGGTTGTACCTAAGGTATGGACTAATGAAAGTGGGTTGGGATTATAGGAAATTGTTTTGGTAATATATTTTCCAATCCAAATGGTTTTTTAAATGATTGTATTAGTGAAGAATGTGTAACTTTTTATAGGGGAGGGGATGTGCACCCATAAAAACACTTAAAATATTAAATTAATATATATAGATTTTTCATAGAAATGACTAAAACATGAGATATGTTATTGTTATGATAAATAATGGTCTAAATCCTTAAATAAATAAACATTTATTCTTGTATTTATTTCATTTTAATGCTTATATTTCTAGTTTACCTTTAATTATTTTCTTTGAATTTTAATTATTATAACACCATATTAAATAATAAGATGATATAAATTTTACTTATATTGGAGAAATTAACAATAAATGGACACTTAATAAATATTTTGAGCATATAATATCCACATAGAAATTTTAAAATATTTTTCGTATTTATATATAACTTATAATATTATTATTGATATAAAATTTCAATATGGTAAAATTTTAAACTATTTATTTCATTGAATTTAAATAAAATAAAAAATGAGATATACCATCGAAATAAACAATTTAAGAGACTTGTAACATATCATAGCATCTTATAGATTTTTTGGATGACATAAATTAAGTCAAATATTATTTATCTTCATATTTTTAATATCAATTATTTGATCCTCCATTATTAATGAAATCACAATATCATTAAGTTCAATAATTAAATTTAATTACTTAATGTACTAAAATTATAAATAAAATACCATGACATAGGTAATATTTTTATCTTTTTATCTACTATTTATAGTTGAAGTAAGCACTTATATATCATCAATTTAAATTTTTTTACTAATAAGAGACATATTTATGATATTTTTTCCTTTAATTTAAATTAAATGTTATAAATGTCTTAATCTCAACCATGTATCTTCCAAAGGACAAACATTCACCCCGGGGATTTTTTTGGTTAGAGATTACTCATACAAAAGGTTAGGAAATATTTTAAGGTAGATTTTTGTTATTAAATATTAGTTTATCTCTTATTAATCTGATTTACCCATTAATTGTTGTAAATAAAATAATAATATTACTATTCATCAAGAATTATTTTTATCATATGAGATAATATTTTTTATACAGAATAAAACCATGTATTTCCATTTTATTAAATTCAATTCACAACATTGATTAAAATTAATTTAATGTTAATCCCATTGATGGATTTAGTAAAGTGGTTTTTAAAAAACATAAACCATCAAAAGATTTACATGTGTTTATATCCAATTAAATTGTGAAATTACATCCAATGGCCCACATTGGATTAAATGATTAAAACTAAATTTAATTATACCATAAAAAATGTAAAAGGAAAACATTAAAATATAAATATATTAGAAAAAAAAATTCATTTTTAAATTAAAAATGTTGTATTTTCACTATTCATTATGAAATGAATTTTACCAAAAAAATTAAAAAAATTTATTCGAACTAAATTTTGATGTCATGCATCCTAATAAGAAGTATATTTTTTCAAATAGAACATATCAAAGTGAAAAAATCTAGATAAAAAAATGGTTCACCAACAGAAGAAGGTAAAACTACATTTTAAAAATATTATAGTGTTATAGGCTTAAAATTGGATTTATTCTCATTCTAATACTCTAATATTTATTATATGAAAGTTACAAAAAAATAAATTCTTATAAAAATAATGTAGTTTTTTATATTTATTCCTTCCAGAATATAGCTAGGTGTTCGCTTCAAACTAAAATTAAAATATTAATAATATATTATGTTTTGGTATATCTATATCTTGTGTGAAACATAATATTTGAGATAAACCCATTATTTCTTGTGAGATACGCTATCAGACATAGTTTCCCTATTAATGTAAAATTAATATCTATTAAATAAATATTTATAAACATGAAAAATTATTATTCTATAATTACGCAAGAAGATATATCCTTCCAACCATTTTGAAATTGAGTCCTCGGAATTTTAAATTTTGGCTTAGTAATTAAGATTTGACTTTTCAAAATTACTTCATTTAAATATCACTTCTAAAAAAGAGACAATTAATGTTCCACTTTAAGAGAAAGAATGTGATTCATAAAGGACCGCTGATATAATATAAACATGAATTATATATATTAAAAAAAAATTGGAAGAAAAATATACCATCTAATTCCAATTGAGAGTGATATAGAACAATATTAGAAGATAGATAAAAATTAGAAAACCAAAAAATTATGCTGAATTAAATGGTCATTGATTTCATTGTAGTAATTGTAATTTTAAAAAGGTTTTGTTTTTTGATTATTTTTATAATTTATGGATAATTCATTTACTACAATGCATAATATCATTAGGAAATATACATACTTGAAAAGTATAATTTCATCCACTAATAGAATTCCACTATAAAATCATATATTTTTTCAAAATAATGAGTATTTCAGTAGAATTTTTTCACATTGGAATAACTATAATACACTTTTAGAGAATCACATAATCTAAAAATATTAATTATATATTCATCATTTCTTGACAGATTAACCAAAACCAGAAATTTATGATTAAATAAAATAATTCCCCAAATAAAATATACTTTAAAATAAATACAAATTTTAATCATCAAAATTCATCTGTAATACCCAACATTCATCATTGTCCATTCAAAAAGAAAATATCCTTCAAATACCCAAAAATAATTCAAACTACGACTAGAACCCAAAATTAAGTTGGACTTGATCATATATTCTTTAGGATAAATATTAAAATTTACCTCCAAATATCATAATCCACTCTTAATGTCTTATACTGAAACATAATTAACCAAATCACATATTCTCTAAGATATGTTAATAATTTCCTAAAAAAACCCAAATTTCAATATATTTATAATTAAAATCCTATATTATCCAAAATATAAATTAACTATTACCCCTAGATCATAATCCCATAGAATTAAATTTAAATTAATCATAATATATTCCCAATATAATGAACATAATCTAAAATAACATTTATCACATTATTCCAAAATAATTTTACAATACTGACGATATCTATTTAAAAAAACATATGTTCCAAAATAAACATATACTTATCCCATCAACACGTTTAACTAAATTGAAATTTCATACTATCATGGGACTTCATGTAGGAATTTGGTAGGAGATAAATCCTTATTTTCACTTCAGTTGTCGGGTTCAATTTCGAAAACTTTATCTGTTGTGAAGGGCTTTCACCCATCTTGTGGGTTTTTCTTTTCAAAAATTATTCTATTTTATAACATTACCAAAATGAGACAAAATCCTAAAAAATAACCATAAGATGTTTTATCGTCAATTTTTATGTCATACCATTCATTTTGAAACCCAAAATATAATAACCCATAATAAACTCTAAATTAAATATCATATATTCCCTAAAGGTTATTCATTCCCCATTAAAAATGTCCATAAAGAAAATATTATTCTTAATAAAATAACATTTCCTCAATTAAAATTTCATGGTTACACATACTATAAAAATTCTCCCAAAGTAATCCCAGCATCAAAAGAGCATTAATACTTTTAAACTTTTCATCATCAATAGATCTAACAGAACTCTAAAATACCATACAAGTAGACTTCTAAACCATTCAGAATTGTTCATGTTCCCTTAACAACAATTTTCATTCATATTTATTAATACTTCATTCCTACAAAAAACCTAAGTCATATCTTAATATTTAATAAATTAAAAACATGAGACCAGAAAATAATTCGTACATTTCATATGTCATTTTCAGTTTCCACTTCTATAATTAGAATATCATATGTTATTGATAAAACTATATTACTGTGGTATTGCTAATCACATTCCCAATAATTTTTAATAGGACATCTATTTTCATAATGACCATATACCCCACAATTATATCCTTCAATTGATAACTCAGATTTCACTTCTTTCCCTATCCTAGAGTCGACGTAATACTTCCTTTTTTAAATGGAAGGCCATTTCTTTATAACCTACATTACCACGACAATAAATACATCTTATCCCATTAAATAATTTTACATTGTGTTCATTTCTACATCCTTGATACATTTTTTGATGAATATTATTAACTTTATTATCATTATTACTTGGATATCCAAATGAATTCTTTTATCTCATATATGACACATCAGAAAAAATAACCATGGTTAAATTGGTTAATAATTACTTCTTATATTTAGTTTGTAATAACTAATAAAAGTCTCATTATAGCTCCCATTTCATTTGTTTTCTTATTTATAGAATGAAATAGATTTCCTTCACATACATTGTAAACTTGTAGCATGATAGATCCATCCATTTACTAAAACAAAAAAAGTTAGTGTGACTATATCAATAAAATCATCATATGAGGAAGATAAACACTAACATATTCTTATTCATGATATCAATAAATAATTCAATTTATCTAAAATAATGATGTGTCTTTATATTATATTTACCATTGTGGTTATATATAACTTGTATCTTATACTTAAATACCACAATAATATATAAAGTTTTCTAAACTGACATCTAATATGAACTATAAGCCATAACCTTAAACGTTGTGTAATTTTGAGTTAAAATCAAGTATTAAGATTATGGATCTTTTAGGTTTATATTTTTAGAGAATTGGGACACAACTATTATATAAGAACTCAAATATTACAATGTAGACACTTATACTCACTATCCCTATTTTTTCACAAAATTAATCTCTTTAAAAAATATGGTTTATTTTTCATGATAAAAATTTTCATAATATTCATCTTGACTAATTCGTTTATTTTACACATCCTTATACCCTTTAATTTTCTATAAAAACTAGAGACTATCAAATAAAATCACAATAAGATAAATATAATATGATGATAGAAAACATTACTCCATAAATAATAATAAACCCATGAAATCATAATTTTCACCAATAAAACATAATTACATTAACATACATCATGAAAACATAGGATTCCCAAAAAACTCAGAGAAATCATAAATCATTATGGTAACATGTGGAATCCATATCATACTTACATTATAGATTTCACAGCTATATAGGGGGTTACATTCATTTCTATGTTTTGAATACCCATAACAATATATTCCCTAAATATCTTAAGATAAACCTTATCATTTAAATCATTCTCATTAACAAATTCATTAGAGAGCTATCACAGACTCACACACACTCGGTTTATCACATAACCACCCATATACATAAGTAATGACCAGGAACCATAACATAATCATAACACCTTAACATAAATAAAGGAAAAAAAAATTTCCAAATTGAAATAACATGATATAATTATAAAATATTGAAATAATCAATCCATTATAAAAAAAATTTGGAATAAAAAATAAATTAAAATGGAATATGGTATTTATTTTCCTTTTTAAAACATTATGTCTTATAGAGAATAACTAATATCAAATAACTGTAATGGTGGCAGGAAAATAATTTTCTCATTGTACTTTAAAAAAACATTCCATTTTTTGTTTGTTAAAATTATTCATATAATAAGATTACTTTTGAAAACCTAATATTTAAATTAAAAATAAATGGTTTTTATTATACACCGTATAAAAAAGCTTTTGTATGTTATCGAAGTATTCCTTAATGAAAAAGACTGAGATGAAGTATTATACCTTGAGTCTAACTCATCATGTAAAATCCATTCATTCATGAATAATAAGAATTGGAAAATTTCTACGTGATTTAGATAATTTTTAATTTTTAATTATTTTTTATTACTTATTACCATGTTATAAAAATTTCATATTTATTTATGTTCATATCATACGTTTTGTCGATATTCAATACATGAGTCGGAAATGGAATTGTTTTGATTTAAATTCTACATGTTGTCATAATTCAATCATCAATAGGATAGTATTTCAGAAATAATCATCCCTTTTATACATTAATGATATTTTTTAAATTAGAATATAAATTATAGTTATTAAAAATGAACAACGTTACAATCCGGGAGAAGGTAGACCATATGTATGAATGAGTAATGTCTTCTATTTTTTGATTGAACATTATGAAAGTATGGTAATTATAATTTTATCTTTAAATAATAATAATAATATTTTTGACATAATAGTTATAATATAAAAATACTTATATATAATACATCTTATGTGGTGAATAAAAATGATTCAAATCGCTTCGTGGAGGTGATAGTTTACACGTACGCATGAACGACATTATTTTTTATGTAAAAGAAATCTAAGTAAATAATTGATATATTATTAGTTTACTATGATACATATGCCATTTATATCATATATAAACATTTATCCATCATTATAAATAGCATTGATAGAGAGTAATGAAAATTGAACAATATCAGTTCGTGAGGCGGTAGTCCCCCGTACACATGAATTAAATGTTTATTTCCCATTTGATAAATTTGGATATTCATTTTGATATGTATATTAAAATATTGTAGTCTTAGTTTATCTATTATTCTATCATTATTATGTCATCAATTTTAGGAGATGTGATTGATATGTATGATGAAATAAAACAAAAACACCTAAAAGAATACCTCTACTTCGGTTAATCACCATTGAAGAACACCATAACACCTATAAGAAGGGTGTTACAACAAAAATAAGGCCTCAAGAATGTGGGGAGGGATTAAAATAAGGGTTTTGTGTAGATATCTTCCAAAACAAAAGGTTCATGAAGTGTGTGTATTAGGCAATATTGGGTACCTTTTTCTAGGAGTGGGGAGGGGCACCCTTGGAAACTCTAAAAATATTAACCCTATATAAATGATTCTTTTGATCAAAATGACTCCTACATGAGATATATAGAAGATAATTTTACATATTTCTAAATCATATCATCCCATAATTATTATACATGTCTTTATTTTTTTTAAATGTTATATTTTAAGTTTACCCAAAATTACACTCTTTTATTTTTAATGGTAACAACATTTTTAATATGAAGATATATAAATCTTATTCATATGGTGTAAATTTCCCAAAATTGGACACATAATTATATTTTAGACCTTATAAAATTGAATTCTTTATTTTAATTGTTTTATAATATTTTTAATTTTTTTTTAATTTTTTTTTCATAAAATATCAATTATGTCAATTTTTATACTATTAATTTCATTGAATTTAAATAAAATCCAAAAAAAGAAATAACATCAAGAAAACGTTTAATAAACTTAAAACACATCACATTCACCTAAATAATTCATTTATGACATAAATTATATAAAATAATATTCATTTTAATATTTATAATACCACTTTTTTTATTAATTCATTAATAAAGAAATCATTACATCATCATTGTATCATAATTAAATTTAATTCATTAGCGTTTAAAAATAATAAACTATATAAAATGATGTTGGAAATAATTTTCTAGTTCCAAATATTCTTTACTGTCTAATAGATCACTTAAATCCCCATATTAATGTTGTTTTATTAATGAGAGACATTTTTATGATTTCTTTTCCATTAAATTAAATGTTATAAATGTCTTAATCACATCTAAGTGGATTTCAAAGGCCAAATGTTTAGCTGAAGGGTTGTCTTGGTCATCCATAACTCATACAATATATTTAGGATAAGTGTTAGGGAAGTTTTGTATATTATAATATTATTTTAACACATATTTATAGGATTTACCATTTATCTATGGTAAATAAAATAAAGTAACTATTTAACAAAAAGTATTATGATCCAATTAGACAATTTTATTAAAAATAATTACAACCATTTATTATTTTTTTTAAATTCCATTCACAATACTAAGAAAAATTAATTTAATGTTAATCCCCTTAATGGATTTTGGAAACATCTTTTTAAAAATTAAAAACCCTCAAAAGACTGTTATATATTTATATCCTATTTAAAAGTGAAATAAATCCAATATCCAAAATTTTATTAAATGATAAATACATCGTCTAATAATAACCTAAAATAATGTTAAAGGAAAATTTAATAGTATAAATATTTAGATGAAAAGAAATATTTTATTTAAAATTAATTATTTTTCACTCTTCATTAGAAATTGAATTTATTAGAAAAATATGCAAAATTATACAAATGTATATTTTTATTTCTCTCTTCAAAATAATGATTTTATGTTGTTAAAAATAATATTTATAAGTGAAAAAAACTAGATTTAAAATTTTTTCACCATTAAAAGGAGGTAAAATTCCATTTTAAAAATAATATAGTGTTTTAAAATTAAAATTTGATTCATTCTAATTTTATGCCACTAAAATTTAATAAAAAAACTAAAAACATTTAATACAGAGGTGTGAAAATTATATATTTTATTCTGTTAATTATTTTTAAAATAATTTTTAGGTGTTTACTACCATTTAAATGGGATACCCAATCAATATTCCTATATTCGACAGTTAACCGCGTAGCGAACAGATGTCTTTTGTTCTTTTATTACTGCCAATCACAGTTCAAAATGATGATGTAGATACTATTTTTAGTAATATATAATTTATTGAATATGTATTTAATCTTTTTTAATTATTATATAACACATTTCTTCACTCTTTCTATTGTTTTAGAATATGATAACGACATTTGTGGGCATGTGGACTAATGCCTACTCAAAGCGATGTGATTCGTTCACTCATTAAATGTAATATAGTAAAAATTTGTTTAAAAAATTAATGACATACATTAAATATATATTTTATTGTTGACATAATTATATTTATTTAAATATAATATATCACATACTTTATTTCATTTCCACTCATCGAAAAGGTGGTAAAGACGTTTGTAGACATGTGGAATATCACATCCTCAATGTGATGTGATTATTATTATTTCCTAAAAAATCACCATGAATGGTTTATGAAAGAAACATTAAAAAATTATTGAATAATTATGTTATGATTATTTTTCGGGAGATTTTTAAATAACTACCATGTTGACAAGTAGTCACCATACCAATGTATGTTTTGACACATTACCAAAATATCATTGAAACATATTATGTAAATATAATTGGTTATGTAATTTCATATAACATTTTATTAATATTTATTAAAATAAAAATAAAATTGAAATTTTTTCACAATAAAGTAAAAAATTAACATAAATTAAATATTCATGAGGATAAATAACATGCATGATGAAACACATTATTTTTAAGGTGTTTTCTCCCCCAAATTTGTTTCAATGACATATATGCCTCATTTATAACTTATTCATTGTTTGGTTTATAAAATTCCAAATAATGTATTATATTATTCATAAAATTAAATTTTTGGGGTTTAAATGTAACATCCCAAGTAAATAAAGAATAATAAATTTTCATATTTACTAATATTTGAGAAATGAATATTAATTTTACTTTAAAGGGGTTGCTATGTTAGATAGCGTACCCGATACGCATCCAAGAGTTTCTTTGAAATCCTACGTTTCACACTAGTAATAAAACAATATTATTTTAAATGGTAGTTAACACGTAGCCATTGTATTGGTGGGAATGAATATAAATAACTAAAATATGATTATATATGTTTTTTAAATGTTTTTACATTTATCCAATAAAGGATAAAGGCTTAATATATCAATAGAATTCAATTTTAGGCATATATACTCTAATTTTCACTAAAAGTCCACTTATCACCTTTTAATGGTGAACCGTCCATAAATATAGTTTTGGTCACTATTATAAATTCTATTGGACCAAATGAAATTCTTCTTTATAATCGGGACATCAAAATTTACTCTGTGTAAACTTTTGGTATTTTTTTGATAAAGATAATTTTTTAATGAATAGTGAAAACTGTTGTATTTTAATTCAAAACCACTATTTAATATAATTTATTTATGTGATTATATTTTCTTTTTAATTGGTTTTAAAGTTAAATTATAATATATTTTTACAATTTAATCCAATTCTTTTCGTTGGGATTAATTTTACTTTGAAATCAGACATAAACTAGTGTCAATCTTTTGATACTTTTTGTTTAATAAAAACACGCTACTTGTTTTAACGGCGGGAATTAATTTTAAATTTAATTAAAGAAACTTATATGTTTTTAATTTTGTAAAATAGACATCATTTTTAAATTCGGAATATCAAATATAGCTTAGGGTGATGTTTTTTTATTTTTCTGAAAAACTTCAATTTTTAATGAATAGTAAAACCACTAAGTGATACTTAAAAAACTGATTTTTCGTTTAAATGAAATTTTACCACCTCTGTGTTTTGAATTTCAAAAATCCAACATACATTGTTTTCATTATTATGTTAAAGGTGGTTCAATAGGATTAAAATAATATTTTGGCGAATAGTAACTTTTCAGTTTTTAATCCCGATTAGAGGTAATTAGTGTAGTTTAAGTTAAAAGTAATGTTTTAATAATATTAAATGACCTAGAAAATGACCTACCCTTATTTGATGTGTCATGTCCAACCAATAAAATCCATGGGTCAACTTGGGTACCCCATGGAGCCACTTTGGTTGGAAAATAAAATTAATATCTTTTTATTTAAAGTTAAAATAAAAATGTCACAAACATGAGTTGTTTTACTAAACCAAGTTTTAAATGGGGTTATAAAAGAAATATTTTTTACTATATATATTCATTATAAATCTAAAAAGATTTCCTAAATCATGATATTTTTTCTATAATTTTTATACATTAAATAAATTAAATTATTTATGACACCATGATGATTCATTGATTACCTCATTATTTAACGATTTAAATAAAATGAAATGATAATGTAAAATATAAGATCTACAATGTCAAAAACCTATTGTATGGGTGGATTTAGAACCCTTATCACCTTATCCTATAAATATATAATTTTGGGACACTTTTTATCCGAAAATCATTTTATAATAATGTATCTTTTCTTAACTTTCTAAGAGTGCCCATCCTCTCCTCTTATAAAAGGCCCCCACCTCTACCTCCTTACCCACACCTCTAAAGCATTTGGTTCAGCCAAACGCTGCAAGTTTTGTCTCTAAACATCCCTATATTACTCGTAGAAGCCTCACTTTGGAATGAAGTCTTCTCAAGGAAGCCTTTGATCTCAAATAAAAGAGAGTTACCTGTTTTTAAGGTAATGTCTTCACTTTGGTTCTTTTGTTTTATTTTGATTCTCCAACCCCCTAAAATATTTTTATTCATTTATTTTGTAACAACTCCAGTATCTTCAATATACTTGTATGTTTTTATAAGAAGCATTAGTGCTACACTTACACACACCTGCATTCAATGGTTAAAGAACATACTGTTTCTGTGAATGGTGAATTTCTGCCTCACAAAACGATGATTGTTCAATATTTTTCTAACACCTTAAAAGGTGGCCATTAAGATGTAAATATATTTATATATGATATATAATATGTTTATGTTTTCGTTAAGCTTCTGTATTTTTCATTTATGGAATTCCTTTATGGCTTCCATTACTGGTATACGGGATAACATCATTTTAGGAAGTGCAGACTACTGCCCCCTCAAAGAGATTTGATTCGTTAATGCCATATGTGGGACGTATAAAGGATGGATTTAAAGTTATTATATATGATGTTATACTATAATTATAATAAACCTTTATATAATTATTATTTCTTTCCATTAAAGTATGAGATAGAAATGAATGTAGCATTCATGCGTACGTACGGCTTACCGTCTCCATGAATGGTGCATTTCATTTCTTATCCCCAAATGTAATGTACTATTATAAGTACATATATATAAAGGATATATATGATGTATGTTAAATCTAAATGATTAATATAATTCTTGAATTAATAAATACATATCTCTCATTTAGTTTTAATTCCATTAATATGACATAGAAATGAAAGTAGCATTCATGCGTACGTACGACTTACCGTCTCTAGGAACGGTGCATTTCATTTCTTACCTCTAAATGATTATGTAATATTATAAATACATGTATATTCTGGATATATATGATATATATGATATCCAAATCATTAATATCATTCTGGATATAATGAACCTTTGACCACACGAACAACATGTAATTGTAAGAACTCCACGTTCGACTTAAGAACCAAATATCATAAAAACAAACATTATTAACTTAAATGATTACATAATGCTTATAACATGGAAATAATAGATATAAAAGGAATATTAATCTTGAAAAATGTTTTTAAGCAAGTAGAAATTAACACTAGTTTATTATTCAGGAGATTAAAGAGCAATTGAGTCACATCAGACATGAGGTAAGGGATTTTGTCTCAATCTCCTTTCATTGAGGCGTATTTTGTTATAATATAAGGCTTTATATTATATGGTGTGTAAAACCCTTTTACTTTTAATTTTATACAAAAGGAATCTTTTTATGTGATGTGTTTTAAAAAATTACAAAAATTAATGTTTCTTTTAACGT
This sequence comes from Viscum album, assembly GCA_963277665.1. Taxonomy (NCBI): domain Eukaryota; kingdom Viridiplantae; phylum Streptophyta; class Magnoliopsida; order Santalales; family Viscaceae; genus Viscum; species Viscum album. The sequence goes on along the minus strand of OY728123.1, from coordinate 854,733,271 downwards.
ACGAGGTGACAACGACCTTTTCCGCCGCTGCGAGTATATTTGGTCTTTGGATTCTTGAACAAGACGTAATGTTTATAAAATGAAATAAATACCATATACTATTTTATGTATTTTGGTATTGAAAATGGTTTTTATAATGGATTTTTTATGTCAATATATTTAAGTGATATATTTTGATCAAAGTGTGGAAATGTTTTCTTTCCATTATATTTGTTTTATGTCTTATGATTTTATAATGGTACTTGGACATTTGATGGGTGGTTGCGTGATATACCATATGACGGGGGGTTTCGTGAATACCAGGATAGGTGGTTACGCTATAACCTCCAAAGCATTGGGTATGGATGTCGGCTGTATGGCTATTCCATTAAGTGATATGTGTGGAAGTCAACCCTATGGTTATTCCATTTAAGTATGTTTATCTCCCAAGTTACCTTTATATGTTATGTGTTCTTTATAAGGGATTTATTGTAATCTTTTGGTTATAAAAGGGTAAGTAATGATATTTTATTTAGTGTAGAGTTTATACTCCTTCCTAAATGTGAAAGGTATTACTTTGATAAAGTATACATGGTTTATTTGTTGTTTTAAAAAACTAACAGTTTTCATTCTTTGTGTATCCCTTACTGAGCATTTTATGATCACCCTAGGGTTTTTTGAAATGTTTTTCATAGAACATAATGTGGAATAGTGTCTAGGATGTGATTAAGGGAATGTCATGCTATCTAAAACATGGAACTAGACATGTTTCTTTTTAAGAGTTTTTATTTTATGGAAAATTAGTAAAAGTGTCTACTTTGTAATCTTTTTAAATGTAATAGTTATGTCCTAATTCTCTAAAACTCTAAACCTGAAAAGATCCTCAATGTGAATTATTCATTTAATTAAATATTAAGTAACGTTTAATGCTGGTATCCATATAGTTGGTATCAGAGGTCGGTTTGGATAACTTCAGGAGTTAGAAAAGTGTTAAATTATATGTTAATTTATGGTATTATTGAAATGATATAGCATTTAGAGACTACCATGTTTCTTCGCCTATGATATTTCTATGTTAAGAATGGTTTTTTATTGATGAAATAGAATAGCTTTTCTAGGAAGGCATACAGAGGTAAATGACCTTTCAAATCAATATCCTGAGATTGTCAGAATCAGAACTAAATAGTTTGCTGTAGTGATGGCTCAATTGAATCAGGTGAAAAATGTTTGTTGTTTTTGTTGATGATATTTTGGTGTTTTATAAAAGTAAAGAGGTGAATTAAAGACATTTAAGGGTTATTTTGCAAACCTTAAAAGAAAATAAATTCTATGGGAAATTCAACAAGTGTGAGGTTTGGATGCAAAAAATTTCTTTCCTTGGTCATATTGTTTCTAAAGATGGAATAACTGTGGATCCTGCAAAAACAATGGTTGTTGAAGAATGGCCAAGTCCCCAAAATGTAACCGACATCTATATTTTTCTTGTTTTTGCAGGTTACTACCGAAGTTTTGTTGAAAATTTTTCATGGTTATCTAGTCCAATGACTAAGCTAACTCAGAAGGGTGTTATGTTTATCTAGACAAAAGAATGTGATGATTGTTTTTAGGAGTTGAAAAGAAGATTGGTGAATGCTCCAGTTTTGGCACTTCCTTCCAGGAATGGTGAGTTTGTTATCTACAGTGATGCTTCATTAAAAGGACTTGGATGTGTCTTAATGCAGAATCATCAGGTAATTTCTTATGCTTCACGTCAGATGAAAACTCATGAGGTTAATTACCCTACACATGATTTGGAATTAGCTGTTGTTGTTTTCGCTTTAAAAATTTAGAGGAATCATTTGTATGGAGTAAAGTGTGAAATATATACTGATCACAAAAGTTTAAAGTATATATTCACTCAAAAATAATTGAACATCAGACATAGGAGATGGCTGGAACTAATCAAGGATTATGATTTTACAATTCATTACCTTCCAGGAAAAGCAAATAAAGTGGCTGATGCTTTGGGTCGAAAAAGTAATGCTTCATTAACAGTGCTACATTTGGAAGGAGGTCTTTGGTTTTTGATTTGATAAACTTTGGCATGGAAGTTGTTTGTGTAGGAAGTTATTTGGTTTTGTTTCAGGTATCAGTGAAATCTTCTCAGTAAGCATCGAAGCAAGATAGTGAATTGCAGAAAAAAGTAGAGCTGGTTCAGAAGGGTATGTTTCCTGAATTCAACAATGATAATGATTGTGTTTTGAGTTTTGGGAAGAGATTGTGTGTGGCCTTTGATATACAGTTGAAGAGAGATTTGTTATATGAAGATCGTAGTTCTCTGTTTTCAGTTCATTTAGGAAGTACTAAGATGTATAGTGATCTTCAGGAGTATTACTGGTGGGACGGAATGAAAAAGGATATTTCTGATTTTACTGTGAAGTGTTTGACTTGTCAGTAGGTTAAAGCAGAGCGGTAGTTACCGAAAGGGATGCTTCATCCTTTACCGGTGCTAGAGTGGAAATGGGAAAATGTATCCATGGCCATTGTCGTGGGATTAATGAGGACATATAAATGTAATAATGCAATCTGGGTTATTCGTGGTCGCCTGACTAAATCTACTCATTTCCTTCCTATTCGAGATACTTTTTCCCTAGAACAATTTTCTCGTTTGCATCTTAATAAGATATTACAGTTACATGGAGTTCCTCTCTCCATTGTATCTGATCGTGATCCCAGGTTTACATCTAGCTTTTAGAAAGGCCTTCAGAAGTCATTGGGTACTCAATTAAATTTTAGTACAGCTTTTCATCCACAATCAGATGGGCTGTCAGAACGAACAATTTAGACCTTGGAGGATGTGCTACGAACTTGCTCTATGGATTATCAGGGAAGTTGGGACCAACATCTTTCTTCGGTTGAATTTTATTATAATAACAGTTTTCATTCCAGTATACAGATGTCACCATTTGAGGCATTATATGGGAAGCAGTGTCGAAGTACAGCTTTTTGGGATGAAGTCGGTGAAAGGAAGCTGATGGGACCAGAATTGGTAGAAGATATTGCAGAAAAAGTTCAGTTGATTCAGAAACACATGAGAATAGCTCAGAGCAGACATAAAAGTTATGCAGATAACCAGAGGAATGATCTATTTTTCGAGGTAGGTGATCATGTTTTTCTCAAAGTTTCACCGTGGAAAAGTGTGATGCGATTTGGTAAGAAAGGAAAGATGAGTCCAAGTTTCGTTGGACCATATGTAATTTTGGGGAGAGATGGATCAGTGGCATATAAAGTGGCATTACCTCCATGTTTATCTCAGGTACACAATGTTTTCCATGTTTCTATGTAGATAATGTATATGCTAGATCCATCTCATATTTTGAGACCAAAGGTAGTTCAGTTGGAATAGAATCTCTCTTATGAAGAACAACCAGTCCATATTCTTGACCGAAGAGAGAAAGTGTTGCGAAATAAGGTAATTCACCAGGTAAAGGTTTTGTGGAAAAACCATATGGTTGAAGAGGAGACATGGGAATCTGAAATTGCTATGAAGGATAAATACCCCCACTTATTTTGATAAGTTAATAAAATTGCGAGGACGCAATTCCCAGAAGGGGGAAGGATGTAACATCCCAGGTAAATAAAGAATAATACATTTTCATATTTATTAATATTTGAGAATTTAGTATTAAATTTACTTTAAAGGGGTTTCTATGTTCGATAGCGTAGTCGATATGCAACAAAGAGTTTCTATAAAATCTTACATTGCACACTAGTAATAAAACAATATTATTTTAAACGGTATTTAACACATAGTCGGTGTATTGGCGGGAATGAATAAAAACAACTAAAATATGATTATATATGTTTGTTAAATGTTTTTACATTTATCCAATAAAGGATAAAGGCTTAAAATATGAAAAGAATTCAATTTTAGGCATATATACTCTAATTTTCTCTAAAGGTCCACTTATCACCTTTTAATGGCGAACCTTCATTAAATATATTTTTGGTCCCTCTTATACATTTTATTGGACCAAATAAAACTATTCTTTAGAATCAGAACATCAAAATTTACTTTTTGTATTTTTTTTTATTTTTCCGAAAAGGATCATTATTTAATGAATAGTGAAAAATGTTGTATTTTAATTCAAAACCTTTTTTAATATTATTTATTTATATGATTATATTATCTTTTGAATTGGTTTTAAAATGAAATTAGAATATATTTTTACCATTTAATGCAATAGTTTTTTTGGAATTAATTTCACTTTGAAATCGGACTTAAACTAGTGTAAATTTTTTGATACTTTTTGTTTCATAAAAACATGCTATTTGTTTTGATAGTGGGAATTAATTATTAGATTAATTAATTCAACTTATATGTTTTTAATTTTGTAAAATAGACATAATTTTTGAATTTGTAATAACATATATTGCTTAGGGTGATGTTTTGGTATTTTTCTGAAAAACATCAATTTTTGATGAATAGTGAAACCACCAAGTGGTACTTAAAAAATTTATTTTTAGATAAAATGAAAATTTACAACCTCTGTGTTTTGAATTTCAAAAATATGACATAAATGGTTTTCATTAAGAAGTAAAATGTGGTTCAATAGGATTAAAATAATTTTTTGATGAATAGTAGCTTTTATGTTTTTAATCGCGATTAGAGGTAACTAGTGTAGTTTAAGGTAAAAGTAATGTTTTATTAATATGAAATGACCTAGAAACATGTCCTACATTTATTGGATGTGTCATGGCCGACCAAAAATATCCATGGGTCAACTTGGGGACCCCATCGAGAAACTTTGGTAGGAAAATGACATTAATATCTTTTTATTTAAAGTTATAATAAAAATGTCACAAACATGAGTTATTTTACTAAAACCTTTTTTAAATGGGGTTATACAAGTCATATATTTGACTATAAATATTCATTATAAATCAATAAATATTTCCTACATCATGATATATTTTTTATAATTTTTAGACATTAAATAAATTAAATTATTTATGACACCATGATGATGCAGCGATTACCTCATTATTTAACGATTTAAATAAAATGACAAGATTATGTAAAATCTAAGATCTACAGATGTAAAAAACCTATTGGATGAGTTTATCTCTAACCCTTATCACCTTATCCCCTAAATATATAATTTTGGGACCCTTTTTATCCAAAATCATTTTATAATAAAGTATCTTTTCTTAACATTCCAAGAGTACCACTCCTCTCCTCTTATAAAAGGCCCCCACCTCTACCTCTTTACCCACACCTCTCAAGACTTTGGTTCGACCAATATCTTCTATTTTTCTCTCTCCAAATCCATATATTACTCCTAGAATCCCCACTTTAGTCAGAAGTCTTCTCAAGGAATCCATTGAGCTCAAATCAAAGAGAGTTATCCGATTTTAAGGTAATGTCTTCACTTGTGTTCTTTTATTTTATTTTGCTTCTACAACCCCTAAACCCTTTTTATTAATTTATTTTGTAAAAACTCCAGTATCTTCAATATAATAGGATGTTTTTATAAGAAGCATTCGAGCTATAATTACACACACCTACATCTAATGGTTAAAGAGCATACTGTTTCTGTGGATGGCGAATTTCTGTCTCACGAAATGATGATTGTTCAATATTTTTCTAACACCTTCAAAGGTGGCTATTAAGATGTCACTATATTTATATATGATATATAATATGTTTCTGTTTTCCTTAAGCTTATGTATTTTTCATTTATGGCATACCTTTATGGCTTCCATTATGGGTATACATGATATCTTCATTTTAGGAAGTGTGGACTACAGCCCCCTCAAAATGATTTGAATCGTTAATGCCATATGTGGGACATATAAAGGATGGATTTAAAGTTATTATATATTATGTTATACTAGAATTATAATACACCATTATTTTATTATTATTTCATTCCATTAAAGTATGAGATAGAAATGAAAGTAGCGTTCATGCGTACGTACAGCTTACCGTCTCCATGAACGGTGCATTTCATTTCATATCCCCAAAATGTAATGTACTATTATAAGTACATATATATAAGGGATATATATGATGTATGTTACATCTAAATTATTTATATAATTCTGGAATTAAAATATAAATATCTGTCATTTATTTTTAATTCTATTAATATGACATAGAAATGAAAGTAGCGTTCATGCGTACGTACGGCTTACCGTCTCCATGAACAGTGCATTTCATTTCTTATCTCTAAATGATTATGTAATATTATAAATACATGTATATGCTGTATATATATGATATATATGATATACAAATCATGAATATCATTTTGGATATAATGAACTTTTGAGCACACAAACAACATGTAATTATAAGAAGTCCACTTTCAACTTAAGAACCAAATATCGAAAAGACAAACATTATTAACTTAAATGATTACATAATGCTTATAACATGGAAATAATTGATATAAAAGGAATATTAAGATTTAAAAAGGTTCTTAATCAAGTAGTAATTTAAACTAGTTTATTATTCAGGAGATTAAAGAGCAATTGAGTCACGTCGGACACGAGGTAAAGGACTTCGTCTCAATCTCCTTTCATTAAGGCATGTTTTGTTATAATACAAGGCATTATTTTATACAGTGTGTAAACCCCATTAACATTTAATTTTATACAAAAGGAATCTTTTTATACGAAGCTTTTTAAAAAATGACAAAAAGGAATGTTTCTTTTAATGTACGCGGTGACAACGACATTTTCCACCGCCGCGAGTATTATTTGTTCTTTGGCTTCCTGAACAAGCCGTAATGTTATTAAAATGAAATAAATACCATATAATATTTTATGTATTTTGGTATTGAAAATAGTTTTTATAATGGTTTTGTTATGTCAATATATTTAAGTGATATATTGTGATCAATGTGTGGAAATTTTTTCTTTCCATTATATTTGTTTTATGTCTTATGATTTAATAATGGTACTTGGACATTTGATGGGTCGTTACGTGATAAACCATATGAAGGGTGGTGCCGTGAATACCAGGATGGGTGGTTTAGTTAAACCTCCAATGCATTGGGTATGGAAGTTGGTGGTATGGCTATTCCATTAAGTGATATGTGTAGAAGTCGACTGTATGGTTATTACATTTATGTATGTTTATGTCCAAAGATACCTTTATATGTTTTGTGTTCTTTATATGGGTTTTATGGTAATATTTTGGTTACAAAAGGGTAAGTAATTATATTTTAGTCAGAGAATAGTTTTTACTACTTCCTAAAGGTGAAAGGTATTACTTTGATAAAGTATACATGGTTTACGTGTTGTTTTGAAAAACTAACAGTTTTCATTCTTTGTGTATCCCTTACTGAGCTTTTTATGCTCACCCCATGTTTTTTGAAATGTTTTTCATAAGACATAATGTGGAATAGTGTCAAGGATGGGATGAAGGGAAAGTAATTCTATCTAAAACATGGAACTAGACATGTTTTTTTAAAAGTTTTTATTTTATGGAAAATTAGTAGAAGTGTTTACTTTGTAGTCTTTTGAGATGTAATAGTTATGTCATAATTCTCTAAAACTATATACCTGAAAGGATCCTCAATGTGAATTATTCAATTAATTCAATATTAAGTAATGTTTAAGGCCATTAGCCTTATATTAAATATTAATTTAAGGATTTTTCATTCAATGGGATTATAGTTTCAATGATATCAAAGATGTAATTCATTTTTGCAAAAAGTTTATTTCTATCAGATGATTGTTACCTATCTTCCTTCCTAGGGTATATTTATTCCTCAATTGAAATTTCATATCATTAATCTTGTTATTTTTCAGGATATTATGTTTTTAATTTATATTTATTCATTCAATGGGAATAAAATTCACTGCTACCAAAGTTTTAAAATGTGTTTCTTATAATCTCATCGTTTGTCAAGATTGTTTGTGATTATGTTTATGATGATAATTCTTTGGAACCATGTCACACTAAAATCAGGAATTTATTAATGTTATGGTTATTCATGATCCTTTTCATGTAATAGAACTATTTTACCCTCTTTTTAAATTAAAATATTTTTGAAAATAGTTTTAAGAAAATTTGAGTCCATTTTTCTATTCGGTCAGATACCTCTATTCATTCAAAACATTGCTTTCTAAAAAAAAATTAAAAAAATGATTAAAAAATCATTTTTTAAATAAAATTGTGTATTTTACTTTTTTAATTAATTAAGTACATTTTAAAAATCATCCTTTATAATCATTGAATGGTATGTTCATATAATACAATATTTCAAATGTTTTATGTTTAAAAAATTGATTTTAAAAATGTAAAATTTATTTTTCATTAGTATTGTTTTTTATGATATTTAATTGGTAATACATTGATAAATGTTAAAAAAACATAAATTATTATTATCCATCATTGGGGGTAGTTTTATAGAAACCATCCTCATTTATTTTTGGATTTGTTAATATTTTTTCTAATAGAGAGTTATGAAAACCATTTCCATTCAACTGGATATTCCTGTTTCATGGGGATTGTTATGGAACACGTTTTTTCACAGGTTAACTACTTTTCAATTTCATTGTTATATTAATCTATTAATTTCAATGGGTTGATAAATTTAGGAAATGGATAGTTCTTGTTTCTATATGTTTATGATGAAATGAAAGATTTTATGTGTCATTCTTGTGCAATGGTACATGGACATTTAAAGGGTGGATGCATTATTAAACAATGATAGGTTATTTGGGATAAAATAATTATGGGTGTTTCTGTGATAAAAAAATTGTTAGGAGGTCCATGAATTCCCTCATATTCATTCAATATATAATTTAATGACATGGTTATTCTATAGGAATCAGTGACTGTAATAATGTAGTGAAAATGATTTCCCATGTTTTTTTTCATGTTTTCATTTTGATTTTTACGGGTTTATATCATTTCTCGAGATATATGTGGATATCACATTGATCATAATTATACATTTTTAAGGATCTTCCCTATTCCATGTATTCCAATATTAGGATCCATGTATTGATGATTATGATTCTTTTTATAATTCGTTCATGAATATTTATTAGGAAATCATACCCTCATACATTCTTTTAATAGCTGATTAATTTCAATTTTTAGTGACTCTACTTACCATTAATGTGGATTTTAGCTCACCCTTAACTTTTTTACTTTAACCTATGTTATATATAATTATATTGACCGGTTTATGTCTATAATGGATTTCCAAAAAATTATTTAAATGAAAAAATGTGAAATATAAAAATATTGGTTAAAAGGGAGAAATGTTTTGTTGCTGGATATGTAACTGCTTATAGTGTATTTTTTTTATTATCTCAAATTATTAAACTAAATGATCCTATATAATGTAAGTGATATGAGTTTTCCTTATATTTTATATGGGTTGGATAGAAAATTTTGGGTTACAAATATCATCAGCATACGTGAAAATGTTATGTTATGAATTTTAGTATAGGGTGTGAGATTCTGGGTCCTATCACATTTCAATAAGTGAATATATAATTTTAAAATGTTTATTTTCATTTTAAACTCTTATTTTTAATCTTTTGAATTTCATTTATTTCATTAATAAAAAAATTATTTAAATACATTTTAAATTTAGCATTAATTTTTTTTCTTATTTTATAGAAATTGAATATAACCAAATATATTTTAGATTTAGAACAATTTTTTTATATAATATGTTAATATTGATGTTTGGTATAAAATGATAAATTACCTAGGTAAATAATGTTACTGATGGGAAAATCAAAATTGTAGTGACATGTAATTGAAATATTAAGTGGAAACCATGATAAAAAATGGTTTAATTTTTTTGTAATGTGAAGAAACCTTTTATCCTGTACTACCTAATAATTATCAATTATTAATAAATTTTACTTCATATCTACATTTCATTGTTGATTCCTTTTTTTAATAGACTACTATTTTTCACTTATTAAAGTAGAACTACAGTCCTCGCTTTCCATTACATAAAACACCCTATGTTCATACCAAAATATGCTCAAAACATTCATAAATACTCATATAATTCTTCTATAGGTTTATTTATTTTCATAATTCCATCCTTTAGTGGTATAACCCTTTTTAAAAATATGATTAATCAAGTATTGAGGAATATATTTATCAATGATTCTTCATTCTTTCCTATTCATTATTTTCATTTCTTCATTCTAAAATTCCATTCACCATCAAAAAATTATAAATTAAGTATTTTTGTTGTACTATAATTTTATATTAAATATATATAATTTTTATCTATCCTTACCTTATTTTAGCTAATAAAAGTGTAAACAACTATTGTTTGTGTCTGAACTGCTACTACAAAAAATTTCATTTTAATTTTCCTTAACAACATTAACAGACTAGAGTTGATTAATAATTAAGTAATTAATTATGATGTAAGTAAATTTTTATATATTTTAAATGATAAAACATATAATATATTTCTATTGTTTTATATAAAATGATGTATCAAACCATCCATATGTGTGGGATACCACCTTAATCAGATGATCAGTCTGTGTTTTTTTCTTCATGGAATTACATGAATGGTTATGAGAGTTGGTTTAATTATTTTACATTTTCACGTCAATAACATTTTCTTATGAATACTTTTTGATTATAACAAATCATACTAATAAACACTAAATGATTACATTAGGATATTAGTATGATGATATTTAAACTAAATCATCTCATAATTTTAATGGCCCAAACTTTGGATATTTATATTGATATAAATCTTGTGGTATATGTTCTTAGAGGAGGTCCCAAGGAGTATGGAGGTGTTTATTAGGAAATATTAGTTGTGTTTTAGAGCCTAAAAGTAGCTCCTAATTATATCCCTTAATTGTAGATACAGACTATTGCTCCATATTGTAGCAGAATTTGAATATAAGTATCTAATGATGGCATATTATATTTTTAGATCATAATAGCATCAAACATAGTTTGTAGGTAGCTCTAGACGTTAGATCGATATGATAGCTCATGATGGTATAAGACATAGTCTTTCGGCAGCATGTGGATGTATCTTGTGACAGTAGCTCATATTAAAAACTCTGGATGATTGATGTATTAGTCTATCTGGAAATCCTAATGGTATCTATTGATTATATCTCCATATGTTTTCATACATATTTTTGTGGAATCCTATGGAGGTAACTTCTAATGGTAACATTTTGTGGTAGCTTCAGGTGATATCATTTAATGGAATCTACTTATAGTAGCTCTAGCATGTACCTCTTTATGGGAGATCTTAACATTAAATTGTTAAAGTAACACGTGGTACTAGGATTTTCCATTTTTTCCAGAATTTTTAGTTTTCCCATTTTATATTCATTTTGTGTAAAATCATTTTGATTCCTTAATTAAGGTAATTACAATTTATTTAAAAATAATATATTTCTATCTTTTATTTATTATATGTAGGAATATTTCACAAGTTTCTTCTATATCTAATTTAATGATATCCACTACAATGGTCAATTAAACTAATATATGTGATAAATAATCTAAAACATTTCATATCTGTTTATTTTAATAGAATATTTATTCCATAATTCATTCTAAACATCATTCTATTAACAAAAGTGGTTTCAATGCCATTACCTTGTTTTCATGGTATGCAATTTTTTTGTTTTTATTTACTCCTATAATTTTTCCAGCATCCGTGTGAATCTCATTTTTATTGTAGTGAATCATTTGAAGATTCATTCTTCAACATATGGATTTTCATTTTCTTCTATTTATGTGTGTCATGTGAGAATGGTTTCTTTTCTTATTCATTGAAATAATTGTTTCATCCAAAAAAATGATAAGTGATTTTGGATAATGAGTTCGAAATGGGTAGCATAATGTGATCAATGAATATTTAGTTTTTAAGGTATTAATATTGACATTGAGAATTATATAGTCTGAATTACTAAAGAAAATCATGGTTATTGGGGTCTGTAGTTGTGATGATTTGAAAAATGTTTTGGAAGGTTGTTCTATGTTTTTATAGTATCACATTATAATTTATTTGGTTAAATACATATATCTACATAATTATATATTATACACAATATTATATGCCTTTATTCATAATTACCCTAAATAATGAATTGATATTGATAATGAGATTGTATTCAAAATATTAAAGTGATTTTATAGGTTTAATATGGAATGGGTTTATCTATGTGGTTACATTGTTTGGATTGTTGTTATCATTTGCTGTATGGGACGTTATTTTTTGGGGGATCAAATAGGGTACTGTGAAATGAGGTGTGGATGGTGATTGAATTTTTTGGTTGTGTGGATGTGTAGTGGGTCTGTGAATGTGGTTGAGATGTTCCATGTAGAGGAATGTAGGGTTATTGGGTGTGATTTTTGGTAATAGTAATGGTTGTATGCTATGTTGGAATTATTTTTATTTTCGTTGATTTGTGCATTGTTGTGTGGTGTTGCTTTCGGTAGTTCCAGATAAGAGTGAAATGTAAAATGATTAATATTAAAGGGGAATTTTATGGTATGATAATTAATAGCGAACACTTTAAATTGGTTTTGTGGTTAAATGTGAGTTGTTACAAATGGAGTATTGGGATCAAATATTATGAACTAAATGGGATGTTATACGAACAATTTTTGGAATGGTGAAATTTATAAAATGAATTAAATTGTTAGAAAATTTGAATTGTCAATGTGGATTTTGTTATTCTTGTGTTGCGCTGTGTATAACGTCTTTGTAACTGATATGGGGCAACTTGTGTGATGGATTAGACCTTAGTTGTGACCCCATAGTCTTGGAATTGTATTCCTTGCATATATTTATTCCTTATATTCATTCATATTTTCTAAATGTTCCCCACACTTTTCAAGCATATAGTTCTAAAAAAGTAAATAGTTTGACGGTATTTTACCCAACCTCCTAGTTGGGAGGATAGATGGATGTCCACATGTCATTCCCCACTACCTCTTCCATGAAATGATAACATGTATGAGTAGTGATGGGAAGTATTGAAAAGTACACTATCGATACGTGATGTTGTTAGATGGACCAAGTTTCTATAGGAATTATGTGTTTTTATGTGACAACAAATGTGACTTCTGGAGATATGTGATGATTTGGGATGTGATTAAATTACATATTATAGGGTCATTCATGATAGGTGGAGGATATGAGAATGGTTTCTTATATGTTCATGATACCCTTTCACTTTGGTAATGACACTTAGTAAGATGAATTGTGTGTATTTGGGTGAGATGTGATGTGATGGGTTGTGATGGGATATGGGAATGGTAGGAGTTCCATGATATGATTTTTTGGGTTGTGAGGAAGTTAAATTAGAGGGAAAGTGGTTTGGGGAAACCTTTAATAGATATTCCTTTTGTTATTGTAATACTCGTATGATTTACATAGTGAGTGTTCCTTGTTTAGGATATGATTGGTTAAGTATATATGTTTATGTGTAATTTGGTTCTACTTTTTACTAACAGGTGCATTAGTATGAAAATTTTATATATGCATAATATAATTTGTATTTTCTTTATTGCTATCCTTGTATTCTCCTTCAACCTAAACAAACTACATACAATTTTACATGAGGATTACAGAAATCATGATGAATATTAGGAACCTTGTCTTATAGGTAGTTATCATGTTGTTGTAATGACATTCTTTTTCAAAATTATTATTTATATTGTTATCTATATTTTTTCTACTTTTACATGAATCATTTTATTGTTTTAGATTTTAATTTTCTATTATATCATGAATTTTCTAATGGTTTATTCATTATTTCTCTAGATTTTTATATTAATATAAGTTAATAACTCTTATAGTTTGACATTTTTGTTCCATCAGAGCTAGTCCCCAACTCGAGACCTATTAGATGTATTAAATGGTGGGGTAATTATTTATATCACTTCATTACAGTCTCTTTAGAGTTAGGGTTTTCTGATAGTGTGTTTTCAGTGATGGTGGTTGTGGGGTGGGATTGAGTTTGAATTTTTTGGAACAGTACGTATTTCTTGGGTTTGTAAGGAATTCAAGCTAACTAACATTGGCCTGTGCATAAGATAGGGATGACCATATATGTCATTTGATTTTAGGTCTCCCTTTGACTAGATATAAGGTCTATGAGACCACAAAATAGTAATGTGTGGTTGCATAGTGGCAGGGTAGAGACCTAGGAGTGCTTCTTGTGTCTTGGATACTTTTTCTCTTGATTCAAAATTAGTGGATTTGGGGAGATAAATAAAGTTTAATTAATTAAATGATCCATAATTTTGTTACATAATGTTGGGATTAAGATCTCATTTTTCAGGTTTCATTGAGGGATGATGATCACAATGTCTATGTGGATCAGACATTTGAGGTTTATCCAGATGATACGGTTTATCATTGAAGTGTTTTTTTGTTGAAGGATGAGGATTAGTGGAAGAGGACAATGAACCCTATTTAGTGGATTTATTTTTAGATGTATTAGGGTAGTATCTCTGAGGTAGAGAAAAATTTATTCTTTGGGGAGATGGAGGTATATTGTTTCTTTAAATAGTCTAGGATGGAGTATTGGATCATGTTAGAAGTATGTCATACATGAGGAAGATTGCATATTTGGTGGGATCTATTTGTGGTTGAGTATAAGTACATAGATGTGTTGTAGTTATATTTATAATGGGATTGTTGTTAAAAGTTTTAGTCATCGACCTATTGAGTAGCGAATTTGTAGTATCTTATCTATCTTCATCAATGGATCATGTTAGTATGTGAGGTATACATCATCTTCAAGTATTTCTATCATTTTTCACAACATATTTCTTATTGTGGTGACTCATGTAAGATGTATTAATTAGGAAATCCATAATTTTATCTAGAATGATGTTATTCCTTTTACATTACCTAAATTTATAGAGTAATTCAAGAATGTAGAGGTGTTCAATAATATTCACTTTTGAAGAGGATTTCTATGAGAGAAGATATAGAAATTTTTATTGAGGATTATAGTGATTCGAAGAATTTTTTATCTTCTGGGTCCTTTGAGTTTTCAAAAAATATGGATTCGGACATAGTAGATTCATTTCCATCCTTAGAGAAGCTTTATGATACGTTGTTTCAACTGTGATTCTCTGTTCATTTTCTGGTCTCGTGCATTGGGATTTTATGTATCAAATTGATAATGGTGGCATGTTTCAGTGGAAGTCTCAAGATTAGTATCATGTGTTGTCATTTAAGTTGTAGTGGATGAATTTTTATTCTCATCCAGGAGTAAATGTGGTGCGTATAGGGTGGACACATGACCTACCTCACCCTCAGGGACCCCAATAGGATTTTTTTCTATAGACTTGTCTATTAGTAGAATGGTATAAGAGGTAGGTGTGGTTAGTTATAGTAGTTGAGATAGAATTTCTAGAGGGGCCATAAATCATTTGAGGTATATAGGGATTTTAATTTAATAATTTTTTATGAATTTTTTGATTTAGAATCATAAAACTCAATTGTTTCACCCACCTAAGTATGTACTCCAGGATAAGAAATATAAATGCTTTGTATAACCTTGATGTTGATGATTCTATTTATAAGATAAAAAATATTTTTTGATGTAGTTTTGGGGTGTGTATTGATCAGGGGGCCACATTAGTCTCATGGGTACCAGTTCATAAATCACATATACTAGTACAATTTCATCACTGGTGTTGACTAGATGTATTCGATTCATGTTATTATTTACATTTTATGGTGGAGTGTTTTGATGTTAGGTATGGATGGCTAGTGTACCATTTTCATTATACTGTGGATTTTCTAATTGGGAAGTATAGGTGTGCAGATACATCTTTCATTGATTCATGACTTCTCTAAGGAATTAGTGGGACCCCAGGAAATGGAGGTTTATGGGGATGTCATGGATTTTTTATATGTTTTTTCTGATTAGGTTGTAATTATAACCCCTTGATGCGATGTTATGTATTGGATAATTATATATCCATATGCTTCATATATTGCAATGGATCCTTATCTAATAGAAACCTAAATGATTAAGGATATTTTGATATATATTGATAATCTAATGATAATGGGTTTCATTCATCCTATAGTGTCACCGGGGAGTGCCCCAGAGTTATTCACCAACAATGTGATGGTATTCCTATAGATGTGTATCAACTTCTCAATGTTAAAACATGTTATGGTCATGATTTTTTACCCTCATCCAAATATATATGATCCTTTTAACCATCTTTTGGGGTTATTTTGGTTTCCTATGTCTCATCTATTTTCTAGATATCCCAAGATGAGTGTGAAATATTGGGATATGTTAAAAAATTCCATCAGATACATGAATGGGAACATCTAGTTTGTGGTAATGAATTTAAATATCACAAAAACACTATTTGTGTTCATAGATAGGAGGAAATCCATATTCCATGATTTTTTGGAAGATTTTATTATATTATTTATTTATGACATCGTGATCAACTTTGTGTAAGAGGAGGATAATTTTAGTAATCCTAGATCCCTTTTTAGGTTCTTCAATTCCACCATCTCTATGGAATGGTTCTTAAGAGAATATTAATTACATGGTTGGTGAAAAACATTTGTAATGTTGTGTCTTAGTAGGGTTTGTCAGTTGACCCATCGATGTTCGAGATGGTTGTTTCATAGGATCAACCAAAAAATATAGGGGGGGTTCATCTTTTACATGATCATTTTGGATATTATTTGAGATTCATTTTTGACATATCATGTATTTCACCACCATTATAATCCTTGACCATGATTAACCAAGTTTTTATCTGGACTAATATGTATCATTTATCGTTTTATTATCTAAAGGGAATGTTGATCGGTGCTTTAGTGCTTCAGATTCTTATAAAATGGGTTATGTATGAAATGTTTTTTTAGGATTCATATCTATGATTTGGATGAGTATCACACTATTATAAATTTCTGTTGTCTTATGGATCTTGGTATTCATACACTCATGAGTATAACTGTCCCCCAAATAAACTATGTATAGTAGTGATTTTTTTCCCGGAATATGTGGGAACATTACCTCATTGGATGTAACATTATGGTCTTAAAAATCTCAACATTTTGAGTTATTTATTCTCTATATATGATCATAATACATGGAAATTGAAGTGGTTGTCTTTTCTTATATAGTTTTATTTTTTATATCCCCTACACCGAATGAAATGAGAATGTTTTGGATTATTCTTTGACCAAGAAACCATAAATTTATTCCATTTAAAAGTCTATATTTTCATGGAGGGATATTTAGATGGTATATTCCCTATAATTATATGTGGGGGTGGTTTATTGAGGATCTCAAATATCTCATAAAACATTATAGTATTATTTTATTTGTATGGTGGAGGAGTCTCAGTGTGAAGATTCATAAGTGGAGTTGATTCATTATCATGCCATCTATTCTGACGCTCTATACTAATGGTCATTGGATGGATAGAATCATATTCTATTTAAGGGGATTAGTTTCCTCTAGTAGTTATTGGTAAGGGTTGAATTTGTGATTCTAATAGATAAAATTTTCAATTCACCCACTGGTTTGAAATACATATCATGGCTTGAGGACTATATTTTGGTTACATAGGATGAAATGAGTGGTTGTGGTGTTTGTGGTTCAGTTCCTGGCCTACTAAAAGGAAAATATATTATTCACATTAAATAATATTTTTAAGACCTTGGATGTCTCAGTGTGGAAATGGTATGATATCATCATGGAATTTGTTACAATGTATCATGAGATAAGGGAGTTTGGGACACCATTTTAGGTAATCATTGGCCAGTTGAAAATATAAATTCACATCCTAGTGATCAAGAAGTTTGGAGCCATGGATATTTTTGTGACTAAGTAAGTTGATGTGGTTGTTAAACTACATTTATTTCTGATATCCTTTATATTAGATTATAATTATCATTTTACATAACAAATCTAGAGGGGATTACAACAAGCTATTGGTACCTAGCTAAACCTCAGTAATTATTTCCACCATCAAATGGATGGGTAGATAAAGTATATTAACTAGATGTTAGAGGATATTTTATGGGAATTCATCATGTAATATAGAATATTGTCTGTGAAGAACATACCTTTTTAGTTTTATTAAATAAATATCATTCAATCTACTAACTGCAAGTCCCCATTTGAGGAATTGTATTTTAAATCATGTTGTTCTCTATTGTGGTGGGATGAGAATGGGAGTAATTAGTTTTTATTTATGATTTGGTGTAGATCATGAAAATGGTAGTTTGTCTCTATTGTTAGAGGATGACAATAGTTCAAGATCTGTATAAGAAAAATGAAAATGAAGGGGTGGGGACCATCGAATTTTTAAGATAGAGACCATATGTTTTTATGGTCTCCCCAAGTTGTGGGAAGTGGAGTTTTGGTAGGTGTAGCAATTAGTCACCACAATTTTATGTCCATATGAGGTTTTCGAGCGTATTAGAATGGAGGATTACCAGTTATAAAATCCTCAAAAATAAGATATGATTCAATATGTAATTCACTCCTCCTATATCAATTAATATCTTCAGGATGAATAACATTTCATTGACTTTAGAACGATAGACATCACAAAATACTTGATGCTCATTGAGTGGCAGAAGAGATCTATTACATTCTAGTGAAGGTTCTTTGTGGTTGGACCATTCCTTTCATGCATCTCTTTTGGTGTTATGGTGTCCTGGATTAGATTACTTGGGTGTGTGATTAATAGATGCATTCCCAGTACAGAGAGTTATTTTGATATTATCATATTTGTCCTTTTTTTTAATAATGCGATCATAGACCATTCTGTTTTATGTGATTTGTTTTTGTTACCTCATGATGTTAAGTGTTGTTAAATATGAAATTAATTTGAAGATGGTTAAACCTATTTTTTTATCTAGATGTGTTATACCATGACATGATTTAAATACATTGATTGAGTGGGTTCCATACAAATTAAAGGATATATTGAAATTAGAGATGGTATTCATTCTTTCCATTACATGTGGTTTATCTATGTATTGGTATTTGGGGTCTTGTGATTTGGGTTTTGGGGTGGATTAATGGGTTGTGAATGTATATTGGTTGTCGATTGGAGACTGGAAGTTGAGCGGGATGTTTTGGATATTTCTATTTGGTTGTTGTTTTTGGTTACCAATGTTAGCATTTGGATATGTGGGGTGACTAGTTATTGTGTTTAGTATGTTTATTTTCCAATGGTGTTCATATATAGTGATATCATTGGGAGGTATCTTGAGTGGTGGTTGTTTGGACCATTTCCCACATTCCTTCTGGGTTCATTTTTTTTCTTGATGAGGATAATATTTTCAAAGTATCATATGTAACTTCCATGTCCATATAACAAATTAGATTGAATGAAATATGATGGAAGAATTTCATGGGGGAGGTCCCAAGGAGTTTCGAGTTGTTTAGAATGAAATAGGTTGTTTTAAATCCTCTTAAAATATACTAAATGTATCTATTTATTTTAGATTAGGATTGTATCTCTTGATAGTAGAATATATAGACTGGATGTATATCCTGATAGTAGCTCATAATATTATCTCCTGATGGTAACAAACATAGTCTGGGGAGCTCAACATTGATGTAGGTTTAGTCATGTAGTAGGTTCTGAAGGAATCAATTGATTGTAATATCCTTAGTCTAGTAGTATCTCCAAAAGTATCTCTTGATAGCAGAACATGATAGTACAACACTTAGTCTGAGAATTGATGCTTATAGTATCTTCCAATGTTATGTTATGGTTTTAACATCATATGTTAGTATCTAACTGTATATCTTGATGGTATATCATGATAATATATAAGGTACATAACACTATGAAGTATCATATTTCTATTTATTCATGTATTTATAGATTTCCATTTTTGCATTTTTTTGACATAAAATGGATTAAAGAGGTAATTAAGGAAATTAAGAGGCTTTTCAAAAGTGGATATTCATATTCTTTATATAATAAAATTACATATCATTTAAAAGTGTCTATGAAAAGGAATTTAATGAGATATTTATTAATGGTCAATTAAAATCAATTCGGTGATCTAGAATCATGATCATTTTGTATTGTTTTATTTGAAAAAAATATCCTCCCATATTTATTTACAAATTTTTTTCTCTAAATACTAGATGTTTCGAATCCTTTATCATGGTGTTTTTACCCTGTTTTAATTGGTTTGAGTTCATCCATTATGTTTCTCCGTCTTCCACATGCATCCCAAGATTTTTGTGCAGTAATTCGTGTGAGTAATCATACACTCTGGTAGGGAACATCCTTAATTTCTTATTATATGTATCATGTGGGAGGGGGTATTGGTTCATTTTTATCTATGTGAATATTATTTTCTCAAAACTAATGATGATAAATTTAGTAGTTAAAATAATTCAAATGTGGTAGAGGAATGTCATTCATGATCATATATATTTGAAGTTATTAATATTAATATTGTGAGTTTTGTAAGATAAATGTATGGTGAAAATAAATTACATTATGGGTATTTTATTTATCTAATGGGATGAATGTTGTGGAATCATATTCAGTTTGTTTTTTTGTATCAAATTAATTCGTAATTGCATAATTACTTATATCCATGTAAATAAATGGTGGCATTGATATTATATAGATTTGGTGATAATGTCCCAAAATAATTAAGTGAATGTGATTAATAGAACCAAAAAAAATATGAAAATGTTCTAAAATATTTAAGTTGGAATATTACTATGGATGTGGTATTGGGTTTTGGATTATTTTTTAAAATGTGGTGTATAAGAAGAGTTTAAATTTGGCAGACAAGATGGGGTGTGTTGAAATGATGTGTGGATTCTGATGGAATTTGGATGTTAGGTAGTTGTCTACTAGGACTATGAATGTGGGTTAGATGTATCATGTAGAGTAATATTTTATGCAATATTTGTTTTATAATTTGGAATTATTGGTAGTTATGTTGTGCTACCTCTTTCCGTCTTTGTTCTATGGTGTTTCTTTTTCAAGTGTCCTGATCAATAATGGAATATAAAATGATTAAAATGAATTCTTAATGTAATAGGATGATAATGAAGGAAGAACAATTCAAATATATTGTTTGGTTAGTTGCATAGGTGTTTAAATTGTGTAATGGGTTTGAATAATATAAAATAAATGTGGTTTAGATGGGAATTTTTCAGTAAGGTGATATGTGAAAAATGGATTAAATTTTCATAGAAAGTTCAATGTGAATATTGATTATGTTTTGTATTTTTCTGCATAATGTGGTGGTAGTGAAAGTGGGAGATGTTTTGATATAGACTAGGACCTATTTGATAACCCAATGATTTTGATTTTTTTTCTTTTACTCTATCTATATATATTTTATATTCCAATTTATTATCAATACACTCCAAGCCCATGTTAAGGACCCAGTGCTGAAAAACAAATGTGGGTGGGGGGGGGGGGTCAATATCTTGGTTGTGTGGATAGATGGATCTCTTCATTATTATCCATGCTGCCTATTCTTAGTGATGATGTAATTTATCTGATGTGGCTCCCACAAGTCCAAAGTAAATTAGTGAGAAGTGATGTTTTCAGTTAGCTATGGAGTTTTTGAGAAGGATAATAATTTATTTGATGATTCATGTGTCTTTCTAGTGATATGTGAGAAGATGGTATGTAATGATATGGGGATTGATGTGTTGTGATATTATAAGGGTCAAGAATGTTTGGAGGTGTCCACTTGGTTGATGTTCTATATGTTCATGATAACTTGCTAATCTGGTTATGATATGTGGTGGGATAGTCCATGTATATTCTAGTGAGATATGATGCAATGGGAAGTGATGTGTAATGAAAGTGGGAGGAGAACTATGATACCCATAATAGATGGGTGAGAGGGGTAAATTATTGGAAACGTGGTGCCTGGTACCATAAAATTGATTATCATAATATTATGTCACTATTTGAATAAATCAAGTGTGGATGGGATTAGTTAGTATATATTTTTGGTTTATTTTTGTTTTACTGTTTTCTCATATGTGAAACTGAATTCCCTATTAGCATATACCTGAGATACATTTCTGTTCTATATGGCGTATAATTGTATACCCACTCTATGTAAATAAATCTCTATCCAGTTTACTTGGGGATTTCTGGGGCTGTAATAATCATTACTAGATCAGAATATTGGGATATTTCTAGGTGGTTTCCATATATTTTATTTTGTACATTAAATTAGATACTTTTATCTCTATATTTTATACTTATAAATTCATCATGGGATTTTTGGGGGGATTAATTTTATATCACCTCATGGATATTTATAAAATTCATTCCACCAATATCATAATCCTTTTTTTACTTATAAGGGGTAATACCTCCCACGTTGTGAGATTTTTAGACCCTCAATGCTAGTCTAATTCCCAATGCATACTAGAGGTGGGATTCAGGGGACATTATCTCTCCCAACAAAATCAGAAAAAAATTTGGGGGTGGGTTCATGATAAAAATAATTCACTAGGAATTATCTATCAATATTTGGGTCAGTTTTCAAAAAACTAGAAATTTCTATGTAAATTATATTAAATAATTTTCAAATTATTGTTGCTAATAAAATATGATAAAAATATATAAAATATTAATATTTTGGAGTTCTGAAAATGATATATTAATATTTTAGTCATTAATTAAGAAAACAACCACTATGACAATTTTTTCCTATACAAACAATTTAAAACCAAGGTTATATACCAAAAAAACTATTGGTATAGGATATTCCCATGTTTCATTGATCCATCAGGAGTCTAGCCATCAATATAGACCTATACCCACGGTTTGGGAAAACTGTGGGTATACATGGAATATACCCATGGATTTTAATCCTATGGTATAAGAATTTAGTGTGTTCATTCCAATACCCAGGGTTTGACTATGCCATGGGTATTCGTCTATACCCACGGATCGTTCAAACCATGTGTATATGTCATTAATTTAAAAAAAGTAGCTATTGGGATTTGATCACAGCACATTTCCCTTTTTATTCCAGAAATATTACCCCTACACAATCACAAATTTTATGCTATTATATATATATATATATTCATAAATATATAAATACTTATTTAAAAATATTAAATTGTATTTTTGTTATTATGAAAAAATAATGTGTCACCCTATACTAATAGTTTAGTCAAACCATGGGTATAGGTCAAATTGTATTCCTTATGATTCATATTTCCACGGGTTTAAAAAACCATTTTTATAACCCAAAATATAAAAATGGTATTTTAGAACTGTAATTATATGTATTTCCACGAACAGAAATATTTCTTGCAAAACCTATACTCAATGTTCATTGAAAATCATGGGTATAGCTTTTACCTAATGCCATGATTTTGGGAAAACCATATGTATAGTACATTCCCATGATTTTTTTACAATGAAACCTATACCCATGGTTCTTCCAAAACTGTGGTTATATAGTTGACCAATACCCAATGTTTCTGTAGAACTGTGGGTATTAGTCAATTTTCTAGTAGTGACCGTTTGTAAGTTAAAAATACTTGAAATATATTCATTTCGGATTCCTTTATATATGATAATAGATATTTTAATCTTGATTGGATATTTAAAAATTTTAAATAATTATAATTATAAAAATTTAGTGACTTCAATAATCATGGATTGATGAAATTTTGAAGAATATTGAATACTGATCGTGCATATATAAAATTAATACAAACAATTAAATCTAAAAGCAGTCATTATGAGAAAATAGACTGTCACCAACTAATATAAATGAAAATGATAATTAAAAATGAAAATTATATAAATGTTTATTATAAATATGGATGTTATATTTAATATTGGGATATTTATGTATTTTATACTTGATTATATAGTGCATTTCACTATGAAGGACACCATTGTATGGGTTTCTTAGTCTCAAATTTAATTTCAAGTGGATTATTTCTCAAGTTGAACTATGATACCTTTAATATGTTGTGATTAAGACCTATGAATATATTTTAACATATTTTTAGTGTTTTATTCCACATATCATGAAAATTTATTAAATAAACATTGATTCAATGGATACCCACCTTGAATGTTGTTTCAATCAATATAATTATGAAACCATGATGGATTTATAGCCAAAATATTTTAAATAAAATATTTTTTAATTTATAATCCATGTTTAAAAATTCTATAAATTATAAAAAAATTCAAAATTTAATTTTTAAATTCATTGTTTTTCTATTCTCCATCAATATTTCATTTCACATTAAATAATATATTACCTAAAGTGTTTCCTGTATATGAATGTGACCCATCCACTTATCCTCGGTATATAACCTCATATTAACCATATTTTTACTCATTGGATGTCTTTATAGGGATTATTATCTGTTATCCAATAATTTATTGTGGTCATCATTTAATACATGACATTTTTAAATGTCTTAATTAAATTTTATCATTTTTTATAAATTATTTTCTTTAAAATGAGAAAACACTATATTTTTAATGAATACATTTGAAAATGTTTTATGGAATATAATTACCTTTAATATGAGTATATATCTCAAAATAATCATGAAAATTAAGGAAATTATTAGTCTCATAGATTTATAAAATAACTATCTTAAATTGAATATAAATTATGAAGAATATATCTTATTTCAGATGATGTTATTATAATGTTACTAAAAATTATTTTTCATTTAAGCCATTGTCCATTAACATATCATATTCTTGATTAATGATATTAGTAAAATGTAAACATCGAATTAATTTTGATGGAAGCACATTGTAAGATCATTATCCATTTGAAAAATTATCCATCACAACCATGTTCATGACTAATAATTTTGGTGTATTATGAAAAAAAAATATTTGAATCCTTTCCTCTACGACTACCCTATTTTTGATTTATTTAATTCAATGGTTTTAACTTATATTTCAAATGATGATCAATTTAGTCAGGTATCAAACCCAAAACCAATGTCCTAGTGTTGGTAGATATTTTATTACATTGTAATTAGATTCATGTGATCACATACTAAATGATATAATATTTTTAAAGTAATGGTATACTAGATAAATATTTGAATAAAACTTTACATTTTTAGGAATAAAATAAAAACATAATGAAATTAAATATTCTCCATACATAAAGGTTTTCAAATAATCCCATTTCACATCCTAGAGAGAGAAATAAATATGGGGTTCTCAAATTCCCAAAAAGGGATACGTACAGTATAATCTATCAGATATTGATAATGCATAATCAGTATTGAATGTTAAATTATTGAAACCACAATGAATTTCATAATGAGCTTGAGTATAAGAATAAATACAAGGATAATATAAATGAAATATTCTCTTAGATAAGAATACATTAATTCTCAATAATTGAAATTCATAATATTTTATATCATAATATAATACATCCCGAAATATACACCATCAAAGACTTGTTAAATAATACTTTAATCAATTTGTGGTTATACCCCCGAAAAAACCTTTAATTTGGGAAAAATATTTTTCATATTAGACATGTTGATTAGTGAGTGGGCTATTCAAAACCAATCCCCACATGTCAATTTCAGTCTAATATATTGAATGATTAGTTCAATCCATATACAATAATCCATATTAATAAGGCCCATATATTGTAAATAATACAAATTAAACAAGATTTTACCAACTAAATAAAAAATAAATCATTGGAAAATGTTGATGTAAAAATGAGAAATTATTTTTAGAATAATAATATCTATAATTAAATGAAAATATATATTTATTAGAAATGTAATGTTCAATGATCACATAAATGTTAACATTTTTATAATGTTTTAATGTCCATAAAATTTATAAGTGATACGAGATGACCATCAGTTCATTGAAAAAATGATTTTGGTAAATAAAATCACAACCTTTGGGAATATAAATAAAATTACAAATTAAATGTTAAAATAAAATATATTTAATATTTTCCCTTAAAAAATTTCTAAATATGTAGTAGTAGATAAATATCATAAAATAATTATGGGGGTGGGGAGGTCTGTTAGCATCATATAGAATAACCAAATTTATTTTGAATTTTTGTAATAAATATCAATAATGAAATTACTATAAAATGATATAAATAATACATTGAAATATTTTAAAAAGTTATGGATAATTTAAAATGATATTAAAAATAACTTTATTAATAAAAAAGACTTTTTGAAATAATTTTGAACAAAATGTTGACATTAGAAAAAAATTTGATAAAAAGAGAAATAAAATGTATTTTTATTTTAATTATTATTTTTCTATTAAAATTCTAATTGAATAAAACTATGTAAAAAAAATATTGAAAATAATGAAATATCCAAATGATAATAAAATAATTTTTTCTTATGAAGGATAAATTATAAGATTCCATTAATGAAAAGTTAAGCAATACCAAAGTATAGTTTGATTGAAAAATAAATACATTAATGATTAATGAAAATTAAATTAAAACCCATTAAAAGAATAAATGTCAATTGATTAATTAATAGTCATTAATATATATATATTCCTGTCATATAAATAAAATATATTGTATATAAACCATATTATATAGAATTGGTTCATAATAACAAATATAGACCAACGTAGTGTAATGTGATACAAAACCCCTTAGCTAGATTATATCAGTGTCGTGAGAATTTATAAACTATATAATTATTTTAAAAAATAATAAATCCACAAAAAAGTTTCAATAATACATAAAATAATTCTAGGTTAAATAATTCATAATTAGTTATGTTCACATTAGAATTTTTGATGATATTCAGTTTATATGTCAAAAATTACTTTTGTTGGTTCATTATAGTAAAAGAGGACAATTTTATTAATACCTATAATATTAATCATAAAATATTTAAAACTTTTATACAAAAAATTATAGTTTTAATGTCATACTTGAAATATGGTTATGAAAAATGAAGTATGTTATAATCATGGAGATAGTTAGTCATTGGTATGCATAACTAATGTTTCAAATTTTAAATGATCATGATGAAAATAAGATAAGTATTATTTTATCATTATGGAATTTTAATTTCATCATAAATGAAATATTATTTCTTTAAATAAATTAATACATACCATACATGTGACACATTGATGAAAATTGAATCATAACAGTTTATAGAGATGACAGTCTACATGTATACCAGAATGAAGATATCATTTTTCAATGGATGGAAGGTTATGAAGGTATATGATAAAATATATTTTACTAAAGAAAAAGATATCATGAATATATTTTATAATAATTAATTCTATCATTTTATCTATAATTGAGAGGTGGTGATAGAAAAATAATAACAATATTTCTCATGATGGTAGTCATCTGTATACACTAACGTTTGTTTTATTTCCCATTTTCGGTAAGAAGAAATTGATATAGATTATTAAATTATCATAAAAAATAAAATATCTATCATATATAAATTTTACAATATAATTATATTTGAATTGGATTGTGATTATTTTTAAGAATATATGAAAAAAATGCCATGTTGGGAACAATACCACTTTTTCAGACAACATATTTATATTTACACATAATGACAACCAAGGAGAGTTTTATAATCATTAAAATGATTCTAGAAAATGTTAAAGGATGTGATGTATATATTTGGAAAATTATCTCTGATGTCAAAGGATTTTCATGTATGATGTAAAGAGTATAATATGTTACGTGTAGTATGATAGGGGTGGGGTAATTTTGGAACTTCTTAAAATATTAAATAAATATAAATTATTATTCTAAGAAAAAATTATATAAACTAAAATATTTCAAAAATAACAATATTATGGGTAATATTAATAAAAAGAAATAATTTTTTTATATTTTTTAGATTAGGTTTCTCGCCTAATCTACTAGTTTAAACTATCATTAACACATTTTTCCAATTAGGGTGAATAAAATTTTTTTACGCTTTTTGTGTAAATTTATTAACAATAGAAGGATAATTCCTAATAAATGGACTGGGGATTATATTTTAAAACATTTATCCATCTCTTGAATTGTGATAGTATTTATAATAATTTTAAATCATTTAATAAAAGACTATTTATTATAAAATGTCATTAATTTAATTTTTAGATTTTTTCATTTAATTTGACAATTAAAACAATACTATAGAAATGAATGATAATACTGTATTTGCACAAAAAAATAAAATTTTAAATGTATATACTATATTCTAGGATCATAATAATTTATTAAAATTATATAACTTTTTAATTTTTTAAATTTATTTATATTATTTTTCAATTAATTGACAAAGTATTGTGTTAGTGTTGCATAATAATTTATAGTAATTATTTCCATACGATATATTATAAAAAAAATATAATGAAAAAAAATTAATTTATATTATTAATCTCTATATATAAATAAATATATGTTTTTTATCCCTATCACAAAACACTATAGTTTATAAAAGTAATAAATTATCATTTTTGTCTTTACCATTGACATATATATTATTATGCTCAGAATAAATAAATTAAACAAATGTGTCCTTATATTTTAGATATGGGTGGAAATTTCCATGATAAACTCATCCTATAAAATAATGTCATTTTTTGGATCAATTTTTAGTCCGTTTCATATTATTGTAAAAATTAATTACCATTATTATTCATTCATCGTTGTGATTTTTTTAGCTTTTATACATATTAATTATTTTTAAATTTTCATTTTAATTATTAATAATT
Organism: Viscum album; assembly: GCA_963277665.1. NCBI lineage: Eukaryota > Viridiplantae > Streptophyta > Magnoliopsida > Santalales > Viscaceae > Viscum > Viscum album. The sequence goes on along the minus strand of OY728123.1, from coordinate 854,704,548 downwards.
AATAATTATTCTATTTTCAAATATAGAATCTAATTTGACAATTTAATTCATTATAATTGATAGAAATTCATTTCATTATTTTCCCTTAGAAAGAGAAGAAAAATAATTTTATAAGAAAAACTTATTTTGATGTGTATGTTTAGATTTGGTTTATGAACTAGTATAATGTATATATTTTTAAATTAAATATATTATTTAACAATAAATATTTGTTATTTTAATTTATGATCATATTCAAAATATTATGTGTACTTTTCAATGGATTGAAATACAATTTTTATAAAAAAAATTATATTCCTCAGTACTCACTAAAAATTTATCTTTTTGGAAAAACAAAAAAAAATCACCTCAATTTAACATCAATGTTATTATTTAAAATATCACATTATTATTGAAAAATATAATTTATCAAAAAGTATGAAATTAAATATAATCCCACACAAAAAAACAAAAAAACATTTTTTGATAAATATTTATTTTTTATATATAATATTATTTATCAAAAAATTGACTTATTATTTATCAACAATTTATCAACATATTTATATTGAGAAAGGTATGTATTTTTATTTTGTAAATTATTCAATCGTAATTTTAAACCTAATTCATGGTATGGGTTACAACATTCATTAATAAATAGAAATGTTTTCTGGTTCATTTTAAATCACTTTTGCATGTTGTATTCTATATTGAACATAGTATTTTATAAAAATCCATAGATGTTATTATGTCCCCCTCAATAAAATGAGTCTTCATAGTTGGAACATGTTCTTGGTAATGAAGGGTTATTTATTTTAAAATTCCTTTATAGTAATCCCACATCGTAAAAAGATTTAATATAACATCCACTTCAAAATGAAAAGGGAAATACTGAGGTAGTCTAGAATAACCTAGAACTAGTTTTCCAAATTGGAGAATATTAATGGGATATGAATATATAGTGATAAATAGAACTAATGTGCATGGAATAATAGAGAGTGATATAGAAAACTATATAGAGAATGACCTGGATGGTAATTCCATAAATGTGTGATTGTTGAGAAGACCACTTATTCATACATAATGATGTTAAATTTATAACATTATTGTTTTAAGATAACATTCATAAAGTCAAGGGATTTATTCCCATTCATGGTATACATATCTATAAAATAATCTCAGTTTCTATGTTTTTATTTATTAATCATAATTATATCATTTTTATGTGTTCTAATCAATTTATATTTAATTTATTACATAAATAAATGAATATTTGTGAAGAAATTTATATACCTGATGAACTGAAATTCATATATAACGGATAATATGATATATAAAAGAGGTAAATGTAATTATATTTATTTTTAAATATTTACAAAAAAAATAGATAGCACATATTGTCTAATATAATATATTAAACGATAATTCCACAACAAAAATTGCCAAATTTCAGTAGAATCCAATTTAATCACACATATCCATAGAATCCTTCCAAAACATGTCCGACCAAATTCAAAACCTCAAAATATAAAAATAGGTTCATTATATTTAATGAATAAATTTATCATTAATCCCATGAACATTATAAAGTAAATATTAATTCCATATAAAAAATATATGACTTCCATTATAATTATAAAATATCACCTAAAATTAAAATAACTTTTCTATTTTATCTGTACCATTCTATATATGATTTATAATCAATGATGAAAAATTTCCATGAAACTCCCATTGATGTTTCATGATTTGTGTGGCCAAAATATCAATATTGTAACACATAAACATTCTAATTATCAAATCCCAATGCATAAATAATTCAATTATTCCACTTTAATTATTTTCTAGGAATAGGTACTTACATTTTAGTGGTGTTCATATCCACGTTCCCCACACATTATTTATTAAAAATCATTGGAATTTGTTTATATATTTCCACTATTTCCACATAGAAAAATATCACCTTCAATTTATAAATTCCATGAGATTTCAATTTCTACATTTCCATCCTGATTGAATCCACAACTTCTTCACTTGATGGTCTGCACTATATGATATCTCATCAAACTCAATCCTTATCATATTTTTTGAGTTTTTTACTTTTTTTGGTGAATGTATTTTATCATATTTCATGGTAACTGATTTTGTATAATCATTTTAACTTTTACTTGGGTGATCACCCCATTTACCTTATCCTACTCACTGTATTATCCATCACATTAATTGTTAACAATATTACTCTCATTTCTATACACTGAATAACATTAAAATCATAATATGTAGAACCGTAATCAGAGTAGGAAACTATATAATAATAAATAATATTTACAAATTATGAATCATTATTTCAAATATAAGCCACCTTAAGTGTCATCTAGGTTATTCATTATCATCATCTATTCATATGATTCAGAATTGTTCATAAATAAAACTTAAATTAACCCAAGAAAACATTATAGTATGAAAATAGGTGTGCAATAAGGAAAAAATCCCCATGAACCATAATTATGGTAATGATATACTCGCCAAATTAAATTTCAGGTTATTAGCCCTACTGGAATCTATTCCAAAATGACATCAACATGAACTTTGTATATAAGGATATTTTTTTAGGAAAAAAAATATTACCAGCCATAAAAAAAATTTAGCCTTTTATAAAATTGTTATTATTTTACTCAACAACATTAATAGGGTTGAGATACCTAATCAATGCTTTCTTAAATATTGTTACCAATGTGTCGAAAAAGAATTTTTAGATACCAATAGCAACTGGCCCTACCCCAGTACCCTAGAGGATATGATTACTTTATTACATTAGCATAAGATATGAGCTATCACATCCCAAAGGATCTAACTATTTATTAGTCCTTTAATATATATACATAAATTAATCTCCCATTATATTTGAAAATATAAAGTAAACAACATTGTAATAGTAAATATTCTCTATCCTTGAACTTTTTTATAGATTCCTTCTTTATAACCTTGAGAAGTAAATAATTAATAGTAAGATAAAATTATAAATAATGTTTTTGTACTATGGAGGAAGTCATGATAAAATAATAAAAACAAAATATGGAAAATTAAATAACATAATATACTGATCAATTAATCTATAATTTGAGTATGAAATACATACATGTAAAATATCCATTCAATAATATCATGGATTCTAACAAATAAATTCTAAATAATGGGAATATAGAATATTAGAAATAATGATAAGAAACATAAGGATATCTACACTATCATACCCTTATTCATTGATACTTTAATTGTTGGGTAGGAATACACCACAAACACATATAATTTGTCCAACATATTTTTCTAATGAGACCTGTTAATGCATTAATGAGCTGTACATAACTGGGCAGTACATATCAATAATTTTCTATGTTATTCAATTATAAACTCAATTCATAAAAAAAATTCCTAATTAAAAAAATTCTTTTATAATTAAATAATATAGATTTATCAATGTATTCCATAATCCATCAAATAAACATTAAATAGGAATAAAAACTGTAAAAATGGATATCATTTAGGAAATAATAATATACATAATACAAGTAATATAGATATTGAAAATAAATTTAATGTCTAGTGATTATAAGAAATTGAATGTTTCATGGGAAATTTATTGACCAGAAAAATAATAACAGAAAATAGGTTACCATTGGATCATCAGAAATATAGGATTCATTATAAAAGCATGTCTTTTTTCAATTAAATTAAAATGAAATTAAAGATTAAAATTAGAATTAATTTTTTTTTTCTATGTTAAAAAATTTATATTTGAATAATAAAAAAATATTATAAACTTTTTACCATTGTGTGGATGTATGAAAATGTCATATATTTAAAACGCATTCCTTTTGATTTTTCGGGCATAATGTCAAAAATTAACCATTAGGAGAACAATATAAATATTCTTATAAAGTCATTCAAATGTTCGAGGATGAAATATAAAATCCATAATAATTAATTTGAATAGTAAAAAGGCCATTTGAAATAATATTTTGAATAAAGGTCGTTTTGGAAGAAAATTAAATCAGATTAAAAGAAAAATAAAATCGGGTTCTTTGTTAATAATTTCCCTTCTTCATTAACATTACTATGATAGGAAAAAATTGAATCAATCATAGAAACATGAATAGGATTATAGAGGATAATATTATTATCAGAGCTTATTATAGAGATAATATAATATTTCTTTTATGAAAATACATGTAATCCCCAATAAAAGTATGAATTTAAATTAATGTATTCACTATTTGGTAAAAATTAAAATATATCCCCTTGAAAGAGTAAGCACAATTTTAAACGCTAATAATTATAAATAAATACATATATTTATATTGAATAACCTTTTTAGTATATAAAGAACATAAATGTGAATCAATTCATAATAACAAATATTTCTCAATAGAGTTTAAATTGAGATGAAATCCCTTACAATGATAGTAAAAAAGATGTGAGAATTAATTAATTATGTTATGTTAGGAAACCAATGTTAATAAAATTAAAATAATTTCTAATTCCAAAAAATATAATCTTATATCATTCCACACATAATCAGGGCATAACATTGTCAATACATAGGTAATATAACCCAATAAAAAATAAATTTTATTACGAAACCCTTACCTCATGTGAGACTACTCATGTACATTATTTATCTTAAAAAATAATAAAAATATGTTAATTTTTCAATTTAATGGGAAATTTTTTCATATTTTTTATTATTTTAAACATATATATTTTCATGTTATATTGAATTATGAAATTAATTTAGTTCACTTCTATCATTTTGATATTATTCTGTTCATATATACAAAATAACATTGGTAGTTTACTATGGTAAAATAGTTCGTAATTCCAAAATATATATAATAATAATCATGATATAAATTTCATTTTTATATGTCAATTATTTATTTAAATCCAATAATTAATTACCAATGGTGAGAATGATCAATGTTACAAACATTAAGACGGTATGTTGTACACACACATTTGTAATGATTCAAATATTCATCAATCATGATGTAAATAAAGAAAATATTATATTTTTCATTATATAATTTGGATTATATCATCAATTTAATATTAATTCATTTAATATAATAATATATATCACCCATTTGAAATGGTGGGGAAAAAGAAATGTCATCGTGGTGTGGAGGAGGTAGTCCACATTTACGCATGAATGATGTAATCATTTATTAATGTATATAATGGTAATAATTTGTATAATATGTTATTTTAAGGATTATAAATATGTAATATTTTTGATATAGATTCCTTCAATCCATAATTTTAACAAGATGTGATATGCGATATGCGGTGGCAGAAAATGATTAAATTGGTTTGTGAGGCTCTAGTCATCCTAACACTACAATAAAGGATTGATTCAAATTTGATAAATGAGTATATGGATATAGTTTATTATAGTATATGGGATACAACTATGTAATATTGTCTTCATGTACAATCAATATTTTAAGGAGGTCGAGGAAGAAATGAATCAAAATGCTTAATTTAGAATGATACTTCTTCTTTTCAAAAACCTATTTAGGTTTACAAAATATGTCATCCTATGATGGTTTTATAATAAAAAACGAATCAAGGATTTGGTAATTTAATTAATGATGTTATTTATTTTTATGTTTTCAAATCCAAAAATAGTTTCAAGTGTGAATAAAATAGGAAACGTTGATCCCTTTTATAAGTGAGGGGAGGGGCGATTTTGAAATATCAAATAATAATAAATTCATATAACATAATTTTAATTGGAAAAGATCCTAAATGAAATAATTAAAATATAATATGATCATGGATCTAAATCATATGTTTCAATAAAATTTAGACATGTTTATATTATATATTTACAATTATACCACTGTTTTATCCCAACTTAATAATTTTTTACAATTATATTGGGAGCAATGTATTTATCATTTTTGGGTGAAATAGTTCCTATAAAATTAAAATTGACCAATAAATTTACTATAAATGATATTTGAAACAACATTCCAATCACATTCCCATTCATATGATTTTTGATAATTTTTAATAATTTTATAACATATTATTTAATATAAAATATAATTAATGTCATTTTGGGAAAATTCATATAATATGACAGTGAAAACTACATGACCTTAATGGAATTATAATATAATAATATCACACATCATTAAAATTATATATGTATCTAAAAATTACATTATCTCAATAATTCATTAAATTTCAATTACTTTTAATATTTTTACAATTATGTATTTTATTTTTTTCTTAATTTATTAAATAATGTGTGAGTGATGAATATGATTATAAGATATTCATTTCATTAAAAAATAATAGAAAAAAATTATAAATATAATAAAAATAATTATATCTGAAATATATATTTATTACCATTTTTTAAATATATGTCTCCAAAAATTATAGTTTTTAATAATATGGAAATCCCATTTTTGGGTTTATCGGTTACTAAACTATTATAAAATAAAAGATCAATTATATATGTTACTATATGGAAATATATTTGAGACATGGATAGACATGTACGACCTACACACTTCAAGTAGGATTAAATAGAAGTGTTAGAGACAATATTAAGTCCATATCATATTAATTTTAACCATTACACCATGATTTAACCTATCACCATGTTGATAAATGTATACTATTTTTAACATTCATTATTACCAAAAATTATGTTAACAATATTAAACAATTTTAATTATGATAATTCAAAATATAAATCTATTTTTCCAATCTAAAACTAAATAAAAACCAAAAATTAAATTTATAGGTATCCCCTAAAACGCGATGAACTATTTTTTTTAAATAAATAAATTTTTGATTAAAACATAAAAATTATAAAAATATCAAGTTAAATGTTGATTAATATGTACTAAATTATATTATTAATTAAAAATTGATATTTATATTAATATGTGATAAAATTAAAACTATTATCAGGATTCTTTAATTGATTAAAATATATGTTTTACACAAATATTAATATTTTTCCCTAGACAATAAAAAATAAAAATATTTTGCTAAATCCAAAATTTTAAACCGAATATATATTTGAAATGGTTATTTAAATAATGAATTTATTTTTATATTACGCACAATCAAAATTATTTCAAAAAAAATATAATTTCAATTAAAAAAATATAAAATCAAACAACTTTTTTAGAAAATGTATTTTTGTAATAAGAAATTAATTTACAAAAAAAATATTATATGCACAGAATTTATTAATAAATTTATATTTAGTATGACCGATATATATTTAAAAATTTAGTTAATTATATTTATACACTCAAATTCATTGAATATGTTTTAAAATTCATATTTAAATAATAATATCTCATTCTTCCTTTAGGATCTATATAGCGTGTTGTCTATATGTTAGATCATTGTGTTATTTTCAAATCTATATTCTATGAAAGGAGAAATTATATATATAACCATATATATTTTATTTATATGATGTAAATAATATGTGATTTATTATCTTTACGGAATTGTGTTTACATAAAATTCTATAGAATTTCATTGAATACCAATTCACATTCCAAGGAAATATATTTTTTATTATGATTTTTTAATGATTTAGTTCGAAAAGGATATGAAACACATATTACCTCCCTGGGTTATTTGTAATGTATTGGATGAAACCATTTTTTAGTCCATGGGTTATTAATGTTATAAATATTGAATAATTTCTTTCTAGAAATTTTTAGGAAAAAATTTATTTGCATGGGTACATAATGATGTGATAAGAGATTGATTTAAAAAGGTACACATATGTATAAATCATGATATGTATAGCTAATATGTATATATTATGATGGGTGGGTCCTATATCACCCAAAAAAATTTATGATAGTAATAGATTATTTCTCTAGAGAATTATTTGAGAGTAAATTCTAATTTCTAGAAAGTGTTCACACTGGTGGGAAACATGAAAGTCATGTTACCATATATAATGATTGTGCGGGTGTCAAAATATGTTTCCATGTTTGGTATGTACTCTAATAACATTTTCATTATCTCATTGATTATGTTAATTGACTGATGATTCATCATTCTTTTTCATCAAGAAATATATTATCCTAAGTCATACAAAATCATTTTTGTTACATTCTTTGAAGGCTACGATTGTTCTTATAAATCATAATTATCCAAATAATATAATAGTATGTTTCGTCATTATATTTTACTCTTATTAGTTATTTTTAACCTTATTTTGTATATGGGTAAACCCATTACTTGGGTTTCCAATTCAGTAGGTTATAAAGATGATTATAACATAGAACAATAATTATATTGAGTTCGGTTAGCCTCAACTATGGTTGAATATTCATAGGTGTTATAAAATGAGTTTCTTATGTATCTAGTTTTCAAAGACTCTAAAAAATTCATTATTGGGATTGTAAAATTATTTGTGAGAGGTAATGATAACCATATGGTAAATTTGTAATAAAATTTCTTTCATGGGTTGCTATTATATTTTTGATATATTTCACTACATTATTTTTAAAAAATGATCTTGTATTATAATTTTTTATTACATTTGATCCATTGTTACTAGTGAGAAATTATCCTTGAAAATTAATCTAATGAAAAAAGGAAAAGCATTGGATATATCAAATATGTGATTTAATCATTATATTTCTACCCAATAGAATTTTATTTATATTTAAGATGGTGTAAATAGACCCTCCAATTCCAACTAGCATTATTTTAAAGGACTCATATAATTTCTCAACTATTAATGTTAATTTCAAAAAATGATTGTATAATGATGATAAATTATATTAGTCATTATTTTTATATAGGATCTTGTTCTATGAATGTGTTATACCACAAATGTAGCCACCTATTTTTTAAGTGGTCAACACCTTAATGTTGTATACTAATAAAAAAAATGAATGATACATAAATTAAATTAAAATAAAATATTTATTATATTTCATTGTATTGATATATAAAAATTATTTTTTATTATTGATATCATGACACATAACACTAAGAATAATATAATAAATGGGGTGGAAAATTTTCCTTTAGATTTATTGAATATGGAAGATCAATGTGGATCATTAAATGGGTAGAGTATGTAATTTGATTCATTATTTCGGTAGGATATTATATGATGTTCATTGAGTGTTTGACATATATTTTAATTAACTTTAACATTATATATGAATTGTAATTTTTTTGGGAAGAAGATATTGTTAATAGAGAATAGTGAGTAAAATATAAAATGAAACAGATTAATATCCATCACAATAGTGAAGTCATTAGATCATAAGTCAAAACTATTGTATCAAATGTGATTTAATGATGGTATTTCTTCCATGATAATAGTTAAATCATGATTATATGAATTTAATTATTTGGATAAATTGAAATCAATGTTGTGAAAAAAAATTAATTGGATATATTTTCTATTATTCTACATAATTAATTATTATTTATAAATTACTAAATTCAGAATATGGAAACTATTGATATTTACATTATGGAAATTTGTGTCTTAAATGAACGGATTCTTAGGATTTTACAAAAAATATTAAATATAGTTATAAAAAATATACACCATCAAACACAATCATGCTACATGAACCCTAAAACCTTACAACATTATAATGTGAATAAAACATTGCGATTATCATATACCCATGATCTATTAATAAAACTGTTATCATCTCACACCCTTGACGACGAAGACTAAATCAAATAATTGGTCTTCCCTCTCTATGTCTTCCCTCTGTATAATGTATGCATGGGTTGAAAACATATCTCACATCAACTGGGTTGGTCCCTTCTCAATCTATCTCACAATATTATAATATATTAATGTGTAATGATAGAAAAATATAGATATCACTTGGAAGGAGAGGTTTGGATTATTATTGGGAAATCATTCCACACTAGTATCTCATAATAATGCCTTTTTCTAGATAATACTTAGTATGCCTACATAAATATACTCATGTGTTATAAAATTCTTTAGAATCAGATTGATCATTCATTTTTTTATCACATGAAAGAAATAAATTTCATTTGATTTTATTCTTATAAAATATTCCAAATTATAGATTCTAATATGGACATAATATTCAAACATTAATCTATAATGTTCCATTTTAATTAAAATGGAATTTATATGATATCCCTATAGCCTATCTAATGAGATACCAAAACATAATTCTTCATTTTTTATCTATATATATCATTTCACATGACATAAATATATCACATATTATGATTTATTACATAATACATCAAATGATAGTGGTATTTATGTAACATATCTTGAAATATCATACTTTCACTAAAGATTCATTGATATTGTTCTATTTAACCTTACACTGCATCATATATAATAACTTGAAAAATAATATCTAAAAACCCTTATTGATATTTTTTAAAGAAAATTTACAAATATACAATTAACATTACATTCTAAAAAATCTGATGTAGTGCATTGCGAACATCCATCAAAAACAAATTTATGAAAAACACTAAAAAACACATTCCAAATATCATTCTGAGTCAAACATAATACACATTAAAAAATAATGTGATCAAACACTAGCCTTTTTAGTGTAGAAAACTAATACCAATTATCAAAACAAAATATTTATACAAAGATAATTTTTTAGAAAAGAATCATAGTAAATTAAGTTATAATGGGATATGGAATGATCTCAAGCAATAACAAATACCATTATATATGTTTCTACTAGAAACATTATATTCAAGCATAATTTTTTTTATGATTCCCTTATGAATAAAATTGATTGAATATAAGGCACAAAGTATGTGAAAAATGTATAGATAATCATAGATAATTTATTCCATTACAATATGAAAAACAAATTCCAAAATAAATATGGTAAGTAAACTATAAGTGGTAGTTTGTAGAATGTTGTATTAAAAATATCATAAAAATCCTAGCAATAGAATTTGAAAAATAATTTTAAAAAATAATTTCAAATTACCATGTAATTATAAAGTAATGAAATATATAATTTTTTTAAAATAAATAAACATAATTTTATTCACTTCTAAAAAATATAATAGAATTAAAAATTATTTAATCAATTCCATGTTTAAAAATAAATAACATGTAATAAACTAAAACAAACACTGAAATAAAATTATTATAAAAACCTCACTCTTAATATAAAGTGAATGGAGGATTGATAAACCAATTTAATGTATCTTTTATTTCTATCACTATAATACCACGATGGTAAACACTTCAGTCTATATTCAATCATTAATACATTGAATCCCTATATAAATTACTTTTAGAATTTATATATATCTCATAAACCTTGAATTCCCCAATATAATGGATTAAAAACTTCCCACATAAATAACCACGATGATCACAATCTCTATGATTAGAAGAGGATCAATCCTCCTCATGAAATCCAATGATAATAATTAATTATAAGCACATTGATTATAATGAAATGTTTTATGTTATTAACATTGAATGCAACAATAAAATAATTATTATCAAAAAACTCAAAAAAAATAAATCGGGTTTACTCTTAAGACTGAAATTTTTAGACATTATGTGATTTCCAGATTTCAATGTAATAAAGTGATATGTTATTATCATATTTGGGGATAAAATCTAATATAATTGATATTATAATTGAATTAATTTTAATAATTTTTTAATATTTAGATATATTTTCAAAAAAAATCTAATACTTCATTATCATAATTAGAAGAACTAATCATTGCTTTATATCTTCCCCAATTTAAATAAAAAACTACTATTTTTCAAGAACATCAAATGAATGTTATCTAAAAATATAAAATTTGATTCTATAAATATTTTTGATGTTCACCTACAAATAAAATCTTCTTAGATAAATGTTAACAAATTTTCATTTTGTACACCAGAAACAACTAAATATAAATCAAATTATCCTTAAGTGTGTATTATTCTCAAAAAATGGCTGAATAATGAACAATATCCCAATTTTTTATAATATCAAAATTTTAGTAGAGAAATTATATTGAAAACATCATCTAAATTATGATGAAATATTTTCTATAAAATCAAAAAACTATTAATAATATTCTTCTCTATATTATTTAACACATTGAAAATAAGAGTGTGACTACAATGTTACATCCCCCACCTTGTGAAAAGAATATAATTTTTATTTTTCATAAAATGATTCTTCATTTTTGTAAAACTTTTAATGTTTCCCAAATTAACCAATATTGTTATTTTGAAATAGAAAAAAATTATGGGATGAAAATGTATCAGATTAATAAAAAATTCTTTTATATTTTAATGATAAATATTCCCATTAATTTTAAAATATTTTGAAATTATGAAAAATATATTTAGAAATTTATAATTATGATGTCACTTCTCCCCCATAATAATTTTTCTATTATCTAAAAACTAATCGATAAAGCCACTTTTGTTGATTTTAAATTATATGGACCATTTACATTTAAAATATTTTTTTTAACTCAAATCCTTCCCTAAAAAATCATTCAAGCATCATGAAATAAAACTGTTCAATTAAATGAAAAATAAACCACTAATGAAATGAAAATTAAAAATTCAATAATACAAGATTTTTTAAATAAATATTTTCCATTAAAATAATAAATTTTATTTATAAAAATATAATAAATATTCCTTCAGAGATGTTGAGTCATTTAAAATTTGAACTAGTAAAAAAAATTATATTACACATTTCAAATTTTTAATTAATTTTTTTGTTTATTAAACATCTCTTACTGATATATTATCTTATGATACTCATTAGAAAACATTTAATCAAGAGATTAATAAATTTTACTAAATTTATAAGTATTCTCATCTATTAAATTGATTTATTCATCATAGGATTTTAAATATTGTTATATATCCCTTATTTATTGAGAATGATACACACATTCTTATATTACATTACCTTGAATTAATTAAAAATGACGTATTATAAAAATATCCTAAATTCCTATCATATAAATTTTAGACATTATGATCAAATCCAACATCAAATTAATCATATAATTTATTCATTTTATAAATTTAGAAACATTTTCTAACATCTGTAAAAAATTATTTTGAGAATCTATCTTATGAATAAATCATTTGAATCTTGTGATATAAGATTATTATATTGATATACTATATTTATCATCATGATTACATAGATATTATACTGGAAATTGAGGATTTTTCTTTTCTGTAGGTATAATATCAATTATATATTTTTAATTAATTCATTTATTAGCATCAGTTCCTTTCTACTTATATTAATATGATGATGATTTCTATTTTCCATCAACATTATTGGATGTATTGGAATGATTAATAACACTTTCCTTAAATTTATGAACTGATTTCCTAGGAATCTATTTAAGGTGTTAAATTATGTTCTTTTTATATAATGAACTGTAGATTCATTTTATTAGTCTTTTATTATAAATTTCATTTTGCCTTCTTTCCCTATTACATTTTAATATATTTTCGAATGTCTTCCCTAACTGAGGTAACCTCATCTATAGGTACATCTGATTGAATTTTTTCAAGTGGAATAAAATTTACATAAATTTATGTAGATTCAAAAACCTCATAGAGTGGGAAGGTGGTACTTAATTTTTTATGACTATTTGGTTTATTTATCTTTTTTTCATGAAATACAATTTCCATTGAATTTATTTCTCCTCGATATGGTTCCCTAAGATGGTTACAGAATGTAATATTCCTTATAAAATGTAAAAATCCTTAATATTTTTATAAAATATTTTCTTTCATTTCTCCTAATAAATCATTACATATTTTTTCAATGAATTTCCATATTCCTTTTCCAATCTAAAAAAATTATTATATCAAACTCCCATTTTCATCTTATTTTTTTAATCATTCACATTACAGAATTTATTTTTGTATAAATTTTTAAAAAACAACCTTTGAAGCAATAATCATTATTTATATAATATTTTTCAATTTAAACTCACCTCTTATATAGTTTTAAATAATCAATTGTGGAGACTTATTAAAATAAATTTTTTCTAGAGCATTTCTCTTCAACTTGACTATAATTATTCCATTATCATTGGATTTATTCATATTATATTTTAGCATGTTTTATGATAATGGACATAACACCCTACTGTTTTAGATTATATATTATCATATAAAATTTTATGTTTTTTATAGAAATCAATACACAAAACACTAAACTAAAATAGAATTGTGTTTAATTTTAAATCTTTAAAATCATTAAAATTAATGATTTTGATTTTAACAAAGAAATTATGATCTAAATTATAAATAGAAATAAAAAAATTAAAAAAATAAATATGAATGAAAATTATTTCTCATAATTTAGATCATTTTTTCTTTATAATGCTCACTTTTTCATGTTTGGAAAATAGCTAAAATCAAATTGGATTTCGCTCTACTAATCCCATGTCAATCTTTGACAATAGTAGTATACGCAAAATCGTATCATATAGATGTTTAATATCACATATTGTGTTGGAGATCAATACTCACCCACCCACCACCAATGATTTATATTGAAGTTTATCTCTTATATATGTCTTAAATAAATAAATTGTGGTGTTATGATAGTCTGTATTAGCATAATATAAAAATATATTTATTGTTCTAATATGTTATTTTTTGAAATTTTATTTATTATAAATGATTTTTTGTTATTATAAATATTAAAACGAAGTTAATTTATAATACTGAGGGACCATCTGAATTTTATATTTGTAAATATACAACTAATAAGATCATCTTATGATTATTATTTTATTCTATAATTTTATTGTATTAAATATGATTTTTTTTTGCAAAAAAACTATTATATTATACCTAAATAATGATAAAATATATTATTTATATTAATAATATTTTAATTTTAATTTATTTAATAATTTATATGAAATAAAAAAAATAAGTCTAATTAATTGAAGAAATCAATTATTATATAAAATGTTTTCATTATATGAAATATTTTAAATACTAAATACCTAAAAATTTAAATGTGAATTTTATAAGATGAAATTAAATTTTTGATTCATCATAATAATATTTTCATAGGAATTTTTAGAAATTTTCTAAAATATTATTTTTTAGGTGAATGTTGAACAATACTATTTTTACTAATATATAAACATTAATCACATCATTAGGATATAATCGTGGATTATAAAAATTAAAACCAATTTTTACTGAAAAAATATTTACATTATATGTATTATTATTCTTTTAAGAATACTATCCATAATTTTCAAAAAATACATGTTACATTATAGAAAAGATGAATTATGTTTCTTCTAAAACTGTTCATAATATGTTATATAAATATTTTTTATGAATTAATTATTGTCACATAATGAAATTATATAATACAATTTTTTTCATTTTTTTATTAATAATGATATAATTATGTGATATGGCCAATTTTATTTATAAAAATAAACTTAAATTTCATATGTATTATTTATTTTTTACTCTAGTAAATGATTAAAAAGTAAAAGGTTTAAAACCTAGGGTAAAAGATATAAAGTATTTTAAAGAAGACCTTAAAATATTTTTCTATATATTTATAAAATAATAATAATATTGACTCCATTATTTTCCACTTGTGGATCCACATTCCATGAATATGACAACTTATATTAAACCAATATAGTCCTCTTACTTATTAAAATAAACCTTCACCACTAAATTTATATTAAAAATAAATTCCCTATAGATTGTCAAAAAAACATCAAAATCCTTCTCCAAGAAACCTAGTAATTATGTTGAGTTTTTTCCCTCAAAATACCCCCAATAGTGCATCTAATTTTAAAAGAATTTATTCCGTGGGGTATAAAACAAATTCTTAATAATTTATCTAACTCATACTCACATAAATATTTTTATTCTATAAAAAATTATTTTCTAAAATAATAAAATAATAACATAATTTTCAATTGAATAAAAAAATAATTATATTAATGAATAAATTTTTATCAATCTTCAACCCTTTTTAAGGAAAATTGAAATTTTCATCCATACATTCATGAGGACATCCATCTGTATCGAGAAACCTATTTAGTTTTTTGTATCCTCATAAAATTATTGTTTTAATGAAATTATTTGATGAATTAATTTCTTATTTTTAAATTTTTTAAAATTCATTAAATTTCAATTATTTTATCTCTTTTAATTTTTTTAAAATTGACTATGTAATTTTTGTGTAATTACGGACTATCACAAATAAGGATCAACACTTCCCATTTTTCATCAGAATTATACAAGGATGGTTTTAATGTATATATTTTCTAAATATATAACATATTATGTATTTATATATATAAAAATATTTTTTGAAATGGTAAAACAAAAAATCATTGATCTTTATAATGCAATCCACAACTATTTGTAAATTAACTGAAATAAACACATAATGAATTTTTTTCTCATATAACATCCCAAAAATTTACACAAATGATCATGATGATGGATATATAATTGAAGAAAAATTATTTAAATATATATTATAATATATTAATAATGAAATTTTATTTATATATTGTTGTTTGAGAAGACTATTAAGAAAATTTAGGCGAAAGGATCAAAATTACTATCATATGATAGTGTATATAACCATTAACAAGATAATGAATGTATAATGAATTATTATAATTAACACTTATTTTTCTAACAACTCTGAATATTGTTATTTAATAGGATTATATAGTGGTTATATTAGTGATAAATGTTGAAAATGATAATTCATGGATGTTTAGAGTAAATGTAAGGTGTTTTCTGGAATAAAAAACATTTCCTGATTCATAATAATTCCTATGTGACTATGTTTTTACAATATTTTTATTCATATATCATATTATTAATATTATATTTTATTTCCTTTTTTCTGTATGACTACATGTTCATCGGAAGAAAATATTATTCCAAGTATTTTGTTATTCATAAAATTTTATGATAATAAGAATATTTTATATCCTTAGAAAATAATATTTTTCTTATCCTCGACCACATTATACCTACCATCCAATTTTCCATATGATTTTGAAATACAAATATATATAAATATATCTTGGATATCTTTAAATGTATCTCATCATATTTTCAAATGAATGATTTAGATTAATTTCATGGATGTGAGTTTTAATGAATATATTTTTAAAATTGTGAAAATGTTTTTCTCATTTAAAATTTAAAAGTTGTCATCCCCTATTCAATTCATCAAGATAACTATTTAGAAGTTTCTAAAGTATAAATTATTAAAATATATGTCAAATTATTATCTGAATAAATAACTATTTTATTTTTTCAAAATTCATTTCTCTAAAATTTAATCATAACAACTTGTCCTTACGATGATGTTAAGAAATATTTTTTGAAATTTTTTTTTGATTTTCATTCCATTTTTAATCATTAACATCAAAATTTATATCTCATAATCAGTTATATATTATGAATCAACATGTAAATTTTATTATGAATTAATTGTTTTTGGTGATTGATTTTGTTGAACAAACTAATTTAATTCATTGTTCCAATATATATGATAACTTTTGAAAATGTTAAAAAACTCATTTTAATTTGATAGGATCCATATGATACTATAAATGATTGTGCTCGTATCCCATATATATATATAGATTAATATTATGATTGGTGTATTATATATTACTATAATGAATTTTTTAAGGTTTTATACCTTATGAGATAATGATGTGGAGTGTATACATTATGTTGTTAGCTATGATCACATGATTGAGAAAGGAAATGATATTTTTAGTTAACTTAACATGGCTGAGAATGGAGACAACGAAATAATATATGTTCATAGTTCTTGGAATTGAAAAAAAAGTAACTATCTATGTTCTTAATGATATTATAATCTATAATTTTTAATTTTTTCTTATTTCTATGAATATGTTATGACCAATGGATCCAGATTATTATATTATGATTTTTATATGGTAGATGTCTTGTAATTTCATGTTAAATGTTCAATATTGTGCCTTAATGGTAAAACATATTTATTCATACCCTTGTTAGTAATATATTTCTCTAACGATCATATTTTCACAAATTATTTTGATCAAACCCTTGATGAAATGTTGTTTAGGTTTCCCCCTATTTATAATTTGAGAAAAAATATTATAATGTATTCCTATTCACTTTACTATGAAGAAAAGTATAAATTTTGAGAATTCAATATGGTACTCTATTGTGATTTTATTATAGAAAAATTTTCATAATTATTATAGAATAATTTTCTTACCTAGCGAATCATCAAAGTCAGTAAAAAAGTGGTTCATGGGACTATGAGATTATTTATGATATGTAATGTAAAACTAATGTGAATGATGAAGGTTAATGATATGTTTAGAATGATACAATTCAGTTAATATCAAATATGGGTTGTAATGTATAAATCCTTGAACCAAACCATTTTGTGGGGTTGGACGTGCCTTAGTTGGTATTAGATGATGGAATTAAAAATTTTTGGGATTAATATATTTATTTTTGGGGATTATAGTTAATGAAAACTAGTAAAAAACCTATATATTATTTTATTTAGAAGACAAAATATTTTAATTTAAGTAATTTTTTGATGGAGTTGTCTCCTAATAATTAAATTGATGTCTCAAATAAAAAACTCAATGTATTCATGGAAATAGATTCACCCGACATAAAAAAAATTAAATGGATGATTAGTACTTAGCACAATCCTTAGATAGGGCATGAAAAATAAGAATAGTGGAACACTAGGTGTGGTACTATTATGAGACATTATTAAATGATTCATACACTCATTATGATAATTTGTTTTCAAATTTTAATATATTAAAATTGGTGAGATTAATAAGAAATAATCATTGATAAACTACACTTAATATAAATAATTTATATGTCATTTCACACATTTAATTTATGATTTATTCATTTTATATTAATTATTTTCAGTTTTTATATTTTTTTATTTCATTATTTTCATCATTAAATATGCATTAATTAATTTGTGGCGAGATCAAAGAGAAACATAAATAATATAGCTGTCTTTTAAAATGAAATGATTTTACAAATGAAAAACCGAATGTAATTATATTTTAGCGGATAAATCAAGTTATTATACCAATATAATTATCATGGATAATCACTAACACGTTGAACCTAGTGAAATTACCATAATAAAAATAGAATATATATTTTTTGTTTCTTGTTAATTTTGGTGATGAGTACCATAATGTAATAATGATTAAATTCAATACGTATCATGAATTTTGGAAGAATAGACCCAGGAAAAATCAAAATAGTAAATGAATTTTTTTTCACCATGTAAAAGGAGGTTATAATGTTACTAATTTTGATGGTAAAATTTTGAGTATAGTATGTATGAGGGAGGTAAATAATTTTTATCCTATAGTTAAAGTAATAGTTCAATTTCATAAATGTGGGTATATTTTTATGTATCATGGACTATTCCATAATCCAAGGGATAACATGGATGATATAAATTAGTAACATCATGTTAATTTGGGTAAAAATATTTCATTTAAACAATATAAGGCAATTTTTAAAATGAAGCAGAGTTATGTACTCTGATTACACAATGAAAAATATTGATATTGAATTGGGTTTTGGTTCTTCCCACTAATTTGTATTGATATTGCTTTTTAAGAAATCAAATCACCACACTAATTAATATATGTTAATATTTAAATTAAATCTTATTATTTTTTGTTTATTACATCCCATGGTCGTAACACATATCTATTAGATTTTTATGTTAATGTTCATCCAAAAAATTATATTATAAATCCTTCAGATAAATTTTACATGATATTGGCCATGTATTGGATCTCCCTTTAATGGTGAATTGATTATATAAATGATAAGGAAATCACATTTAAAATAAAAAATCAGAAAATGATTGTATTTCAATAAAAGGATATGTTTAATCTCTTTATTAAAATAAATTTCATTATATACGTCTCAAAAACCAATCCCAAGGGGTTTTTAGATAAAATAGTTATAGATTATATAAATATAAGTTATATGTGTATACTAAAGGAAAATTTACGTTCAATAGTCATACATATGATAGCTTGCATAAATTCATTTTATAAACAAAATATTGAGTCATGGACACCCTTAATTATATTAATTAATAATTGATAATCAAAATTAGAAGCATATAATTTATTGAATGGGGAATGTAACACATGGATATTTTAAATTATGTATTTCAATTATAAAATTGTGTGTTAAATATTTGTAGATGTATAAAACACTAAAAAACTGAGAGATTTTGTTGTCTGAGAATAATTAAATTTATTTTTGACCATTTTAATAGAGCCACTGAGTATGTTGTTATAGATATAAGTAACTATATTACAAAAATCATAAAACATAGAAGAAATGGAACTAATAAGTATGTGTCTTTGTTATGAATCTCACTTTTATAGGGATAGAGGGACTGTAGATTCACTATTTCCCCCATACCGACCCTATGATGATATTTAATAATTAATTGATACTAAAAATCATATATGATATAAGTACATGTTCATATAAATTTCAATGAGATCTATGATATCTAAACTGTCTCCTATGACAACCGCCATATCATATCTGTACTTAGGTATTATGTGAGAATAATGAGGAGTTATGTATGATTTAATTAAGATGATATAAAAATATAATTATAAATTATATATGTTATTTAACTTTCAACAATATTTTTTATATATTTAATAATTTAATATTAAATTAAATAAAGATTTTTTATTATAATAATTTAGTAATGTAATTTAATGAGTATATCTATAAAACTAATTAGATTTTAATATTGGTAAAAAATTATTTTCAATATAATTTGATTGATTTTTGGATTCAAATTTTAATTTAAAGATACTAAGAATATTATGGTTATATTTTGATTAATAATATTCTCTATATGAATAATATATTAATAATAATTTAATTATTAATTGATATGTTATATGAATATAAACATTAACTATTTGAAAATGTCACTTCTTATAAATATATTTTCCAATTTAAAATAATAAAAATATTAAAAAATAAGTTTATAAAACAAACATTATTTTTCAGTTCAAAATTATAATATTATCTTAGGATACTATTTTTTATTATTCAAAAAATTATACTTTTTATGGAATAGTGCGAAATAATATTATGACAAATAATGGTAGTTTTATAGCTTCATTAGGATATATACATAACATATAAATTTATAAAATCCTATTTTTATTGAATATATTTGTGTTATACAAGAATTATTATACATTTATAAATGTGATGTTTAATTTAAAAATATAAATTTACCAATTTATATCATAAGGAATATTTTTCATTAATGAAATTTTTAATGAAATATTAAATTATTATTTTATAATTAATTTTTATCATTTTCATAAACATTATATAATAAAATGGATTTCTTTATTTTGAATGAAAAAGTTGATATTATATACTGATGTCAATTTAATTTTTATAAAGAAAAATAAATAACTTCTATAAAAATTTAATCTATGATAAATGATAGATTTTTAATAGGATAAAAAATTGTAAAAGACTCAATATATGGTGAAATAGTGTCTCTATATGATTGAATAATCATTTTCATGTGAAAAAATAATCTCCCATAAAATATTATCGACTTCCTAAATCACATTCATGAATAGTGAACCTTTAATTAAAAAAACATGACCCCTCTCACTTATAATAGCATAAAATCACCACACCACATAAACAAAATCCACATACTCATTATTTTATCCTAAAATTGTCTAAATAAATTTAAAACACTCTTCTATAGATCCTATAGGTTTTTTCACCCTCAAAATTCATTGACTCATTGGATAAATATAATATTAACTTATGTTATTCCATGGATGAATTAAATTTTAATAATTATTCATTTCCATTTAAAAATTAATAAGGTTTAATTTTATACCATAGAGTAATCAATAATGTCATAATATAATAACATTAGTATCATTAATGTACATTAATTTTCTTACATTATGAAACAATCTTTATCTACCTTCCCCCTTATCAATATAATCAATTGAAACCTCATCTATTGGTCTATATGCGTGGGGTTATAGTAAATAACTTATATAGATGGATAAAATGTGGTATTTAATCAATATATATTTTATTTATAAAATTATTAAAATTATATAATGATAAATAAATTTATACCTTCAATCTATATTATAATAATTGTAACATTTTCTCTGTGTTGGTGTAGAATACTGCCTTGAAGGAGCGACATGATTCATTTGTCATCACATCCACATATGGATTGTCAATATATATTTTTAATGAATATATATTATTCTATGTATTAATATTTTCCATTAATATATTTTCAAATAAAAAAATATTTAACAATTATTAAAAATTATAACATTGATATAGATAAATTACATGATAAAGGATACCTAATGATTTAACTCAATCAAATAATGCCCTTAGTTACCATAAAATAAACACAGTGAGGAATATATTATGAAAAAATAGTTATTTAAATATAATTTATAATATATTAATGATGAATATGTTTTTGATGAAAGGGATTTTAGATTTCCATTAAAATACATATGTTAAATCATCAAAATTAGTAAGATATTAAAAGGTGAATAATCATTAACTATCTAATGAAAGTTTATTTCATGATTACTAATAAATGGAATTAATGTTAACATATATGAAAATCATTATATAATATTTGATTAATATTCTTATTTTTATGATATGGGAGGTCAATTAACTTTTACAAAGGTCAAGAATAACATTAATGGCTTTTCTTGAATCAACCTATTTTCTTTCATTATGATTACAGATCATTGTCTATTTTCATAAAAAAATTATTCAATAGTAATATAATAATATATTCCTTTTACACCATATTTTCTATATAATTTCATTTTCACATAACAAAAAAACATATTTTATGGATTTTATTATTGAAAAATTTGATGAGGTTAGAAATATTTCTCGTCAGCTAGAAATGTGTTATTTATCATCAATGACTAAGTTCTATCTTACCGCCAATGTTATAATATATTATTTTTAAATACAATTATAAATTATTTATAATGAAATTAAAAAATATTTTATTATTATTTTAAACTGGAATTCTTATAAATCTTTTTATGATGTGGGTTATAATAATGTTGTTTTTAAATTGATTAAATATTTTCTCCATTCTAGATTCTCTATTTCTTCATCAACTTAATATTTATTTTGTATTAAATTTATAAATTTTTTCAATGAATAATTATTGTTATTTATATCAAAATAATGGTTGAATAATTTTCAATTTTAATTTCATAAAAATGTTTTTTTAAAAGTGACTCACAATATATTCTCTTTTTAATGATGATAATATTTGTTGTAAATAAATTTTTATTTTTCACTTCTAACTTACACTATAAATTAAAATTTTATATATCCAATGAATTTATGTTTTAATAACAAACATATTTATTACAGTAAAAATTAATACACATAAGAGATCAATTTTTTGTATAGAATGATTTAATTATTGAATCCATTTTATATGAAAGCATTTTGATATGATATGAAAACCATTAACTTAAAATTGCTTCTTTTTTATTAGTTTAATGAATTATTTCATAAGGAATTCCTATATATATGGTTAATGGGAGTTGGGGTCCTTTATATGTATAAAATTAATTGGTTAATCTTTTTAACTTATGAGTTAATGATGTCAAATGATGAGATGATGAATTCTACTATAGTAACATGATTGATCCTAGACATGATATGCCTAGTTATGTACAATTTATTGTATGTGGAAATGATTTTTTTGTTGTGTTAACATGATTTTTTATAATCATGAAGAATCTAGTTTTGTTCAAGATGTTACAATTTCCAATGCTAATTCTTAATCATCATTTAAATGCCTATGTAGTGATCTAGAAATTAAGATAAATGTCTTTTAATATAACACTATTAGGCTTGGTATATGTCTGGCCATTTGAGATTACATGTTATTCTATTATTCATTGTGGATAAAAATTAATAATTCATTATTTTTAATATGATATTTCTCATAATTATATGTCTTGTCAAATGATAAATATCTGACCCCTTAGAAAACATTGATGATTTATTTACATAAATTGAATTTGATAACAACTCCTCTAATTTTTTTCAAATTACCTTAGTTGTGAAGGTGATGAAATTTTTTCAAAATTCTCAATGGGGGTTTTATTTTATTTTTTACGTAAAAATGATGACATGTAATTTAGAATTTGTTTCTTGTCTAACTGATTATTAAATAAATTAAACCTTATGTTAAATATAGTATGAGATTTTTAGGAGATGTAATGTAAAATTTATGAAATTAATACAAGAAAATGATTTGTTTAGATCGAGTCACCTCCATTGGTATCAATGTTGATATGTAAATTATGTTTTTTAGAATAAGATATTAGAAAACTAATATAGGGAATCTATATAAATTTAATTTAATTTCCTGAAAAAAAAATTCATTTAAATCATGCATTTCTCTCATTCAAGGTATGGTTTCTATATTGGTCAAATTTTCATTGACTATTTTTAAAAAAACATCATTCTTAAATCATTTAACATCAAACAGTATCATGAGAAAAATTTTAAATATCCGAGTGTACAATATATTATTTTTATTAAATATATCGATATCGATTGTCTATATGAAAGTTGATATAGACCATAAAAAATTAAAATTATATAAAATCCAAGTTACTTCCATATGATAAACATGATGAATCATTATATTATCATTATCGCCCTTTCATGGATAAAATAATAATGCACCCATTGAAACGTTATCCTTACTTCAAATTATATATGATTCATCTCATGAACTTATCCTTTATCTTTAAATAGTAATTCTTAAAAAATATCCCCATAATATTAACTTCTAACATATAATAATTTTTGATTTAAAAATGGGTTTTCCAAATTTATTTTATGTTATAATAATTTTTTAAATATATCTAATGATACACATACTAGATTCACAATATGATTGTATGAAACTAACTTTTCCCACTCTTCTTAAGAATATATAACTATTTTATTTAATTTCATATCATATAATGATAAAATAACTAAAATATTACTAATTAAAAGATAAAACTTTTCATCTTGTAATATTAATTACAAATTTCTGCAAAAAAATAATATAATGAGTTTGAATATTTATCAACGATCCTCTCACAAATAATATTCCTAGAAGAACTATAAATATTGGGTTTAATTTCACTATATAGAGTTGAAAAATAATCCAAAAAGTAACAAAAAACTTCTGATTTAGCTCAACACTGAATACATCCAATTACTGATAGGCCTACACCATTATATAGGCTCATAATTTTCTTGGGGTGATAGTTAATCATTTTGTATTTCATAGTCTACAATATTTTCATCCGAAAATTTTGTCTTTTTAAATTGTGTAAAAGAATAAAACATTCTATTTCACAAAATATTGACTTATTAATTTAAATTTCATAAACATTATGATATGCCATTACTTGAAAAAAAATAGAAAACAAAATGATATAAAATTACATTCATAGTAAAAATCATCCTTTTAAAAATAATTATGTTTAAAAAATATATTTTATAATTATCTACAAATTATCTTTTAATATATTAAATTAATATTTTATCATATAATACAATTTTAAGAAAATAGTTTTTATAAAATAAACTCCTTGAAAATAGAAAATATTTTTTTTACATGTACTGTAAAATAAAAAAATCCCTAGAAATTCAAGAAATTAAACTTTTGTATTATAAAATTTTATAATAGCCATACATATATCCTATTAACAAAATCTGAATGTTCTATGAAACATTATCAAATCATAATAGATATTATAAATCGTTATTTCTTTTGTTAGGATTTTATAAATTATAATATTTATAATTCAGTAAATTATAATATATATTTATTTTAGTCAATATGTTATTTCAAAATATAATTTTCAAAAAAAAAATTTCTAGAATATGGGTTGATATAGGAATCATTATCTATTCAAATTCAATCCTCTAAACTTATGAATGAGAAAAAAAATTTGTGAATAGTAATTTCAATAATTTCCTTCTTTATGAAACATTAGGTTAAAATTTTCTTATTTAGGTAAAAAATAATTATTTTTTTATTTTTCAATGGATTTACTTCCATTCTTGGATGTAGATATTTTGGACCTTAGGTAAATATAAATTCTATCAAAATCATTACTTCATGTTGTGAATTTCATAATTAATTTCATAAATCTCTAGATTTTATACATTTATATTTACACACATACTTATATTTTAGATGATTTGGCTATGTCATTCATGTTGTTACACAATGAATGATAATATTGAATATCTATCTTATATTAATTAATTTTATTCTTTAGACATCATTTCCCTTCCATTATATTGTTAATTTTATCATATTCTTCACTAAAACAAATACATTTTTCTATTTATTCTCATAATTTATTTTCATAAAATGAAATTCAATATTATATAATAATGATAGAAACATAACATTTTCCTCTCTAAAATTTATTATTAAATTATCTTACCTAATAATATTATCCAATTTTGGAAAAATATTTTGTAGCATAAAAAGTATTTACCCATTGAAGCTCCTTATATAATTCCAATTCAATGTGACGAAACTTATGATCTTCTTCTTCAAAATAAAATAGTAATTTTTTTAAGATATCCCCAAAATATGAACTTATAACATCTAGTAGTGGTTGAGCTAAAAATAGTATTTTAATATCTATTTTATGTTATAATAATTATTTAAATCAATTAGTGGTAGACATACAAGATTCTCAAAAAGATTAAATGAAACTATTTTTTCCATTCTTATTTGAAAATTATAGATATTAAATTTAACTATAATTTTATATAATTCTAAAATATCTTATATTATACCTTAGATAAACAGATATTTTCCCATCCTTGAATCTTTATTACCTTATTCAACATAAAATCACACAATGAGTAAAAATAACAATTGATCAACCTCTATTGAATTATTTTTATAATGAAATATATATTGGAATTCATTTAAATATCATTAATTAAATAGTAATCCAAAAACTCATAAATAACATTAGATGTTGTTCAACACTAAAGAAATCCAACATCCCATTGGTCTACCCAATTAAATAGACTAAAAATTGGCTTGGCATGAGTGTTTATCATATTCAATTTCATGATTTTAATCATTTCCAGTAAACAAAGTTTCATTATAATTTTTGTAAGATAATAAACATTTAAATTACTTAAATATTATATTTCATAATTAAAATATCATAAACATTATCTAGAACCATTAAATGTAATAAAAAATTCAAAAAACAAAATGATTTCGAAATCCTTTCAGTGTAAAAAACATCCTTTAAAAATATTTAGCTTTTTAAAAAATAATTTTCAATTATCTTCAAACTAAAATTCAATAAATATTTTCATTATTATTCTATATATGAAATTTCTTGAAATTTTATATGCAAAAATTAAACACTTTAGAAATGAGAAATCTCTTTTCTTGAAATTTAGGGTTAAATAAATAATAATAAGTCATATAAATTTGGATGACATGATCTTATGTAATATAAAAAACATTAAAGACAAAAAATTTATCCTATTCACAATATATTTATGTACTAAGAAAAATTTAGAAAAACATCATGTATCCGATACCATAATTTAGTTGTTATTATTCCATGAATTCAAATATTTATAATTCAAAAAATCATATATTATATACTATTCTATCTATATGTTTATGTAGAAAATAATTTTTGAATCTAGATTAGTATATATTTGGGTCGACATTGGAATCTAAATCAATTGAAATAAAATTAGTTATATATATTTATGATTAAACATTATTTATAATAGTGTTGTTTAAATAATTTACTCTTCTATTAATAATTGGGATGAAATTATCACAGTAAGGTACAAAATAATTTGTATGATTTGTTGATATTTCAATGGATTTAATTCCATGTCCGGATGTAGTTATTTTGGGTCCCATCTGAAGACCAATTTTATTGAAATTTTTACTTCATTTGGTGAATTTCATATTTATTTCCTCAAAATATCATGTTTAGACTTAAATATTTATTGAATTATATATATTTTAGTTGATTTGTATATGTCATTCTTTCCATTCAACATAGATGTGTGATCTAGAATTTATATGACAGATTTCTTTATCTCATTTTTATGACGTCATTTCTCTTGATTTATATTATTCATTTTATCATTTTCCACACTCAATAAATATATATAATTCCAATGATTATAATAATTTAGTTTCTTCAAATGACTTCCCATATTATCTAATAATGATATCAATATAAAATTATCTTTGCTTAGATTGATTATTAAATTTTTTGTTTTAATATTTTAATCATTTAGATTAGAAAATTAATTTTCGATACATGAATATTTCCTATAAAATTTCACATTATGTCCTCATAATAAAAAAATCATATTTATTTTTATCATATATCTAGCGATATATCTCTTCGTCATTAAAATTAAATTTAATTTCATAACCTCACACATCATTAATATAAAAATATTGTTATATATTTGACATTGAATACTTTGACATATATTTATAACTCCAAAAACATTTCATATATTTATGACATCATCATAAAATCATCACATTCATTTTATAAACTAAGAAAACTATTAGCACCTCCATTTTTTCTCCATCTATCCAATTGCATTAAATATTTTCATTCTTCATTTTTAAGTTTAATTATTTGAATAATTATTTTATTTTTAAATAATTTGAGACCATAATATTGAATGCCTATTGGTTTCTATATTTATAAATAAATAATATCTATTGAATCATTATTTAAAAACAAACCCTTTCTATATATTCCATATTTTATATATT
This sequence comes from Viscum album, assembly GCA_963277665.1. NCBI lineage: Eukaryota > Viridiplantae > Streptophyta > Magnoliopsida > Santalales > Viscaceae > Viscum > Viscum album. The sequence goes on along the minus strand of OY728123.1, from coordinate 854,675,527 downwards.
TCCAAAAATACCATTAATATTTATAGATTTTAAAATTATTCATTACTTTTTTTCAAGACAACTATCTAAATGTTCAATGTTATTTCTATGTGAAGAGATTATCAAAATTATTTTTTGATTAAAGAGGTTCATAAGAATTTCCTGTAAAATTTTATGTTCTTTTTTTTTGAAAACCTAAAAAATTATTTCTCTCTATTTTAGAAAAAAATTCGATATAATAAAATATAATGTGAGAGTTATGATAAGATTATATGGATTTAATTTTTTTAATTTTGTTTTTTTGATATATAGTTAACCTATTTATTGGAGAGATTTCTCCCAAGGATCTCTTCTCCCAATCCCACCAAAATATAGAGGTATCCCAAATAATAGATTTTGTTACCTATTATATTGTTGGCCTAATTTTCAAATTGGTTTAATTAATTAATGAGTATATAAACTTAATTAAAATTGGTGTCACCATTAAAGTAGGGATGCTCAAGATGTTTCACCCCATTAAGAGGGGAGTTCATGGGGTTTAAGTCTCAGGTGGTCCCCACCACCATAACCCACATGAGAGGTTAAGCTCTGGTGGTCCCCACCACCATAACATATGTTGAGGGGTTTTTGTTTAGGTGGTACACACCTCTCAACATCCACATGGGGGTTCCAAAAGAAAATAAAATAAAATGTAAAAAATTTTATTTTATTTTATTCCTTTATGAAACCCCCAAAAACTAACATTCACCATCGACTAACTACCTTCAAAGAGAAAGTCTTGTCAAAAGAATATCGGTGTTTGGTGTTCAACGTTTCCCTCATATTTCAATACCACACACCAGTTCAAAAGTTACAAAAAATCGCTCACATGTTTACTGAACGTACTAAAAAAAAGTGTGAAATTAATTACGGCCACATCAGGCCTCGGAATCATGCGCCTTTAATTTTCGCAGACTCATAAAATTAAAATTTAATTAAAAAAATTACATTGAAATTTTGAGTCTTTAAATTCTCCCCATATCAGTGATTTTCATACCAATAAGCCACAACCCAAAAGTAGAAAAACATGTCTGGGTACTAAGACCGATTTTTAGCCTCCCTCTCCGAGGTTCTCTCCTGGATGTTCTCGTGATGACAACGAATGCGCATCAGTGGTATCAACAACCCATGAAGGACCCTCTCCTGTCGATCCTCGATCTCTACTGGATCCTCTGTAAAAGTCTCCCAATCTCTGATGTCCATCTCATCGTGGTCGAAGATGTGAGATGGGTCGTGCGTGTATCTCTTCAGTTGGGATACGTGGAAGACATTGTACACTAGGTGAACTGAGGTGGAAGAGAAAAGAGGTAAGCCACCTCGCCAGCAGTGCTGAGGACCTAGAAAGGTCTGATAAACCTCGGAGATAACATACCAACTAGGACAAATATCCATAAACCACATAGAGGTGAGAACCATAGAAAGACGTGGTCTCCATCCTCGAACTCTAGGGTTGACAGTCTCTTTTCATCACAACACCTATGCCTGCTCTGTATAGTCTACATTTTCACCTGTATGATCTGCACTTTCTCTGTGGTAGCACGTACCATCTCTGGTCCAACTAGTGCGGACTCCCCTGGGTAATTCTACCATAAAGGTGATTTGTAGGGTTTCTCATAAAACACCTCAAAAGGTGTCATCCAATGGTTGAGTGATATCTGTTGTTGTGTGAAAACTTCATAAAATGCAAGTGATCCTTCAAACTATAACCGAAGTCTAGGATGTCAGCACTTCGCATGTCCTCCAGTGTTTGAATGGTCCACATAGTATGACCATCCATCTGAGGATGGAAGTCAGTGCTAAAATGTAGATGCATCCTAAATGTATCCTCTAACTACTTACATAACTGGGAAGTAAAACGTTTGTCATGATTGATTACAATTATCGAAGGTCCTCTATGTAGCCAAAAAATCACCTACACATAGAGGTGTCCCATGCTCTCTACTGAACCCTTCTCTCTGATCCGTAGAAAGTGTGTCAACATGGTGAGTCAGTCGACGATCACATAGATAGAGTCATGACCACTAGATGTACGTGAAATTCAGATCACGGAGTCCCTGGATATCCATTTCCATATCCACTCTGGGTCCTCTAAAGCCTGAACCAAGCCTATTTGTACCTAATACTCCACCTTCATTTGCTAACAGGTGAGGCACCGGGAGAAAAAAACTACTATTTCATTCTTCATTCCAGGCCACTAGTGCTATCATCGGAGATCGTTGTACAAATTCACCACTCAAGGATATACCGATTAAGGGGATGTGTGTAACTCCCTCATCATTTCCTCCCGAATTGACATTGGTACAATTGTATGTCCTCTGAAAAAGATGAAGTGCTACCCACATTTAGAAAAACCATCAGGTGCATGTCCTACGGATATCTGAGCATGTCGAGCCTTGCAATCAGTGGCCCCATGATACACCTCCCTGACACACTGAAGATATGGGAGAGTGATTGTAAGAGACAGATGAAAAACTACTCCATCATGTTCCATAATGGATATCTACAAAGAGGCTAGCTGATCCATCACCTCACCAAGTAGTTTTATACCAAATCTCTAGTTGAGATCATCTTCTACAACATTCCCCATCCCAGAATTATAGACTACCACGATGTCATTGTCCTGGAACAACTCTAGCCAACATCGTTGTCACATGTTCAGGTCCTTGTAAGAGATGATATACTTGAGAATATTGTAATCAGTGTAAAATGTAAATCATTAACCCATCAGATAGTGTTTCCACATATTCAAGGTAAAGACCACTACTACTTAATCTAGGTCTCGGGTAGCGTAGTTTTGCTCATGTTGTCTTAGTTGTTGAGAACCATGTGCAATCACTACTCGCTCCTGCATCAAGACATATGTAACACCCCAAGATTTCATAGTGTGTTATTTCTTCAAAATAATTCAATAACTTGCACTACATGCAACACCGAGTTCAATAACACCATGAATTACAAAAAAAAGGCATTCAAAAGAGGTTATGAATAGTATTATATAAATTTTAAACTTTATATAATCCTTATAATTTTAGAATCCCTATTATGAGTTTCTTAGTCATAATGCAAGAACAGATTCATTTTCAGTATTTCACTTTTATCAACTTCTAATAGTGAAACCTTTTTAAATACTATATTTTAAACTTTTTGACTAAATTGGGACATCAAAAATTTAAAATGAAACATCCCAAGATTCTACGGTACGCTTCTCTTTGAATAATGTGATAGCGTGTGTTGTACGCAACACCGAGTTCTAACAACCAATTAAACTAGCCGTTATGAATAGTAATAACTCAATTTTGAAATTATGTATATTTTATATTTCAAAATAGACTTCATTTTTGGATTCAGAATATCAAAATTATCCTAGGGTGAAATTTTGGTACATTTCGGATAACTTTCATATTTTGATGAATAGTGAAAATTTCTAAATTTTAATTAAAAACAACTTTTTTTAATCAAAATAATTAATAGTGATAAATTATGAATTTGAGTGGTTTTAAAGTATATTTAGAATATATTTTTACCATTCAATTTAATGTTTATCATTGGACATAATTTTACAATTAAACCGAACATAAACAAGTGTCAATCTTTTGACAGTTATTATATCTTAAAAACACGCTTTTTGTTTTGACAGCGGGAATTAATTTTAAATTAATTTCTGCCACTTCTGTGTTTTGAATTTAGGAAAATGGATTCCATATTTGGAATCAGGATGTTCAAATTGTGTAAATAGGTAACTTTTATTTTTACACATTTTGAATAATTACTGCGGTAAATATTTTATTTACCATGGTTAAAGGGTAAATCCGGTAAATAAGGGTTAAAACAAATAATATTATAATAATACAAAATTACCCTAAAACGTGTCTTAACCCTATTGGTTGATACATGGTCGACCATGGGCATCTTTGTGTCAATTTTGGGACCCCATGGATCCACTTGTAAGTGATAATGACACATTATATTAATAAAGCTAAAATAAAAATAAAAATGGCATAAGCTTACATCTTTTAGAAGAATAATTTTTACATAGGGTTATAAATGTTGGATTTTAGATTATAAATATTCATTAGAAAGCTAAAAAGCTTTCCTACATAATGGTATTTTATTTAGAATTTTTAGACATTAAATAATTTATTTTATTTATGACACAATGATGATGCAGTAATTACTATAATAGTGAAAAATTAAAATAATTGATATTATAAATACCCAAATAAATATAATATGAAACTTTTAATGAATCAAACTAATTTTCTAGGATAATATGATATATTAGGATTTATTTAATTGACTTTGTTCTAAGTAATCAATCTGTTATGAGTTTCACAAAAATCAACTAATGAATAGTGTCAAAATTGACATAAAAGAGTTCTTAAAACTAATATTATATTATTAATTGATATTAAATTCCTAAAAATCTAAGGATCGGCCAAGAGACTTATATCATGATAGGTTAATCATTAATGGACCACTTGGGGGTCTCTTGGTTGTATATAGTAAGTTTATTAACCATATTATATAAAAATACAAAGAAACATTGTAAAAGTGAAACTAATTAACTTAGAGTTAATACTTAAAGATAAGGTTAATATAAGTACCCAAACCTGTCTAAATTCTATTGGATGAGTTGTTTTCGACCTATCCCCACCTAAAACTTTGAATAGTCAACTTTGGAGTCATTGAAAACCGAATATGAATTTATTATAAATTAATATTTCTAGCTTTTCCAAAGGTGCCCCTCACCCCTCTTATAAAAGGGCACTCCTCCTTCTCATTTCTTCACACCTCTCAAGCCACTTGGCTCGTCGAAACTCTGCCCAACTAAGCTCCCCACATCCCTCTCCTCCTCCTTGAAGCTTCCCCTTAGGCAGAAAGCATTTCAAGAAGTCCTTTGGTTCCAACCAAAGTGAGTTACCTAAATTAAAGGAGGTTAACCTACCCCAACAAAGGAAAAGTACAAGGTAAGGGTTATTTCACAATCTCTTCATTATTCGAGGTTGTATTATACGTAATAATCTACTGGGATCTCTTTATCATCCACATCCATGTTCCTTTGAAATGTATTTCAAAACATTTTTACTATTTACAAGAATATGGGTTAAAGTCATTTATACCCTTGTTTGACTTTTTATAAGAGGTTTATAAAGGAATATTTCCGTCGTTTTCAAAACAAGGTCCTTTTTAACCTTTTCGACTGAATTGAGGTAAGAATGTTTTTTTAACTTATACGGCGGGTGCGGTTATTTTCCGCCGTTATAAAATCATCGAAGCATTCCATACAAGCTTATAAGAATATTTTCAAAGAAAATGTTTTATTTTATATGGATCTTAAATGATTTCAAAATAAAATGAGATACTTCTTTAAAAAGAATTTTGATTTCATCTATGTCAACATCCTTTGATGGATTTTAAGATTATTTGAAGTTGATTTATTATGATACAAAACTTCTATATTGTATTGAAGTTTTTTTGTGATATGTTTGACTGTGGATGTGCTATTTTTATACCATTCATAGTTTATGGTGAAATTATTGACATTTCGTATGCTAGTTTTAATACGAATGTTTATGTTATGTTTAAACCTTTTCATATGGGAATGCATTGGACTTAATAAGTGACGGGTGGAGCCCGCTATAGCTCCTCGATGCATCGGTAGGTCTCATGAGACAAACTAGTGTCTTGGCACAAGGCCTTGACAAAATCTTATTTGTAGTCTTAGCACGAGGCCTTGGCTATGTGGTTATGATAGTCTGGCATTATGCATTCCAACATTATGAAAGTGGTTATTGATATTGCATGTGATTATTTGATTAGTAGAATATCCATGTGAATAAGTAAATGGCATTATTTCATTTTACTTTTGCCATACTATGTTGAAGTTCAATTTTAAAAGGCTTTTGTTTTAGTAATTCATTGCCTTAAATGTTTATGCTTATTTTGAATGTTCCACTATATTGTTATCCTTACTGGGCATTTGAGCTCACCCCTTTTCTATGTTTTATTTTTCCCCAGGATGTGAAGAAGTAAATTATGAATGACCTGCAGGGATATTATGAGGGGATAGTAGTGTGGATTATGGAGACATTATGTTGTTGTAGTAGTTTTTCATTTTATGATGTAATGTAAAACTTATGAATATATCTAGTGTTTCCAAGGCTACTAAACCAATCGGTCTTTCGAGATTTGATCTTTCTTGTGATCATGCCAATGTTACAAAGTAATGCACCGACTCTGGGTAGCTGGGGTCGGGGCGTTACAGTTGGTATCAGAGGAAGTTTAGTACAAACCTTGGAAGCTAGATTTAGATAAACTCTGATTAGAGCACGTAGACCTAGGATGAACTTTGAGGATTAGTATAGAAGAACTTCCTAGAATTTTGGTATTGTAGAGATTTTGTGAGTTTTTCGAGCAATACATCCCTGTCTGGATATGAGCAGGTAGAGGCGGCTCTGGCACAGATGTACCTAGGGGTAAAACCCGAAAACACCGCTTTGAGCTAGACTCGAACGGGAACTGGTGCACGACAACGGGCCTTGCTGCACTCTTGGTTACGACACTCCCGGGGGATATGCTTCGGATAACTCTCATTTTCTTTACAAATCATTTTGAAGGGATTATGAGTATATACTTCCTCAAAGAAAACATTCTTATGATTATGGATTATATCCATAAATAGTTCAATTTATGTTAGGTGTTTTATAAGTATGGGATTATGTATTTTGATTCATAAACTGATCTAGTTTATGCCATTGTTTAGAAATGGCGCCCAGTAGAAGGAATGAGAACTCCAGAAATGCACATGATCCAAAGAGAAGGAAGGATCATATCTTTCATGGTCTTAAGCTAGAATTGATAAGAGAAATAGTCTCCCATGTATTATCATCATATGAAGAAATAATATCATGTGTTGATAAGATATGTAAAGAGTTTACTGAGTCCTATGGCTTTGAAGGGAAGCAAGAGAAGAAAAGGATGGAAGAGAGAAATATGGATAAAGGGAAGAGGGAAAAGAGGAATTTTCCCATATGTGGTAACTGTGGAAAGAAACACCCTGGAACTTGCCTGAAAGGAATGGGAGTTTGTTATAAGTGTGGAGGAAAAGGGCACAAAGTACGTGACTGCAAGGGTAAGAAAATGGTTTTAAATGTACAATGCTTCATTTGCAAGGAGTTTGGACACTACGCGAACCTATGTCCCAGTCATCAGACTATGCCGCAAATGATGTTATTGGATAATAATCAAGTTATGATACTACCACAGATGAAGAGGAATGATTAGAGTTCTTATGTTGATTATGTCAATTGAGCTTTGTATCAACAATGTATTTGTTATAATAATTATGGAGTATATAAGGATTGTACTGCAGTACTATTTCATTAAGGACTTGAGATTGTGTGGAACAAAGAAAAGTGACTCATTAGCAGGATAGATTTTTGGAAAATATATGGTTGAGAGAATGATAAACCATAATATAGTTCTGATACTGAGGTAGTGATTTTGGAATAATATGTGATTGTTTTGGATAAATTATATTGGATATTCTTGACTACCTTGGAACTGATTAATGATTTGTATATTCCATCATTGTTGGGGTTTAAAACATTTTTGGATTAATGAAGTATATCCAGCATTCTATATGGAATAAAGGAGCATGAATGTAATCAATAAGGAATACGGTAATTCAGGATGTTTCAGTGTATTAAAGGAATACATGATGAAGGTATTCATATGCTATTACGTGGTAAAAAGGATCTACATTATGTTTACCTTCCTTATAAATGTTGGACTGTGAGTTTGGACAGAAGTATTTTGGATAGTTCTAGTTTGGATTATTTTGGATTGCCATAAAAAAAACAACCCGGAGGTCGGGCGGCAACCCGTCGCGTCCGGCAAAGCTGCGAGACTTGAACCCGCAACCGAAGGGCGACAAGGGTGTATCACCTACCACTGTCCCACGAGATGTCCTGAATTAAATAATGTAGTTTTTTTTAAAAGATCTGGTAGATGAATTATAATTCATTTATTTTGGAACCCTGTACGAATAGTATAAATAGAAAAAAAAATTACGTTCTATTATCTTTTAGATTGAAAGATGAGTTTGTGGTAGAAATTTATTAATGGGTAAAATTCTAATTATAAAGTAAGTATATCTCCTTATTATCTTATCCAATCTCATAAATAAATTCCTCAACATTAATAATAGAAACTTAGAACAAAAATGTTGTCCTAGATGGTACCTTAAATCATCACTAATTTATGGCTTTGGGATTGTTGGCCTTTTCATAGCCATGTTCTCTACCACTCTCCATCAGATAATTGATGGTTAGATTTCTCTTCCATATCCATATTTTCCTACATGGAACCCTAGTATGTGTTATTTTCGGTAATCTTCATACTTTCCACTCTTTATTTTAAATAGAGGCCTCATTAATTCATTTTTCGATGTGGGATTTCAACTAAGATATTTTGAAATGTCAAAAATGTGTTGTCCCAATACCATATATTTTGTTGAACCGATGGTACTACAAATCATCATGGATTGATGAGTTTAAGGACCTCAATTTTATACTTGTTTGTGATTGATGACCTCAATCACTACCTATAAATATTTACGTTTTTCCTCCAATTATATGTCTCTAATTGCCACCAATGTTCTCCTAATCGAGATCATAATTTGGTGGTGACCCTTTAATTTCTCTTTTCCTCATATTAAGACTAAATTTTAGTAACCCAATTTTCGATGTGGGTTTTCCCACAAATATATTTTCTACTTTCAACCTTTTATTTTTGAAGAACAATTTCAAATTGCGAGGACGCAATTTATTGAAGGAGGGGAGAATGTAACACCCCAAGATTTCATAGTGTGTTATTTCTTCAAAATAATTCAATAACTTGCACTACACGCAACACCGAGTTCAATAACACCATGAATTACAAAAAAAAGGCATTCAAAAGAGGTTATGAATAGTATTATATAAATTTTAAACTTTATATAATCCTTATAATTTTAGAATCCCTATTATGAGTTTCTTAGTCATAATGCAAGAACAGATTCATTTTCAGTATTTCACTTTTATCAACTTCTAATAGTGAAACCTTTTTAAATACTATATTTTAAACTTTTTGACTAAATTGGGACATCAAAAATTTAAAATGAAACATCCCAAGCTTCTACGGTACGCTTCTCTTTGAATAATGTGATAGCGTGTGTTGTACGCAACATCGAGTTCTAACAACCAATTAAACTAGCCGTTATGAATAGTAATAACTCAATTTTGAAATTATGTATATTTTATATTTCAAAATAGACTTCATTTTTGGATTCAGAATATCAAAATTAGCCTAGGGTGAAATTTTGGTACATTTCGGATAACTTTCATATTTTGATGAATAGTGAAAATTTCAAAATTTTAATTAAAAACAACTTTTTTAATCAAAATAATTAATAGTGATAAATTATGAATTTGAGTGGTTTTAAAGTATATTTAGAATATATTTTTACCATTCAATTTAATGTTTATCATTGGACATAATTTTACAATTAAACCGAACATAAACAAGTGTCAATCTTTTGATAGTTATTATATCTTAAAAACACGCTTTTTGTTTTGACAGCGGGAATTAATTTTAAATTAATTTCTGCCACTTTTGTGTTTTGAATTTAGGAAAATGGATTCCATATTTGGAATCAGGATGTTCAAATTGTGTAAATAGGTAACTTTTATTTTTACACATTTTAAATAATTACTGCGGTAAATATTTTATTTACCATGGTTAAAGGGTAAATCCGGTAAATAAGGGTTAAAACAAAATAATATTATAATAATACAAAATTACCCTAAAACGTGTCTTAAACCTATTGGTTGATACATGGTCGACCATGGGCATCTTTGTGTCAATTTTGGGACCCCATGGATCCACTTGTAAGTGATAATGACACATTATATTAATAAAGCTAAAATAAAAATAAAAATGGCATAAGCTTACATCTTTTAGAAGAACAATTTTTACATAGGGTTATAAATGTTGGATATTCGATTATAAATATTCATTAGAAAGCTAAAAAGATTTCCTACATAATGGTATTTTATTTAGAATTTTTAGACATTAAATAATTTATTTTATTTATGACACAATGATGATGCAGTAATTACTATAATAGTGAAAAATTAAAATAATTGATATTATAAATACCCAAATAAATATAATATGAAACTTTTAATGAATCAAACTAATTTTCTAGGATAATATGATATATTAGGATTGATTTAATTGACTTTGTTCTAAGTAATCAATCTGTTATGAGTTTCACAAAAATCAACTAATGAATAGTGTCAAAATTGACATAAAAGAGTTCTTAAAACAAATATTATATTATTAATTGATATTAAATTCCTAAAAATCTAAGTTTCGGCCAAGAGACTTATATCATGATATGTTAATCATTAATGGACCACTTGGGGGTCTCTTGGATGTATATAGTATGTTTATTAACCATATTATATAAAAATACAAAGAAACATTGTAAAAGTGAAACTAATTAACTTAGAGTTAATACTTAAAAATAAGGTTAATATAAGTACCCAAACCTGTCTAAATTCTATTGGATGAGTTGTTTTCGACCTATCCCCACCTCAAACTTTGAATAGTCAACTTTGGAGTCATTGAAAACCGAATATGAATTTATTATAAATTAATATTTCTAGCTTTTCCAAAGGTGCCCCTCACCCCTCTTATAAAAGGGCACTCCTCCTTCTCATTTCTTCACACCTCTCAAGCCACTTGGCTCGTCCAAACTCTGCCCAACTAAGCTCCCCACATCCCTCTCCTCCTCCTTGAAGCTTCCCCTTAGTCAGAAAGCATTTCAAGAAGTCCTTTGGTTCCAACCAAAGTGAGTTACCTAAATTAAAGGAGGTTAACCTACCCCAACAAAGGAAAAGTACAAGGTAAGGGTTATTTCACAATCTCTTCATTATTTGAGGTTGTATTATACGTAATAATCTACTGGGATCTCTTTATCATCCACATCCATGTTCCTTTGAAATGTATTTCAAAACATTTTTACTATTTACAAGAATATGGGTTAAAGTCATTTATACCCTTGTTTGACTTTTTATAAGAGGTTTATAAAGGAATATTTCCGTCGTTTTCAAAACAAGGTCCTTTTTAACCTTTTCGACTGAATTGAGGTAAGAATGTTTTTTTAACTTATACGGCGGGTGCGGTTATTTTCCGCCGTTATAAAATCATCGAAGCATTCCATACAAGCTTATAAGAATATTTTCAAAGAAAATGTTTTATTTTATATGGATCTTAAATGATTTCAAAATAAAATGAGATACTTCTTTAAAAAGAATTTTGATTTCATCTATGTCAACATCCTTTGATGGATTTTAAGATTATTTGAAGTTGATTTATTATGATACAAAACTTCTATATTGTATTGAAGTTTTTTTGTGATATGTTTGACTGTGGATGTGCTATTTTTATACCATTCATAGTTTATGGTGAAATTATTGACATTTCGTATGCTAGTTTTAATACGAATGTTTATGTTATGTTTAAACCTTTTCATATGGGAATGCATTGGACTTAATAAGTGACGGGTGGAGCCCGCTATAGCTCCTCGATGCATCGGTAGGTCTCATGAGACAAACTAGTGTCTTGGCACAAGGCCTTGACAAAATCTTATTTGTAGTCTTGGCACGAGGCCTTGGATATGTGGTTATGATAGTCTGGCATTATGCATTCCAACATTATGAAAGTGGTTATTGATATTGCATGTGATTATTTGATTAGTAGAATATCCATGTGAATAAGTAAATGGCATTATTTCATTTTACTTTTGCCATACTATGTTGAAGTTCAATTTTAAAAGGCTTTTGTTTTAGTAATTCATTGCCTTAAATGTTTATGCTTATTTTGAATGTTCCACTATATTGTTATCCTTACTGGGCATTAGAGCTCACCCCTTTTCTATGTTTTATTTTTCCCCAGGATGTGAAGAAGTAAATTATGAATGACCTGCAGGGATATTATGAGGGGATAGTAGTGTGGATTATGGAGACATTATGTTGTTGTAGTAGTTTTTCATTTTATGATGTAATGTAAAACTTATGAATATATCTAGTGTTTCCAAGGCTACTAAACCAATCGGTCTTTCGAGATTTGATCTTTCTTGTGATCATGCCAATGTTACGAAGTAATGCACCGACTCTGGGTAGCTGGGGTCGGGGCGTTACAACATATCTGAGCCTGGTCCCTGAGGTTTCATAGTAGACTACATACCATACTCCCTCCTCCATTAGCCTCAAGATGGGAGCACTAGTTAGACTCTTCCTCAGCTCCTGAAAACACTACTGATATCTCTCCAACACATGAAGGGTTCCCCATTCTTCATCAACGATGATAGAGGTGTTGTAACTCTGGATAAATCTAGCACAATCCTCTCGTAGTATCCAGAAAACCATGGAAACTTCGTACATTCAACACACTCATGGGTGGATCAAAATCTAGTACCACCTCAATCATCATTGGATCAACTATAAATACAGCATCTGATATTTCATGTCCCATAAAGTGAACCTATCGGATCTAGAACTGGCACTTCGGGTGTTTAGAATAAATCTGGTGCTCTTGGAGTGTGTCTAGAACTACCTGAAAATAATAGGCATTCTCCTCCTTTGTAGCTAAGTAGATTATAATGTCATCGATGATGAATACTACAATGGGATCAAGGTGTGGGTGAATGATATTGTTCATGACTCCCATTAACACTACAGGATCATTGGTTACACTGAATTACATAACCAAGAACTCGTAATGGGATTAACGACATCTAAAAGTTGTCTTCTGCACATCCTCGTCTCGTACTCTGGGATAGAGTTAGAGTGATCTATGGTTTATCTTTGAGATCCACCATTATCTATTCAACTGATCAAAGAGGTAATCAATCCTCAGATGATGGTACATGTTCTTCATGGTCACCTGGTTCAGGAGCCAATAGTCAACATAAAGCCTCAAGCTCCAACCCACCTTCTTGGTGAACAGAATCAGGGCTGCCCAAGGTGAAACACTGGGCTGAATGAATTCCTTCCCCTGCATGTCCTCTATCAATACCCACTACTCATGATGCTCTGCGGGAGCCATCCAAGATACTGTTGTTGATATTGGTGTCGTACTAGGGTACAAGTTAATGTAAAAGACCACCTCTCTGCGATAAAGTATTCCCAAAACATCATTATGGAAGACATCCACATACTGGTCCTCAAATATAGGATTACTCGGACTCTCCAAATCAACTTCACTGAGGATAAGGCTAGCCAACTAATGAGTGATCGGCTGCACTCTCATCCAGGTAAGTCCATCCAGGGCTACAAAGGCTCCCTTCTCAACGGTGAAGGTAAACCTGATCCCTTCCATGTGGACACAATATACTATGTGCCTAATATTGTCAATCTGAGCATGGACAGTTGATAACCAGTCAATACACAAGATGAAATCGTAAGGCCTTGAAACCACTACTAGGAGTTCCCAGCCGAATCTCTCACCTCCTAGAGTAAGTTCACACTACCAGTACTAATGCATAATCATTGAACCTGCTCCCGTAGGAGTCTCTATCTCTAAGTATTGAGCAAGCAACTCCATCATAATATTCGAGCTCTAAGCGAGGGCAGAGGAAATAAAATAATGTCTATCACATGTATCTATAAGTATTGCTGATAAGGTGGAGTAGACACATATCATAATTCTTCTCATCTGTGGAGCACCATGAACATAGGCCTCAGCTGCCTAGAACTGATCTTGCCCATGTCCTCATGCTCCCTCTTGTCGGGGAGGACCACCTACTGGTCGTGGCTGTAACTTCTGGATTCATCACCCACTACGAGCTGCACAGCCAGCTCCTCTGCCACATCTGCCTCCTCCCTGAAGACCTCCTAGGTCGAATCTTGGTCTCTACCTAGGTGGTCCTTCAACAGTTTGACGATCATCTATATGGTGGGTCGTACAGTCATGAGCCATGTGACCCTGTCCGCCACATTTGTAAGAGTTCCTGCTCCTGGCATGACTGGATCTACCTCGGGTTCCCCACACAACCAACTATGAATCATGCATTCATCCTCTTGTAGGTCTGGTCCTCTGGGGCCTCTGTGACATATGTGCTCTTCCAGCTACAGAAGACTCCTCTACGTAATGTCCAGTGGTCGGTCTGGCTGATGGTGACTGCTCAATAAGAAAACACTCCACTAAGAGGGATCGCTCTAACACCTATTCCTGGAGCGGGATGCTGAGTGAAATAATCGAAGCCCTGATCTCCCACATGAGTACTTGCTCAATGTTCCAGACCCTGAAGAATGTGTCTGGAACCATATGTGTGGAGTAGCGTGAGAGGCCAGATAACCTCACTGTGTACTAAGCCACAATCATGTTTCCCTACTACAGATATAGAATCTCTTGTATGCGAATTGTGTGGTGATTCGCTGGAACAAACTCTGCCCAAAACAGGCTCTCGATGACTGTCCATCAAAGAGCCACCTCATCATGTACCTAGAGTATCAAGCCCCACCATTTTCCTACTGCAACCTGTAGAACACTGGTGGCAAGGATCCCCATGAGATCGGCTGGTTTCCCTACCAATCGAAAGACTCTCACCACAGCCTCCAACCAATCCTAAACTCCCTGTAGGTCCGTCGCTTCCCTGAACCTGGGTGGCCTCTGGAACTAGAACATGGTAAATTCACTCTAGCGGTGTGTACCCTCTACTACATGGTCTGGTGCATCGGTGGCCCAACAGGTAATGGTACTGCAAGTGCCTCCGCTGGTGCCTTTATGGGAAGAGGGCCCTACACCAAGGCCTCATCTCTTGGTGGGCTATCAATGTGTACTAATCTCGAAACCCTAGCTAGCTGTCCCCATGGAGGAATACTGAAAATAATCAGGTGTGCCATGGTAAAACATTTATACCTGGTGATCTGATGCAAGAGATCACAAAGAAAACACTTGAAAACAGACAGGCAATTAGTTTTTTTAGTACACTGAGTCCGAAATAAGAAGTCACGGTCCTCTTTTATGGATACGTATACCATCACACCAACACTAGATCCACTAAACTAATAACCACACTCACCAAAATTAACTTTATTTCAGTTAAAAATTAATACCAGAGACTTATGTTCTACGGTAGAACTGACACCACTGATACATATTTTTCACAACCTGTCCCTTGGGGCCTGTGTCGTGACAACCCCAAGCCCGCCTTCCATAGTCCATGGGCTAGTGACAAGAACCGAATAGCACATTACATAAAATTTGGAAGGTATTCCGTTTATAACTTGTAAACACACACAACCTTACACATAAAAATATACGAAAAATAAGTAAACTGTATAAAAAAGAGTGCGCAAAGAAAGGAAAAGGGGCCAGAATAGATGCTCAAATATAAAGTATAAGAAAACAGAAAAGTACAAGAATAACTGAAAACATCTCATGTGAACACCTGCCAAGGAACATACCTGAAGGGTAGGTATAACTCAAGATCAAGTCATCTCTGCGGTACACCACGTCTATTGTACACTTCCAAGATACCTCTAGTCCTGATACCCTCATCCTCAGTCAGTGATGTCTGTTGTCTGCAACAACCACAACTGGGTGTTGGCATAGCCCGTGCTGGGTTGAGTATAACGATACTCATTAGGGACCCCAAGAAACTAAATTTCTCACAAAAACCACTAAGGATAAACCACAAAGCATGAAGTTGACTGAAAACCCTACATAAGTATATTCCCATACATAGACCAATGTTATCAAGTATACCCAGCTGAACCATGAGGTAACATGGGGTCTAACCCTAAATCCCCAAGCCCAATTATTCAACAAGTGAAAGAACACCACGAAGGTAAGTACCAGACAAGTACGCCACAAAAAAATTCCACCAAGGTATTACCATGAAAGAATGTACAACACATGTATGAACTTAGCTCACACCATGTATAAATTAAGTACATTAGTATAGATGATTGGATGTAACTACTGAATCATCTTACTTTGTTAATATGCAGAGCCACATGGGATCTCTCGGTACTGACACACACAGAATTGCTTGGTGCTAACCCAATAGGATCGCTAGGTGTTGACCCACACAGGATCGCTCGGTGGTGACACATAGAGGATCTCTAGGTGCTGACCCACAATGGATCGCTCGGTGCTAACGGACGAAGGATTTCTAGGTGATGAACAAAACAAGATCACTTGGTGCTGACCCACAAAGGATCCCTAGGTAATGACCCACATAGATTCGCTCGGTGATGACCCACAGATGATCTCTAGGTGCTGACCCGCACTGGATCACTCGGTGCTGACCCACATAGGATCACTCCTCATTCTTCACGTCACATCCTGCTATAGGGTTCATGTGCTATGCTTTCTTCTCTCTAGGAAGGTGCGCTCAACATTCCACTGGTCGATACTCTACCTGCAATGAAGTCTCAAAAAGAAGAATTTCAAAGGACCTCCATGTCATAGAGGTCTCAACACAACACCCAATGTGTCAATCAGATGCGTGGTCTGTGAGTTATTAGCCTTTTAGTCCCGAGGTCCCGGTAGCATTTGTGCTCAATACAACCCAACCTTACTTCAATATTTTCCTAATCTCAAATTGGGTATTCTCTAAGGGACCGTCTCTCTCCAAGGATTCCATCTCCACTGACGGTTCATCAAACTGATGTCTGGTGCCAAAGATATGGCCAAAAGACCATAAATGGTTCAATGTGGATCCGGGTACGGGCTAACCTAGCCTGGGCTCACTCAGTTTGGGTTGACCCGGCCTACTAGGTCCAGCCCGACCCACGCTGAGCGGCCCAGAATGATGGTCTATCCTAGCCCATGCTGGGTGGTCCGGTATGGATGGAAACCTGGTTGATGAGAGGGTCGCAAGGGCCCAGAGGCCTCAAGGGGGCCACTGGGCGGTATGGAGGGCTGCAGGCGGTGAGGCCGTGGGGCGGCACGACGAGGCTGTGGGATGGAGGGGAAAGTCTACAGGGCGGCAGGAAAAGGACACGGGGCTGTGGGGGCTGAGGACGGTGGAGGCAGAGGGGCGGCGCGATTGCGCTGTCACCTTCGCACGGCCGACATAGGTGTCGACCTCCGTTCGCTAGTTCCACTGGTTCCAAACGCTGGCACTGCTCACCATTACCATCGTGAATAATACACAAAAATAAGAATGGCGGAAGGGTCAGGCTATGATTATTTTTCCTGTACCCTCCATGATTGAGTGGTAGCAAGCCGGTCAAAAAAAATATTGAATCAAGAACGTGAAATTCAACAATTTCATACAAATCATGGATCAAATAATTTTGGTTGTTCCATGTTCTCCATGCTTTCCAAGAATGATGAATTAAATAGATAAATTGCATGAATTCAATAAAAATCACTACCTCATTCATTTGATTCATTGAAGATTGTTCGTGGGGAGGAGACAATGTCATTGGGAATAGACGGATTTCAGTGACGTCGGTGTTTCATCAATCGTCCAATCGTTGATGTTGAAGACGTTCCTCGTCAAGGAATGTCCTGAGGAAGAAGTCGAAGTCAAAGTCGTCATTCTTTGTTGGAGTTCTTCATTAGGAGCATTCTCCTAAGGCTCCTTCCTCCCAATACCACCAAATTGAAGAGGTATCCCAAATAATAGATTATGTTATCTATTATGTTTTTGGAAAATTTATAAAATTGGTTTAATTAATTAATTGAGTTAATAAATTTAATTAAATGGGGTTTCACCATTAAAGTTGGGAAGCACAAGAGGTTTCTCCACATTAACAGGGGAGTTCATGGGGGTTTAAGTCTTAGGTGGTCCCCAACACTATAACCCACATGGGAGGTTAGGTTCAGGTGGTCCCCACCACCATAACCTATGTTGAGAGGTTTAAGTTCAGGTGGTATCCAAATCTCAACATCTACATGGGAGTTCCAAAGTAAAATAAAATAAAATGATAAACAATTTTATTTTATTTTATTCTTTCACGAAAAATCCAAAAAATTAACATTCACCCTCGACCAATTTTCGTCGAAGTGAAAGTATTCATAAACAAATATCGGTGCTTTGAGTTCAACGGTGCCCTTAGATTTCAATTTCAAGCACTAGTACAAAAGTTACAAAAACCCGCTCGCACGTTTACTGAACGTACCTGCAAAAACGTTCATAAATTCATTATGGGCACACCGAGCCTTAAAATCATGCACCGTAAATTTTCACGGACTCATAAAGTTTCAATTTAATAAAAAAAATTACATTGAAATTCTATAACATTACATATGGTTATCCAAGATCCATTTCAAGTAATAGTTCTATTTTTACACTCTTCCATATAAAAAATGTTTTATAATTTTTTTAAATAAAATCTGACTTCATTTATTTCATTAGTTATAAATCACTTTTCTTCCAAAACCTGTTTTGGTAAAAAAAAATTAAATGTTCATGAAAGAGTGACTTTCAAATACAAAGGGATATTTTCCTTAATAAATTCATTACCTCTATTTTTAAAATACTTCTTTACAATATTTTAATGTTATTTTTTGAGAAAATAATTTTATAAATGGTTTATGCTTTAAAAAGTGTTTTCCAAAATGAAAATGATATTTTCATTAGGATTTTTTTATGATATTTTAATTATATATACATTAATCAATGTAAAAAAGATTATTTTCAATTATCCTTCAAAAGGGGTATTTATTATTGAAAACATTACTATTCTTCTCTAGATTGATTAACATTGTTTTGAAGAGATTTTTATGAAACCCATTTCTATTATATGTGTTAATCATATTTATAAGACATTCTTATGGAACAAGTTTTTTCAACTGGTTAATGATGATTAAATTTCATTATTATGTTACATTTTTCTTTTCCATTGGTCAATCAAATTATAATATAGATAATGAGTTTTCCTTTGAGTTTAAAATAAAATTAATGATTTTATGTCTTATGATTATGTAATAGTACGAGGAAATTTGATGGGTGCTTACATTATATACCAATTATAGGTAGTTTTTTGAAAAAACAATAACTAGTTATTCTTCATTAAAAAAAGGATGGTGGGTCCCTGATTTCCCTCCATTTCATTAGGTAGGGAATTCAACATCATAGTTATTATATTTTTAAGACTTATTGCAATAGTTAATTGAAAATGTTGTCCCATTTTATGTTTATGTTTTATGTATTATTTGTATAAGTTTATAAGGTTTGTCAAGTGTTAGATAGATATCACTTGTATCATTATTATTAATTCCAATGAATTTTTCTTTTTCTATGTCTTCAAATTTCATGATCTATGTATTTATGGGCATGATATTTTTATGATTCATTCATGAACATTCATTACATCATTATAAAATTTATTAATCTAATTCTCATTTATGAAATTCAATTGTTTGTTATTATGTTTAGAATTATTAAGAATTTTATCTCACCCTTCTTATGTTTCCTTTCCTCAGTTTTATAAAGAACAAGTTTAAAGATATTTTTCTAAAAAGGATTCCCCAATGATATTTTTAATGAATGAATGTTAAATAAAAAAATATGGAATATATAGCAAAAATTTTAATTTATTGAATTGGTAATTTTTATGTAGGATTTTTTAAAATTCTATAAAACTATAAAACTAAATGTGGAATGAGAATGTAATTGATTCATGTATTCTATATTATGTTTTATTGTTTGAATAAAAATATTTGGGATAATAATATCTACATCATATCTAAAAATGTAATGTTATGAATTTGATCACAGGAACCAGGAGTGCGTTTCCTTTTCCAATATAATAAGTTAATTTAGAAACATAAAAAATTTATTTTAATTTTAAACACAAATTGTAACATTTTTTACTTTAATTTAAATCATAAATAAATATAATTGAGATACCTTTTCCATTTAAATTTAAAAAAGTATGTTTTTAATATTTTCCAAAAATGGAATAAAACAAAATTGATTTTAAATTTGGAATCATTTGGTCTATAATATTGAATAAAGTCTATTTTATGTTAGGTTATAGAGGATAAATTATTTTTTTATAAACATGTTACTATTGTAAAAACAAAAATGGTAATGATGAGTAAGAGAATTATAAATGGATAACATATTAAAAATATGTTTTATTTTTTTAATGTGTAAATAAATGTTTAATCTTTTACTTCCTATTAATTATAAATTATTAATCCATTTTATATTAGTTTCATGTAACCTTATTGAATTTTTTTGTATTATTTAAAAAAATAATGCATCTCATATATAAAAGTGTTACTACTCTCCTCTCATTCCATCACCCAAATATTTCTTATGTTCTAATGAATATGTACACAAAACTCTCATTGACAATCATATGATACTTAATTATGTTTAGGAATTCAAAAAAGACCATCCTATAGATGTTTAACCCCATTCTCAATAAAGATAACTCAAGTATTGAGGTATAGATTTATCACTACTTATTCCTATTTTACTATTCATTATTTGAATTTCCTCTTAATAAAATTTAATTAACCATATAAAATAGATTAATTAATTATTCTCAATATCTATATATTTTTTTATAAATAAATTTCAATCATTAATTGTTTATCTATTTTTTATTTAATTAATGATTATACAACTTTTGTGTGTGTATGAACTACTACCTCAAAATAATATCATGATTAATTTTCATTAACCTCATTAAATGAATATTATTTCTTAATAATTTAGGAAATAAATATTATATTTATCAATTATTTTAGATTTTTTATGAAAAAACATATAATTTATTTCTATAGTTTTATAGGAAATAAATAATTCAACCATCTATATGTGTGGTCTACTACCTCATTGTGATGTTTGATTTATGTTTTATTTTCATCATTGAAATAAATGAAATGTCATGAGAGTGGTTTTAATTGATAAAGATGATGTTTTCAAATAATTAATATTTCACTATGAAATATAATTTATCCAATTATTTATATGATAAATAATTGAATATTATTAATTCAATCATTCAAAACATACATACTAAGGGGAAAAGTATCAATTCAAATTATTGAATATTTTCACATTGATTTAAATTTATTATAAATAATTTATGATTATAACTTATCAAACTGACAAATTTGAAATGATAATATTATCCTAAAATGATGATAATATTGAAGCAATATCACCTCATAATTTTAACAGCAAACCCCTTTCGATCTTCACATTGATGTATATGTCAAGATGCATCCTCAGGGCCCGTGTCATGACTACCCAAATCCCACCTTCCATAGGCTAGGGGCTGGCGACTAGCACCAAAGGCGTAATCCCTATACAAAGGGAAGGCATTTCCTTTTAACCTATAATACACACATATAGCCTCGACACAAGCAGCAGAGTATCAAACTGAAATTAAACACTAAGTAAAACTTTATACAAAAGTAAGTATTGAATGAAAAGAGGCTAGAAATACTAACCCAATAGTAAAGTACAACAACTGTAAAGCTAGTACAACTGCAGAATGGTAAACATAAACTACTGAGTCGTACTCTAGGAATCCCACTTGATGAGTGGGTAAAAATGGCCTCCTCAGCACCCCAGGTACGTCCGTACGCTCCGAGTACGTCTCATCATGTGGTCCACCTCCAGGTACCATCTAGCTCTACAACCCTTTGCCTCAATCGGGGTTGT
Source organism: Viscum album (assembly GCA_963277665.1). NCBI lineage: Eukaryota > Viridiplantae > Streptophyta > Magnoliopsida > Santalales > Viscaceae > Viscum > Viscum album. The sequence goes on along the minus strand of OY728123.1, from coordinate 854,653,815 downwards.
CCGTCATCTATAACCAACACAATGATGTGCAGGCATAGCCCATGCTGGGGTGAGTATAAAATTACTCATTAGGGGACCCCGAGACCCCCAAAGGTCTCCCATAATCCACAAAGGTAAACCAAAGTATAATGATACAATCATGAAGTATCATCCAACCCTAATTAGGTATATGCCCATACATATACCTAAATTACCAGCCACAACCCGATTCCAACTCTCGATCCCAATCACAACCCAGTCCACACAGGAAGTAAGACAATCACATTAATGATAATGATTGAAAGAAAAGAATCATCTCACAGTAGTATAAGTATTTTGTATAGTGATATAGATGATTAGATGTAGTCACTGATTCATCTATGCTGTCAGACACACAGAGGAAACATTACCAGCTAAGCTGTCGAACCCACACCAGATATAGGACCGGTTACTCTTCCGGACCCACACCGGATACAGGAACAGAAGTCGGAACTATCGAACCCATGGAGGACTCTGGTAAAGATGTCATTGCTTTCGAACACATGTAGGATTGTGGTTCAGAATTCATCACTGTGGAACCCATGAGGGATTCCGGAACAGATGTCATTGCTATCGAAGGATTTTGGTACAGTAGTCATCGAAGCAATCTCTAGGGTTCCCATACACAACACGCTCAATTTAGAGAGGGTATGATCCTATCGTAAAGTGAAGATACATAATTGAAGTCCTAGTTTGATGTATTTTGTAGATCCGTCTCATCAAAGGGAACCCAATGCGATAGACGGTGCGTCAATCAGACGCCTGGTCTCTGAGTTATTAGCATTTCTATTCTAGGGGACAGATGGATTTATGCTCATTACAAAACTGGAAATTTTACAATGTTGTCCAAAACACACTTTGAGTCTCGCAAAAGGATTTCCTCATTGTGACGGTCCAATTTTCGCAGATGGCTCGTCGTTCCGATGCGCGGTCTTGAAGATATTCGCAATTAAGGGAAGTCGGGCCCACCCCGTCCAGCCCAGTGGGCTGGCGGGTTGGCCCGACTCAGCTCGGTGGGTCTAACTCGACTGGGGGGTCGGCCTAGCCAGGTTGGGTGGGTCCGACCCACCTGGGGGGTTATCCCGGCCCGGTGGGGCGCGGCCCACATGCAGACCCAGTTAGCGGAGCGGGCCGGTCCGGTTCACCCGATGGTGATGAGCGGTGCTGCGTCTCCCCTGTCCGGCTGTCCATAGCAGGACAGTTATGCATTGCGTACAGGGCCTGCTATGTGGGATGCAGTTCTTTCCACTCGACGCTGCTGTTCTTCAACCGACATTTTCACCCGCCATGCTGCCCGTGGAAGCGGGCTGCGGTTCCTCTGTCGCGTTGTGCGTGCGGGCACCGCAATCGTTTAGCCTGACAGTCCATAGCTGGCCGGTTCTTCCATCCCAGTCAGCAAGAGGCTGGATGGTTCTCCTCTGGCTGAGCATCCCGTTGTTGTGGGCTGCAGTACTTCTCCACGCGGTGCCTCTGGGTGTCGCGGTCTTCCAGCCAGACGGTCGGCCTGCTGCCCGGCTCCACGAGGGCCGGCTCGGTCGGCCACGTCTGTACCTCCACCATGGCATGAAAGTGCAACAGACCCTCTACCCTACGCATGATACGATATCATGGTGCCTCCTCCACCTCTGAAGTCAAACAATAGAAGCCAGCAGAGGGACGTTGGGCCGTGTTTGTTCGGCTCGCACCCTCCACGTTATATGATAACCAAAGGCCACCATCAAACAAAGTAAACATCGAAGAAAAGAGAATATAATTTTATTCAATAAAAATTAAACAAATCCCACTACCTAGATACAAGAACATTTGTCAAAGTCATAGGAGAAGGTGTTAGGGAAGATGGACATTGTTCCTTCAATGTCGAGGGAAAGTCGTTGTCGCTGGCGGCGTCCTTTGCGGGAGATGTATTCTCCCTTGTCACAGAGGAAGAGGAAGAAAGCTGGGGACTCCTCGTAGAAATAGCCTAACTTTCTGGCCTCGAATGATGAAGTGGAGGAGATTTTCATCATTTTCTTCAAGGGAAGAAGGCTCTCCCTCTTCTCCTTATCTCTCCACATAGTTAATCCAAAATAATAGACATTTTTCTCTATTATTTTTATGGCACAACAACTCAAGAGTTGTATCCCTTTAAATGTGACAAAAATTTATATTAAATTTGGAGGGATGGATTTAAAAAGATTTTAATTAAAAATGAATTAATTCTATTCATTAATGGTGATGTGTTGGCAAGAATTAAGCCATGGAATTCTAATAGTTTAAGGGGTTTCAAGGGAGTTTAAAGGGGAGGTGAAGAGTTTGTTCTCATGTGGGCCCCACCACATAATATCATCCCATGGGATGTTATGTGGGGGTCGGCCCCACCACCAACCTCCCTTTGGATAATTTTACTACCATCCATATAAAATTATGAAACACATAATTTTATTTAAATTTTACATAGAAATCCCAATAATTAACTAACACTCCCGATAAAATGCAACTACGGTAATGGTAGTCTTAATTGAATACCAACACTGTGAGTTCATTGGTGTCCCCAGATTTCAATTCTGAGCACTATTTAAAAAGATAGAAAAAACCACATGTACGTTTACTGAATTTACCCAAACAATGCTTCAGAAATTGATTCTGGGCACACCGGGCCTCGGAATCTGGTGTTGTCAGAAATTTCGGACTCGTAAAATTCCCATGTATTGATGAATAAAATATTACACATGATTTCCAGTACTTTAAATTCTCCTCACCTCATGGATTTACATCCCCGAAAGACACAACACATACTAAGGGAACAAATGGGCATACTAGGCACACATCTTAGCCTCCCACTCCCTTGTGCTCTCCTGGAGGTTCTTGTGCTTCCAGTGAATGTGCACCAGAGGAATCGACCATCCAAATAGGACCCACCCCTGGGGATCCACAATCTCCTCTAAAACCTCCGTGAATGTCACCCTGTCATCTATGTCTATCTCCCCACGGTCGATGATGTGGTAGGTTTTTTGCACTTATCTCCTCAGCTGAGATACATGGAAGACATCGTGCACCCGGTGCAACTGAGGTGGAAGACCTAGGCGGTATTCCACCTCACCTATCCTACATAAGACCTGAAAAGGTCCGATATATCATAGAGACAACTTGTTGCCTCGGTCAAATCTCCGTATACCTTGTCGACGTGAGACACGTAGAAAGATGTGGTCGCCATCCCCAAACTCTATTGGTATCCTTCTCCTATTACCATAGGACTTCTATCTTCTCTGTACAGTCTTCATCTTCTCGTAGATGATATACACCTTCTCTTTCATAGCCTACACCATCTCTGGTACTACAGGTGTTGACTCCCCTGGGTCAGTCTAGCATAGTGGTGATCTTCATGGTCGTCCGTACAATGCCTCGTAAGGTGACATCCCAATGGTGGAGTGGTAGCTTTATTGTATGCAAACTCCACCAAGGGTAAGTGATTCTACCAGCTACGACCAAAGTCCAGGAAACAAGAACAGAGAAAGTCCTTGAGAGTTTGAATAGTCCTCTCATTCTATCCATCTGTCTAAGGATGGAAGGTGGTGCTCAAGCGAAGCTGCATCCCGAAAGCCTCCTGCAACCCATTCCGTAGTTGGGATGTGAAACAAGAATCTCGATCGAAGATGATTGTCAATCGAACACTATGATGATGTATGATATCTTGTATGTATAGGTGTCCCATGCTTTCTATAGAGTCATTTCCTCTTATAAGTAGTAAGTGGGAAGACTTAGTGAGTCGGTCGAAAATCACCCAGATAGAGTCATGTCCTCTTGATGTACATGGATGTCCTGTCACTAAATCCATGGATATATTGTCCCACTTCTACACTGGGACCTCTATGGGATGAATCAAGCCAGCTGAAACCTGGTGCTCCGCATTCACTTGTTGAAAAGTGAGGCATCCTGAGAAAAAGTCTACTACGACCTTCTTCATACCCGACCACCAGTGCAATTGTTTGTGGTCCTGATACAACTTCTCCACTCTTGGATTTACCGATATAGGGGAAGTGTGGAATTCGCTCAACACCACCTCTTGTAGTGAAACTTGTACCATTGTACATCCTCTGAAGAGGATAACATGATCCCCTCCTTCAGAAAATCCATCAGGTGGTATCCCTGAGGATATCTGAGCACATCACATCTCACAGTCAATGTCCCCACGCTGTACCCCCCTGACTCAATGAAGGAGTTGAGGAGTGACTGTGAGAGACTGCAAAAAGGCAGCTCCATCTATATCCACAAAGGATATCTGCAATGCGTACAGCTGATATGTCTCCTCTCCTATCATCTGAATGCCTGATCTCCTACCGAGATCATCTGCTACAACGTTCTCCTTCCCAAGAGTATAGAATATCTCGAAGTCATAGTCCTGGAGGAACATGATCCATCGTCGTTTTCTCAGGATCAAGTCCCTCTGTCAGAAGATGTACCTGAGACTCTGGTGGTCAGAGAAGACTGAAAAACACTCGCCCATCATATCGTGCCACTATATCTTCAAGGTGAAGACCACTACTGCTAACTCTAGGTCATGTGCTTGTGTTGTCTCAACTGCCATGAACTATACGTGATCATTGGTCGCTCCTGCATTAGGAAACACCTGAGTCCAGTCCCGGATGTGTCGCAGTAAACTATATACCCTACTCCCTCCTCTGGTAGCCTCATAATTGGAACACTGTTCATCCTCTCCCTAAGCTCCTGAAAGCAATATTTGCATCTATCTAACCACACGAAGGGTTTACCCTTCTTCATCAAAGATGAAAGTGTTTTTGGAACTATGGATAAGTCTGGTAGATTACTCTTGTAGTACCCAGCCAGTACAAGGAAACTCTGCACCTCCTTCACACTCCTGGTGGCTCCCAAGAAAGCACTTCCACAATCTTCGCTGGATCTAATGCAACTCCGGCCTCCGAGATAATGTGTCCCAGAATGTGATCCTCTCGAATCCAGAACTAGTACTTTGAGATATTACCATAAATCTGGTGCTTTCATAGTGTATCTAGTACTACCCGAAAATTGTAGGCATGCTCCTCCTTAGTAGTTGAGTAAATAAATATATCTTCGATGAAGACTATGACATAATGATCAAGGTAATGCTGTAATATCATTTTCATGAGACTCATGAACACTGTTGGTGCACTGGTTACGCCAAAGGGAATAACCATGAACTAGTTGTGTCCATACCGACACCTGAATTCCGACTTCGGAACATCCTTGCCTCGAACTCCGATCTGGTGAAAACTTAATCTAAAGTCTATCTTCGAGAACCAGCATGCTCCCTTGATCTGATCAAAGAGGTCTTCAATCCTCAGAAGTGGGTACTTGTTCATCATGGTCACTTCATTCAGGAGATGGTATTCAACACAAAGTCTCAAGCTCCCATCCTCCTTCTTGGAGAACAATATCAGAGATGCCCAGGGTGAAACACAGGGTCAGATAAATCCCTACCCCTGAATGTCCTCCAGTTGTACCCGCAGCTCACGAAGCTCAGAAGGAGCAATCCAATATGCTGGAGTTTATATCGGTGTTGTCCTAGGGTACATGTCAATGTAGATGTCTACCTCTCTGTTGGGAGGTTGACCTGGAACGTTTTTAGGAAAAACATCGACATACAGATCCACCGCAACATGAAAACTCAGACTCCGCACATCAACAGCTCTGAGGATGAGACTAGAAAACTGATGTTTGATCGGATACCCCCTCCTCTATGTAATTCCATCATATGCTGCAAAGGATCCCTTCTCACCGTTGAAGGTGAACCTAGTCCCATCTGTGTGGATACACCGCACATTGTGCCTAATATAGTCAATATGAGCATGAACTTTGGATAACCAATCCCTATCCAAGATGACATTGTAAGGCCTCGAAGCCACTATAAAAAGATCCTAGCTGATTCTATCACCTCCTAAGGTAAGCTCACAATGCCAGAACCAGAGTGTAATTGTCGATTCTACTTCCGTAGGAGTCTCTAGCAGTAAGGATAGAGCCAATGGCTCTACCGGAATCTCCGAGATCCGAATGAGGGTAGTGGCAATGAAAGAATGTATTGCACCTCTATCTATCAGTACTACAACAAGGGTGGATTAGAAATAGATAGTAACTCAAATCATCTCTAGTGCACCATGGTCGTAGGACTTGACTGCCTGGAGCTGAGCCCGCCTCTGTCCACCTTCTACCTCTGGTCAGGGTGGACCTCTTGTTGGTGGTTGTGGTGGAGCCTTGAAACGTCTTCCACCACCTGTGCTCGGCCATCTCCTCCACCACGTCTGCATTCTCCAAGAGGACGCCCACAGTCGAACCTCTTCCTCTACCTAGGAGGGACCTCTACTATCTGCTGCTCATCTGCATGTCGGGTCAGGTAGTCTCAAGCCATGTGACCCTACCCGCCGCATGCATAGTGCCTGATCCTCGTATAACTAGCTCTGTCTCATCTTCCATGCACAACCAAACCTGTATACTGGGGTCTCCCACCTGATGGACTGGTCCGCTAGGACCTCTGTGTCATCTGCCTACTACCAGCTATAGAAGAATCTACTATGTGTCGCATTGTGGTGGGTCTCTCCACTGGTGACTGCTCAGCGAGAAAACTCTCCACTAGGAGGGTTCACTCCAGCACCCCCACCTGTGTCGGAATGCTGAGAGGAATCATCGAATCCCTGATATCATGTATGAGTCCCTGCTCGAATGTGCAGGCCCTGAAGAATAGGTCTCATACCATATCTATAGAGTAGTGCGAGGGGTCAGTGAACCTCGCAGAGTAATGAATTACTGCCATGTTACCCTGCTGCATATGAAGCAACTCATGAATCCGCTCTGCACGAAGGGTGACTGGAACTAACTATGAGAAGTAGAGACTCTCGAAGTCTATCTAGAGTAATGATGCCTCATCTGCCACTTGGAGCATCAGCCTCCACCATATTCTTGCTGATTCATGCAGGAGACTTGCCAGAAAGATCACCATGTGGTCGTGTTGTGTCCCTTCCAATCTAAAAACTCTCACGACAGCCTCCATCCAACCCTCAAATACATTTGGGTCTGTCTCTCCCCAAAACATGGGCGGCCGCTGACACTAGAACTCATGAAAAGCACTCAGGCAGCGTGCACTCTCTGCTATTGGAGATGGCGGTATCAGTGGCCCTATGGGTAGTGGTACCACTGGTACCTTCGCTGTGATGGGGCCCTGCACTGAGGCCTCGTCGCTCAGTGGGCTACCATCTCGCACAAAACTCATAATTCTAACTAGATGCCTTCATTGAGCCATCCTGAAATGAAATAGGTGTGCCAAGGTTAGAACAGTATACCTGTTGAGATGATGAAAAGTAATCATGATGAAAACTTTATCAATGGAAACACACAAGCAATCTGTGTTTTCATGCACTGATTGGGAAATCAGAATTAGAGTCCTAGTGTATGGATACGTCAACCACCGCACCAACACTAGTTTCTCTAAACTGATAACCATTAACAAAACACATAACACTATTGTTGTTAAAAGAATCAGAGTCCATGTTCTGTGGTAGAACCGATTCCTCTGATACCAATTTGTCACAACCCATCCTCGGGACTCGTGCCATGACTACCCCTATCCCGCCTTCCAAAGGCCAGGGGCTGGTGACTAGTAACAAAGGCGTAATCCCAATAAAAGGTAAGCCATTTCCTTTTAACATGTAACGAACACACAGGCTAGACAAAAGCAGCAGAGTATGCAACTGAACGTAAACTATAAGTAAAACTGTATACAAAAGTAAGTTATGAAAGGAAATGGGCCGAAAATACAAGCCCAATAGTAAATTAGAACAAATGTAAAGCTAGTACAACTGAAGAATGATAAACAAAAAATACTAAGTCATCTTTCAAGAATCCCACCTGAAGGGTGGGTCAAGAGGGACACCTCTTCACCCTATGTCCAACCGTCCGCTCTGAGTACGTCTTTCCAAGATTTCCACCTCTGGGTACCATGTAGATCTATAACCCTCAGCCTTAATTAGTGTTATCCATCATCTGCAACCAAAAAAACGATGTGCGGGCACAGCCCGTGTAGGGGTGTGTATAACGTTACTCAGTAGGGGACCTTGAGACCCCCGAAAGACTCCTAGAATCCACAAAGGATAAACCATAGTAGAAAGATACAATCACGAAGTATTAACCAACCATACTTTGGTATATTCCCATACATATACCTATGTTAAAAGTCACATCCCGACTCCAACACTCGAGACCAATCACAACCCAGTACACACAGGAAGTAAAGTCAATCACATTGATGATAATTATTGAAGGACAAGACTCAACTCACACAGCTATACATCTTTTGTATAATGACAAAGATGATCAGATGTAGTCACTGATTCATCTAATCTATCGGACCCACACAGGATACATGAACAACTAAGGTGTCGGACCAACACATGATACAGGACCAGCTACTCTGTCAGACCCACACAGGATGCAGGAACAGAAGTCAGAACTATCGAACCGATGGAGGAATCCGGTACAGAAGTCATCCTTGTCGTAACCACATTGGATTCCGGTACAGAACACATTTTTGTTAAACCCACAGAGGATTCTGGTACAGAAGTCATTGTTGTCGAAGCCATGTAGGATTCGAGTATAATAGTCGTCGTAGCAAGCTCTAGGGTTCCTACACATAGCATTCTCGATTTCGGTAGGGTCATATCCTCGATTCAAGTGTTGATACATCAATGATGTACTATGTTAATGTATCCCATAGTTCTATCTTATCAAAACGAAACCCAATGCTACCGACAGTGCATCAATCAGACGACCGGTCTGTGAGTTATTATCTTTTCAGTTCCATGGGTCCAGTTAGATTTACGCTCCTTCCAAACCCGTCCATTTTCCAAAGTTGTCCAAAACTCACATAGAGTATCTGAAAAGGACTGAATCATCGTGATGGTCCTAGTGCCATAGACGACGCATTATTCTGATGTGCGGTCTTAAAGAGATTCGAAATTAAGCGAAGTCGATCCCGGCTCGTCAGGCCTAGTGGGTTGGAGGGTCGAACCCGGATGGGGGGTCGCCCCAGCCCAGTTGGGTTGGTCAGACCCGACTGGGGGTTGGCCAGGCCGGTGGGGTGCGGCCCACCTGTGACACCGGCCCGTGGAGTGGGCCGGTCCAGTTTGCCTGGCTGCGCTGGGCGGTGCCGGTTCTCCCCTGTCTGGTCTGTCATAGTCGGCCGGTTCTGCCTAGCACACGGGGCCTGTTGTGCAGGCCTCAGAACTATCCATGTGGCACCAAGCAGTGTTGTAGTTCATCAGCTAGCCGGATGGCGCTCAGCCGGTTCGCCCGCCGCGTGAGCTGTTGTTCCTCGACCGCGCGGCGCCTGTGGGCACCGTGATCCTCCAGCACGGCCGGAAATATTTGGTTGGTTCTTTCAGCTCGGTCGGCGTGAGGCCAACCAGTTATCTTCTGGATGAGTGGCCCACAGTTTTGAGCCGCAGTCTTCCATCGGGCCGGTCGGTCGGCCAGCTAGTCGTCCCGCTGCTCAACTCCGTGGTGGCCGGCTCGATCGGCCACCTATGTACCTCCACCGTGGTGTAACGGTGCCACAGAGCCGCAACCCTCCACATGACGCGACAGTGCTGTGGCACCTCTGCCTCCGATGTCAAAAAATATAAGGCAATGGAGGGTCTTCGGCCCGTGTTTGTTCGGCCCTCACCCTCCGTGTTATATGATAACAAAAGGCCACCATCGAACAAAGTAAACATCAAGGAAACGTGGATATAATTTTATTCATTTAAAATTAACCAAATCCCCTTACATAGATTTAAGAACGCTTTTTGAAATCGCGAAATACAGTGTCATGGAATATGGATGCCGTTCCGTCAATGTCGGGAGAAAGTCATTGTCGTTGGCGGCGTCCTTTGTGGGCAACGTCTTCTCCCTTGTCATAGAGGAAGATGATGAATGACGGGCATCTCATCACTTTTATGCCTCATTTTAAGAAGTGGATGAGATGTTCTTCAAGATCTTCATGGGAATAAGGATCTCCCTCTTCTCCTTAGCTCTCCACAAATTTAAGTCAAAATAATAGAGATTATTTCCTATTGTTTTTATGGAACAACAACACAGGTGTTGTCTCCCATTGAATGTGAAAACACATTAGATTAAATATGTAGGGATGGATTCAAAATGATTTGAATTAAAAATTAATTAATTCACTTCCTTAATTGTGGGGTGTTGGGAAGAATTAAAACATGGAATTCCAAGAGTTTAAGGCGGTTCAAGGGAGTTTAAAGGGGTTATAGAGTTTGAACTCATTTGGGCCCCACCACATTATAGCCTTCGATGGGAGGTTATGTGGGGGTGGGCCCCACCACCAACCTCCCTTTGGAGTGTTTAACTACCATCCAAATAAAATTATTCAACACATAATTTTATTTAAATTTTACTTAGAAAACCCAAAAATTAACTACCATTCCCGATAAAATGCAATTGTGGTAAAGGTCTTCTTAAGAGAATACTAGTGTTGTGAGTTCATCGGTGTCCTCCGATTTCAATTCCAAGCACCGGTTCAAGAGATAGAAAAACCCACACATATGTTTTCTAAACGTACCCAAAAAAAACATTGGATATTGATTCCGGGCACACCGCGCCTCAGAATTAGGTGCCATCAGAAACTGCGGACCCTTAAAGATTTCCATGTATTTAAGAAAAAAACATTCCATAGGATTTCCTGGTTTTATTGTCTATTTGGTGGTTTATGTGCTCGGGTGAGGTCTCATGGAGTTTGGAGGGGATAAGGAGTGAAAAATGGGTGACTATAGAGGGTAAATGTTTTTCTCGATTGTATCCCTAGATAGTTTCATTAGATAGTAGCACCAGATGGTATTAGACATAGTATGTATGAATCATTTGAGGTAGATCCAAATAGAATATCCTTATACTAGAAGATATTGTATGAAGGTAGCTCCAGACATTAACTCCAGATGATTGCTCTTAATGGTAAAATAATTATACTTGTTTTAGTTTGTGGATGTTTCTTATGATGATTTTTCCTAATGGTTGCTCCTATTGATTGATGTCATAGTCTGTCTATAAATATTAATGGTAGATGGTGAAGGTTTCTTTTGATGTTAGAAGACTTATACTGCTTCTATCGTTAAGTGTATTCTTTTGAATGTAATTTTTGATGGTATCTTCAGAAGGTATCATTTTATGGTATTGACTAATAGTAGCTCTTAAAGGTACCTCTTGATGGAAGCTCCTGGAAGTATATTCTGGATATAACACTTAGTAATTTAATTTTCCAGTTTTTCATGAATTTATAGTTTTTCTATTTAAATTATTATGCATTAATGTATTAATTATGGGAATTATGATTTTTTTCATAAGATGATATTTATAAACCCCATTTATTATAATTATGGAGATTTCAACACTGTCTTTCTCATTCAATTTAATGAGATCAAAAATAATGGTAAATTATAATATTATATGTGTTTTATAATGACATTAATTTTGTATTTATTGATTCAAATACAATATTTACTACATCATTTTTTCTTAACTGCATTGTCTTGAGTATGGAGGTTCCAAATCTATTCCCTTGGATTAACGGTACCTGATTTTTTTTGGTTTTACATCTCCAAATAAGTTGTTCCATCAGGTCTGTGCAACCCCCTTTTTAGTGTAGTGAATCGTTTGAAGATTTTTTCCTTCTCAAATGGAATTCTCTTTAATTATCATTCTGTGTATCATGCAGGGTGGATTTATTTTTTATTATATATACATATGTTTACATCCAAATATATAATGATAAATAATTTTTCTATATGAATTTGAAATGGTTAGGTTAATGGGATGCATGATGTTAATGTTTTTATGGTATTAATCTTGAATTTTTGAATTGTATTAGATAAATTCCAAAAACAATTATAGTAATTGTGTGCGCATACATATTCTAATTTGATGAATGTTTTGGAATTTTTTTTTTTATCACATTAAAATTTAACTGAATAATTATTATATATTGATAATTAAATATTCTCCCCAAGATTAAATGTATTTTGTGATAATTCAAAAAATATTGAATTGATCGAGATAAAGGGTTTTCATTATAAATATAATAATTCATTTCAAGGTTTAATTTTGAGTTCCTTTGAGTAAGAGGTTGTGTGGTATGTATTTTTGGGATAATTTGGTTAATGGGAATTGGTTTGGTTTTTTTGGATCAGATAGGTTGTTGTGAAATGTGGGGTGGGTTTTGATGGAATGTTATGGAGTTGTGGAAGTTTGCTGGGTCTAGGAATGTGGTTGACATGTGCCTTGTAGAGGAATATGGTGTTCTTTTGTGGGAGTTTTGTTATGATTAATGGTGTTTTGTTGTGTTGGGATTATTTTTGGGTGCTTTATTACGTTGTGTAGCCATTGTTAGTTCCTGATAATTAGTGAAATGTCAAATGACTAAATTAATGTGGAATTTCATGGGATACTATGAATAATGATCTATTTAAATTGGATTATTTTTTAATTTTGGTTTGTTTTTAATGGAGTTTTGGGCATGAATAATATGAAATTAATGTGATATTTTTCAAAAATAGTTTGGTAATGTATAATTTGCTAAATTGTTTTAATTATTATGGAATGGGAAATGTGGTAGTAGATCATGTATTGTTTGTGTGGGGTTGTGTATAATGTGTTAGAAATTGATGTTATAAATCATGTGTGATTGAGTAAGCCTTAGTTGTGACAACATAGGATTGGGGTTGTGTTCGTTGACTCTTTATATATATATATGTTCTGTATATTCTTTGTGCCTTTCTGAATGTTTGGAACACATGTTATAAATGTAATACCTACAACAGAAAAAAAATTTCCCCTTTTTTTCGACCTCCCAGTTGTGAGTATGGATTTTTAGACACATTCACTTCCTCACTACTTCTTCCATGTTATGAGAACATTCATGAGAATTGACGTCCATAATTGAAAACTACACTATCAATATGTGATGTTTTTTTATGGAACCCGTGTCTGTAGGCATTATGTTGTTTGATGTGACAAAAAATATGTCCTTATGTGAGATGTGATGACTTGATATGTGATGAGATTGATAATGATGGGGTTCATTCCATGGATGAAGTGGATAAAATGATTATTTTCTACAAGTTTGCGATACACTTTCACTTTTATTATTAAATGTGGTCAGATAGCCAATGTGTCTTTGGGTGATATGTGATGTGATGGGATGTGATCTGATATAGAAGTGGTATGAGTTCCAAGATGTGTGTGGTTTGATGTGTGAGGTTGTAAAATTAGTGGAAAGGTGGTGAGGGTAGCTTATAATTTATATTCATTATATGATGGTAATTCATGGATGATTTATTTATTTAGAGTTCCATGTTGAGGTTATGACTGGTTAGTACATATATTTATATGTTGTTTGGTTCTAATATTTTCACACATGAATATTAGTATGAATATTTCAAATGTACATAAGATAATTTTATTTCACCTAATGGGTACCCATGTATTCTCATCATATTTATATATACTACATTCATGATTAGATGATGATTACATAGATCATGATGGACATTATCATCCTGGACTTCTATGGTGTTCACATTTCACTATATTTTCATTCTATTTGTAAATTATTTTGTATATATTTATCTATATATTCACTACTTAAACATTTGTCATCTGATTGTTTCTGGGAATAATTTTATATTATATAATGGAGTTTATTATGTTTGACTACTTTTTTCTCTTGATCATTTTTTCACTTATATATGTTAATGCCTCCCATAATAAGTGATTTCATACCATCAGATCTAGTCACCACGCCAGGACCATTAGGAGGGAGGAATGAGTGGTCGTTACAAATTTATCCTCCTTAGGGATTATTTGGAAGGAGGTTTTGCTGATATAGTGGTATCTAAGATTGTAGTTGAGAGCTATGATTGAGTTTAGGTTTTTGAAATAGTGAGGATCTCTTGGGTTAGTAAGGGCGTGATGACATTTGACCTTGGTCTGTGACAATGAAATGGGACAACTAACTAGGACATATTATTTTAATTCCCATTTTGATGTTATGTTGTGACTATAAGACTACTGAATGACCATGTGAGGTCGAATCATTATATGCTAGAGACTAAAGAGAGGTACATGAATGATGGATACATGTTTTTATGATTCAAATTGGGTGGTTTTTGAGATTTAAATAAATTTTAATTAATTATATAATTCTTAATAAAATTAAAAAAAATTATTAGAATATCATTTTTTTGGTTTCAGTGATTGATTTTGATCATTATGGATGTGTGGCTCAGGATGTTGTGGTTTAATATTAAAATATAATTGATCCTCGAATAGATGATCTTGTTAAAGAGGATGATCAGTGGAAGAGGACGTTGACTGATTTTTAGTGGAAGGATTTTTAGATGTATGGGGAGGTATCTCTAAGGTATAATGCGTCATTTTTGAATTTATCTTTTACAAATATATTATAAACATCAAAGTTAATGAAATATGAACCGAAGTGTCCATATCTTCTAGATATGAGTGGTAATGACCATCATAGAGTCATCCAATATAATAAAATAATGTGTTAGGACCACTTTTTAATCCTTTCCATATTATTATAGACATTAATTACCATATTTTCCATTTTTCAGGGTCATCAATTTACTATTTTACCTACTCATTGTGGAAAAAATTTCATTGTAATTATTTATAATTATTTGTTATTCTATTTCCAAACATGGAAGACATTTTAAAAAATAAAATATCATTAATTGATAGAAATTCAGTTTATAATAATGCTACAAGGCGAGACCAAAAATGATTTTATCAAAAAAAATTATTCTAATGTGTCCATGTATTTTAATACTATGACCATGTGTCCTTATTTTTTTTAAATTAAATATAATTTTTAAAAATAAATTAGACTTATATTAATTTATATTCATAATCAAAATATTGTGTATAATTTTCAATAGATTAAAATGTTATTATTATAATAATATTGTTATTATTCACTACCCACAAAAAATAAATATTTTTGGAAAAAATTAAAAATTTAACCCACATTAAAATTGATGGTATTTTCTATAAAAAATATTCATTTCATAAAATATAATATGTAAAATTGATAGAAATTGATTATAATTCCTACATACAATATAAAAATAAGCTTTTTTCAATAATTTTTAATTTCAAAGTATAAAATGATTTTACAAACAATTATTCATTATTTATCAAAAAAAATTCTATATATTTATATTTAGCAAAAAGGATATATTTAATACAGTAGTTAATATAATTTATACCCACTAATTAAAGGGTTGTGATACAACATTCATAAATATATAATCTTGTTTTGTTGTTCATTTATGATCAATATTGTGCATTGTATATTCTATTGAACATTGTATTCTTTAAAAAGCGTACTATGTAACACTCCCCCCTTAATATATCCGGTATTCACAATTTTACATTGTTCTCAGTAGTGAAGAATTACACATTTGATTATTCCTTTATGAGAAACTCACATCATAAAATTTATGATAGAAATTATTTTTTAAAAAGGTAAAGTGAAATAGAATGTTAGTCTAGAGTTACCAATTACTATGTTCCTAAATTGGATAGTATTAGTGGGAAGTGAATATATAGTCATGGAGGAGAAAAATTAGTCCAAAGGGATAATAGATAGTGACAGAGAATGTGGTATCGAGAATTTTACGGACAATAAATCCATAAATTTTTGAAGGTTGATATCTATTAATTTATAACATTTTCATTTCAAGATCCTTTTCTGAATGTTGATGGATTCATTTACTTTTATGATATATAACATTATATAATAAACTCACTTGTTATCATTTTATTTCATACCCATAATTACATCATTTGGATGCGCTTTGATGAATTTTTATTTTACTTATTACTCAAGAAAATGAATATTAGAGAAGAAATTTTCTACATGATGAAAAAATTACCATTTAATGGATCATAAGATCCATAAAATTTTGACAAGTCATTATATTTATCTATAAATATTTAGAAAATTGGAAATGGTAATCACATGTTATTTATTATTATACAATAAACTCTACAACTACAACAAAAGCACCAATATTATCTCCTAATCCATTCAAAATTTACATATCCTTAGAAACCTTCTACAATACGTCTGACCTAATTCAAAATTTCAATATTAATAAATATGGACAATAAATTTAAAAAATAAATTTATAATTAATCCCTTGAACAATATAAAGTATATATTGATATAAAACACCAAATATTGGAATTCCCTTATCACCAATAAATATCACATTACCTGTAAATCAATTTTCTATTTCTTCTGAACCATTATATATACGATTTCAAATCCTTGAGAAAAAATATCCATGAAAAAATAATTTTATGTTTCAGGATTGGGATAACAAAAATATCAATTGTGTAACACTTCAATGTTATAACTAAAAAAAATCTAATTACATAAATAATTCAATTGTTCCACATTAATAATTTTTCTAGAATAATTCCTTTTTTTCTATGAGTTAATGTCCATGTTCCCCACAGATTAGTAATTGAAAATCATTGAAATTTGTGTTTATATTACCATTAAATCAAACATGAAAAAATCTCCCCCATACAATGACACAATCCCTATGATGTCTATTTTCACATTTCTATCATGAAGGAAATTGTGACTTCTTAACTATATAGTCTTCACAATTTGATATCTTAATAGACTCTATCCTTATTTTCATTCATGAGTTTCAATGTTTCTTAGTGTGAAACATTTTAGTCATATATTTGTATAACTGATTAAGAATAGTCACAATATCTTTTACTATGGTTATCATACCATTTGTTTTATCTAAATCACTGATTTATCCATGAAATACATTAATAACATTATTATTCTATATTTCAACCACTGAATAATTCCAAAATCATAGTATGAGAAGTAATAATTATAGTGGAAACCACATAATAATTTATAATGTGTATATGTTATTAAATCTTTTATTCAATATAATACACATTAATTGGAATCTAGGTTATTCATTATCATCATCTATAATATATTTTTTAATGGTTCATAATGGAAAATTAAATTAACCCATTAACACCCTCCAAATTACCAATATATGTGTGAAATATGTGAAAACTTCCATGAGTCATAATCATTGGTATGATGTAATTGCCCAATTACATTCAGTGTTATTACCCATAGAGGAATATATTCCAAACACCACATCAACATGAACTATCTAAATAGTGGAATATCTCTAGGAAATTCATATATTCCCTACCATAAAATTTATTTATGATTTTATACAATAGTTATACTTATCCTCAATATCATTCATAGGGTTGAGATATATAATCAATGTTTTTATATATCATATTACCAATGATACTATAAAACATTATTGGAAATCGACATTATAACCCCTTCCCTAGTATCCCTAAGCTTTTAGCCACTTAATTATAATGGAATAAGATATATTCAATATTATCCCAAAGGATTTAACTCTATAGTAGTGTTTAAATATAGTTACCTAAATGTGTCTTATATTGATTTTTAAAATATTAAAAAAATCATAGTGAAGTTTAATATTCTGCATCATTAAACTCATTTATAGATTCTATAATTATATCCATGAGAAAAAATATTAGTAGGATCAAATTATCAATAATGGTTTTTTAAGGTGGAATCTATAATTTTCAAAATTGAAAATCCCTGATTAGGAAAGATTAATAACAAAAAACACTATTCATTTAATCGATAACATGAGTTTGGAATGAATAAATTTATAATATCAATTCAATAATATACTAGATTATAATAACAATATTATTAATGATAAAAATTCATAGTATTATACATAATGATAAATGGTATAATGATATCTACCTTATCAAATACTTGTTCTGGGATAGTTTAAATGATGTGTAGGTATACACAAGAAAATCAACTAATTTTTCCAAATAATTTTTATCATGAGACTTGTGGATTCATTAAGGGGATATCTGTAACATGGAAGCAACAACCTATGCATATCAATATTATTAAATTTAAAATTCAATTCCTCAAAAAATTTTCATTATAAATAAACATCTATAATGAATATTTGTATAGATTTATCAAATTTTTCCCAGTCAATCAAAGGAATTTCATATGGAAATACCAACTGCAAAAATTGTATACATGTTAGGAAATAATTATATCCATGATTCTAGAAATATTAATAATTAATTTAAATTTAATGTATAAAAATATAAATAAATTTCTTTTTTGAACATAAATTTATCAACCACAATATTTATAAGAGAATAGAGGTGTAAATTGGTTCATTAGAAATGTTGGATTTGTAATAAAATCATGTCTTAAAAAAAGAAAATGGCATTGAAATATTAAAGTAATCCTTATATAATGAGTTTTATTTGTAAAATGATTTCAAATTTAAAAAATAAAAAAATATTAAATTTTTTATAGTGGTGAGGATTTCCATTAATGTCACATGTGCAAAAAACCATCCTGTTGAATTTTTTTAAAAGAATAAAAACAAAAAATTATTAAGAAAACAATAGATATATTCCTTTAAAACATTTAAAATTTAAATATTAGAAATAAAACAACCATAATAAATTATTTTATGATTAAAAAGGACTTTTCAATAACTATTTGGAATAAATATTGTCAAGATAGTAAATTATATTAGATTAAAAAGATAAATAAAACTGGGTTTTTCTTTAAACATTTATTTTTCTTTATTATGGTTCCAATAAGAGGAAAATATAGAATAAAATATGGAACCTAGGTAAATATCTTGAGGATATGAATTTTTTTAGAAATGGTAAGGGTTAAATAAGAATATTATTTTTATTAAAATACACAATATGATAGAAAGTAGGATTTTAAAATAAAATCATCTCCCTTTCAAAAAATTATATTCTAATTACATGAAGTAGTAAACACTAATTTAATAATAAATCATCATCAATAAATATATATATTCTTGTTTTATATAGAGTTTTTTCATTATATACACCCCATAAATTTGAATTAGCTCATATTAATAAATATGTCTCAATAATTTGTATATTGAGATGAAATACCTAACAAATATAACAAAATGAATGTGAGAGTTACTTTTTTTTATTTTGTAACTATTTTTATTCTAAATAAAATATGTGTAAATTAAAATCAATATAATCATAGCTCAATCAACATATAATCATGGTAAAAAATAGTCAATGAATAAGTAATATAACCAAATAAAAATAATTTGAGTTATGAAATCCTTACATCTGTTCTAACATGTAAAGTACATTCATTATTATTCTGAATAATACAAATATGTTAATTATTAAATTTCACAATATATATTTACATAAATATTATTCATTTAATATTTTTTATTTTTATATTATATTTTATAAATTAATTAATTAAGCTTATGTAAAATGTTTTGATGATATTCTATTCATTTGTCAAAAATGACTTCGGTGGGTTTACTATGGTAAAATATTTCATAATTACCTAATATCTAGAATAATAATCATTATATAGTTGTAATTTTTATAGGTTAATTATTATTTTAAAATAAACCATGAATTACTAAGGGGAAGAATGGTCTATATAAAATTGATAAAGAGAGTAAGTTGTATGTACGCATGACAAATTATTCCAACATTAAAAAATCAGGACTGAAATAAGGAAAATATTATATTTTCTTTATATAATTATAATTATGTAATAAATATCATATAATTTCTTTAAATAAACAAATATATACCATCCATTGGATATGGCAGGGAAAAAATAATGCCTTCTCTTTGTAGATGTGGTAGTCCACATATAAAAATAAATGATTTTATTATATTTCAATAGATGGAAAGTTATGAAATTATAAGATATTTTATTTTAGGATGAAAAATATGTTATGAATATGATATAGAAAAATTAAATCCCTCATTTTTACAATATGTGATATATGGTGATAGAAAATGGATTACATCGGTTTGTGAGGATGTATCCCTCTATACACACGAATGAAGGCTTCATTCCAATTTTTTGAAAGTGGATATGGATATCGAGTATTATAGTAACATAAAAAAATATCAGCATATTGGATAAAAATGTGATATATTTCCATTATTTTTGAATAACATTTTAATGTGGTGGATGAAGAATCTAAACAAAATGCTTGATTTAAAATGATACCTATTCTTCAGAAATCATATTTAGGTTTAGAAATAACGTCTTCCTAATATTGTTTTCTAAAAAAAATTGAATCAAGGTTGTGGTAATGAAATTAATTATGTTTTATATTCTGCTATTAGGTGATCCCAAAGGATTTTGAAATGTGAATAAAATAAGAGACATGGTTCCATTTAATAACATACAGGAGGGGAAGCATTGGAATTTCAAATAATAATGAAACAATATAACATAAATTTCATAGGATATAGCTCCAAACAAATTTAATTATAATTCAGAATGATAATTTTTATAAATACATTCATCCATTAGAATTTGGACAAGTTTATATTCTCATTACCGTAATCTCATTATTTTGTGCCCCTTTACCATTTTTGACACTTATAGTGAAAACAATGTTTTTAAAATTTAAGGTGACGATAGATCCTATAATATGAATCTTCTCCAATAAATGTTCAAACAATGTTATTATAATCCATATTCTAATAACTTTCCAAAAGCTATTATTTCTATGAATTTAAAATCATTTCATAATTTTTTATTTATTATAAAATATCATTAGTGTAATTTTTGGAATAATTAAATTAATATGTCATTGAAAACAACATGAATGAAATGTAATTTTAATATATCCAATTCTAAAAAAAACAAAAATTTTATATTTATCAAAAAAATTAATGTACCATAATAATCTAATCAATTTATATTAATTTTAATATTTTTTTGAATCATTTATTTTATATCTCTATTAATTGAACAAATAATGAGTTAGTGATGAATAAAAATATAATATAATCATTTCATTAAGAAGAAATTGAAATAAATTACTATGACAAAAAAATATTTAAAATGTATATTTATTCCCAAAAAATTGTTTTTTATCCATGCACTACAATTTTATAATTTTTTATAATAAAGATGTGTAAATTTGAGTTTAACTTTTAGTTAAATATTTTAAAATAATAAACAATTAAATATGGAACCATGTGGACATATATTTGAGACATTGATACATATACCTGAGTTACAGTCATCTAATAAACAAAAGTTTTAGGGACAATATTTTTACCATGACCTATTAATTTTAACCATTACATCCGTATTTTCCCCTTTACCATGGTGATAAAAGTTTTTTATTTTCATTATTAATTAATTTAAAAAATTATGTTTAAAATATTAGACCAAATTAATTAAAATGATTATATATATAAACATTTATCCTAACTAAATATCATAAATTTCCAAAAAATGAATTTATATTGGTCTTAAAAAACAGGAAAAAAAATTGTTTTTCAATGAAACAAATAAGTAATGCCAAAATGTATTGTTAGAAAAATATCAATTGTAATGTTAATTAAAATATAAATAATTATATTATTAATAAATAAATGTGACTCCTATTAATTTAGGATAAAATTAAAAATATAATGAGGATTCCTCATTTTAATGGAATGACCTTTTTACAAAAAAATCTATATTTTTCAGTAATCGCTGAAAATTAATATTTTCTAAAAAATCAATTAAAAATCAATGTATGATATATTTAATTTTAAAATTTCAAGAATGAATATATATTTATACAATAACTTTTCAAAATTATTTAAAATTTAATTATATTTTTTAATAAAAAATGAAAAATAAAAAAATTGTAGAAAAGTTATTATAGAACTATAAAACGATTTTACAAAAAATTGAGTGATTATTTACATAGAATTTTTTATTATATTTAAATTTATTAGGACTTATATATAATTCATAATGATGATAATTATATTTATACCCCCTAATTCAATTACTATGTCATATAATTTATATTTAAATAATAATATTGCTTACTTTGTTTAGGCTCTGTTATATGTGTTAAATATGTCGTTAAATGTAGAGTTATTTTAAAATATTAACATGTGTTAGGAGAAATTATTTACTGAACCATATTCCTGGTATCTATATAGTTTTAATATTATATGTTTTAATATTTTTATTGAATGATGTTTACAGTGAATTTTAATGAATATATTTGAATGCACTTTTATTTTCCATAGGCATATCTTGTTATATGGATTGTTTTTACAATTCATTTTGAAATGGATATGACAACTAATTTTTTTATCTAGGTTATTATTGATGTGTTGGATGATAATAATTTTCAATAAATGGGTCTGTATTGGTATAAATATTGAATTCTATTTTCAAAAAACATTTATTAATATATTTATTTCCGTTTGTATTTTATGATGTGATTTGTGATTGATTTCATGTGGCTCTCATATGTATAAATTATGACATGTTTCACTAATATGTATGGATTATATTTGTTGTGGTCCTATATCATCCAAAAAATTCAATATTAAAAATAATATATCTCACCAGATAATTGTTTGAGAGTAAATTTTAATTTCTCATATGTGTGAGCACTGGAGGTGGGAACAAGAATATAATGTTTACATGAGCAGTGTTTGTGAGGAAGTTAACAGTAATTTCCTTGTATTGTATATATTATAATGATTTTTGTAGTGTATTAGGGATCATTTTTTTAATAATGTTTTATCATTATTTTTGTATCGTGAAATATTTTATACTAAATCATATTCATGATTTATGATCTATGATTTGATATGTATGAATGTTCACAAGTATAAGTATTGTCCAAAAATTCTATTATTATTTTAATGTAAGATATTTTATAATTATTACATATTTTCTAACTTATTTTTTATATTTTTCAACCGATTACATAGGTTTTAAATTTACTAGGTTATAAAGATGAGTATAACATAGAATAATAATTAGATTGAGTCATGTGTGACTCAATTATTATGGAATGATTAGAGTTGTGGAAAAATGATTTTCTTATACAGCTAGTCTCATTGACTCTAAACCATTCAAGCAAGGGATTGTACAATTATTTTTGAGATGTAATAGTAACCATATATAATATTTTTCATGTAAACTAACTTCATGCTCAGGCCTCAATAATATTTCTATTCAATTTACACCTTTTCATTTAAAAAAGTCATCTTGTAATTTTTAATTTCATATAATCCAATTTTACATGTTTAAAATGATCATTGAAAAATTAACCCATGATAAAAAAAGAAAAAAGGGATATATCAAATATTTTATTTATTCCTTATCCCTTTACTCAGTATAATATCATATTTATTTAAGAAGGCGTGTATACCCACTAAATTTCTCAATAACATCATATTAACCAGACTCTAATAATTTTTCAATGTATGATGTTTATTTCTAAAATAAATTGTATAATTATGATAATGTATATTTTTCATTATGTTTGTATAGGCACTTCGTATCTTACTTAAATAATCTATAAATACAGTGGTAGATTTTTTATTTAAGTGGTGACCACCTAAATGTGGAATATTTATCAAACAATTAATGATTGATAAATTAAAATAGAATATATTAATTTTTTTGATAGTTATCATAAATAAATATTATATTTTATTATTAAAATGGAGACACATAACACTATGAATAATAGAATAAATCATAGAGGATATATTTTATTTAGATATCTTGAATATACAAATAAAATTGATAAATTTAAATGGGTAAAGTAAATGAGATGTTTTTTTGTTTTAATATGATGTTATACATGGTTCACAAAATGTTCGACATATATTCTCATTGATAATAACTATAGTTAATCCTCATAAGATTTTTTATTGTGGAATATACTATGAAAGTAGAATATTGAATGAATGATAAAAAGTAACTAATTATGATCTCTCACATTAGTTGATTTAGGAGACCATAAATCAAATAAATTGTATTAAATGTGATTTATATGTTGTCGCTATTCCATGATAATATTTAAATCTAGATAATTTCATAATGATATTTATGATAAATTGAAAACAATATTGTGGTCAAATATATAATGGAATATAATCACTATTATTCTATATAATTCTTGATTATTTAGAAATGAATTAATTAAATGTATGAAAATTGAAGAAATTATAATAAATATTTATTATATGATCAATCATTTAAAAAATGACCTACTAATGAATACATAGTGGGGTATTATATCCTTCATCATGGGATGACATGATGAAAAAAAATATTCTGACATGATTTTACTCATGTGGAATATATTCATTAATTTTGACCTGATGGAAATTAGTTTACTATATGAATGTTTTCTTATGTATTTATAAATCTTATGAAATATATTGATATTAAATATAAACCATCAATCATGATCTTGAAGCATGAACACTAAAACAATGCTACTTCATAATGTGGTGATACCATTGAGAGTATCTTATAAACAATATATATTAGTAAAACTATTATCATCTCACATCCATGATGATGAAGAATGAAGGTAAATCATTGGACTTCCCTCTCTATAATATATCCATTGGTTGAAACCAAATATATCAACACATGGGCTAGGTCCTTATCTCCATATCTCATAATATAATAATATATAAATGCGTGATGAGAGAAAAATTTAAAGATCATAGGGAACGAGATATTTTGACACGGTCAAAGAAATCATTCCACATCAATATCTTATTGAGATAACATGACAAGATAATCCTTTGTATGCCTACATAAATTTTCTCACATGTTTTATAATTCATGAGAAAAATATCGGTTATTAATTATTTCCTCACATGAATGCACTAAATTTCCTATTCATTTATTCATATGATATATATCAAATAATAATTTGAAATGTTGACAACATATTCAAACATTATACTGTAATGCACCATTTCAATGATAATGCAATGCATATGATATTATTATAAATTTCCAATGTAATACGAAAACAAAAATATTCAAATTATATATATATATATATTTATTTATATTTAAATTTACATGACAAAAATATAACTTAACTTTTGATATATTCCATGCTGAATCCATGGATCATTGGATTCTGGTCATATATCCTCAAATATCCAAATTTCACTAATGTCTCCTTGACATTGATCTATTCCACCTTATGTTATATTATATACAGTGTCAGAAAAAATAATATATAAATTTGGAAATATATAATTAACCTCACATTCTATCAAGTCATATGTAGTA
This sequence comes from Viscum album, assembly GCA_963277665.1. Lineage (NCBI taxonomy): Eukaryota > Viridiplantae > Streptophyta > Magnoliopsida > Santalales > Viscaceae > Viscum > Viscum album. Next base: position 854,628,506 of record OY728123.1, on the reverse strand, counting down.
CATTATGAAAACCAATCAATAATATAATTATTATAAACTCTAAAAAACACTATCTGAATATCTTTTTTGAGTAAAACGAAAACCTCATTATTTCAACAATAATATGGGTTCCCACCGCCATTTTTATTATAGAAAAAAACCAGTCATCAAAACAAAATATTTATAAAATGATAATCCTCTTGAAAATAATTAGTGATACCCATGTTGTAATGGTATCTAGAATGATATCCAGTGGGTACGTCTATCAATATATAATATTCTACTAAAAACAACTTATTAATGCATACAATCTCAATGGTTAGAATAAGAATTATCTTATAATTGAATTCAATTTATGTCAATGGATTGGAAACATAATTATTATTTTAGAATGTAATATTATATTTATTTTAAATTCAACAGTAAAAACATTTCTTATATAGAAACATTGAAAATAATTTAAATTATATGCACTCTTATAACAAAAAGTTATAGTCTTTTAAGTATTTTAATGATTCCATTTAAATTATAAAACAATGCTATTGTAATATTTGGGGATAAAATATAATTTAAATAATGTTATAATAAACTAAATTTTTAATTATGAATTATTATTAGTTATTTAGAACTAAATATATTATTTATTTATCATCATTTGATGAACTAATTAGAGCATCTCTCCTTTTAAAATTAAATACAACACTACTATAGTTCATGACCAACAAATGAATATAGTATGAAATTAAAAAAATGATTCTCAAAATTTACATTATGTTCAGCTACAACTAAAATAGTCTTATATTATTTTTCATAGATTTTCATTTTATACACCATAAATAAATAAATATAAATTAATCCCTCATTATTTGTAAGGTAATTTTCCAAATCATAAGTGATGAATAATCAATATCCTAAATTTTTAAGATCATAATATTATAGAGGATAAATAGTATTGAAAACTTTTACAAATGTTTTTTGTAATACGTTCATGGAATTATAATTTTGTTAATGAATTGGCATTACTATATTTATTAAAAAAATTAAATTAAGAGTGTGACAACAAAGTAACCTCCCCCACATTGTGAAAAGATAAAAATATTATTTACATTAAAAAATATCCCAATTGTAATGTAATATTTAATGTTTCCCAAATTCCCCCACATAGTGATTTTCTAATAGAAACAAAAATAAAAGAAAAAAATAAATCATGTTAATAAGAAAAACTTTTACATTTAAAAAACTATTCTCATTAAACATAAACTATTTTGTAGTTATGAAAATACATCATTATAAATTAATAATAATTATGTTAAATCTCCCCCATAATAATTATGTTGAGATCTAAAAAAATAATTGCTTTAGTCCCTAAAATTCAATTTAAATTATGTATGACAATCATAATTAAAATATTATTTGTAACCCAAATCATTAATTAATTAAAATCATTAAGGAATAATAAAATAAAACCTCTATATGTAATGAAAAAACAAACACTTATTGAATGAAAATTAAATAATCAATATGAAAATATTATTTTCATAAAAAATATTTCCTATGAAAAAAATAAATTATCTTTATATATTTTAAAACAATATCGATTGATGGAGGAGAAATGATTTAAAATTTGAATCATTTAATGGTATTTTTTCAGTTACATGTTTAAATTTTTTTTATAACTTTATTGTTTATTTAATGTCAATTATTGATAAATTATCTTATAATTCTCATAGAAGTTTTTATATAGATTCATAATTTTAATTCAAATTTTAATTCATTTCATAAATTGACGTGATATATTAATATTGTGATTCAATTTTTTTAAGATGTCCATTATCCATTGAGATTGATACTCACATTCTTCTATTACATTACCTATAACATCTTAAACATATGATATTAAATTAACTAAATGCTTTATGAAAATTCAAATTTGAGATTTATTGATAAAATCCTACAATATACTAACGATTTATTTTAATCATATAAAAATTTCAGAAACACTATCAAATATCATTAAAAAATTATTTTAAGAATATATATTATGATTAATTATTCTTGATATTGATATTTAAGTTGAATATATTGAGCTATAATATTTATCTTCCTGATTTTAATCATAATGTAGTAGAAGTTGATGATTTTTCATATTTTTCAGTTGAATTTAAATAATATTTATTCGATCACTGGATTTTCTCCAATAAATTCCATTATATTTATTTATATATAATGATTATTTCTTATTTCCATAAACACTACTTGATGTATTGGAAATAGGAATAAATAATTCCAACCTTTGATGAACTGAGTTCCCATGAATCTACTTTAGGTGCTAAATTATGTTATTAATATATAATATACATTAGATTCATCTAGTGGGAAATTTATTTCAAATTACATCTCAAGATCATCCTATTATACTTTTTGAATATAATTTTTAATAACATCTTTAACTGAGGTATTATTATATAGAGGAATATCTGAATGAATTTTTTCATGTAGAGTGGCATCCCCATACTTTTCTATAGCTCCACAAGCATCATATAGAGGGATGGAGAGTGTTATTTTTTTGGAGACTCTTTAGTTTCTTTATCTTTTTCCTTTTTAAGAAATAAATTTTACATTGAATAAAATTATCCATTATAAGGTTCTTTGTGATTTTCAAAAAATGTAGGATATCCTTTAAAATTAAATACTTTTATACATTTTTATAATATCCTTTCTTTCCCTTCCCAGCAAAAATTTCTAGAGAACATATTCGTTAAATTATATTGCTTCTACCTTTTCTATACCACAAAATGTATTTTAAATTTATCAATCTCCTATATTCATAATATTTTTTTGATCATTAATTTCGAACACTATGTTTTAAAATTAAATTCTAAAAAAAACATTAGATTAGTAATCATTATTTATATGTCATTTTTCTATTGATCTGCATCTCATCAATCCTTCTTATACATAAAATGTGGAGACTTTTGATTATATTTCTTTCTGGATATTTTTCTCTTATACCTTACTATCTGTATCCCCATATCATTTAATTTGTTCTTCTTATATTTCAGAACATTGGATGATATTAAAAATAACACAATGATATTTTAATTCACACAAAAACAAACTAAAACTGAATCATTATATATTTTACTATGTTTAAGTAAGAAAAATAAAAAACTTTCATTTTAACATTGCTATAAAGATGGAAATTATACATAAAAATTTATTAAAATAAAAAATAAAAAATGTATGTAAAATATATATATATCATCATGTAGTACATGTCTTTAATATGAAGCTCACTTTTCTGAGCTCAGAAAATAAGTAATATCACTAGGGTTTTAAATTGACAAATACTTGGTTGATCTCTGAAAATAATAGAATGAGGGAAATATTATTCTATATAAGTGATGTTTAATTTAATTTTTTGGAGATCTATACTCAATAAATAACAACCCAAGACTTCCATTGAAATTAATCTTATCTTTTGGTCTTACATAAATATCCTGAGGGGTTATGTTAGTCAATATTAGAAAAATATAAATATGTAATTATTGATATAATAATTTATTTATATAAAAAATCATTATAAATGTTTATTTTAGAGTTATAAATATTAAAAGAATGTTAATAATTTATATTGAGGGACCAATGAAAGTTTTCCTAAGTAATTGTACAATTAATATGAACATCTTGTGGTTAAATATATTGTTTTTCTAAAATATTTTTTTATCAGAATTTTTATTTTGTAAAACTTATGATATTATAGTTTAATAATTATAAAATATATTATTGATATTAATAATTTTTTAAAATTTATTAATTTAAAAATTCATAAGAAATAATTATAAAACATTAATTAATTGAAAGAATTAGTTTTTTTTAAGATATTTTTCATTATATGTTTCTATTTAAAAGGTAAATACCTAAATTTTTCAATGTGAATTTTACCAGATAACATAAATTTTTTTATTCATCATAACAATATTATCCTATAAATATTTTTGTATTTTTAAAAAATATTATTTTTTATCTGAATCGTGAATAATTAAAATTTCAAAAATAAATTAACATTAATCTAAATATTTAGAAATGATCATTAATAAAAAAATAGAATCAATTTTCCCTAAAAATATATTTATTATATAAGTAATATTTTACTTTTATGAATATTAACCACATTTCAAAAAAGTGTATTTTACACTAGAACATAAATAATTTTTTTTAAAAGAGTTCATAATGTGTTATAAAATTATTTGTTAAGAAAGAATTTTTATCACCAATCAAATTTTTACCTATTGAAATATGTCATATTTTTAGAAAAATGTATCTAATTATGCGATATAGACTAATTTATTTATAAACAAAAAATTAAATTTCATTTGATTATTTTTTAATAAAGAAAATATTAAGAAGGGAAAATGTTAAAAGGGGGAAAAGAGATAAAAATATATATAACATGAATCAAAATTTTTTAAGCTATTTATCAGTCAATACTCATCTCCTCTCTATTTTTTCCACTTTTGGAGCCATATACATTGAATAGTTCCAATTTTATAACAAAAATTACAGTCCTCTCACTTATAAAAAGATCCCCTCACCACTAAAATCATACTCACAATAAAACCCATTTAGTTTTTTTAAAAATACCCAAATTGTTTACAAACACTGAATATAATAATCATACATTTTTTACCTCAATAGAAAATCACAAAATGCTAAATTCAAATTAATAGGAGGTATTCTATCGAGCGTGGAACAAATTCATAATATGTTTTTAACTCACAATTCATTAAATATCTTTATTCTACCTAAAATTACCATATAACACCACAAAATAATAATATAATTCTCAATAGAATACATAATATATATATATTTATGTTGAAATTAATATATATCTTCCTACATTATCTTTCGAAAATAAAAAACTGCATCCATGGGTACATGTGGACTTCCATATATATGAAGTTACATGTTCAGGTTTACAAATCCCCTTTAAATAATATTTATAATGGGGTTAATTATCAAATTAACTTAATATTTTTTACAGTTTTTAATATTAATAAACGTTAATTTTTTTCTTTTTTCAATTTATAAAGTGAAAATGTCATTTGTTTGTATTTGTGGACTATCACTAATATGGAGCAGCGTACCCCATTTTTCATCATGATCCTACATGGAGGGTTCTAATTTATATTTGATGAATATATCAAATATTATTGATTACTATATGTAAATAATATTTTTTAAAGGGTAAAACATAAATCAACGTTCTTCATAATGTAACCTACTAACATTATAAAATTTTACGAAATAAATTCATCTTGAATTCATATTTCATAGACCATACCCATAGTTTTAACTATATGAACATGGGGATGAATAAATAATTTAAAATAAATTATTTCAAACTCTTTTATAATATATTAATAGTGAACTTGGTATTAAATAATGTGGTTTGAGGTGATTATTAAAGAACATATAAGAGAGGATCAAAATTACTAATATCAAATAATGAAAACAGTCATTAACAAGATAATGAATGTATAATGTATTATTATTGATAAATTTTATTATTGGAATGGTTTCTAACATATTTATGTTGTAGGTCACTATAAATTTTATATTAATGATACATATAGTTAATGAACATTCAGTGATGTTGAGTGTAAGGTTAAGGTGTTTTCTTGACTAAAAGTCACTTCATGATTCATAGAAATTCAAATATTACTATTATTTTACAAGATTTCATTAATATATAATTTTTTGATATTATACTTCCTTTTCTATATATTTTCTATGAAATTACATTGTCACATCCTGAAATTATTCACTGATAGATTCTGTTCTTCATAAAATTTGAAGATATTAAAAATAATTCCCATCCTGAACAAATTCATATTTTTTTCCATATACACATTATCCCTTAAACCAATTATCTCTATTGTTTTGAAATCAATATATATAATAAATTAGGATATCTTCATATTTATATCTGATAATTTTTAAATGGATAATATGAACTATTTTGTTGATTTTGGTTTTCAATAAATATATTTTTGAAATTGTGAAAGGGTTTTTTTCCATTAAAAATATAAATTTTTTCTTCAACTATATATTTCTTTTAGATATGATTTATTAATTTTTAAGGTGTCCACTATTGAAATTTATGACAACGTAATATTTTATTAAATCTTTATTTTATGTTTTCAGAAATCATTTTTTTAAATGTAAGTGATGAAATCATTTTCTTATGATGATTTTTTGAAATATTTTTACATTGAATTGTTTCATATCAATTACATTTTCATCATTATCATCTATTTTTCTATCTTATAATAAGTTATGTATTTTTAGTACTAAAGTAAATTCTATTTTGAAATAATTCTTTTGGGTGATTTTTTTTTGAATAAACTAATTTAATTCTTGGATATATTTTATATGATACCATTTAGAAATGTTACAAAACCCATTTTCATTTCATTGGTTCCTTATCATATGATAAATTATTTATTTAATATGGCACACATTTATATGGATATGGTGAGTGGGGTCTTATATATCCCTTAAAGGAATTCATTAAGGTTTTTTACCTCATGTGATAATGAAATTGAGTGGAGACGAGATTTCGATAGCTATGTTCACTAGAATGATTAAAGATATGATATTTTTAGTTTTGTTCACATGATTGAGAAATAAAAAATGTACATATATATGTTCATTGGGGCCATCCTGATAATAATGTTTCTATCTTTGATCACAATGCTATTATTTTCTGTAATTTTTATTATATTACATTTCCATGTTAATGTTACAAATCATATATCGAAATAATTTACTTAATCTTTATATATTCTATATTTATGGTAATTTCATGTTAATTTTTCTCTAATATGCCTTATTGGTAAACCATATAATTCTATAACATTTTTAATAATTTATTTATCCAATTATCATATTTTCTCACATGGTTTTTCTCAAACCCTTGATTACATATTGTTACGCTTTTCCATTGTGGATAATTTGAGTGAAACCCTTCTAATGTATACTCATTCACCAGGTTAGGATGATATGTGTAACATATGTGAAGTATAGAATGAGTCTTTTGTGATTTTATTACATATAAATGTTATAAACTATTATATTATAAGTATATTATGTGGCCTATCCTAAAAGTCATTAAGCATTTGGTTCATGGATCTATGAGATTATTTATTATATGTATTTTAATAGTCATGTCAATTATATAGATTAATGATATGTTTAGATTTATCAACTTTAGTTTTAATAAAATATGGATAGAAATGTCTTCCATTTAGAACCAAACATTGGAGTGCTTGTCTCAAGTGATTTAGTTGGTACTAGAGAACAAAATTGTTATTTTGGGGAATTTTTTAGTTATTTTTGGGGATTATGATGAGTGAATAGTAGTAAAAAACATATATAAATGTACTATTATAAGATACCATATAGAAATTTAGGTAATTTGGATATGGGGTGGTCTCACAACATTGAAATCCAGGTCTTGAATCAAAATATTTGATTATTACAGTGGAATAAATTCTCCTGATTTAATTATTATTGAATGGGTGGTTGGGCGCTAGTTCAATTCTTAATATGTGAATGAAAAATAAGCCTAATTGAGCACCGAGTGTTGTACTATTGAAGAACATGGTTTATTTATTCACACACTCAATGTGATAAATTTTTACAAATTTTAATATATTAGTGTTAGATATATTTATAACACCCCAAGGATTTGAAAAATATATAAAAATGCATCAATTTTTAAGTACATAGTTATAACTATCCTTTAAAAATAATTTTTTCAACATATATGTTTTTAATTTAAAAAAACTGTATTCTACGGTTGTGATCAGTAAGTTATTTAGAGTCTGATATAACCAACTTCAATTTTGGTGACTAGTAATATACCATTATGAACAGTAATACGAATAGTAATATGACCAAAATGAATATTATATTTTATTATTATTTAATTTTCATAAGGCTTATCGATAATGAAATATTGATTAATTTTTCAATGTGATATAAAAGCACATATTGTTTTAAAGTTATTAATATTTTAATAAACCTTGATTTTATTAAAAAATTAATTTAATAATACTTATTAAATTTATTTTCCAAAAATGGAGATCATTTTTTAATTTTACACATTGGAAAATGGTTATGTTGATTTTTTGTTATTTTTATGAAATACTATAAATTTTTAAAAATAGTGAAATACTGTAAAATACTGTATATTAAAATTATCAGTTATATACACTATTTTTGACATCATGGTTGATGTAATAACACTTGGTTCAAAATCAAATGAACTCAATTTTATTTTGGGTCACATGAATCATGACTATTAACAATCATGAGTAATAATATTAAAATGGTGATTAAAATAATGTAAAATCCCTCCACTCCCCAACTATAAATACCACCCTCATTCTCCTATTCCTCTCACACCTCCCATGTATTGAGTATTGTCAATGTTCTTCTGAATTCCCCCAAAGGAACTTCCCCACTTCCTAGAGCTTTTGGAGCACCAAAAGGCCAAAACCAAAGGTCTTAAGGAGTATCTCAGGGGGGAGAGATAAATTTGTATGAATCCACTTCCTTTTTCAAGTGTTATTTCTAATTCCTTTAATTTAGTATACTCTCTTTACCTACACTTATCCAAGAGGTATGAAATCTCCATAATCTTATATATTTTTTATTTTACAGTGTTCATGTAAAATATGCATCATCTTCCTTACTCTCCGCTCTCTCTTGTTCTAAAAATAAATGCATCATCCATGTTGTGATGGTTTACCAAAATCGTGGACGATGTGTTTTAAATATCTATTACAACCTTCAAATGTGATCATAAAACCCTTTTAATGGTTATAAAATAATTTAATATGTATTTTGAAACATATTTTATGTTCTAAAATTATATTATATTATTGACAATATATTATATAATGAAACAAGTTATGGATTATCGAGGAATAGCCAAAAATGATCTAAACAAACAACATAAATGTTTCATCAAATGATCCAACATCATATATGATAAAAAAAGAATAATGGTGTCATTATATGTTTTTGAAACATATGAATACCATTTCATTCCACTTCTATAATTTTTTTACCATACAATAATAAAATCAAATACAATCCAACCCTAAAAATCATGTAATTAATGCACCCAAAACAATGGTAAGAACAAAATACTAACCATTAAAGGGTTAAATGATGTAACGAAATGATCATATAAAGTATTATAAATATTAATATGTTTTAATAATTATTAATTAAAATCTTTTAACCATTATATAGAAGGATTAAATAATTCGATTTATTAAAAACCCAAATTAAGAGAATTCATAACCGGATTTCCATTATTTACGTTAACAATCTACATAATTATTTATATGGTATTAAAATTGTTTGTGTGAATAATTTTGTTTATATTATGTTAATTTTTTTATTTATAATGTAAATAAAGTTTCCACACACTCTATTAAGTATCATTTCAATTATATGATATTGGCAAGGGGTTTTCCTTCAAAATCCTCTTTCAAAATTCAGTTTTACAACATTTAAAAGAAATATTTTATGAAATTTTTCACATTGTATGATTACGATCTGGTTCATGGGAATTGATTATTATATATTTTGGGTCCTATATTTCACTACAATTCATTTGGTATGTGTATTTTGGATGGGGTCGTGTGGTTACTTCAAGTGTAACTGTGATGCTGACACAATTTGTAAGGTAGCCACGAGTGTTGAACATTATACGCTAACTGGGAGGGTAAAAATATTATTTAAGTTATACCATGTGATAACTTAATTGTTCTACATTGGTTCTTCATGTTATATAGAAATATTTTGGTAATATATAGTTTCACAATGTATGTGTATATGGGTGATAAGTATATTTTTTTTTGAAAATGATTTTATAATTCTATGAAGGAATTTTTTATTTTTCATATTTTTGTATCACATAATGTGTTTTTTTCTCATCCAATATATTTGGGTGGCTTTCATAGGTCATAAGGATGTGTAATAAAAATATGGATTACATTTTAATTGTTATGAATATTTTTAATAGAAATCATGTTTTATTTGAAAAGACTTATATCTAGGATGAAATGGATACTATATATGTGGTATCTTCTCTATATGAATGTGGAATGTTATTTATGTTTTGTAACCCATTTCTATAAATTCATAAACATGAAAGGATCCTAAATATTAAAGGAAATTAGTTAATGAATAAAATTAATGTTTTTGTAATATAATATAGTTGGGTTCTTATAGATGATATTGGAGGATGGTTTAGATAACATTAGGGGTAATGATTATCATAATAGATTAAAATAAGTGACTTTCACTATATGGTTAATTTAAAATGTTATATCTTTTAATAATTACCATTATATTTTCAACCAAATATGTTTGTTCAGAATGGTTTTCAACAAAAAATAGGGAAGTTGAAGAGGAGTGGGACCGAATGAATTGTAACCTTCTGAATATGCACCCTGGAATGGTAGTGTTGGAACCAAGAAATATTTAATAGAATTGGCTCGGCTAACAATGGAAATAAATGGATGTTGAATCCATACAATATAACAACTATAGGTACCATAATGGAAAACGATGATAGTGGAACATTTTATGAGACATCACCCTCCTGTATTAAGTGTATCGTCAGACATGATAACAGCTGGAGGATGGACTAAATCTCATGAAAAGATATTCGAATTTATGGGTTGTTCAGATAAATGAATGGTACATCCTTCCATTTATAGTTTTGATAGTGAAGGGGATAAGTGGTGGACAATGGTCAAAATATTAGGGATATAGATTATATTAATTCCTCTTAGTGGGATGAATTTAAATGTTGTTTCCTTATAAAATATTATCCTTAGGTGATGTGAATTAGGATGTAGAAGGAATTCATTGAATTGAAGGAATAAGAGGAAGATTTTGCAGCCATTTGTGAAGTGAACTTCAATAGGCTGGAAAGGTATGCTCCAAATCTTATTATGGATCTTGATAGATAAATCACCCATTTTTACATGGGATTAAAGACAATGTATTGAAGGACATTGACCTCCCATGAATTAAAAATTTATGAAAAAATTATTTGATGTATTGACTTGGTAGAGATAGAGTATACCGATGATCATGTGCACATTGACTACAAGGATAATAAGAGGTTTAGATGGAAACAGTGGGTGCTATAAACCAAAGAAATCTACATGAATGAAATACAATTTACTATTTTGTGAATGGTGTGGAAAAAACACCTTGTGTAATGGATTACCAAAATTGGGAAGTGTTTTTGATGTGGTAAGTTTGGTTATATGGCCCATTATTGTAATGAAAATAATTATAAGAATAATATTGAGAGGAAAACTGTTATGTGATTTAAATTTGGAGAGATGGGTCATTATGAAAATTCATTCCTAGATAGATATTTGAATGATGCAAATATGCCACACTATGAGAAAAAAGGTGTAGTGTTATCTTTTTTGACGATGTCAACAATATTCAGGAAATGATATGAATTTTTATTAGGTACCATGTATTTTTACTCAGATTTTTTCTAATGTTTTGTATGATATAAGGTCTACACATTCCATTATTTCAGAAGAATTTTCTGGTAAATTTTGATTATCACCTCAACAAATGGGTCTAGAAGTTATTTTTAAAACAAATGGTGGAAATATTATCATAAAAAGGAATTATAAGAATCATTATATAATTGTCTACAGAGTAAAATTACCTACAAACGCTTTGGTCACTTGGAAAAAAACATCATTAAAGTCGGATATTTTTTATTTTTTATGTCAGTTTTTAGCTGATGTAAATATAGAAAACGTTATAAATATTGTTTTTATGTCAGTTATTTAAAATACAACGTCAAAAACATAACATTGCAGTGGTTATCACGTCGGTTATTAAATAACAGACACGATAAACCATTTCCCAGGCTTTTTATCACGTCGATTATTTAATAACCTATGTCAAAATCCGAGGGGGTTATCACATCAGTTATCAAATAAGAGATGTGATAAACCAGTGGGGTGGGTGTTTATCATGTCAGTTATTTAATAACCGAAGTGACAAACACATTGAAAATGATTTATCACGTCAGTTATTAAATAAACGACGTTATAAACCAGCACAGGAAGTGTTTATCACATCAGTATTTATATAACCGATGTAATAAACCCCTGGGAAATGACTTATCCCATCGGTTATATAATATCCATCATGATAAACCATTTCCCATGTTTTTATCACGTAGGTTATAAAATAACCGATGTGAAAAACAATTTTTTTTTAAAAAATAGAAAGCATTCCTCTGCTCTCCCCTGTAACAACCAGAAATGAAACCAAGAATTCGTACAAGAAAAAAAGAAGTAGGCCAAAACAAGAACCAAATACAAAATAAGAATTTACATTGATAACATTTTGAACGTACCCCACTGAACCCCCCCCCCACCCCTGCACATCCCCCCATACCCCACTAGAAAGCCCACAACACACCCCTGGACAGCCCCCCTCACCCTAATGGATAGCCCCCCACCACCCCCTAGACAGCCACCCTGACCCCACCAGGCATCTCCCACCACACCCCTGGACAGCCCCCCTCACCCCACTGGACAGCTACGACGACACCCCTGGACACCCCCCCCCACCCACACCCCTGTATTGCCCCGACCCCCATGGACAGCCCCAAACACCCCTGGACATCCCCACCACCGCCAGGACAGCCCCCCACACCCCTAGACAACCCCCACCCTCATGTAGAATCCCCACCCCTGGACTGCTCTCCCAGACCCCTGGACAACCCTCCCACACCCCTGAAACATGACGAAAAAGTTACCCTAAATAGAGCACCACCCCTCACCCCACTGGACTGCCCCCACCATACCCCTGGACCCCCTCCCCCCCCCCCCCACACCCCTGGACATCACCACTACCCATGTACACCCCCACCCTTTTGTATACCCCCACCCCTTGGACAACACTCACATACCCCTGGACAGCCCTCCCACACCCCCAAAATAGAAGAAAAGGTTACCAAAAACAGACCAGAACCCCCTCACCCCAATGGACAGCCCCCACCACACCCTGCCACACCCTTGGACTGCCCCCCCCCCACACCCCTAGACATCACTATTACCCCTGGAAATCCACCCATTCCCTGGACAGCACTCCCAGACCCCTGGATATCCCTCTCAAACCCATGTATACCTCGCCACCCTCTGGACAGCCCTCCCACACCCCTGAACAACCCTCCCACACCTCTGAAATAGACCAAAAAGTTACCGTAATCAGACCAAAACCCCCTCACCCCACTGGACAGCCCCCACCACACCCCCACACCATTGGACTACACCCCCCCCCCCCACACACACACTCTTGGACATCACCACCACCCATGGACATCCCCCACCCTCCTGTTCCCCCCACCCCTTGGAAAACACTCCAACACCCCTGGAAAGCCCTCCCACACCCCTAAAATAGACCAAAAAGTTACCAAAAATAGACCATAACCCCCTCAACCCCACTGGACATCCCCCACCCCCTGGATATCCCCCAACACACCTGGAAACCCCCCCCCCCCACCACCATCTTGAACACCCGCCCACACCCCTGGACTTCCCACCACCCCTGGACACCCCTAGACTGTCCCCACCCCCAAGACAGCCCCTGGACACCTGGTGTTAGGAGAGGGGTGCCGCCATCCCTCAAGGGCATTCCACTAGAAGGTACTCATCACTCCCACATGTGAATATAGATATCTCAAAATGTTTCACATGTGGGAGTGATGAGTACCTTCGAGCGCTGTTCAACCCCCTGAGGGATGGCAGCTACTCCTCTCCCACCCCCTGGACTCCCCCCAACCCCATGGACTCCCTGGACCCCCCCCCCCCCCCCCACCTTACTGGACAACCCTCCCACACTTCTTGACACCCCTTGGACAACCCCCCACTCCCCTGGAGAGAACTACCACACTACTGGAAATGCTCCCACCCTCTTGGACTCCCCCTCCCACTATCAAGGAATCCCTGAATACCCCCACGCCACTACAAAACCCTCCAATACCCCTGGAGACCCCCACCCGATTAAACACCCCCTACACCCTTAGAACCCCTCCCCCAGACCCGAATCCATACCAGAAAAACCATTATAAGTAGATCAAAACAAGAAGTAGTGAAAAATTGAAAAATTCAATATATAACATTTAAAACATACAATGTAAACTTAAAAAAACTAAATCTAACCTAAACGACTACCAAATACACAATTACAATTATAGTATTCAAATTTACATTTTATACTACAAACAACAAAAAATAAATCAAACCTGTAAAATAATTTGACCATTTGACTTGTATGTGTTTGATGTCTTCAGCACCATAGGTTTGTGGTTCATAAAAAAGATAAAAATTAAAAGGATTGTAGTTAATGTGTATAATGAATAAATCAAATGAAATATTATTGCAAAGTTTAAAAGTAATTCTTATCAGGTCAAAGTTCACAACTATCACAGTTGTTATTATTTCATACATAAATATTAACATATAATATCTGCATTCGATGTGGCCTTGTTGTTCATGACTATTCTGTTTGAATGAATGTAAATTAAATATATTATTTTTATGTAATAAATCAAATAGTACAAATTATAAATGGATATTTACCTTTACATTTACAAATTTGATCGTCGCACTCCTTTTCGTTGTGTTTTTTCGAAAGAAGACCCATACCTTGTTAGAAAATAATGAGAATGGGATAAATTTAAAATTCATTATAATATATAAAACTACTGAGAAATTGAAACTTAATTTCCCAACATTTTCATTAAACTTTCCTGTACATCACTATGGACAGAGCATATCCAATAAAGTGTCTTCTCCCTTGGGAAAAAATCCTCCAACATCCAATGAACACTGATAAAGAAAATTAAGGTTAGTGGTTTTTTATGTTAAAAGATAATTAAATCTTTGAGTGAGAAATGTTTCAGACCTTTCGCAAAAAGGCATAATCTAACATTGTGTGACTATTTTCTATTGAAGTCATTCAGTAATATAAACCATTCTTTGTTCCTCATCCAATGTACATGCTTCAGGGAAAATCAAATGCAGGCCATGAACCCATATACATCTGTTCGATAATTCTGCTGAAAAATGTTATAATGATACCCAATACAAAACAAATATAAGTATATATTTTTAATAAATATAATGCAGGTAAAAGGTGTTAATACATTCATGGAAAAAATTTGCACCACTTTGATGACCAATTTATCTCTAGTAACAAGCTCCATGATATCATCATTCTTAATCCACACAATTATTTCATATCCAATATCATGTGATTCTATTGGGAACTCATAATTATCACCCAAAAAATTTGAATATCTTGACAATCTTTCAAAACCACATCAATCTATATCTGATGTCATGGCCATTTGTCTTTGTTGTTGTCTATATACTATTTCTTTAGCTTTGAAGTATTCCTGTAAAAATAAATAGAAAAATATATTCGTTTTCAAATGATAAAAAAACATTAATAAAAAAATTAAAATAGAAGATATAACATACATACCACTATGGTAATGAGTTGAAGAAGTCTAGATGGCCAAATTAAAAAATGTCTGATACTATGTCCTACTATCGTCACCTAATTTGTAGGTAATGGTACTCGAGCTGATGTATCTATAATATCCAATAGAATGACCCTCTGAATCTCTACGTCTAATTGTTTATGATGAACTGTATTTCCTATACAATATACCTATACATATGAAACTATATGACATTGAGGATCATCAACATACAACTCACAATAAGTATGAAGCTGCAGTAGAGGATCAAGATAAAAAATGGGGTCTGCGGGCTGAGGTGGGGGAGTGGGAGCTACTGGCCGAGGTGGATGATAAATAATGGGGTCTGCATGGGGGGTGGAGGAGTGGGAGCTATAGTCTGAAATTTTCTTTGCATCTCTATAAATATTGACTATACCTACGCTCTAATCTTTTCCCCCATTATTGCATTAATATTATGAACATCAGTCTCCAAGGATTTTATTTTTTATTAACACCCAAAACAGAAGTAGTTAAGGAATATGGAAACACTTTTCTTACCAATAGACCTATTGGATATCCTCGTACACGACTAGGATGTTCAGGTTTCCCAATTCCACAGATAATGTATCTTTCCTCCCAGCTTCTGTAAATACCCCCTGTGAGCTCTGCTCCTCAAGATAATCTTGTATTAATTAATTGAAAATTTATGTAATGATTGAAATTATATGAAGAAAATAGTTAACATAAATAAATAAAATAGATATCTTACAATACTATCAGCTACGATTCTCAAATATTCTGAAAGATATTTCCCTTTTTCCCATCCAAGATCTCTTCCATTTTTCATGTCTGGATAGACGGGATGGAGGGGCCACCTCTCCAGAGTTTGAAGACTCATCTGTTTGTTTTTGTAATTTTTCCTCCATCATTTGTTCTTCCAATAATGTATACCCTCCCCGTGATAAAATATGAGGTTATACAATTTTAGATTGGATCTCTTGATGAGATATCATTATTTTCTATAAATTATTAATAAAAAATCATTAACAAAACAGAAATAAGATCATTTATATAAGAAAGATTGTAAATGTTTAAATTTCCCTTACCAAAAATTAATCTTTTCATCTACTTACAACAAAATGTCTACATGTGTCTTCATCTATGAAAGGATATATACGACATGGATTGTCATCACTCCTATGACCAAAACTGAAATCATATGTGAGGGTTGATTTGAAATCCTTCCATCTCATGGCAGCCATTGATAAGAAATTCTTCCTGACTCCTCCAGTTTCTAGAATATAAAATTTCATCTAATAATGATGATGTTAAACATATTATATATACTAGAATTATTTAAAGAATAGGAAAAAAATAACAAAAGATCTTACCAAAATCGTCTCCCACAATTGAGATATTATCGCTTTGTCCAGACTTCTCCAGTCATCATACAAAATGCATCATTTTCTCTTACCCTGAGTGGATAAAAAAATCTTAAAATCTTTTTCACTTGGACCTCTAGGAATACCATCCTAATCAAACTCGACAAGTGTCCTCTGATCCTGTATACATACAACTGATAATTTTGGTTAATGTGTGCACCCAATATTACCAACTATTGAACTCTTTATAGTAATGGGAGCACATGAGGAAGATTAGAGAACATCAAGAGGAGAATGTGAATGTTACTCCCCAGAGGTATGACCAATATGCTCATCTCCAGAATCATGTGTTTGATCAACTGATTGATATGTCATTATCCTTCAAATCAAAAAAACAATCAATAGTTCAAAAATATACAAATTAAAATATTTTAATACTACTGTAATCAGAAAATAGAAAACTGTACTAAGTTACGTAATAGTAAACATGTTTAATTTGTTAAGCATGTTAAACAATGGAAAAGGCAGTAAATATAGTCAAGATGGTAAACATGGTAAACATGTTAAATTTGGTGAACATGGTAAACATGGTAAACCTGGTAAACATGGTAAACATGGAAAACATGGTAAACATGGTAAACTAATTTTCACTATTCAAAAAAATAGATATATAATTAATGTAATGGTAAACATGATAAAGTAAACCAAACACAATTAAAAAAAAAAACAAAAACATATTTTCTTTTAATACATGTTTTAATAAATAAAAAACATAAATTATCTACCATTTTATGAAAATAATAAATGTAAACAAGAAATAATCAAATGCTACCTATAATTTTTGGAATGTACAAAGGGATTACTTTCCAAAATTCATTCGTCCTGATCGTTCCTTTGGGAAAAAACCATGTCTTAAATATGCTCATCATTATGTTATATAAATATTTCCATGGAAGTAGTGATCTCACATAAGTCAGCATCTTCATCAGGTTCATCCTCACCAATATATTTTTTTCCCTTGTAGAAAACATCCCACTAGATATCTGATTGATCTAATATATAGAAAATTTGTTTTTCATGTGTTTCCATTATAAAAGAACCAGTTTTGTCCTCCAATATATTTAGATTAACAACAGTTATTCCAAATTCATCGTTTCTAACACTATTGTTATCAATAATCCATTTACAGTTAAAAACCAGAATTTAAATTTTAAATTAATCCACCTCCCATAAGTCTTCAATCAATCCCTAACATACACTTGATGCAAAAATTGGGTTTTTGTCCTTAGCACATGAAAAATGAATTGCTTCTAAAAACACCAATACACACCTATTCTGAACTGCACATATTTTGTAGTATGCTTTTGTATGAAATGTACAACCATTAATGTCATAAACGGACCATTTTATCACATTTAAACATGGACCACCCACTATTCATTTTAATGACTCTGATACATCATATCTACCAAGAAATGTCTTTTTAATCCATGAAAAAAAATTTATTTTGCACATTCAAAATCCACATTTCTTTCTTCTATGGATGACATTGTTTCAACTCATTAATATGCAATGTGATATATAGTTGAGCATCAGCTATGTTATTCAAAAAAATGGTCGATACTATGTCCAACTGATCCCTGATCCATCTAGACAACACCCCCACCCCCATGGACACCCCACCCCTCCTGGAAACCACCCCCACCCCTACCCCCTTGGGCACCCCGGACACCCCAAACCCTATAGACAACCCCCACCCCCTAGACAACCCCCCAAAACCTCTGGACAGGCCCCCACCCCCTTGGATAGCCCCCCCAAACCCCCCCTCCCCCATGGATAGCCCCGACCCGGTTCGACACCCCCCCTTGGACCCCCAACACACACAAACACACACCCCTGGACTGCCCCCCCCCACCTCCATGGACACCTTGGACACCCCCAACCCTCTGAATAGCCTCCCGAAGCCTCTGTACACCACCCCCACCCCTGGACACCACCACCCCCTTGGATTTCCCTCACCCCCTAGACACCACCACCACCTTGGACAGCCCCCACCCCTCTGGACAGCCCCCCACCCACCTGGATGGCCCCCACCCCTCTAGACAGCACCCCTACACTCCCTTCGACACCTCAACCCTTTTGAAAACCACCCCAACACCTATCCCCTTGGACACCCCTCGACACCCCCAACGCACTGGATATCCCCCACCCCCCGGACAGCCCCCCAAACCCTCTAGACAAGCCCCCACCCTCTTTGACATCCCCACTCCACCACCCACCCACCCCCTTGGACATCACCCCCCCCCCACACACACCTTCAACACCCCCACCCCCTTGGACCCCCCACCTCCATGGACACCCTGGATAGTCCCCAACCCTCGGAACATTCCCCAACTCCCGGGACAGCCCCCATCCCTCTATATAGCCATCCCGAACTATGGGATTTTAACCTCAAGATACTAGTTTTGGCATATCTAGGGATTTTAACCTCATGCTACTGGTTTTGGTATCATGCCATTATTCAAAATGATAACCACGAAACATATCTCTTACTAGTCTAAAATGCTCTATTTTTCAATATATCAAGTTTTAATAGCATATGAATACTTATAATAGTCCATGAGAATAAGCGACGTAAATAGTTTATGGAACAACAAAAAGTGATACCCAAAATAGAAACGACCAAGGATCTAAAACAACATTCCACCACGAAAAACCATATATACTTATAAAATAAATCACACTAGTACACGGAATGAGTGTATCACAATGTTTTAGATATAAATTTCTATAATATAGGTGAATGAGATCATTATTTTTCAATGATAAAAAAATTATAATAATTGTAGGGCATCTGCGAAACAAAAACAAAATAAATAGTAGTAGGTTAGTCTTACTTGAATATTGCGAGAAGATCTAATAGATCTGCTGATAATAAATAATATGATTACGAAAAAATGAGGTAGGAGGGTTCGAAATCGAAGAATCATGTCTAGTTTAAACAAAAAAATCACAAAATGTAAATATAGACTATTCGGGAAAAAAACAAATGAAATAAAGTCATGGGAGGATTAACTGAGTGTTGAAAGTGGAGATGAGTGATCCAATGAGAGTAAATGGGATAAAAGATGATGGAAAAATCAGTTTAACAAAACGAGATCGAAGATTCAATTCTAGGTTTTCTGTGTGAGAGAGACGAGTCGCAGGTCGGTCGATCGAAAAATCAGAAAAGACAATCCACATGGCCTGATAAATTTTTAAATGTTTTATAACATCTGTTATTTAATAATCGACATTATAAAATATTTTATTAAATTTATAACATCATTTATTATAATAACCGATGTTATCAATTTATCAGATACAACATTTTTTAAGTCGGTTATTTTATAACCGACAGAAAAAAAGTCGCGTGTTGGTTTTCTACGTCAGTTATTCTATAACCGATGTAAAAAACACATCATAAAACCCAATTTTTTACTTTGGTTATTTTATAACTGATGAAAAAACTACTGTGTGTTGGTTTTTTACACCAGTTATAAAATAACTGATGTAAAAACATCTACGGGTTGGGTTTTTACGTCGGTTATTAAATAACCAACCTTAAAAATTCCTCAGCTGCCACTTTTGTTACATCAGTTATGAAATAATCGACCTAAAAAAGTCTTTACATACCTCATTTTTTACCTCTATTATTTTATAACCGACTTAAACAATGCCGTACATTGGATTTTTAAGTCGGTTATAATGTAACCGACGTAAAAAAGTCATTAGATACCTCATTTTTAACGTCTGTTATATAATAACTGACGTACAAAAATTACTCTCATTTTTTTATATCGGTTATAAAATAACCGATGTAAAAAATAACATATCACATATTTTCATGTCGGTTATATATAACTGACCTAAAAAATGGTGACGTTAAAAACATTTTCTGCACTAGTGTGTTTTACACTTAGTAGAGATTGATGTCATTCTAAGAATAGATTAGCTTTATGTTTATTGTGATCAGATTGAATGTAGAGCTAAAGAATTTGTTTTTTAGAAAGATTTATTGTTTGCATAGAAGAATGACCCCCTAAAATTAATAACATATTATGAAGATGAAAAAAAATTAATGATGGAAATGAACGTTATCTTGGTCAATGTTTTTAAAACAAGGTAACAATTTAGATTAATGATGTTCCTATGGTAAATAAATACATTGATTTTTTTTCATAATGAGTTACCTAGTGTCATACATGATTGTGAAGTTCAAATGACACTTTTACATTGTTCAAGATTCTAAGACCACTTCAAAACCCCCATATTGAATAGCACAAATGGAACATGTTGAACTGAAAAATATGTTACAAGATTTTCCTAATAAAGTATTCATTCATCTTAAAACTTCACTCTAGGGTTCTTCTATTTTGTTCATTAAAAATAAACATGGTTCCAGTAGACTTTAATATGATTATAGAGTATGGAAAAAATATCTATTACAAAAAGTATCCTTTGACTCATATCAATGACTTGGTCGATCAACTCTGGGGAGCCGAAAACATTTACAAGATTGACTTGAGATCTGGATACCATTAACTCAAGGTGAAAAAGGATGAAATCAAAAAAAAGAATTTTGTACTAGAAATGGGAATTATGAGTCTTTTGATATGGCTTTTAGGTTAACTAATACCCTTTTAGAATTAATTAATCTTATGTGTATAATATTTCATTAGTAATTGGATATGTTTCAGGTTGTGTTTATTTTTGACATTATGGTATTTTCAAAGATTAAAAATGGGCATGAAAAACATCTAAGGGTAGTTTTGAAAATCATAAATAAAATTAAACTATATACAAAAATTCAGATATTTTTATTTTTTGTTGCAATAGGTTTCTTATCAAGGGTACATTGTAATTAAGGTTCGAATGATTGTTGATCCTGCCAAAACAAAAGAGCTTTATGAAGGTAAAATACCTACAAATGTTATAGAGATATATAGTTTTATTGGTATATCATTTTATTACTAATGGTTTAAAAAAATCACAGTTATCTAGACCGCTAACTATGATAATGTGAGAATGGGTTAAATTTATTTGGAAATAAGAAAGTTATTTACTTAAGAACTATTGAAGAGATTGGTGAATGCTCCAAATTTGGGCTTTCCTTCCCAAAATGGGGTGTTTTTAATCTATAGTGATTCTTCATTGATTGGTCTTGGTTTTGTTCTGATGTGTTATGATTATTTAATTTATTATTCTTCCATAAAATGGAATCCTTATGAGCTAAATTATCTCACACATGGTTAGGAATTGGGAGCCTATTTTTTATATTTTAAAATTTTAAGGCATTATTTATACAGAGGAAAATGTCAAATATATACTGACCATAAAAGTATGAATTATAAATTCACTCAGAACGAATTAAACATGAGGTAGATTATATGTCTTGAACTGATGATGGATTATGATTACACGATCAATCACAATCTAGGAAAAGAAAACAATGTGGCTGACAGATTGAGTCAAAAACACCGAGAATCATTAACAATGTTACATTTGGAACATGATCCCTTGATTAAAGACTTGATGAATTTTGTAATAGAATTTAGTGGTGCCTTAAATACATATATTTCATTCATGTTCCATAGCAGTCATTGTTATCTGACAGAATCAAGCAATCAAAAAACGAAGATTGTGAGATACAGAAAAATTTATAATTGGATAAAATTGTTAAATTTCTATAATTTAACCATGATAATGATTGTGTATTTTTATTTCATAAAAGGTTTTGTGTTCCATGTGATTCCCAGTTTAAGAATCATTTATTGTATGAAGCTCATAGTTATCCATTTTCAGTTCATCCTAGAAGTACTGGGATGTTTAGAGACCTTTGGGAGTATTATTGGAGGGATGGAATGAAAAGGGATATTATAGAATTTAAAATGAAATGTTTGAAATGTCATCATGTTAAAATAGAGTGGTAGTTAACTAAAGGGATGTTTAAACCATTGAATGATTCAGAGTGGAAGTGGGAGAATATATATGAGGACTCTATGGTGGGACAACCAAAGACATATCGAGGTAACGATGCTATATGGGTTATTATTGACCGACTGGCTAAAAATGAAATTTTTTTCTATATTTGAGATGCAATGTATTTGGATCATATTTATCGACGGTACATAAAAGTTATTTTCAGGTTAAATGGTGTTTATCATTAAATTATTTCTGAATTGAATCATAGGTTCACTTCGATCTTTTGGAAGATACATCAGAAGTTGTTGGGAATAAAATTAAATTTCAGTACAACTTTTCATCCTAAATAATTAGAACAGTTAGAAAAAATAATTAAAACCTTGAATGATAAGCATCGATCCTATTTAATGGACTTCCAGTGATTTTTTTGTTAATTTCCTTCATTAGTTGAGTTTTCGTATAATAAAAATTTTCATTCCAACATACAGATGGATCCTTTTGAGGCATTGAATGGGAATATGTGTTAAATTCTACCTTCTTTGGGATGATGTCAGGGAAAGGAGTTTATGGACTAGAAAAAGTAGGGGATATGGTTGAGAAAGTGACGATTATCCAACAACACTTTAGGATAACTCACAGAAGGAAGAAAATTTTTGTAGACAACTGGAGGAAATACTTTTCTTTCAAGGTTGATGATCATATTTTTCTTAGAATGTCACCACGAAAGAGTTCTATGTGTGTTGGTAAGTAAGGTATGAAAATCCAATGATTCATTGCTCCTTATGAAATCTTAATTATGGTTGGACCGGTTACGTACAAGGTATATTTTCCTCTGAGTTTTTCTCAGGTACACAATGCATTTAATGTTTCAATGTTGAGAAAGTATGATACATATTAATCTCATTTTTGAGCTGAAAATTAGTTCAGATGGAAGATAAACTTTCTTATAAAGATGAAATTGTTCATCTCTTTGATAAAAGATAACATGTTTTTCAGAATTAGGTAATCCACTAGGTAATGGAATTGTGGAGATACCACATGGTTGATGAAGTATCATGGGAGTCTGAAAATGATATGAGGGAAAGGTACCCTCACTTGTTTAATAAGTAAATAAGATAGTGAAGACACAATTTCCAAAAGGATTGGATAATGTACCCCCCTATAGTTTTAAAAATTAAATTGAAATGCATGAAACTTTATTTTATGTGTATATTTTTAACTATAATTTAAACATTAATTTTCCAGTTCTATGTTTCGAATTTTTAAAAACAGTCATTTACGGTGGTGATCAGTATATTATTTGGAGTCTGATAGAACCAACATAATTTTTGGTGAATAGTAACATACCATTAGGAATAGTAATATGTCTATAATGAATAATAAATTTTTATTTTTTAATTTTTTAAGGCTTTAAGATAATTATATCTTGATTAATTTTTCAATGTGATATAAAAGAAGTTATAGTTCTAATATTGTCAATTTTTTGGGTAAAGTATGATTTTAAATAAAAATTAAATTAATATTATTTTGAATAAAATTTTCCAAAAATGGAGTTCATTTTTTAATTCTAAAAATTGAATATTGGTTAGGGTAAATATTTGGTATTTTTCTGAATTTGATGAAATTTTGATGAATAGTGAAAATAGTAAAATAGTATATATTCAAATTATCCGTTAAATACAATATTTGTTGACATCGTGGATTTTGTAAGACCACATGGTTAGAAATAAAAGGCACTTATTACTATTTTGGTCAAATTAATGAAGTCTATTCATTGTCAGGAGAAAAAATTGAAAAATAATGATTAAAATAATTTTAATCCCTCCCCTCCTCCACTATAAATAACACCCTCATTACCCTCTTCCTATAGAACCTCTCAAGCCTTGAGAATTTACTATGTTCTACCAAATTTCCACCCCAAGGATCATACCCATGTCATATTTATTTTGGTCTCACAAAAAAGCCAATATCAAATGCCTTATGGAGGATCCCAAGGATACGATATCAATAAGTTAGAATCCTCTTCAATTTTCATGTGTTTTTCTTAAAATTCATTTCTTATCTTATTCACTATTTCCCTCCACATATCCAAGAGATATGGAATCTTGAGAATAATATATAATATGAATTTTAACATGTTCAATTAAAATATTTATCATCATCCTTCATCTTCTCTCCCTCTTGTTCAAAAAAAATCGTCCACAATCTACCAATTAAGCAAAATCGGTGATGAGGTATTTCCAAAATCAGTTACATCCTTCAATGCTGATCATATAAAAATTTTAATGGTAGAAACTGAATGTAATATTTATTTTTAACTTTTTTTTATTGTGGAATGATATTCTATTCTTGATGTTAAATTATGTAATGAAACACATTCATGATTATCGAGGAACCACCATAATTGAACTAAACAAACATCACTAATGGTTTATCAAATAATCCATCAAAATATTCGAAACCATAAATAATTATTGTATAAATATATATTATATAAACATATTAATACCATTTCATTACACTTATTTAATTTAATAGCCATAAATAATGAAAATAAAATAAAAACAGGACATGAAAATCATTTAAAGAATGCACTGAAAAAAATAGAAGGAACAAAATACTAACAATTAATGGGTAAAATGTTATAATGAAATTATCATATAAAGTATTATATATATAAATATGATTTTTTATGATATTAATAACACTATTTTAAACATTATAAAGGATGTTTAAAAAATTTATATAAGACAAACTCATTGTAAAAGAATTCTTAACCTGATTTCTATTCTTTGGGTTAACATTGAACTGTATTCTTTATGTGGTATTAAAATTGTTTTTGTGATTAATTCATTTTATATTATCTTTATTTATGTGTATCTACATTGTATATACATTTTACTTTAACTCTTTTATGTATCAATAAAATTATATGATATTTGTATGGGGATTTTGTTTTAAAATCCTTTTTTAAAATTTTGTTTTACCAAATTCAAAAGCAATGTTTTTATTAAATTTTTCATGTTGTATGATTATGTTGTAGTTCATTGGATTTTTTATGATTAAGTATGGGTCCTATATCTAAATCTAATGTGTTTTTAGTGTATGTATGAGGTTGGTTGTATGGTTACTTCTTTTGTAACTGCGATGGA
Organism: Viscum album; assembly: GCA_963277665.1. Lineage (NCBI taxonomy): Eukaryota > Viridiplantae > Streptophyta > Magnoliopsida > Santalales > Viscaceae > Viscum > Viscum album. Next base: position 854,602,422 of record OY728123.1, on the reverse strand, counting down.
TACACAAATTGTAAGGTTTCCATTAGGGTAACAAATTATAAGGTAGCCTAGAGGGTTACATGATTATGAAAGTGATTACCCAATATACATTTATGGTTTTATTTATTTTCATCATGTTTTTTTGAAACCTCTTGGGACTATATAGTTTCACAATGTATGTATATATGGTTGAAAAGAATGTATTTTTTTAAAATTATTTCTTACATTCATTGATGAATGTTTTCTTTTTCTTCTTTTTATATCCCTTACCGAGATTTTGTCCCCATCAAAAAAATTTGAATAATTTCTACAGGTTATAGTGATTTATACCAAAAATATAAAAGTTATTTAATATTTTATGTTGTTTTTTCAATGAAATCATGTTTTATTTGAACATTTTTTTATTTTAGAAGAAATGGATAATGTTTATATTTCATCATCTCTATATGATTGTTGAATGATATGTATCTATTATATCCAAATTATCTACAACTTTAATCATGATAAGATCCAACAAATGTAATTAAGTGAATTAATAAATAAATTTCAATATTATTTAATGTAATAAGTCCTTTTACTTATAATATCAATATGAAATAATAAACTAAATCCAATACTCAAATTTATTAATTTTTTAGTGATGGTAAACTTGTCATTTATGGTTTATTAATTTTTTATTAATAAATATTCATTTTTTAACATTATATTATTATTAATTCAATCATTATGTCTAAAGTGTTTAATTATTGGTGCTATCAAGTAGAAACATAATTAACATTTGTTCTCATGTATAAATAAATGATATTCCAAATGGATACCTGAATGTAATAAGAGTTGGGGTGACAAATATTGTTATAATACCTAACAAACAACCATGAATACTTACTAATACTTTGATCCTAGAAAAACTACCATATTAATACTACAATATAAGGTTGTTTTTCTATTGATTTTTTAATGTTTAAGACCATAGATTAATATTGTTTCAATTATATAAGTATCATTAATTTGGGATGAAGAACCATTGGATACATCAAGATAGTAAATGAATTTTTTTTCTCAATGGAAAACGAGTATATAATGTTACTAATTCCAATTGAATAACTATGAGTTTAGTAGATATGATAGAGGTAAATAATTTTTATTATATGGAATAATTAATACTTGAATTTAATAATTTTGTTCACCTTATGAAGTATCTAGATCAATTCTTTAATCCATGGTATAATATGTATGCTAGGAAATAGTAAAAGCTATGCCCGTGTGAAAAAAGTTAAATATATGCAATTTAAACAATAGATTTGGTTTTTGAAAATGAACTAGAGTTTTGTAATATCATTATAAATTCATGAACTATGATATTGTATTGGATTTTGGTTCTTCCACTCTTTTGTATAAACAATGATTTCTTCGAAATCAAATCCCTTCATTAATTAATAGATGTTAAACATTATTTAAAATATTCTTATTTTATAATTTATAAATCCAAATACTATAACACATACTTGATATATTTTCTGTCAATATACATCAAAAAATTTATATTCCTCATCTTTTAGTAAAATTTTATATGATATTTTTTGTGGATTAGAACATTCTACGTAGGGAAATTTATAATTTCTGAGGTAAGAATATCACATTTAAATATTATAATTCAACCCCTTGTAATATATCGATTAAAGGATAACTATAATCTCTTTATGAAAATAAATATAATTATATATTTGTAAACAACAAATCTTGATGGGTATTTAGATCAAATAGTTGGATAAAATCATAATATAAGTTGTATTCATATTATGAAAGAATATATATATTCACTAGTCATGTTTATGATAGCGAGTATAAAAACATAGTAGAAACTTTGTTTTGAGTCATGGACTCCCATACATATATTTATTATTGATTGATAATTAAAATTGAAAGGATATAATTTATTTAAGTGGGGAATGTAATACATGGAGATTTTGAATACAATATTTCCATTAAAACATATTGTGTTTGATATATTTTTATGCATGAAACTCTAAAATAAAATACATTGATAGATTTTTTTATGTTTAAATCATAAAAAATAAATATGACCATTATAAAAAAGCCATTTAGTTGGGTGTTTTAAATATCTGTTAAAATATTAAAAAACCAATAAATTGTAAGTAGAAATTTCACTAGTTTGTATGAGTCTTATTTATGAATCTCACTTGTCTGGGGATGGAATGGAGGTAGCTACACTATTTTTTTAATATAACAAGACTAAGATTCGATCTGATAATTGATTTATGATGGAAATCATATATGATATCAATTAAAGATCATGTTAATTTTAATTTTATCCATGCTATCTAAACAAACTCCCATGACTACCATGATATCATTTATTATCCTTAGGTATTATGTGGGAATCATGTAGAGTTTAGTATCTTAGTATTATGATCATATAAACATGTAATTATAAATTAAATAGGATATTTATCTTTCCAAATTTTTTTACATTTCATAATTTTACATTAAATTAAATAAATAATATTTTAATTTTGTTACATAATAAATAAATTCAATTAGTATAGATTAAAAACTAATAAAATCATAATATTCTTAAGAAGTTATTTTCTACAAAATATGAATTTTTTGTGATACAAATTTTAATTTCAGGATACTGAGAATATTATGTTTGTTTGATGATTAATGATATTATCTATATGAATTATATTTTATAGATAATTTAATTATAAATTGTAAGGATATTTGAATATGAACATTTAATATTTGAAAATGTCAATTCAATGAAATATAGTTTTCATTAAATGATATTATTTTAAATTTAAAAAAAGATAAATATGATTTTTTGAAAATAAACATCATTTTTATATTCTACATAATAATATTATCATTGTATGATTTTATTATTTTTCTTAAAAGACTTACGTTTTTGGGAAATAGTAAAAAATTCAATTTTGAAAAATACTAGTAGTTTTATAGCATCATTGAGATATATAAATGACATTTAAATTTTGTAAATCATATATAATTGTCTTTTATAATAATGATTACATATTTTTAAATATTATGTTAAATCCAAAAACTTATATTTAAATTTTTATAAAATAAGGAATATTTTTCCCTAAAAGTATTTCAAATGCATTATACAATTATTATTTTATAATTAATTCTTAAAAATTTAAAAAAAATTATATAATAAAATATATTTCATAAGTTGAATTATAATTTTGAAAATATATAATAATTTATATTCTATTTTTAAATAGAAAAATAAATTACCTAGGGAAAAAGTACTTCCATAGTAAATGTAAAAACGATAAAAGTGTAAAAAGGGAAAAAAGGTAAATAATATATTGAAATTATGTACTTATATTATAAGATAATTTATTTATTGAGAGAAAAGTATCTATTATCTTGTATTATACTAATCAAAAATCACTTTCTTTCAATATTTCACCTTTTGTTACAAAATTATGACTTCTCCCACTTATAAAATAATCCATTCAACATGCCACATATACATAGATCAAAAGAAAGTTATTTTATCCAAAAATTGTCTACAGAAATCTAAAACACTCTTATATATATCTTAGAGGTTTTCCCCCTCAAAGGAAATTCACTAATTGGATAAGTCTAATTTTAACATGACTAATTCCAAGGAGTTAGTTGAAAATTCCTAATCACTAATTTTCATTCCAATTTCAATAAGGATTAACATTCTACCATATGTTTGATAATACCACCGTTTAATAACAACATCATAATCATTAGTTTACATTAATCTTATTATGTTTATGCAACAATCATTACATACCTTCCTCCTTTATCCATAAAAAACATTATTACATCATTCATGTTTCGACATGATTGAGTTTATAATAAATACATTATAGATATGAATAAAATTATTGTTTTTAATAAATAATTATTATATTTATAAAAATATTAAAATTATAATCTTATATATCAATTTATACCTTGTTTTTATAATATAAAAATTATAAAATTGTTTGTGTGTAGGTGAAGAATATCACCTCAAACGAGAAATATGATCTTTTTTTCATTACCAACAAATATGGATGGTTAATATTTATATTTCATGATTATATAATATATTAATGATTAATATATTTCATTAATATATTTTAATTTGATAAAAAATAATTAATTATCATTATAAATTAATATGTTGATATAGAAAAATTTCATGAAAGAAAATCACTGAGGACTTCTTCTAACAAGCCATACACGTAGTTACCATAAAATGAGCATGGTGATGCGTAATATAGTAAAAACAAAAAAAATAAACATACTTTATCATATATGAATGATGAAAATGGTTTTAATAAAAGTGTTTTTACATTTCCATTATAAGATATTTGTGAAACCGTCAAAATTACTAAGATATGAAAATGATTATAACTATTGACTAGATAATGAACGTATAATGACTGATTATTAATAAATAGTAGAAATGTTAATATATTTGAATATGAATTTATAATATGTGAATAATATTGTGATTTTAATTATATTGGAGGTTTATTTACTTTTATATAGGTCAAGTGTAACATTAATGGGTTTTCATCACTCAACCTCTTTTCTATGGTTGTTATTACTACTTATTAACTATATTTAACATGATATTTTTATTCTACCGTAATATGATACTATATTTCCATTAATCCATATTTTATATACCATTTCCTAATTAAATAATATAAAACTAATTCTATGGATTGTATTATTCATAAATATAATTATGTTAAGAATAAATGGAATCTCATCCCAATAAGATCATTATATTATCTCTTCCCAAAAATGTAATATATTTTTTTATTTTGAAGTACAAAAATATTTTATTTATAGTGATATTAAAATTTCATTTTTCTTATTTTCAAATAAATATCTTATCACCATTTTTATTATGTCTACCGAAAAATTTTAATTTTTAATTTTCTTAAATATTTTTTTCAATTACTAATAGTACATGTTTTATTTCACTAAATATTTTATTTCTATAAAATTTTTGAATTTATCCAAGGGTCCATTATTTTTATTTATTTCAAAGTAATGTTTGAAAATTTATTTATTTTATATTCATAACAATTATATTTTCAAAAGATACTCATAATATATTCTATTTTTTATGATTGTTTCAACCTGAGGTGCATAATTGGTCTATATGAAGAAAATGGTTCATTTGGGATGAGGTTCTGTATCCTTTTTATATCTTTAATGATGTTTTGATGTTTATTTGTCATGAAAATTTATTTTAGGGGGCGTTATGTCTCTAGGAAATCACTTTGAGACAGGTATGATGTCCTCAGATGGTCTCCAATAAGTTTATTTGTGGAGCTAGAAACACCCAATGGCCCAATTATCCATGATTCAGGGACTTACATTCCAAAGGAAGGGATTCATTTGATGATTATTTTAAACAAGATGTTTAAGGACTCACATTGGTCAAGTGGATGGGAACAAAGGATCATTAAAAACTTTTGGGGGGATTGTTGCCTTTCTGAGAACTCTCTTATATATTTAAGTTATGTTCATATATTCGAGAATCCTTTATTATTTCCCCATCAGGTTTCTATGGATTATCCTCATTCTATAAGATAAATAATAGATACATGTGGGTCTGCAATTGTCTGAATGTATGAAGGGGTTACATTAAAAAAACTATATGTATGTATCTGAGGTTCTCCATCAATTTTACCATTTTATGGACCCATCATGGATTATTTTATCATATTCAGTGTCAGAACTAGTTTTCACCATGTGATGAGGCCCTATGAAGCATACTATCATCCTGGGTAACATGATATTATTCCATCTCATTCTCAAAAACCTGAAATGGGGTTCCTACATATCCTCACGAGAGGAATGGGAACCCATATAGTTAAGTTCCATTTAATTGGACACATCATGTATTAATGTAATGAGACGAGGAACCATCCATGCAGTTTAATTTCATGCATAAATGAATTCCATACAGTTGATGCATGTCATGATTTTATGTGGGAAATACACTATGGTTGCCTAGGGTACCCAGAAGCGATGTACTCTTCTGCGTGAAGGCCACCCAATTGAGGATGCATGGAAAAAAATTAGGTTCTGTTTGGATGATGGTTCTAGAACATAGGGAGGTTTCTTATGTATTCCAGTTAGTTAAGAATCAAATGATGCATAGTTTGGTAAGAAGGTGCCAATGCATGGGAAATTCCCAAAAAAAGAGGCATGATTTGGGGCTTACATTAGTGGTGGAAGCCCTTTTTATAACAGAGATGATACTTATACCACACATGAGGCCTTGATGAATTGGGGGTCATTATCAAGGATATCCTTCGACAAAGATACCCATTGAACATATAACATATCCATGCAATGAATATATCCAAATTTTATTTGGAGTTATTGTTCATGTAGTCCATTATGACATGGGATTAAACCTGGGAGGAGACCCATTTGTGTGGGGAAACAATATTACACATTTCATGCATATAATGAGAATCACATTTCTCTTAGTTCAATTTATTTGGGTATTACACCTATGAGTTGATCCATTTGTGGGGGGGAACATGTTTTCCAAATCCATATTTGAGATGATATGGAACTTAGGCTGTAGAAAGGATTATTTTATTTCCTGATTATGATCGTAATCAGGGTTCTAATAGTTCCCTTAATTTAGTGGATTTTTTGAATGTTTTGTTTGTCACTAACCTCTAAGACCACACAAGTCATGCTCGATGTTTGGAACAATTTGATGTGAATTATTGAACAAAAAATCATGTTCTCCCATGGAAAATGGTAAATAAGGAGGATTATGGAGGAAATGTCCATGTTCAGAGCACAACCTCCTATTATCAAAGGGTTGTTCTCCAAGAAGTACACCCTTTTAATCATTATATGGGGTATAAAATCGTTTAATGTCTTATTTCAGGGTTTATGGGATCATTTTTAATGTCGTGTCATGGGAATAACACCATTGAGTTTAACATCATGTGTTTAGGATGAGTTGGGGTCTTCCAGTTTATGGTCTTATATTGAGGAACACCTATTATTGAATCCATGGTAAACAAGGGGATAACTGCCTAGGGATGTTCTGACGTGCCTCGAACATTAGATTAAAGGAATTTGTAATAAATGATTTAGGATATTCTTAGATGATGAGAAATGATAAATCCCATGGAATCCCATTTGGCCTAAATAGGTAGGAAAAGACTCTCCTGAGGAAGAATTTGTCTCTGGTTGATTACACTTTTCGTGGGAGACTTGTATAGATCCATCGGGGAATTGGGCACATAGTCAAGAAGGGGTGTTATCTAGACACCAACCTTCTATTTCTAATAGGTGGGGATTTTAATATAGAGCTAAATTTCCTTGTATACAATAGTTTAATGTAATATAGGTTGGAAAATGGTATCAAAATTTAATGTAATGTTACCTGGAGGAAAAGCATAATGATTAAAGTCATTTGGTCATGAATAATTGGGTTCTTGAAATTTATGGTAATATTATGAGGATCATTTTTTATTGAACCCCAGTTTAATTAGAGATCAATCCGGATAGGATGCTTTTACATACTTCGAATATGATTGGGAAGGAATGTGTAAACCATGATTATTAGGGTTCTTATGTCCGTGGAAACGATACATGGCATGAGATCTATTTGGGCATATGGAGGTCAGAATGGAAACTCGAGAGAATGAACTAGACTTTTGTGGAAAATCCATTTTGTGGGAAATGTATACAGATCCACCGGGGAATTCTTTACATAGTCAAGAAGAGGTTCCCACAGGAAACTGATTCACTGTTTCTTATAGATGAAGATGTTTATGTGGTCTGAAATCTCCTTGTTCACAGATTTTTATAGATGGGGAAGTGTGTCTCCAAGAATTTAAGAATAATGAACACCATTATTTTATTAAGAGTTCTTGATCATCCTATAATAATAGGACGGTTATGGGTTTTTGGAGTTTCATAAGGTGTAGCTCGACACATGGTATTTAAGGGATGAATGTTGGGGAGGCATAATGGAACAACATAAAATGTGATCGACCTAGCCCAAAAATTTCATGGTGAGAACATCCATTTATATTTTTGTTCATTGATTGTTTTAATGGGAAAACCCTAGAGGGTTGGGATCATAGATTGGCATCGATCCCAAGTAGGGGTGCGGGGGCATATCCCCAATGGGTTGGACAGATGGGCATGAACAATTTTTCTATATAAGAGGTGTCTATGTTTGAGTTGGTCATATTGGATTTTCTAAGGATTGTACTCATTGGATATGTCCATTAAGTATTGTCCATGAAGGATAGGGCCGCATCGAAACATCATTACGAGAGATGACCATGTATGATCATTCACATACCATTTCTCAAACACAGGATTCCACATAATGTTTCATGATTAGGAACATTAACAAACTATTTTTCAAATAGGTCCATTCAAATACTATTTTATACATAAGGGTTTTCTGTGAACCATGTTCCTCATGGGTTCATCCATGAAATATTTTGTTTATTTATTTTTAGGGTCATTAAATGTTACCTCCACTCCCTGAAAAGCACCATATCTCCATATTATCCTTTTCACAGTGTATTAATCATGGACACATTGTGGGTATTTATGTTCAAATTATTATGTGTGGACATGATGTGGCTAGTTTTTTTTCAAAAGACTAAGTATAATCATGATGATTCTAGAAACCTTCTCAATATTTTTATTTCCTATACTTATTCCTAATCTTTATTTGAATTCCTTTGAAGTGATCTGGGCATTATGATTAATGTATCAAAATTTCACACTCTAATTCCTTGGTATATCTCTGGTCATTTGAGAGTACATGTTCTTCAATTATTCATTTTGGATAACTATTATTAATATAAGAATTTTTTATTATGATATTTCCCCAAATCATATATCATCTAAAATGACCATGATTTGACCCTTTATAAAATATTTATCATTTTTTCACATAAATAGAATTTGATCACACCTATTGTTATGTTTTCCAATTACCTGTGTTATGATGATGATTATAAATTATAACAATTCTCAATGGGAGTTTATTGGGATTGTTTATGGAAAAATATTGAAATGTACTTTAGAATTAGTTTTATATCTACCTAATACATAAATACATTAAGACATCATTTCATTTTATTGGGAGATTTTTTTAGGAGGTGTAATATAAAAATTATGGAAATAATATAAAATAATTATTTGTATAGTTTGAGTCACCTCAGTTGGTATCTATGATGATATGTAAACTAGGGGTTTTAGCATCATGATTGGAGCACTAAATTGGGGATGCTAATTAAATTTAAGATAATTTCATGAAAAAATAATTTTGAATCATACAATTATTTTATTAAAGATACATTTTCTACATCTGTCAAATTTTTATTCATTATTTTTTAATAAATATAATTATTAAATTATTTAACATCTAACAGTTTCATTAGTTCATTGGTAAACATCTGGGAGTATAGTAGATTATTTTTATTTAACAAATCGATATCAGTTGTCTTTATGTAAGTTGATATTTATATCAAAAAAATTATATTCTTTAAAGTCATAATAATTTCCACTAGGTAAACACCATGAACGATTATAGTACCATTTTTATCCATCCATGATACCGAAAAATAATGCACCCATTGAAACACTATCCTTATACCCATTTCTTTGTGATTCATCTTGTGAACATCTTCTTTATCATGAAATAGTAATTCTTCTAAATTATCCGAGGAATATGATATTTTATATCATAGTTTTTTTGAGTTGTAAATTGGGTTTTCCAATCTATATTATTTTATGATAATTTTGTAAATATATCAAGTGATACTCATACCAGATTCTCAAAAATATATATTGAAACAAATTTTTATAACTATTTTTTGAAAAATATATATTTTTTTATAACTATAATATCATATAATGCTATTATAACTCTAAATATCCATTATTCAAAGAAAACAATTTCCATTGTTGAATCTTAATTACCTCATTTAGCAAATAATGTTACAATGAGTATAAATCTCGATCGAAAAACCTCTCATCAATTATTTTTCTGGACAAAATATATCTATAGCATTCTATCTCACTATCAGGAATTGAATTTTAATACAAAAATTCACAAAAACGTGGATGTAGCATAACACTGATTACATTCGACTACCACTTGGTCTACAACATTATATGGCCTCAAAATTGGATTGGGTGATTGTAAATCATCTTCGTTTTCATGGATTATATATTTCCTAGAAAAAAAATGTTCATTATATATTTTTTAAAAGAATAAAAATTTAAATTTATCAAATTATATATTTAATAATTTAAATTTATTAAACATTTTCCAACACCAATACATTATATTAAAAATTTATAAAATAAAATATTTTAAAATTCCTTTCATAGTTAAAATTATCTTTTATTAAATAATTATATTTTATAAAAATATTTTAATATTATCTAGAAATTATCATTTAATAAATTAGAAAAATATTTTTCCATGTAATATTGTTCTAGAAAATTATTTCCAATTAATAAAATATTTATAATGAAAAATATATTTTCCTTAAATATAGAGTAAAATGAAAATAGAAAATCCCATGAATTTAAATGAAATAATATTATGTATTATAAAAATAATTAAAAACTAAAAATATATCCTATTTATAAAATATACATGTTCTATGAATCATTGTCAAATAATACATGGTATTATATATAGATATTTAATTGTTAGTATTTCATGAAATCCAATATTTATAATTCACTAAATTAGAATTTATATTTTGTTCAATCTAGATGTTAATGTAAAAAATAATTTTGAAAATTAGATAATTGTTGTCTTTTGGATGATATAGGAATTGAGATCCATTGAAATTAAATGAGTTATACTTATGAATGATTAAACATTATTTATTGAATAGTCATTTCAGTAATTTCCTTATGTATGAACCATTAGGTTGAATGGTTATTAGATATGAAGGAAATAATTTTTATGATTTATTGATTTTTTAATGGATTTAATTCCATGTATGGTGGTGGATATTTTTAGTCTTAACTGATCATACATTTTATCAAAATCATTACATCATTCTGTGAATTTCATAACCAATTTCATCAAACTCTTAGGTTTAGAATTTATATCTCTAAACATACTTATTTTTAGATGATTTGGCATCCTCATTCGTTATATTTAACAGAGAAGTATAATATAGATTTTCTATCATAGATTCATTTATTTTATTCATGAGACTTCCTTTCAATTACATCATATTAGTAATTTTATCCTTTTAATCACTAAAAAATATGCATACAACTATTTATTATCATTCTTTATTTTCGTTAAATGAAATTCCAGGAAATCTAATAATGATAAAAACATTACATTTTCCACTATTTTATAAATTTTTTAATTTTTTTATTTTCTGATATTGGCATTTTGTTTAGAAACATAATTTTTAGGCCTCAAATATTTATTATAAACTATTGTATACATGTCCTCACATTTCATAAATTTTTATTTAATTTTATGGGATATCAAATGATATATCAGATAATTATTAGAAAAAAAATAAATTTCATCATCACATCCATATTTTATATAATAATACTTTTAATATTATAAGTTTAATACTTTTATAGGCTTCATCACTCACATAAAAAATTTACCTTCTTCATGAAATCATCCTACTATCATCAAATTTATTTTATAAACTACAAAAACTTTTATTACCTCTATTTTCCCCATGTATCCAATTCCATTAAAAAAATTTACTCATTTTGTGGGATGAATTATTTGAATAATTATTCTCTTTTTAACTAATTTCAAACCAACAAGATGAATGTTCCTAGTTTTTCAATTTTCGTAAAAAATAATATCAATTGAATCCTTATTAAAGGTTACACCTTTTCTATAATGTCTGTATTTACAATAAAATCTTTAGTATTTATAGTCTCTTAAATTCATCTTACCATTTTGTCAAGAAAACTATAAAAATTTTCAATGCTACTATTAAGTGAAAAATTATTCAAAATTATTTTTGATGAACTCTGTTCACAAGTATTTTTTTAAAATTTTATGTTCCAATTTTTTAAAGAAGATTTTTTACTCTACATTTTAGAAAAATATTTAATATACTATCAAAAAATGTGATAGTTATAATAAGATTATTTTTACCTCATTTATTGATATTATATGTTTGATCTATAGTCATCCTTTAATATTCCCAATTGGTTGGAAAACTATCAATAAATTTCTTAACTAGACGATCATCTGATAATTCGTTTCCTCTAAAATATTATAAATAAATTTAAATCATCGACAAAAATTAACGTAAAGTAGAATAAATTTCTCAATATTGAAAATATTAATCTTTATAGTTTACTCTGGGAATATCTATTTATGATTATATATAATTATACGTTCCCAAATTTGATTCTTCTGACTTCTTCCATATTTAACATGCAATTTTTGTCAACAAATCTAACTATATATGATCAATTGAATAAAAAATAATACTATTCTAATGGAAATTTTATTGAAATTATACTTTTTATTCTTCATCAAATGCCAAAACATAATTCTTAGGGATTTTAAAACTTCTGATCCATAAGATAAGTTAACACTATATTATTTATAACTACTAATTTCATTTTATCCCACAAAAAATCATAATCAACAACATCAAGGACCAATGGTTGATTTGTATTTGTATTATCTATTGATCGAACTAGTTTTTATACTATCATGAAAATAAATTCACTATTATATGATATATGTTAGGAGAATGAGATATTTTCAACTAATAAATTACAACCCAATAAATAAAATTAGGTAGAGATTCATAGATTGTGACATACATTAATTGGATGTGTTTTCCCAAATATATAAATGATAGACAACTAAATGAGATGGAAAATTGTTGTTTTAAAAACAAACTACAATTTAATTTACACAACCATTAAAAACTATTCTGGAAAATAATGGTTTGATTTTCATACTAATTTCGTTTAACAATTTATAAACATGGTGTAATATTAAAATATTAGAATTTTAATAATATCCCATCTATTTTAAAACACCATAAAAAATAAACAATAAACAATCTTAAAAATATTTGAATTAGGATAACAATTTTAAATATCCAAAATGATATTATGAATAGAACATCACATTTAATTTATTACGATCAGAGTATCGATAACATTAACCATGTAATCCCAATTTCCTATACACAAAATATCGTATCTATAAATAATTTTGTTAGTATTATAGCTTTCACACATTGAATACATTAAAATTATCTTATCATATTTTATCTCAGTCTTCCACTCCTAAAGAACTCAATCACAATAATTGATAGATGTCCATAGATAAGACCTAAAAGATCACAATATCAATGATCGGAAAAATAATTTTCTTCCCCATGAAACCCATCAATTTTCCTGATAAAAATAATAATGATAATAATGGAATATAGTAAAAAATTTATAATGATACCATCTATAGAGAAACGTTTAGCCAAACAATCACAGTGTAATTATTATTTGAAAATAAATTAAGAACAAATATATTGTCGACTTCCAATATATTGAATGATTTTTTGGAAATCTTATTGCAATGATATTCTACTCTTTAAGGTTTCATTGAAATTTATATTCCATGTTAAAAAAACTCCAAAAGGAGAATTTCAAATTCTTTCGAGACTGTTAAAAATTCATCCGAGGCCTATTAGACAAATTTGGATGAAGTCACCACATGTTCACATCATTTTAAGAAGTAAATCCTAAATGGATATAATTTTAAATATCTTGTGTATGTATTATAGAATTGAAAACAAACATTTCATTAATTTTATGTAGTTCTCTTTGACTAAAATCATGTGGAATTAACGTTATTATATTAATTTTTCTCATGAAAATAAATAATAAAAACCATCATATTAAATCAAATTCTTATCATGGTTATATTTATATTAAAAACTTATTGGAATAATTCCTAGAAAAAACATTGAAAAAATAATTAATAAAAACATAAAATTCACCCTTATAGTTATTCAGATCACATATCGTACAAATTTATATATAATAACCACATATGTGATATCTAGGTATGACCATATACATCATCTATCAATCCCAATCAAGGGTCGTGATGTCATAACTATCACATGAGAAAAAATAACAACATTGTTAAGATGTAACTGATGAATTGGTTATGAATCTACCCAATCACACATTTAATATCTAAACCTCATGTCTCATGTATAAAAGTAATAAAATAATAATATTTTTCACGCCTAGTATATTGTAATCATTAGGTAGTGGTGACGAAAAATATAAACCTTGTGTTAGAATTGGAGACAATAAATCAAATATATTTTTACATATAGTTATATAAATATTTTTAAATATGTTATCACATGATGAATTTTTTTCTATATAATTTTAAAGTTACAATGTCAATAGGGTATTTATCATGATTAATGTTCATAGTAGTTCACTGATACAATGTGAACCAGGGAATGTTATGAATTTATTCAAAGATATATTTCTATTGGAATATATAAATTTTGTTTGATGTAACATATATGATATTGCATTATCAGTCCATGATGGTACATAAGACATTCAATCATATTCTCATAATTCTTTCACTTGTAACTATCTTATAAGGTATGAAATGAGGATCGCCATGACATAAGAAATCCACATGATTTATGATTTAATGGATATTAAAATCAATAAATATCCATAATTCTCCATTTTATTCGGATTTTTATTAATGTATATCATAATTATTATACATTAATATATAGTAAGGATCTGTGATTCCATTTTCATGTGATTATGTAGAAAACATTTGGTGTGTCATAAGTGGTATACAATTAATTTAAAAAGGTAAGAAAGAATTTATATATTCCAAAAAAATTGAAGAAGATATCTCTCTCCATATGACTGAAGGATAAATATCCAATTAAATTCATGAATATGGTGGTTCAATAATGAGTTAATTTTATATACATATTACAAAAATTTAAATCATGTTAGTTGATGAATAAATTATGAATCATTATTTATGAGATATTTAAAAAAAGATAACATTTCATAGTAAAACTTATAATAATGTTTGTATTGTTTTAATATTAAAGGATTTATCTATGGGTTCCTCAATTTTATTCAATATTCCTATAACACTCCACGCTTCCATGTTATGCTTCTCTTTGAATTATACAGTAGTGTGTGTTGTACAAAACTTCGAGTTCTAACACACCACAACCAATCAAAATAGACATTTTGAATAGTAATACCAACTTTTTGTAATTTTATACATCTTCTATTTTAAAATGGACTTTATTTTTGGATTTATAATATTGAAATTAGATTAGGGTGAATTTTTGGAACTTTTCTGATAACTTTCATATTTTTATGAATAGTGAAAATTTCTAAATTCTAATTAAAAACAAATTTTTAATCGAAATAATTAATAGTGATAAATTACGAATTTGAGTGGTTTTAATGTATAGTTAGAATATATTTTTACAATTTAATCCAATGTTGGACATTGTACGTAATTTCGCATTTAAACTAGACATAAACAAGTGTCAATCTTTTGATAGTTATTATTTCTTTAAAACACGCTTTTTGTTTTGACAAAGGGAATTAATTTTAAATTAATTTCTGCCACTTATATGTTTTTAATTTAGAAAAATTGATTCAATATTTTGTATTAGTATTTCCAAATTGTTTCAATAGGTAACTTTTATTTTTAGATATTTTGAATAATTGTTTTGGTAAATATTTAATTTATCGGGGTTAAAGGGTAAATCCGGTAAATAAGGGTAAAAAATAATATTATAATAATATTAAATTACCCTAAAACATGTCCCAACCGTATTGGTTGATACATGTCCGACCCTAGGAATCTTATGGTCGATTTGGGGACCCCATGGAGCCACTTTAAAGTGATAATGTCACATTATAATAATTAAGTTAAAGTAAATACAAAAATGACATAAGCGTATATCTTTTAGGAAATAAATTAAATAGAATTAAATTTGTTATATTTTAGACTATAAATATTCATTATAAATATAAAAATATTTCCTACATAATGGGATTTTATTTATAATTTTTAGACATTGAATAATTAAATTTATTTATGACATAATAATGATGCAGTATTTTCCTTATTAACGAAAGGATCAAATAATTGGTATTATAAATGTTAAAATAAATATAATTTGATAGTTTTGAGACCATAAAAATATTTTATTGGTTAATATGACATGTTATGATTACATAAATGGATTTGGTTCTAATTAATAAAGTTGTTAATACTTTTAGAAAAATAAATTATTAAATAGTGTCATTATTGGCATAAAGGAGTTTTTAAAACAAATATTTTTATTATTTGATATTCTATTCCTAAAAATCTATGTATCGGCCAGAGTACTTATATTATGATAGTTTTATCATTAATGGACAACTTTGGGTCTCTTGGAATTATATAGTATGTTTATTAACTATTTAATAATAAAATACAAAGAGACATGGTTAATGTGAAACTAATTAACTAATAGTTAAAACTAAAAGATAAGGTTAATAAGGTGACCCAAAACTTTCTAAAACCTATTGTTTGAGTGTTTTGGAGACCCATACCCACCTTATCCTAGAAATAAACCAGTTTGGAGCCATTATAAACCTAATATTAATTTTTTATAAAATAAAATTTCTAGATTTTCCAAAGGTGCCCCTCACCCCTCTTATAAAAGGGAAGTCCCCCTTCTCTCTAATTTACACCATAAAAGCCTTTAAGTGCGGCCAAACCCTGCCCAAATATTCTTTAAAATTCCCTCACTTAAATTCACATTCCTTAGTTTGATGATAAAGTCAACCAATTGAGCCCTTTTGATCAAATCAATAGGAAGAACCCGAAGAAGAGGTAATGTTTTCACTACTCTCTTTCAAGTTCCTTTCATTTTCCACTTCTTCTTTCTATGATATTTCTATTCTAAAAAAATAACTCCATTATCATCTATATAATTTTCTGTTATTAAAATTATGTTATAACCATATTCTGTATTCTATCCATCCTTTGAATTACATGTCACTATACGTGTGGACGTACGACCTACTGTCTCCACGTCGTGGTGTAATTGTTATTTAATACATTATTAATTGGATGGGTATAATAATGTAGTGTAATTCATGTAAATAATTGATATAACATGATAAGGATTATTTATATTTGATACACCATCCAATTATATATTATTTTAATATCAAAAAAATGATATTGTCGCTCGTGAATACGTACGGACTACTGTCTCCATGAATGCAATGAGATTCATTCCCCATCGTATCCATTCAAGTATAATTATAATTATATTATTAAAAATAATGTTTATGGACTTGATATAATTATGGATATGAATTCAATATATCCTACCCATAACAAACATGGATTATATAACAAAACATATAAAAGAAAACGATTAAGTTAACACCCGAAACGACGATAATACACAGATATTGTTAACAATGAAATGGTAAAAGATCATATATGATCTCATATTAATGTAAATGATTCCTATATAATTAAATAAAAATTATTTTACCATTATAAATTAGGTTAAACTACCCTCAACCAAGTAAAAGTACAAGGTAAGGGGTTTCTTATCCCACTTTTAATTTCGTGAAATTTCCATTGTTCACCACATATTTATTGCATGTGGTGTACTGTGTTCTGCAATTTGATATATATTATCACGATTCTCTTTATATTCATGATATTATATGATTAATTTGGTGTTTATTGACTATTTTTCATACGACTTGATTGATTACAACGAGGTATGGGTTAATTCTACAATCTCTTTATTATCCGAGGTTGTTTTTACGTTAGTATCAACTGAGTCCTCTTTATCATCCATATCCTTGTTTCTTAAAAATGTATTTCAAAATATTCTTAATATTTTATAGAATATAGGTTAGAGTAATTTATACCCTTTTTGTGCTTTTTATAAGGTGTTTATAAAGAATCTTCTCGTCATTTTCCAAACAAAGTCCTTTTTATCCTTTTCGACAAAATTATGGTAGGAATGTCTTTTTTAACTTATACGGAGCGTGCAGCTATTTTCCACCGTTATAAAATCATCAAAGCTTCCTGTACAATATTATAAGGATATTTTCAATGTAAATTCCTTCTTTTATAGTTATGAGACTTTTAAATGATTTATAAAAAAGATATATTTCTCTCAAATAGTTTTTATTTCATCTATGTCAACATCATTTGTTGGATTTTAAACTTATTTGAAGTTGATTTATTATGATAAAAAACATCCATATAGTATTAAGGTTTTTGTGATATTTTTGACTATAGATGTGTTATTTTTATATCATTCATAGTTTATGGTTAAAACATTGACATTTCATATGCTACTTCTAATAATAATGTTTATGTTATGTTTAAACCTGTTCAAATGAGGAATGCATTAAACATAGTAAGTGATGGGTGGAGACCACTATAGAACATCTATGCATCAGTAGACCTCATGAGACAAACTATTGTCTTGGAACAAGGCCTTCACAAAATCTTATATGTTTTCCTTGCACAGGGCCTTGACTATGTGGATTTGATATCTGACATTATGCATTCCATCATTATGAAAGTGGTTATTGATATTGCATGTGGTTATTAGATTAGTATAATATCCATGTGAATAAGTAAATGGAATTATTTCATTTTATTTCTACCATATTATGTTGATGTTAATTTTTAAAAGGCTTTTGTTTTAGTTATACATTGCCTTAAATGTTAATGCTTATTTATGAATGTTTCCACTATATTGTTATCCTTACTGTGCATTTCAGCTCACCACATTCAATGTTTTATTTTTCCCAAGATGTGAAGTAGTATTTTATAAATGACCTACATGGATAGTATGAGGGGATATGAGTGTGTTCTATGGAGACAAGATGTTCTTGTAGTTTTTCACATTATGATGTAATGTAATCTTTCTGAATGTATCTAGTGATTCCAGGTCTACTAAACTAATCGGCCTATCGAGACTTGATATTTTGTCATCATGCCAATGTTATGTAATAATGCACCGACTCTAGGGAACTGGGGTTAGGGAATTATAGCTGGTATCATAGGAATTTTAGTACAATCCTTGGATGAAAGATTTAGATAAACTCTGATTAGAGCACATATCCCTAAGATAGAATTTGAGGATTAGTATAGAAGAACTTTCTAGAATTTTTTTATTGTAGATATTTTGTTAGTTTTCCAAGAAATACATCCTTGTCTAGATACGATCCATTAGAGGCGACTCTGGCACAGATGTACCAAGGGTTAAAACCTGAAAACACTGCTTTGATCTAGACATGAACGGGAACTGATGCACAACAATGGGCCTTACTGCACTCTCGGGTACAACTTACCTGGGGGATATGCTTAGGATAATTATCATTTTTCTTTACAAACCATTATTACGGTTTTATGATTATATAATTTCTCTTAGAATTTTTTTTATGATAAGGGATTATATAGATAAACTATTCAATTTATGTTAAGTGTTTTACATGTTTGGATTTATGTATTATGATTCATAAACTAATCTAGTGTATGCCATTGTTTAGAAATGGCGCATAGTGGATGAAATGGAAACTGTATCAGTGCACGCACACCATGTTGGGATTTCCCTCCCTCTCAAGATAATTATAGTGGAGCTGGTGATACAATAGATGTTGATCATCTAATCACTATACTAGGACAACTCACTCGGGTTATGAATAATAACCTTACCCATATGGAGAACCCAGATCCACAGTGTAGATGATCAATATTAGATCGCTTCCTGGGGAAATAGCCGCCAACATTTAGTGGGAGTACAAATCCATTAGTAGCTGAGCAATGGATAAATTTTTTAGATAAAATATTACATGACTTGGGGAGTAGTTAAAGGTAAAATGTTGTCATGGAAGTTTACCGCCTCACAGGAGATGCTGACCAATCGTGGTCATTGATTCAAAACACTGAGGAGGATGATGAAGTGTAAAATATGGAATATAGGGAGTTCATAGATCTTTTCTAATAAAAATACTTTCCTTGTGACCATCTAGAAGATATGGAAAGGCAATTTCTGAGTCTGAGACAAAAAGAGGATATGAATAATGCAAAGTATGAGGCTAACATTACATGGTTAGCAAGGCATGCATCAGATTATATACGTAGCCCAAGGAGTAATATTGATCGTTTCTTTGATGGGTTAAAACCATTTCTCCATAAAGCATTAGTCTCAAAATCCATCTCGTCATATGAAGATATTGTCTCATGTGCTATCAATACTGAAAAGGAATTCTCAAAGTCATAAGACATTAAAGAAATGAAAGAGAAGAAGATATCTGGAGAACACTCTAGGAATGTAAATAAGGAGATAGGTAAGAAGGGGAGAATTCAATTTCAACCCTATGAAAATTGTAGAAGGAAGTACCCTAGTGCCTGTCTAAAACGAAAAGGAGTTTTCTACAAATGTAGATAGAAATCCCATATTTCTTGTGATTTTAAGGGAATGAAAGATACTACCAATGTTCAATGCTACAAAATTAGGGAGATGGGACATTATGCAAATAAATATATAAGCATTAGGGGAACTTACCTCAGAAAAGGCCAAGGGATCAAGGAAAAGATTATGTTATCACTACTGCTCAGGTAGAAGCTCTGAAAGACGTGGTGGTAGGTAATTTATTGGTTTCCTCATGTTTAAAAAATGCTTTATTTGATTCTGGATCATCGTATTGTTTCATATCTTCCTAGTTTTCTAATAAAATTAAGTATATACAATTTGATTTAACAAGGGAGTTATCAGTCAAAACTACTAAGGGAAGTGTCATTGCTATAATGTTTTGTGAATCAGTTCCCATTAGGGAATATAAATGTTCTTTATCTACTGATCTCATCATCATACCTATGATTGAATTTGATATAATCCACGGAATGTATTGGCTTTTGGACCATGATGAAAAAATTTATTTTAAGAAGAAGGAGGTTACTATTTTTGATTACGGTGATAAAGAACACCTTATCTTTAGAGCAGAATCATCACCACTTGATTCTTATCTACAACCACCCCCAGTAGCTCTACTAAATTTAATTATTGGGGAGGAAGAGAATGAAATAACTTTGGGTGAGGAAAGGAATGTTCAAATATAGGATGTACATATGGTGAAAGAATATGTTGATGTGTCTCCAGAATATTTACATGGACATCCTCCAGAATAAGAAATTGAGTTTTCCATTTATTTAATTCCTCAATCAAGACCCATATTGAAGACCCATTATAGAATGGCCACTATGGAATTAGTTAAACTAAAGAAACAACTAGAGAAATTGAGTAATAAGGGATTTATTCACCCTAGTGTTTCTCCATGGGGATCCTCATTCCTTTTTGTTAAGAAGAAAGAGGGATCCATGAGGCTATGTATCGACTATAGGGAAATAAATTGTATAACAATAAAGAAAAAGTATCCCCTACCTAAAATTGATGATTTATTTGACAAACTTCATGGAGCTCAATACTTTTAAACGATTTAATATTGATTTGGATACCATCAGTTGTGTGTGAAGAAGGAGTACATTCTGAAGACAACATTTAAAACTAGGTACGGGCATTACGAGTTTACAGTAATGCCTTTTGGATTGACTAATGCACCCTCTGTATTCATGGATCTAATGAACAATGGTTTCAAGGTATATCTCGATGGTTTTATAGTGGTATTTATATATGATATCTTTGTATATTCCAAATGATACAAAGATCATCAAAATAACTGGCGCATTACCTTGAAAACTCTTAGAAGACATGAATTATATGGGAAGTTTAGCAAGTTTGAATTCTGGCATCCGGTGATTTATTTTCTTGCCTATATTGTCTCTAAATATGGAATCTATGTTGATCCTTCTATGACCAAGGCAATCCATGAATGGCCAGCACCGATGAGTATAACTGAGGTACGTAGTTTTATTGGTTTATCAGGTTATTATCGGTGTTTTGTCCAGAATTTTACCCTATATGATAACCCATTAATGAAGCTCACATGTAAAGGGGTCAAATTTGTCTAGACCAAAGAGTGTGAAGAATGTTTTGAAGAACTGATGAGAATATTATTCATTGCTATTATATTGACTCTACCATCAAGGAATGATGGGTTTGTTATTTATAGTGATGCTTCAAAGAAAGGACTTGGTTGGGTCCTTATGAAGAATGATAGGGTTATTGCCTATGTATCACGACAACTGAAAATTAATGAGAAAATCTATCCTACTCATGATCTTGACTACGCAGCTATAATCTTTTCTATGATGATTTGGAGAGGATATCTCTATAGTGAAAAATGTTAGATTTATAATAATCACAAGAGTTTGAAGTATATTTAATCACATAAAGAACTCAACATGAGGAAATGGTGATAGCTTGAACTATTCAAGGATTATGATTGCACAATACACTACCACCCGTGGACGACAAATAAGGTGGAAGATACTTTGAGGAGAAAGGATCATGGAGTTATTAACATGATGAGAATTGAAAGGGATCATATTTTCATTTATTTAGTAAAGATGGATATGGGAATTACCATTGAAGGTGAATCTTCGATACTTATTCAAATGGTTGTAGAACTATCTTTACTAGAAAAGATAATGATTTCTCAGACTGATGAGTAATAATTTGATAAGAAGATTTATGTTGTGAATGATTGGAGATTGAGTGACTTTGTGTATGAAGGTGGAATTTTGAAATTTGGGAAGAGACATTGTGTTCTTGATAAACCTGATCTAAAAACAGAATTTTTGGATGATACTCATAGTTCAATTTCTCTATACACCCAAGGAGAACCAAAATGTATAGATATTTGAAGGAGCATTTTCGGTGGGACAACATGAATAGGGAGATTTCTGATTTTTTGTCAAGATTTATGGTTTTTCAACAACTAGAAGCTGGAATGAAAGGACCTAGAGGAGTCATGTAACCTCTTCACATACCGGAGTTGAAATTAGATAATATTACGATGGACTTTTTCATGGGGCTACTAAAGACACCTAGAAGGAATGATGCCATATGGGTCATTGTTGATCGTCTTACCATGTCGGCACATTTTTATGCTATAAGATAAGATCTACCACTTGAACATCTAGAATGACTATATATTTTCAAAAGTTGTGAGATTTCATGGAGTACCCCTATCAATTTTTTCTGATCGTGATCCCCATTTTACAGCATGATTCTGGAAAAGTCTACAGAAATCCCCAGATACTGACCTTCATTTGAGCACTACCTTCCACCCCCGAATTGATGGAAAATCAAAAGGTACTATTCAAATAGTAGAAGACATATTTATATCATGCTCACATGACTTTCATGGTCCGTGGGATCGATATTTACCTTTGGTAGAATTTTCTTATAATAATAGCTTCCATTCAAGTATTCGGATGGCACCATATGATGCGTTATACGGAAAGTGATTTCACACACCAACTTGTTGGGATGATGTTGGTGAAATAAAACTCACAGGCCTAGAACTGGTGGAGGAAATGATAGAAAGGGTGAAGGTAATCCAAAACCACATCAAAGCAGCTCAAAGTAGGCAGAAGAGCTATGCCGATAACCGAAGGAAGGATTTGGAATTTCCGGAAGAAGAGAATGTTTTCTTGAAAGTATCTCCATGGAAGGGAGTTATATGTTCTTTAAGAAAGGTAAATTGATTCTAGGTACATAGGACCATCCAAAATTCAAGAACAAATTGGGGTTATAGATTATCATTTGGCAATGCCTTAAAATCTCTCTAAAGATCATGATGTATTCAACACATCATTGTTTCCAAAAATACATGCCTGACCCAACACATGTACATACCTATGAGGAATTAAAACTATATCTCATTTTGTATTATTGCAAAGAGCTTATAAAGATTCTTGATATAAGAGAACAAGTGATGAGAAACTGGATGACTCATCTGGTAATGTTCTATGGAGAATCCATAAGATGGTAGAGGTAATGAGGGAACCCGAGAAACTTATAATGAATAAACACCCAAGTCTTTTTATGCAGTAATATTCTAGAAATTTCGAGGATGATATTTTTTGAAGGAGGGGAAAATGTTACACCCCAAACTTCCACTGTACGATTCTATTTGAATAATACAGTATCATGTGTTGTACGAAACATCGATTTCTAACACACCACATCCAATGAAACTAGCTATTATGAATAGTAATACACACTTTTTGAAATTTTATACATCATTTATTTCAAAATGGACTTCATTTTTGGATTTGGAATAACAAAATTATTTTTGGGTGAATTTTTGGTACTTTTCTGATAACTTTCATTTTTTTGATTAATAGTGAAAATTACTAAATTTTTATTAAAAACATCTTTTTTAATCAAAATAATTATTATTGATAAATTATGACTTTGAGTGGTTTTAAAGTAAAGGTTTAAAATATTTTTACCATTTCATCCAATTTAGGTCATTGGACATAATTTCACATTTAATCTAGACATAAACAGGTGTCAATCTTTTGATAGTTATTATTTCATAAAAACATGCTTTTTTGTTTTGAAAAAGGGAATTAATTTTAATTAAATTTCTTCAACTTCTGTGTTTTGAATTTAGAAAAATGGATTCCATATTTATAATCAGGATGTCCAAATTTTTTAAAAAGGTAACTTTTATTTTTAGATATTTCGAATAATTACTTCGGTAAAAATTTTATTTACCATGGTTAAAGGGTAAATCCAGTAAGTAGGGGTAAAAAATAATATTATAATAATATTAAATTATCCTAAAACGTTTCCTAAACCTGTTATATGATACATGTCCGGTCATGGAAATCTTTGGGTCGATTTTGGGTCCCCATGGAGAATCTTTAAAGAGATAATGACACTTTATATTAATTAAGATAACATAAATACAAAAATGACATAAGAATATATCTTTTAGAAAAACAATTTTTACATAGGTTTATATACGTTATATTTTATACTATAAATATTAATTAGAAGTATAAAAAGATATCGTACATAATTCAATTTTATTTATAATTTTTAGGCAATGAATATTTAAATTTATTTATGACTAAATAATGATGTTGTATCTTCTTTATTAATGAAATAATCAAATAATTGGTATTATAAATGTTAAAATATATATAATTTCAATGTTTTGATGACATCAAAAAAATTTATTGGTTAATATTACATGTTAGGATTACTTAAATTAATTTATTTAGAATTTATAATATTTTTAAAACTTTAACAAAAATGAATTATTAAATATTGTCAAAATTGTCGTAAAGGATTTTTTAAAACAAATATTATTATTAATAGATATTCTATTTCTAAAAATCTAAACATTGTCCAAAGGACATATATTATGATATATGTATCATTAATGGACCACTTGGGGGTTTATTGGAAGTATATAGTATAT
Organism: Viscum album; assembly: GCA_963277665.1. NCBI lineage: Eukaryota > Viridiplantae > Streptophyta > Magnoliopsida > Santalales > Viscaceae > Viscum > Viscum album. The sequence goes on along the minus strand of OY728123.1, from coordinate 854,576,922 downwards.
TTATTAACTTTATAATATAAAAATACAAAGAGACATGGTAAATGTCAAACTAATTAACTAAGAGTTAAAACTAAAGGATAAGGTTAATAAAGTGAGTCAAACCAATCTCAAACCTATAGGTTGAGTGGTTTTCAACCGATAAACACCCTAGAAGAGAAATAAATTATTTTGGATCCATTATAAATAGAATAGTATTTTATTATAAAATAAAATTTATAGCTTTTCCAAAGGATCCCTTCACCACTCTTATAAAAGGGTACACCCCCTTCTCTCTAATTCACACCATAAAAGCCTTTTGGTACAGCCAAAACCTGACCTAATATTCTATCATCTTCCATCACTTAAATCCACAGTCCTTAGATTGATGATAAATAAAACCAATTGAGCCCTTCTGATCAAATCAAAAGGAAGAACCTGAAGAAGAGGTAATGTTTTCACTACTCTCTTTCAAGTTCCTTTCTTCTTCCAATTCTTCTTTCTATGTTATTTCCATTCTAAAAAAATAACTCTAGTATCTTCTATATACTGTGATGTTATTAAAAATATGGTACAACCATATTGTTTATTCTAACCATCCTTTTAATGACATTCCACCATATGTGCGTACGTACGGTCTACCGTCTCCACATCGTGGTGTAATTGTTATTCAATACATTATTATTTTTATGGGTATAATAATGATGTGTAATTAATGTAAATAATAAATATAAAATGTTAATTATTATTTATATATGAAACACCATCCAATTATATATTATTTTAATATCAAAAGAATGATATTGTCGCTCGTGCGTACGTACGGACTACTGTCTCCACAAACACGATGAGATTAATTCCCCATTGTATCCATTCAAGCCTAATACTCATTTGACGATTAAAAATAATGTTTAATGACTTGATATCGTTATGAATATGAATAAGATATATCCTATCCAAAACAAATGAGACTAATGTAAAAAACATATAAAAGAAAATGAGTAAGTTAACACCCGATATGACAATAATACTAATATATTATTATCAAATCAATTTTAAAAGAACATATATGATATCATATTTATGTATATTATTATTGAATAATTTAATATCAATTATTTCACCTTTATACAGGAGGTTAAACAACGCTATACCAAGGAAAAGCCCAAGGTAAGGGGTTTCTTATATCACTTTTAATTCCGTGAGATTTCAATTGTTCACCACATATTTATTGCATGTGTTGTATTTCGTACTGCCATTTGATATATATTACCATGATTATTTTTATATTAATGATATTTTGTGATTCATATTGTGGTCATTGAATATTTATCATATGAATTGATTGATTACAATGAGGTAAGGGTTATTTCTATAATCTCATTATTATCTGAGGTTGTTTTTTACATAAGTATCTACTGGGACCTCTTTATCACCACAACCATGTTTCATAAAAATGTATTTCAAAAAATTCTTAATATTTTATATAAAATGGGTTAAATTAATTTATACATTTTTTTAAATTTTTATAAGATGTTTATAAAATGAATCTTTAAGTCTTTTTCCAAACAAGTTCCTTTTTATCCTTTTCGACAAAATTAAGGTAAGAATTTCTTTTTTTAACTTGTACGGTGGGTGAGGCTATTTTACACCATTATAAAATGATCGAAGCTTCCCATACAATATTATAAGTATATTTTCAATGTAAAGTCCTTATTTTATAGTTATGTGAAATTTAAATGATTTCTAAAAAACAGATATTTCTCTCAAATAGTTTTGATTTCATCTATGTCCACATCATTTGTTGGATTATAAGATTATTCGAAGTTGATTTATTATGATAAAAAATTTCATATGGTAATGAAGGTTTTGTGGTATTTTTTATTGTGGACGTGTTATTGTTATACCATTCATAGTTTATGGTTAAAATAGTGACACTTTGTATGCTAGTTTTAATAAAAATGTTTATGTTATGTTTAAAAATGTTCATATGAGGAATTCATTGGACTTAGTAACAGATGGGTGGAGCCTGCTATAGCTACTCGATGAATGGTTAGGTCTCATGAGACAAACTAGTGTCCTGGCAGAAGGCCTTGAAATTTTTTTTTTGTAGTCTTGGCACAAGGCCTTGATTATGTGGTTATGATTGTCTGGCATTATGAATTCCATCACTTTTAAAGTGGTTATTGAAATTTCATGTGATTATTCGATTAGTAGAATATCAATGTGAATAATTATATATCATTATTTCATTTTATTTCTGCCATATTATGCTGATGTTCAAGTTTAAAAGGCTTTTGTTTTAGTTATACATTTCCTTAAATGTTTGTGCTTTTTTATGAACGTATCAATTATATTGTTAACCTTTCTGGGCATCTGAGCTCACCCCTTTCTATGTTTTATTTTTCCTAGGATGTGAATAAGTATTTTATGAATTACCTGTAGGGATAGTATGAGTTGATATGAGTGTGGTCTATAGAGACAAGATGTTTTTGTTGTTTTCCACTTTATGGTGTAATGTAATCTTTAGGAATGTATCTAGTGATTCCAACAATACTAAACTAATTGGTCTTTTGAGACATGATCTTTTGGCATCATGCCAATGTTATGTAATAATGCACCGACTCTATGTAACTGGGGTCAGGGCATTACAATTCCAATCTTTTACATTTGGTAAGTTCATCTAATACAACTAAGAATGAGTTTTAGAGAGTTACACCCTAAGTGTATCTTGAATCTCATTAAATTCAATTGATTATTAAAATAATAATAAATGTTACACTCAAAATGTGATATAATAATTGTTGATGTATTATTGATCACATATAATCAATCATTTGAAATTTAAGTTCAAAAAATTTTACATTATTTTTATTTCATGATTATTATTCATAAAGTAATAGATAAATATATATTCAATCACTAATTTAGTGAACAGTTTAATAATTATTATTATTTAGTTATGCTTGGTAACATATTAGTTTATTCTCTGATGGCCACATTATTGTTTTTTGGTAAAAAAATATATGTTACAAAATTTCCATCCAATAATAAGTAAATTAAAATACCAAAAAACTAATTGAAGACAAAAACATATCGATCAATCCATCCAACTGATGAACCCATACCCATTCAGTGCATTGAAATAATGTTCCCTATGATTATTATATTACAAAACCTGAAACCCTATAACATTATGAGAAAATATAACCCTATATATCAACATTAATTCTAGTAAGAGAACCCATCTTGTAATCACCATTGTTATTTCTAAATCATTGGAAAATTTATGATAAACATCATTATATAAAAATAATAACCAGAAATAAAAAATTTCCTCATATCATTCTTAAATGAGAATTTAATAGAGAGAAATGACATATGATAAAACCAAATGGATTTATACACATACATGAATGAAATAGATGAGATCCATGTATATGAATGTTTCAGTCATCCTTTAAATTTTTTTATCGCAACCGAAATCCACTACAAAATTACAGCAACTATAATGGACACTACTAAGAGAACACACACTATCCCCAATGAAAACAAAATTTTATAATCCTCTAAATCATTTAGCTATATATAGATTATGATTAGAGGAAATTAATTTTTTTAGGACATTTGTATAAAATTAAACCCCAATAAAAATGTAATCACATTGGAAAAAAGAATCACTAAAGAAGCATTCAATGAGAAAAAAATCCACCAATGTTTTTTAGAACATATCATCAACCAACACAATACCAATTCCATAATGACTAAACATACAATATAAATCATTACTTCCAAGATGGTGGATGTAGAAGAATGTACATATGATGAAATGAAACATAGTCTCCCAATGATAAAACAAAAAATAAAATAGGTATAGATCTCCCACAGAACTGCGACATTATTGAAATATCCACCATCACCAAACCAATACACAACATTTAAATTACATAACCCTAAAACGAATATCTACAATGATTTTATATGAATAAGGAGTTGAATAAGAGGGAAAAAGAACACCATCACCAAGAAACCACAATAAATAGAAAAATTGTTATCTTAGTGGAGTAAAAAAACCTAAATATAAATGATTGAAACTATTGCAATTTAATGAAAAATGAGATGATGTTTAATAATTGAAATTTTAAGGGAAGACATCAGAGAAGTATTTTCACTTATTGGAGATGATATTGAAACCAAACTCACCAAAGAGAGAACCATATGAGGGTGGATTTCAGAGAAAGGACTCATCTAGAAAATGTAACATCTTATTAATTTATATTATTTTATTTATATTTTTTACTATGTTAATTATGTTTAGTGGATATATAATATATATATATTTATTTAAAAAATGATACATGTTATAATTAATATTTTATTTTGTATGTTTTTATAAACTATATAATGGATTGGAAAGAAATTTTAAGGGAAACATGAAAATGATACTATTTGTTTAATATCATGTAATTAAATATGAATTTATTTATTTAATAATACATATTTTTTAAACATAATGAACTGGAAAAAAATACTAATAATAATATTATTATTATAAAATTGGATTTACATTGACTAAATATTTGAAAAAGTGATATTATAAAATTATCAAATATTTAAAATTTGTATATATGAAATATAATATGATTTTATACATAGAAATATTGTGTTAAACGAATAGAACCCTTAGAGAATTATCACAATCTCTATAGAGAGAATCATCCTCAATCACTATCAAGTAAAAAATAAGATTAGATAATCCCTTATTATGATTTAATAATAAAGACACAAAGATCTGGACACCTCCATGATTGCACTTCGAACACCAATAATGTTGTTCAAGTATCCATAGATTACTTGTTAATTAAACTTGAGGAATCACCCTTTAATTATTCATTCATAATAAAATGATAAAAGAAGTATCAGATATGTTTTAATTGTATTCCTACATTGGGTAAATTATTTTTTAAAAAATAAACATAGATGAAATGAGAATTATTTTCTATTTTAAATTTTTGGGTTCTGTTCATCATGTTATATATGATTCATCAATATATCTTGATGAAAACCAAAAATCAAGAAAAATAAAGGACATTTCGTTGAACCTCAAATAATTCATCTAGTATCCAAGAGGTCACATTTTAAAATATAATTAATTATAATTAATTTGATTAGTTTCAATCTTAATTAATTTTACCTTTGAATTTTTTTAATATAATCAATGAGATAAAAATTCCATCAATATATTTATTTCAAAAATTGTATAGAAGTTCATATGAAGGATTTCTGATCTATTATAATGTTTCCACCACTACTACCAACATGTAATTGATATGTGACATGCGATTATTAATTACAAATTGTTTTCCAATGATTAAGATAATGAGCCTCTACCCAGTTGGTGTGGACTCCTTAAGTGCATCTAGGCGACCTGAGATCAAATCCAGGTAGAGGTGATATTTTTAGGGTACTGTAGTAGTATTGTAGTAGGTACTATAGTTGGAATTGTAGTGGTACTGTAGTAGGTGTTTTAGCGGAGCTTTACAAGGTATTGATTGACAATATATCTGCTGGGAATATTCCCCCTTTTGGGTCATTGAGACATTGATTTGGTCCCAATTTCTTTTAAGTCCTTCTGGCCAGCAAGACCTTCAGGTAAGTAAGGCCTTCAAACCACCTCAAGGCTATCAGGACACCTTAAGGCCTTCAGGACACCTTAAGTGAAGATGCAATCTAGAAAACCTACCAAGAACAAGTTATAGAAAGAGGTTGAGTAAGGGGTGTTCAGTATATAAGAATCTAAATGGATTGCAAGAATGAGAGGGTATGAAACAGGTTATTTGTGAATGCTTGTGAATTCACTGGAAAGCCTAGTCGAATAGCTATGTGATGATGGGGTGCTAATTTCATGATGAAGATGCTATGGAGGAGCAGTTCTATGTACATAGTCTAGGTTGTATGTAATGTTTGAAGCCTACAAGAAATGAAATATTCTAAGGCCTACAGGACATGTAATACATATGCCTACATGCCTTTTAAGGGTTCCACATCACCCCTTGAAAGGTGGATTATCAAAATCAATAAAAAATGAAGGTCTTCGGGTCATTGGAGGTATACTGATGAGGAACCACTAAAGTAGGGATACATAATATTTGATAGGAATTATATGGTGTGTAGGTGATTTACTCACCAAGTAACTGTACAAGGTTTTGACCCAAATTTAATCCCAACATCATATGAGGTCAATTATGCGGTATCATTTCACACCTCATATTAACATCCATATGGGTGATACAAAAATATTTAGATTGATTGAAACATATCTAATAGTACAAAACATGTTTTACATAAAAATTAAAATATGGTATATGTAGTGAATTTAGAGGTTTCATGTTGTCTATATGTGGGATTATTAAATAGGGATAAAAACAACAAAGTATGTATCAGGAAATACAAGTAGTGTGGTGTATTCATTACATATAAGATACATTCTGAATGATTTTTCATAATGTAGTGTAGATATAAATCATTAACATTTTTTTTAAAATTTTCACCAATACAACATGAAAAAATAATTTTACGCACCATGTACATCATCCACATTTCTAGTGATACACACGTGATATATTAGCATTGTTACATGTGGTTTAGCACACTATGTACACTACGTGGCTTAAAAAAAGGACCATAATCAATGTATTTAGTAACACACCATATGTGAATAAAATTCATGTTTGTACACAATGCATGAAAAAGACTAAACTCAAAACGAGTCTCAAAACAGGTCGAGTGATTATACATTTAATTAGTGAATTTAAATCTTGGAATAAATTTAATCTAACTCATATTGTATGTTTGTGTCTCCCCTAGTAAACACATAATATAAATGTATATATAATTATAGTATTATGATTAAAATGACATTGAATATAAAAAGTTTGTGGCATCATCAATACACTCAATTTACATAATAATTATAAGTAAATATTTTATGTGTGTTAATTTTAATATAATAATAAGATATTAGAAATCTTATCATATCTAAATGTGTCTTTTTTGAATACATTATGATAATTATTAAATTATGTAATTAGTAGAATAATTAAATAATTCCATTAAATTTATCTGAATTATAACAAATTCAAAGGAATACATGAAATAAAAAATTCAATGTTGTATAGTGCTGTGATTTATAATGATATTGGAAAACGTATATATGAGTTAGATTTATTTAATTTTCTACATAATGGTATTGTTTTATTAATAATTTTTTATTAAATAAAATATTATGATCTATAAATAATCCATCCATTTATTATTCATTGTATATCATGTTCCTGATTAATTATTTATAACCCAAGAACCATGTGACCCTTACATATTATTTAGTAATCATTTATAAATCCTTTAGTACCAAATGGGGGACATAGTTTTGGACCCATGCCCTGGTAAATTAAACCAGCACGATATATTGGTTAATAGAGGAATATATTATCTCGATCCAAGCTTGTATGAAATTTTTTTCCCCTAGGCCAATCATTGTTTTTTTCTACACAATTAACCATCCATTAGATAAGATATCATGATATTTTCATATATATTTAGAATTTCTTAGTTCACGATTATTTATTTAATAATGTTATTCTTGTTTTATTTGGATAATTAATCATTATCATATAGAGTGAATGAATTAACAATGATGATAATACCAAATAAAATAAAATTGTTATAGACAATATATTTTATGAATCATTTTTAATTAATCATGTAATCAACTCATAATTTCAACAACAACATGAAGGATAAAGTATTGAATATTTCTGTATATTTTGAACAAATCCCTCAATGAAAACATTTTTACAATAAATTCCTTTTATAACTTTATAAAGAATGAAACCATAGTTGAAATTAGTTATTTGGACCTCACCAGAGTGATTTCGATTGATGATGAGTTCATATAAATGTAGTATTTATATTTAACAATGTTTGAATCACGTGATGAATTCAATATAATTAGTTGGAGTAACATGGAGGAACTTGTTGACTATTTGAGAGTGTAGGATTTCTATGTTAGGGTGTTCATTCAACAGATCATGGAAAAATATTTTAATATAGTTGGGACATAAATAATATACTAATAAATTTTAATATTTTTTTTATAAATTCATCAATATAATTTGATGGTAAATATTTATAATTTTGACAAAAATATTTGATCTAAATGATATTTTTAATCCAATTTTTATGAATATTAATATTTTATAATTTAATGCGGGAATAATAATAAAAAGTATTATTCCACAACTAATAAAGAATAAAATTTATTAAATATATAATATTAATTTTTTTAGAAAACAAAAACTCATTTGACCATATCACTCTCACTATAATCTATTTTTGAGAATATTAATCCCATAAATGATGTTTACTTCCCTGAATAGTATATGAATGTTCACAGTCAACTATTCCATGATCACATGTTTTATATATGAAAATCCCCAATTCAATTGAATGCCTCTACTATGGAAAGTGTATGGGGTGGGAATATCTTTTGAAAACACATGGTTGATGCATTTTATGTATAAATCCATATATTATAATCCATAACTTATGAGGTCTAGAACATTAATAATTTCATGGATAATTTTTATGTGTTCCATCGTATCCATGTTCTCTATTACCAAAAAAACCACAATAAATGTGTAAAATATAAAAGTCACTCTTACGTTCAACAATGAAATAGTTTCAGCTAGAAATCATTTGTTAGAATGATTAGCTGTGTTGAATATTTATAAATTGAAGGATTTAACTATCAAGGGGATTGAAAATAGACTATTTTATCACCTCACATCATCCAGTATTCTAATGTTTTTTATAAATATAATCCAAAAAATAATTTAAGGTTCTCTAAAATATCCTAACACTAATATTCCATGAATATAAAGGCTTGAATCCTGAAATAAAATATATCCTAATGTTGAAAATTAAGAATGTAAAAATGAAAAAATAACAATGATATTTTTTAAATCTAAGGCACCAAAGAACCAAAATTCTAAAATAATAAATATATTCAATGAGTGAGTCAATAGGGAAGAATGTAATATATTTTTTATATATAAATAATGGAAATATATGGAAGAACTTAGTATATGTAATAAAGAGTGGGTAATATTAATGTATACTAGTTGTTGAGTTCAATATGTAAATTTAAAAAATTTGTATTTGATATATCTTGGTCATCTAAAATTTGTATCCAAACAGAGGTACAATTTTGATTCTAGAAATTTAAAAAATTTGGGGTGGATCTTTGATATTCAAAGAGTTTAATGAAATACTGGCCATAATAGATTACCATCTCACATTATTTAATAGATTTGCTTTGATATCCGAGAATTTTTACTATGGGGTTAGTGTAACCAAATAAATCATTTCTACTTATACTTTACAAGTTTATTATTTCAATATGTTCTTCGGAAATAATTTATAATATTATTTTTAATATAAAACATTTTTTTGAGATAATATATTCGAAAAACATGCTTTACATGCTGTATTATGGAATGTGAATCATAGATATTGAAAAAAATAATTCTCAATGGAATTATGTAACATCAATAGTGGAATCACTTGATATATTATTTAAAAAACAATAATGTATTTAAATTATATCCAGATTAATATTTAGAATCACTTAAAAAATTATATCGATACATGTCATGCTAGTTTGGAAGGAATAATTATAAAAAGATTCATATAGTGGAAAAGGCCAATGGTCCATTGAGACTTTCTAAATAGTCCATTGAGATGTTTGTAGACCATTCAAAGAATAATATAATGGTGGGAACTCTTAATTCATATCACTAAACAAAAATATTAGTATATGTGGATATATATACTTAAATTGAAACAATTATGATTCATTTTAGAAATATAATGAATAAAATAATGACATTGAGATTCATTATGGTATGAAGATAAAGAAAAATTAGTCAAACTTAGGGGGAGTATCTTAACCAGGTGTTCATTGAATATAAAAAGGAGTTTTGGATACTATCCCTTTTCACTCTTAGTAATGAAATATATTTTAATGGAATCATTAATAGAGAGAATTGTTGTCATACATGTTAATATCAATGATAAGTTATAATGATCATATATTTATAGAATGGGAAGAAATATACATACTCACATATATATGTATAGGGATAAAAATATTTACATACATACTCATAATAAATAGTCATCTCATGTCAGTAAATTATTTTTAATAATATTTCACATAAAAACAGAAATATATTTCCAATTTGACCCTAAAATAGATAAGTAAATATAGAATTAAAATCCATATTTAAAATAAGGGATATCTCTTAAATATGAGATAGTGGGAGAAGGATTGACTTGAAAGAACATAATGATCAAAAAAAAATGTGTTATTATAAGAGGTGATTCAATAACACCATGTGTGTATTATTGATAAATAGTAATTATTACTAAATATGATCACTAGATTTGTTAATAAAATATATATATATGAATTAATTATCATTCAGTAAGGAAACACATTATTATTTTTAAATTATTAAATTTTAACATATGATGAATTGTTAAGAACCTCATAATTCACAATGTGGTAAGAAGAAATAAATTATAAAATGTATTCAAGGAACCAAAACATTGTTTGGGTCTTGGTTGAAATAATGAACTATATAAAACCCCATTCATCATTTAGGTATGAATTATTTTACATTCAATCAATTATCAATTTAAATTCTCAATGATGACCTAATTTAAAATCCATTTGAGGTTCTAGAATCGTTTGGGGTCTCTAAGATTGTTCTGATCCCTGAACCCAACATCGATGTTCAAATTTGTCTAATTCATGATTAGTAGAAAGAGTGGGGGCATTCCACAAAGATACTTATAAACCTGAAAGGATAGAAAGGTGGATTCCAGCATACCACAACATTAGAAATGCAATTTGATTTAAGGAGCATGGCTGTGCAGATAAGTTTGTAGTTTGGAATGTGGGTTGAGACGCTGTTTTTGCATGGTTTGTAAAAATTTTCATACGCACCCTGAGAAGTGTCACATTCCTACAACAAATCTGTCACACCTAGACTATTGTAACTATTTTATTCTATAAATTTATCTTCCTTTTAAATTCATTATTGTGGTTTAGGTATGCCCTAGTTTATTTTTTATCATTTTTGATGATCAATGAGTGTTTTTGGTTTGAAAATGTCCTATGACAGGGAAACGCATGGTCGACGTCAAGTGGATTTGATAAATCATCTTATGGCCTTCTTGGTGCATAGTTAACTAATTAATATATAAAATGAATAGTTCTGTGTCGGCAAAATAAAATTATAAAAAAATAAGAGTAGTATTATAATTTCTAATAATATTATTATGATTAATATTATTTTTAATTTTTTTATTATTTTAATTTGGTATTTATTAGTGTTAAGACAATTTCATTATTATAAAATCATTATCATCATTATTTTTAGTATTGTTACTAATATTTATTATTATTATTAGTTTTTTGAGTATTTTAAGGGTTTAATTTCTTTTTATTTATAATTTTCTTTTTATTTTCCCCTCCTCTTGGCCCCTCTTTATTGTGTTGCACTACAACTGTAGATCATCCCCTCCCTTGGCCGGTGCTCCCCCTCCACTTCCCTTCTGATAGACATCACACTAGAACCCCAACAACTCTGGTGATGCCTTGCACCACCCGTCCACCTAGCTCCAAACCCCAACGTGCCTCCCTCCCTTTGCCGCTCTCCTAGACATTACCGCAGGGCATCACTCCCCCTTCTAGTAGGACTCCGGCTAGAGTGGATCACCTTCATAAACCCATGTCTTTCTTTTCTAACCACCCACTCTATCCACCATAGGTGCATTCATCTTTGGTATGTCCTTCTTCTTTATTTATTATTTTTCCACACCTTAGGGTTTCATTGATGAGAGTTGATATTGATTTTTGGTAGGGTTCATTTTGTGTTTTTCATGGTTTGATTGATGAGGAATGGGAGTGTTGCCTTAAAATTTGGTATTTTCAACACCGAGGCTGGTGGCTCCACATATTAATATTTTTTTAACGGATTCATTTTATAATTTAATAAATTTAGTATATAATTTAATTAATTTTCATGTTTATAATTTAATTATTATTTATTTTTAATATTAATTTGATTCATTTAGTTTCATTCTCAAATTACATGGGTTGTTTTTTTGTAAAAATGTATACTTAGTCAATTCTTAGAGTTTTATTAAATCGTGAAGTTAGTTTATTTATCTATGAATGTTGTTATATTTTTTTAATGTGGAATTGGGTGCATTTGGTCATGAAATTGGGTTTTGTGTGGGTTTACTGGTTTAAGGTAAGTGATGTTTTTTAAAAAAATTATAAACTTCTATATATGGTTTATTAAATTTTACTAATGGTGCATAGGTTCTTTATAAATGGTGTAAGGGTTTTATGAAACTATTTCTATGGTTCAGGTCACATATAAAAATTTTGTTAGAGTGAATACGATGTTGAAATATGTTTGGGGATATATATGGTTATTTTATTGTGTGTAGGATCTATTTAGTTGGATTTTGTGAAGATGGAATTATGTCTGAAACTAAATCTAGAATAAGCACTAAGGGAATCCCAAGTTACTCAGTTGGAGGACTAGGATTATTGTACTATTGATACAAAAGTGGAATTAGCCCAGTTTCACTTAGTATTATGGAAAAAATACAACCCTAACTAATATTTATTATAATTATTAGAGACTACTAGGGTTACATGGATGTCCCCTACTAGTGGATCATATCTGAGAACATTAGTTGTCATGGTTTTGATAACAATTTTCAATGAGACGTGATGCTATATGGTCCAAATTTTCACTATTTCCTATGAGAACTATCCAATATATGGTGATACATGTTTATATTTTTCTCACTATTGTAATACATTGTGACATTTGGGTTATCTTAAAAGTAATTTTGTTTTCATATTTAATGTTTTTTTATTGAAATTGTTTTCATTAGACCGGTTTTATTAAAAAAAATTCAATCATTTTTGTAACAAACCAAACATTTATTAATGAAAATTAATCATGATAAAATTAGATTTCATATTACAGATATATAAAAACTTATGCACTTCCATGGTTTTATGATTTTGAATTTCAAAATACTGTTATGAATTGTCGATGTTTTTAATATATCCATTAAATAGTGATCACATGATTATTATAAATATGGGTCCCTAACAAATAAAATTTACTCAGACAAAGGAAGTGATGGCCTTATCCTGATGAATTTCTCCATATGAAAACCATTTATTAGTTCTTAGAAAGTAGGTGGCATCATTGTGCTTCAATCGTGAGAAAGACCAATCAGAGCTTCAATACGTTATGCTCGAGTGGAAATATCTATTGGGGAAGTAGATGTTGACATAGATTACCACCTAAGAATTATTATCCGAGCCACCCCAAGAGTTTATCACCATCACACACCGTACCCTTCAGACTTATTTCAGTGTTATAATGGTTTATTTAAAATTACCCAAGAACAATGTTTATGTACATTATTTTTTTGTATAGAGAATATATTTTTATTTTATTATTGTTAATTAGTAAACATTTTTCAATGCAAAAAATATTATTTAGAGTTATTAGTTAATTAAGAAATATATTTTAATAAATTAATGTATTTTTTAATTAAATATTATTTAAATGATATATTATTTCTATAATAATTTTTATTAATTATAAATGATCATTTAATTTTTATGAATAATATTTGTAATTTTTTATGGTTTTAAAGCTGTCATTGTTAAAACCCATGAATTTTCTCTAAATGTATGATTTTATTTTAAAAGTAAAAAAATAACATATTTTTTAAATTATTTATATAAAATTTATATTATTTTAGGAATCAAGAAGTTGAAATTATCCAATAGTGAATTTTTCATAATTTTCTGATAGAGAGGAATTTTCTGGTAAAAAATTATGTACCGTTTAAATATATAATGTGTTTCATGACATAAGAATGACCCAATAGTGATTTAATAGAATACAATAAACATTATTTCCGGAAAATATATATTTTACAATTAAAATATTGTGATTTTGGGCTTTATTGATTTATTTAACAAAACATTATTGGACCTTAAAAAGAGTTATAAAACATTTTAACTTATTAAATTTATTTCCTTGAGAGTGTGACTCACATCCACTTAATAAATCATAATATTTTAAGAATTTCAGTCTTTGGAAATATAAAATAATATTTTATACCCCCCTTTGGTAAAACCCAATGGAAAAAACCTTGGATTGGTTTGTGGTTTTGATTAGTTTAATGTGTGGTGTCCCAAACATAAATAACAAAGAATTACTTCCCATTTCCTATATAAACCCACCCAAGCTCTGACTTGATCTTCACTCAATGCATTTGGAGCATGATCAAACTCTTCCCTCCTCTCTCTAGAATCCTCCCATGGCACCTTTTTCTACCAATAATCCTCTCTAAATACTCTCCCAACCCATTGGGACACAATTCTAATTAATAGATTCCTTACATTATTATTTTTATCCAAGTATCAATATATTCTAATACCATTTTATAATAAATTAAAAATGGTGGGTTATGTTTTCTGAAATCCCTTATACTCCAATCATTATACTTGAAATGATGTTATAACTCATTCTCTCTTATCAATTCCTCAAATTTACACCCATTACTAAACCAAAATTCCGTAAGAAATTTATCTCTCCTCATTTTCATTCAATCAATTATTTTGTTTTATGAATATAAATTCCATTACATATATTGTTGCATGAATATATATGACCTCCATTACTCTATATTTAATGTACATCTAATGAGACACACATTTCCCTCTCATAAACAATTTTTATGAATTCTTTTTTCACATCGTTACACTACTGAAATTGCACATATTTTCCAAGCCAATTTCATTGTATAGTGAATACCATGCCCATTTTATATCATGGTTATTCACCTTTATACCCAATTACGTTTTTATTACAAATATTCATGTATTTATTCCACATCCCTTTAATGTGGAATGAATGGTGATGAATGATTCCACATTATATGATCCATGTGTCACACTTTTGCATAAATGAAGTGGTTAAGAAGGGTGCGCCCTAATAGTTCTCTAATTCATTGGGTAAAGATTAGTATCATGATATTTCAAGTTTAATGAGGGATTACTCATGATAAGAAAAATAAAATGAGGATTTACTAATTATAATTACTGTTCAATGGGGATTTTCTCATGCTCCACGTTCAATGAGCCTTGGATTTTCCTAATACCATGTTAAGTGTTGTTTCCACATTTCCATGTTATGATTATCATGATATATCATGCCTTTATGTTCTTGTTTCTCTTATGCTCCTTTGATATTCCAATTTCTTGACTTGTATTGTATTATTCATGTTATTTTTTTACTCCCTTACTAGGATTTACAGATCACCCTTTTTACACGTTTGGCCTCAGGTTATCCCATGCAACACTAAGTACAAGGGAATGTCCAAGGACTAGCACTTGATCAAGAGGAAGAGGATTCAGGGGATGAAATCTATAGCCAATTATCAGTGTATATATTGTAGAGAATTCAAGGGAATGGTCATCACAGAACCATAATGAATAATGGGAAAAAAGGAAATAGAGACTAAGGGAAATGTATTGTGGTCGAGGGTAAAAACTAATGGGAAACAAGTATTATTCACACTTTCCTAAACCAATGGAAACTAGGTTAGCTATGAAAGGTGGAAATAAGGAAGGAAAGACTGCTCAAAATGGGGATGGTGGAGAATATAAAGGGAAAACTAGAACTGTTGAGAAAGAGGAAGGGGAGTTCTTAAAGCTCCTCCTCCATTCCAATGAAGATATGCTTGAAAGAGAGCTTAGGGTAAATGCTTCAAAAGAGGAGTTCCAAAGAATAAATGAAAGAAGGCATCATGTTGATTCCAAGGAGGAGAAAGAGACATGGTTAGACAAACAATAACTAATAGTTCCTCGTGGCTTCATCCAAGGTATAATAAACTCAGAGGAATTCATACAAACAATGGAGAGAATGGATACTCACCTTTAAGATCTCATCAGTGTGGATCTGAACATCCAGGTTAGTAATTTGCATAGGGAATTATTAATATTTTCTATATCTAATAATCTTAGTATTGTGTTTAATAAATTTGTATTCTCTTTCATCACGTAGTGGTACCCTTTTTTTGTGAACACGGGTTTCCCACATTTTCCTAAAAGTGGAATAATAATAATTATATTTGCTGATGGTGGTGATGTGGGAATGTTGGGGTTATGTAAATAACGTTTTTAATAAATATGTTGTGATTTTTATGTTATAAGAGGTTATATAATAATACTATGCCCCCAAGACACTAGACCACTAGATTTCTAATGAGGAATTAAGTGAATTTTATTTAATAAATCAGGTTTAATTGTGTAATAAGGATCATGGTATTTATAGTTGTTATTAGAGGATAAGTTTAGTTATTTTTGGTATTGGGAGTAGAATACCCTAGTGAAATACTTAAGGATAATACTACATATAATAAAAACATCCCTATGTTTTAGGGAATATTGAGTAAGTTGTTTATCATGAAAATACATCCCTATCTATATACGACCAGGTAGGCGCGGCTCCAACAAAGATGTACCTTGTAGTGAAAATTATGACTAGGAGTTTCAGAAAAGACCCATGGTATTCTGGTATATGACAACTGGCCCTTCTGCACTCTTGGTTACGAAACTCCCAAGGGATATGCTTTGGTAATTTCATAATATTAGTACGAACCATTATTATTGAAATAAAAAATTCCCAAAAGTATATGTTGGAATGTAGATCATCGATAAGATATATTGAAGCCTATAAATTCATATGTTAATGAAATATATGTAATTTATTTGTTATCAATTTTTTTCATTGCATTCCCCTTTATGTGTTTAATATTTTAGAAGTAATCATACATCTTTCTATATAGGATATATTAGAACAAGATTCAAAAAGTTAAAGGAAGGGTTATCTATCATAGTCCTACGCATTATTTTTTATCCCCAATGTTTAGGAGAACAATCCCAACACCACAAAAAATCAGGGAAATAAATATGTTAGTGAGTATGGAAAATGGTTCATTTATTGCATCCTGTGAATATAACTCCTCCCCGGTCAAAATTTGTGGACTGAACATCTGGGAAAACCTTGTAATACTGCCTCTCGCAGAATTTGATGCAATTTTAAGCATGGATTGGCTTTATCTATATAGATCCAACATAAATTATTAGGAGAGAGAAATCACTATCCATGTGGAGAATCGGCCCCTGATTCTGTACAACTGAATGGAGCTAGATGAATCTTCCTTAGCCCCATCATCTCAAGCATGAATATTTCTTCCCTATGAGCATAAGTATCTGGCTCAAATAATTGAGCCCATGGAAGCAACCATCCTTGCAGAAATTCTAATTAGGATGGAATTTGCAGAAGTGTTTCCCAATGAATTACATGGTTTTCCTCCTAAAAGAGATGTTGAATTATCCATAGACCATATACCCAGGGCATTCCCAATATACAAGACTTCGTATAGTATGAATGTTGTGGAGCTTAAGGATCTGAAGAAACAAATATAATTGAATCTAGTTAAAGTGATTACAAGCCCAAGTGATACACCCTGGGGTTCACTATTCCACATCATTCCGAAGAAGGATGGGTCAATGCAACTTTTCATTGATTATCATGACCAAAAACAAATCATGATAAATAACAAATATGATATACCCTGAATTTTTTAATTTCTCAATATGCTACATGGAGTAAAATACTTTCCATGGTGGATTGGTGGTCATGATATTACCAAGTAAGGGTGATGAAGGAGGATATCCCCAAGACTACCCTTAGTACAATGAAAGGGAACTATGAATTCATACTAATGTCATTCAGACTCATTAATTCTCCAGTTATCTCTCTGGTCCTGATTAATAGAGACATTAGAGATTACCTCCTCAAATTTTTGGTAGTATTTATTGATGATATTCTACTATACTATGAAACCTAGGAGAGCATGAAGATAATCTAAGCAATGTACTAGAGACATTGTAAAAAGAGAAACTCTATGAAAAGTATAACAAGTGTGTGTTATGGTTGAAGGAAGTATCTTTCTAGGATTTTTTCATCAAAAGAAATCAGATATCTATGGATTTATTTAAGATAGCTGTAATTGAGGGATGATTGAGGCCATCATCGGTAACAGGTATCTGTAGATTCCTACGGTTAGCTAGATATTATCACTAATTTGTGACAAATTTTTCATGATTCCCCAACCATCCTACAATTCTAACTCATAAGGGAGTAATGTTTTCGTGGAATGATGAATGTGAAGAAAGAATCATGGATTTGAAAAATAGGATTATCACTGCATCAATACTCACACTCCCAATAGATGGTGAATTATTTAGGATGTACAACAATCCTTTAAATAGGGGTTTAGGATGTATGATAATGAAAAATGATAATGTGATGGCATATGCCTCAAGGAAGCTGAAAATCCATGAGCAAAACTATCCCACACATGATATGGGGTTGCCGGCTATGATCTTTTCATTGAAAATATGGTGGAATTATCTCTATGTGGAGAATTGTATGATATATAATGATCACAAGAGCCTCAAATATATATTCACACATAAATTTCATAATATACAACAACAATGATGGATAGAGCTAATCAAGGATTATGACTACACAATCCACTACAATCCCGATAAGTGAAACTAGGTGGTGGATGCTCTATGTGGAAAATATCATACATCTTTATCATTGATGATAATTTAAAAGGAACCAATATACATAGATATGAAAAGGATGGACATGGGAATCCATAAGGGAGGAACATCATCAATCCCTTTTCAATTGATTTCTCAACCATTCCTCACGGATTAAATAAATGATTCTCAAAGAAAGGATGTAGAAATTATGAAAAGGGTGGAAGCTACCAGAATTGTGGAATCGTTAGAGTACATTGTTTACAAGGATAGAATTGTGAGGTTAGGTTCATGATTATATATACTATCTGATCAAGAGATAAAGAAGGTGCTTCTGAATGATGAATATAGCTCATCCTTCTCTATATACCTAGGGAGAACAAAGATGTACTAAGATCTCTGAGAAAACATTAGGTGGGATAATATGAGAAAAGTGATTTCTTAATATACATAAAATTTCCTATTATATCAACTAGTGTAGGTGAAGAGGAAAATTATAAGGGTGTGATGCAACCACTACCCTAATCAACATGGAAATGGTAGAATATTACCATGAAATATGTCACCGGACTTCTAAAGACATCCAGAGGAAACAATGAAATATGGGTCATTGTGGATCATCTTATGAAGACAGATCACTTTATAACGATCCAAGAGGACTTATCAATGGATCAACTTGCACAGATTTACATCAATGAAGTGATAAGGCTACAAAGAGTACCATCATATATTGTATCCAATCGTGATCTGAGATTTACATTGAAGTTCTGGAAAAGTCTGTATCATTCCCTAAGCCCAGGAATACACTTTAGTTTGGCCAATCATCCCCAAACTAATGGAAAATATCCATTAACTATTCATAAACTGAATGATATGATAAGATCAAGTACCATGAACATCATAGGAGGATGGGACCAACAACATCCACTGGTAGAATTCATCAACAATAACAGTTTCCTCTCATGCATTTGAATGGAACCATATGAATCCTTTTATGGGAAAAGGTGAAGAACACAAGGGTGTTGGGATCATTTCAGTGTGAATAAGATACAAGGACCTGAAATGGTCATGGAAATGGTGGGGATTGTGAGAACCATTTAGCAGCATATCGAGGCACAGCCAAGTCGATATAATTGTTACGAAGATAACCGTTGATGAGACCATGGGTTCAAAGTGGGAGACAAGGTATTTATATGCATAATATGTGGAAGAATGTCCTAGGTTTTTGAATGAATTGTACAATAAGAAGTAGTTACATAGTCCCCTTTGATATTCGTAATCGTGTAGGAGTTGTGGCCTATCGTCTAGCACTTCCACCATCCATGGCAAAAGTACATGATGTATTTCATGTATCTCTCTTAAGGAAGTACATACCAGACCCTTAAAATTTACTCTCTTTATAGGTAGTACAGTTAGAGAATGATATTAATTATGATGAGTAGCTAGTGAAGATCATGGATGGTAGAGATATTGATATATGTAACAAGACTACCCACCTGGTCAAAGTACTAGGGAGAAACCCTAAGTACGAAGACGCAACATGGGAACTGGAGGAGTATTTCCCCATCACACAACATACACTTTGGTCTTCTACAGGTGTTATATAGGGTTATGTAACAAGACCCTATCACTATTATTTTGTTCTTTTTTTATATAGAATATACATTCATTTTACTATTGATACTTTGTTAATAGTTTTTAAAGAAAAAATAGTTTTTTTATTAATTATTCAATTATGAAATCTATTTTGATGATTTAATGGAATTTTGAATTAAATAATATTTTAATGAAATATTATTAGGGAATTAATTTTTATTAAATATAAATTATCACATAATTTTTATGAATACAATTGTAATTTTTATTATGGTTTGAAAGCTGTTTTTTTCAAAACCCTTGAATTTTATATAAATGTCAGTTTTTATTTTAAAAGTAAAAATTCACATATTTAGAACATTATTTATATAAAATGAATATTTGTTTTGGAATTAGCATGTCAAAATTATCAAACTGTGAATTTATCAAAATTTTCTGAGACTGTTGATTGTTTTGGTAAAAAATTAAGTACCGTTAAAATATATAATGTGTTTTATGACATCATAATGACATAATGGTAATTTAATAGAATAAAATAAACATTTTTATTGTCCAATATATGTTTTACCATTAAAATAATATAATTATAGGGTTATTTGGTTTATTTTCAAAAACATTAGTGGATATTCCGTGTGTTATAAAACATTATATCTTTTTAAATTGATTTCAATGAGAGTGTGACTCACCTTCATGTAAGAAATCATAATATTTTAATAATTTAGGTAATTTTCATTATAAAATAATACTTTCCACAACATGTTGGAAAAAACCATGGGGAAAACCCATGGTCTGGTTTGTTTTCTTGATTAGTTTAGTGTGTGGTTTCCCAAACATATATAATAAATAATTTCATCTATTTTATTATATAAACCCACACAAGATCCCACATCTACTTCCCTAAAAGCCTTTGGATCATGACTAAACACTGACCTCATATCTCTATAATCCTCTCAAATCACCCAATTCCCCCAATAATCCTCTCTCAATCCCCTCCCAACCCTTGGGGATCACACTTCCAAGAAAGAGATTCCTTCCTTTCTTATTTTTACAAAAGTTTACTTATGTTGTAATACCAATTTAAATTCAACTAAAAATGTTGGAAAATGATTTATCACCTACCTTTTATTACCCTATTTATTTATTAAATGAATAGATATTTATTTCTCTCACATTAATACCTCCCATGTACACCTATTACTATACCAAAATTCCATAAGGAATTTCTCACTCCTCATTTACATTTAAGAAATTATTCTGTATTATGAATATATTTTCCATTATATATTGGGGGAAATTTTTCTATATGACCCCATTACTATCTATTTTATTTAAATATAATGAAACACACCTTTCTCTCTCATCAACCTTTTTTATGCATTCTTATGTTAGGGTGTGACACTGATGAAATTACACTGATTTTCCAAGACAATGTCATTGTATAGTGAATTCCATGAACATTTCTCTATTATGGGTATTCACATTTATGAACATTTACTTATTTATTATAAATCTTCATGTATTTATTCCACATCCCTTTATCATGTAATAAATTATTATGTATGATTCTATGTTTTATGATCAATGTGGCACACTTATGCATGGAATTAAATGTTTATGATTGGTGCGACCTGATAGCACTCAAATGAATTTGTTAAAGATTAGTATCATGATACATCATGTTTAATGAGGATTTACTCATTTTAATTCAATTGAAATTAGTATTTAATGATTCTAATTCATGTGCAATGAGTGTTTACACATGATCCATGTAAAATGAGCCATGGCTCGTGCTAATACCATGTTAAGTGTTGTTTCCACATTTCCATGTTATGATTATCATTCTATATCATGCCTTTATGTTCATGTTTCTCTTAGGATCCATTAATATTCATATTTCTTAGAATGCCTTTTATTTTTCATTTTATTCTTTTTTTACTACCTTACTAGGCTTTATAGCTAACCCATTTCACATGTTTTTGCTCTAGGTATCCCATGAAATGCTAAGTATGAGGGACTGTTGTGGGAATGTAAAGGAATATTTCAATAAAGATGTTGGGTGTTTTATGTTAAAAGGTGTAATGGAATGTAAATATGCCTCATTG
This sequence comes from Viscum album, assembly GCA_963277665.1. Taxonomy (NCBI): domain Eukaryota; kingdom Viridiplantae; phylum Streptophyta; class Magnoliopsida; order Santalales; family Viscaceae; genus Viscum; species Viscum album. The sequence goes on along the minus strand of OY728123.1, from coordinate 854,554,449 downwards.
ACACTAGAAATCTTAATATTCTATGTTTTATCAAATGACGTATATGTAAAAAATCATGTTTAAATGTCTCATAAAGTGCAGGGTTGTTATATGTTTATATCGATTAATTTATAAAACTGGAAATTTTATTCACTATTTAATTCTTATATGTGTAATCTTTTCTTAGTATCATCCTACAAGGTGTTAGCTCACACCATAATTAAACCTTTTAGTGTAATTATATTTCATAAATATGTATACAAGTAAGGGTAATGCTTATAGGGATGGGGGTTCTGGTAGTAAGAAATCTTTCATGGAAGGTATTTTGGAGAAGGCTTGAGGTTGGTTTCCTCCTTCCATGTGGTGGTTTTTGAGATGGTTTTTTGATCAATATACAATGTAGTTGTTTTTTGGGTTTTGGATTAAACATATAACTCAAATTCTGGTTTTTTGTTAAATTATTGATTTTTTGTGGCTTCAAAAAAGAATTATTTTATATTGTTTGACTTTTTAAATTTATGTATATTGAGGTAAATCAATCCCAAACATTAAATTTGATACCTGGACAGTTATTCCATCCCATGGGGATTGGAAATTCCCCTATGATACCAATTTATGGGAAACCATGTCTGATCTCTATCCAACTGAAACCAGACTCCTTCTATGCATATGTGATATAATTTGGAGGACCGTTGGATATCCATTTGGGATTCGTTGAGTTCTCTTATAATTGAAATTACCAAACATCCATTGGAATGGACCCTTTTGAGTGGCTCTAGGTTTGACCATATTGATATCTATTATGATGGGATGAGGTAGGAAATACCTCACATTTGGGACCGAGCCTTATGTGTGAGATGTTTGAGAAAGTCGAGATGAACTAGAAGAGGTTATTGAATGCCTAGAGATTCAACGAATCTTATGATGATTAGATATGTCATGAACATGAGATTTTTGTGGCTGATCGTGTTTTCTTGAATGTGGCCCCTCATTTGGGACAACAACATTTGGGGATCCCAGAAATCTTATGTCAAGGTTTGTCTAAAATTTCAAGATAACTGAGTGGGTTGGAATGCTGGAATATATGTAAGGTTTACCTTCTCAGTTGATGTAGATTCCGGAAATATTTCATGATTTCCAAATGAATAAATATAATCCAGATCAGTCTCATCTTTTTAAATGGGAGGAGATATAGAATGATCCCGGTTTATTAGATTTTGAGCAACCACTATGGATATTGGATTCCCAAGAGAAGGTGCTTTATGGGAAGACTATTTTACTAGTCTATATCCTTTGGAAGGATGTGACTGATGAGCATGAGGCTTGTGAGTGGAAAACATGGGTTAGCATGCATACTCATTTTTATTCTCGGATCAATTTTTGAGTAGTCATATAGAGGGTGGAATGTTTTCTTGTTGGGGTGAATTGTTACACCCATACTTTTTTAAAAATGTTTTTATAAATTAATTAATATTTGAAATGATTTCTTAAGGTATTGTTCGAGTCTGATTGATTTTTTTCATTTTTGTTGATGAATGACCTTTTTTTGGTTTAAAGAATCTAGCACCTGGGAATGGCATTGTCGAGGCTGTATGGGTTTGCCAAAGCACCGCATGGCATGACCAGTGCATGATTGACTAATTAATTAAAAAAATGAACAGTAAAGTGAACTCAATATAAAATGAGAATGAAATAATATGATTTAAGAGTTATTTTATAATTATAAAAATTATTAATATTAATATTATTATTTCTATTATTTCTGTATATATTTTAATTAAGTTTTTTTATTATTAAGTCATTTTAATTATTATAAAAGTATTAACATCATTATTTTTATTATTATTACTAATTTCTATATTTTGAGTTTGGTTGGGGTATTTTTTAGGTTTTATTTATTTTTATTTTTCCCTCCTCTTTCCCCCATAAATGGTGTTAGGTTTTGCAACCCTAAAGCTACCCCCTCCCTTGGTCAGCGCTCCCCCCACACTTCTATTTGGGCAACCTTCCCACAGGCACCCCGACATCTCCATCAAAAACATGCACAACCCATCCACACTGTGCCAATCCACAACACACCACCTTCACATGGATGTTCTTTTGGATGCCACCTCGTTCCCACACTCCCCCTTCTGAAAAGATTCTGACAATCATGACTCATCCCTAACACCTCCTATCTCACTCGTCCTTCCCGCATCTCCCTCTACCACTAGTTCATTCCACTATTTTAATCATTTATTCCTTATTTAAGGATTTGATACACCATGTTGTTTCATTATTTGGAGTTGATGTGAGTTTTGGGTTCGATGTCTTGATTTTGGGCTTAAAAATTGGGTTTTTATGTGATTGGAAGTGAATTAGAGTGTCGCACTGAAATTATATGGCTTCTACACCAAGGTAGGTGGTTTAACATATAAATATTATTTGATGAAATAATTTAATTACGTAATTTATTTTACATATTCGTTGATTAATTTTCTATGTATAGAAATTAGTTTATAATCAATATAAATATTTGTTTTTTTGTGTGTTTATATGATATTGGTGCGTTTTTTTTAAAAATTCACATAGTCAATTATTAGTGTCTTAATAAAGTGTATTGTTTGGTTAATAATATTTGTACATGGTGAGATGCATGTTATTGGTGTGGCATTATGTGTGTTTGTTACTAAAGTAGGGTGTTTTGTGGTTTAAGTTGGTAATGGAAACTGAATATTTATAATATTGTTTTAGAAAATATTTATTTATAGTGTATTAGATTATATGAATGGTGAAATGATGTTTTATAAATTGTGTACATGTTTTATCAAACAATTTATGCAGTATAGGTCAAATTTTAAAAATGTGTTGGAGTGTGTATGATGTAGAAATACTTTTTTGATTTACAAATGGTTACATTAGTGTGTGTATGATCTGTTTGGATGGAATCTATGAATTTGGCATACCATGAGAAGAAAAATATTGAAAGAGAAATATGGGAAGCCCGGGTAAGAGATGGGAATACATGGAATAATTTTCTAGTGATATGGAAATGGAATTGTCCCAGCTTCCATTAGGTGGATTTGTTGAAAACAACACTAACAAAACTATTTGATGATTATTGTAGACCACTAGGGTTATGGGGATGTCCCCTACTAGTGTGACATGCATGAGAATATAGTTTTTCTAGGTTTCTATACAATGTTTCACCACAAAGAGAGGTTCTAGTGTCCCACTATTATCTTGAACCTATAGGGAATCTCCCATATCTAGTTCTCCCTATTTACATTGTGCTCAAAATCAACATATATTGTGAAATATTTTTATCATAGAAGTATGTGTGTGAATTTTAATTAATATAGTTCTCCAAGAAGTTATTTTTAATAAAAACGATTTGTTTAAATTTAATAAAGCATTAATTTCATTTATTTATTAAACATGCATGTGTACTTTTCATTTAATTTTTATTCGTGGAATATTTTCTCAGTGAAATCTTTCTGGGAATTAGCTCACACCCATGATACACCATTGGGTTTATGTAGATTTGTTATTGTTTGGTACAGGTAAGGGTAACTCATATGGAGGTGGTGGCTCATGTTATTATTGATCTTTCATGGACAGAGTTGTTGAGATTTCTAGACGGTACTGTCCTCTTTCCAGGTGGTTCTATTTAGATGGTTTCTTCATCACCATAGTTTTTAACTTTTGTTTCAGTTTGGGTTCAAACATTTAACTCAAATTCTATATTCTGGTTAAAGGATTTTTTAGGTTGTTATTTTTAAATATGATTTATTTTATATTGTTGGTTGATTTATATTTATGTATATTCAGGTAAATCATTTCCATAAATTAAATTTTATACCCAAGATCTTGTTCTAGTCTGTGGGGATCAAGAATGACCTTTGAACCTTCCGATATACTGAGAATGGCATTGGTTGGATGGTGACCAAACTTGGTTCATGACCAAAAGGTGCACGGTTGGTGCACAATTTGACAAAAGACGTGGAAAAACCTTTAAACTAGGAAAATTTGGTAAAATTTACAATTTCATATAATTAATTTATTACTTCTAACCTTGATTCTCTTCTCTCTTGTAGTAAAACCTCTATAGCATGGTATCTCCTCTTTGAAGATAATTCATAGCCTTTTATCTTATTCATCCATCTCGAATCATATTCAAATGATTATCATCTAGATGAATCCCTATCAGTGAGTTATTTATTCCTTTTGTGTCATTCCCCCTTTGGTTTGGTATTAGCTTCACTATTTAGGTGCAATCTAATATACATTTTTTATAGTTTTTTCGGTTGTTCTCATTTTTCCTCCGTATCTGAGTCAAATCACGAGTTAATACTGGATGTGGAATCCACTAAGATCATATGGTAGTTGGACCCATGATTTTCCTTAAATGCATAAGTGGTTATATATATATATATATGTTATTATTAAATATTCACAATTCACATTGTGACACCTTTAAAATAGAATTTAATACATGAATTAAATTGATTGGAATCACCTACGTAATAAACAAAACCCATTAATAGTCTTATAGAGGTAAATAAACATTAATTGGTTACATCAATTTTGGTGTGCTTTTTGATAGATAGACCACCTTGGGTGTCCATTGAATCTGGGTACCCTTGAGGAGTGGCTTCAACCATTTTATGGGATGTTTAATACTAAATCATCAATAGATGATTTGAAATATAATTGAATTGAATGATAATTTGAATAGTAAATTTAATAAAGTGAAGGGAAATAAAATATTATCCGGAACCTTTTCCCTTTCCACATAATTTATTCTTCACACATGATTTATACTTACATTTTTATTTCCCATGTGAGTAATTAAGAGGCAAGCATGCAAAGCATAATCTTTCCTTGAGCCCCCATTGTATGTGAGTTAATATTTAATTGAATATGGTGATAACCCTTTGTATAAATAAATGTTATTGAATGCATGTTAATTAATTCCTTAAGTAAAAAATGGATTCATATACGAACAACATAGATATAATAAATTTTCTTCCACCCTTCTTTTTCCGGAGTGACACTTGGAATCGTTATACAGATTGCCACAAAAAGTGTGATAGGGGATGAATATTATATGCTCGAATGATACATGGACTCTTTAGGGATATACATGGATTGAATCAAAGGTAAATTGATTGTATTCACCATGGGTGACACTTGTGAACCTAGAGTGTTCTACCCCGAATGGAATCGAATGGCAGTGATTTTATACCACACCTAGAGCGATACAAGGATTGCCTTATGGAATTCATAGGATATGCTTCTAAGGTGATTAGATCATGATATTCCTAGAGAGGTACAAAGATTCCAAATTAGTATTTCCAAGTATGGGACGATGTTCTTAAATTGTTAATTAATGAAAAAATTTATATAATGCATCTTCTAAACCAAAAATACAATATAGGATTTTGTCAATGTCTTATACACCATATATGTCAATTTTTGGAATCTTTTGAACATATATCGGTATGGGGGATGATGATCTATATTCTAGATCTAGATTCATATTTATAAAATGAGATTTATTAATTAAATGAATTTTATTATAAAATGAGGCATGGATGCCTATTTATTCATAGACAAGCTGGCTCGGATGAAGATGGTTGTATGGGACAAGTGTACATGGGAACCCTAACCTTTATGAGTTTTTTACATTCGGAAAATCATTTACATATTATTTTACAACATGTACACTATTTTTGTTATATAAATACTGATTAGGGGAACTATTCCTTTGGGTGGAAGCTTATTGGGATTATAGATCACTCCATGTTTGAGATACCAATGGGTACCCAAACAGACTATATGATTTCATGGATGGATATGGAAATTTTCCATACTACATGTTATTTATTGCTAATGAGGAGTAAGGGGGCGTGGGATAAAAATGAGCCTCATGATGCAAGATTGATAGTTTTTCTTATTTTTGGTATTTTATTATATGTATTATAAACTTTCTATGTTTACCTATTTCAGATGTTTTATAGAAAAAATACATGAATAATCAAAATAATCATATGTTATTCCTTTATGTTATTGTCTTTTTATATATATTTATATTTTTCATTTGTTGTCTGATTGATTTACGGCCTCCATCACTATTGACTACTAATTTATGTCCATTATGGTATACTTGGGTAGTGATGGAAAAGTCTCTGAATAGAGAAAACCTTTCTCTCATAGACAATTCAAAACCTATGGCATTCGGGGGGATATGGTTGAGGCCATGTTTCTTACTGGGATCAAGGAACCGTCAGTTTCAATCTAGTCTAGGATGTTATAAAGATATATTAGATAGGCTTATACATCTAGTTTTTTATTTTGAATCATTATATATGAATATTGAGGAAATAGAATATATTAATGTGATGTTCCTAGGCATAGATGACCCATATATAAAAAACCCCAAATTTCCTCAAATGAAGTTGATATTTTAAAGATTTTGGCTATTATATTTAACTTGATTCCACTTTTTGTTGATGAACATGAAATGGAAATTTATTATTGATATCATTGTGGATTTTATTTTCTTTCATCCGAATGAGATGAAGGTATTCCATCTCAGCCATTATTTTAGGAAAATTATACGAATCACATGTCTTACATTATTCTATGTGGTTTAGGATTCATTTTTTTGCTTGATTTTTAAGTGGTAACATGATAGTTATACCAGAAGTGTGATACATATTTTGGGACATGAATTTGTTAAAAATTGTTGGTTCTTAGATATCCTACCACAATCAGGTCCACATTTTCCTGATTAATCTACAATAGACACCCAAAACAGCTATTCGTGGTGCATAGAGTCACAGAACAATGGTCCCATGGACTCGAAACTATTTTATTATGAAATGGATATATGCTATATTTTCATTAATTTAGAGTATGAACCCTTATGGTTCATATGTTAGTGAAAATCTTTTAACTGCCCGGGAAATAAATTCCAAGATAATGACATTAAATAAAATTAAATATAATGGAATCAATAATTTTTTTCTAGAGAATATGACCTAGAACCAATGTTTGTAGTGGAATGTTGGCTGCATCCCTAGTTTATAATTAACTTTATGAAACCCATACCTAACATAGGGAGCATTTAAAGGGGTGTGTTATTAAGTTAGATATCTTTTACCATTCATGCATCAATATTTGTTCTGCGAGTTGAAAATTTTTATAATTCAATTTTTTAGGCATCTGTTTGTCATTATAGAGACATAACACCATGAAAACCTCCTATAATATGCTCAGATGGCGGTGAAGACCATGATTTGGAGGTAGTGTTCCATATGCTATAGGGGGATCATCTAATGCTGCCAAATGTGAAACCATTAGTTGTATCAAACACTGGTGTTGTGGCATAGTTCCATTAAGGATTAAAGTGATTTTTATAGACTATTAAGGGAAATTTTTTGACATATTTCTCTAAAATGGTTGATTACTTCATAGAAATTTTTCTAGAAGACATTTAAGGATTACCCCTAGTGATATAGGTAGGGTTCTATATTGAGAAGGTCTGAGGAGCTTCCCTGGTATCCATTCATCTTTATTGGATGATTATGACTAAGTTGAAATAGATCAAGAAGAAACAATAGGTTTTATAGGAATGTGGAATTATCCAACCTAGTAATTCTCCATGGGTTTCCGCAGTCCTTTTTGTGAAAAAGATGGTTGATTCCTATAGATTCTATTTGTGATACTAGAAACTTAACCATCTATTTGTTATGAACTGATATCCTCTAATTTTAATACATAATATCTTCAACCAACTATGAGGAGATTTTTTTCTCAATGATTGATTTGAGATTTGGTAATCATAAGGTGTGTTTTATGCCATCAAACATTCCTCAGACATATTTACATTATATTATTGATCTATATGAGTATTTGGTTATGATGTTCAGTCTCACGAATATGCCGTCACTCTATATATAACTGATGAACCTTGTTTTCAATCTTTATCTTTATTAATTTTCTGGGCTCTTCATAGATGAAAACATGGTGTATTCTTAAAAAAGACACGACCATTCCAAATATTTCATGATCATATAAAATTCCCAATGAGATCATCAATTATATGCTTGTCTCAGGATCAAAAGTGTCCAATTTTGGATAGTTCATATTCACTTCCAAGGTAAAATTATGTTAGAGATAGGGATTTCACTTGATTCATTGTTAATGGGAGCTATTGTTTGAAGGGAGTATCTAGAGAATGTCATTGAGGTGCAATGTTTCTTGAATATAACTGGTTATTAAAATAATTTAATAATGGTCATATCATTCTAAACAGTTCAACTTATGAGGTTTACTAGCAATGGTGTGATGATTGTATGGTCAAAAGCATGTGTTTCATTCAATATGTTGCTGAAATGGATATGGAATTCAGCATTGATACTGGTTTTTACAATTATAGATAGAAGTTTCACTATTTATTGTGATTCATTTTATATTAATATTGGAATAACCCAAATGACGGGTGATAGATTCACAGAGTGCATGATTTGGTAGTTTAGGCTACAAGAAAGGAATTACCTAATGAACGATCCCGAGTTAAAAACAGTTTTTCATGAATTTCTATGTTGGTGAAATTATATTCATGGAGGGAATTTTGTGGTGTACATGGACCAAAAATGCCTAATTTTTATATTTATATAGTAAGATATTAATCTGAGGTTGTGAGGTTGTGTTGAATACCTAGGTTAGTTTGATTTTAATCTTTCATGTATGCTTGGGAATGGAAATTCAGTGGCTGATGCCTAGATAAGGAGTATTCAGATACAATCATTTTTTCATGATAGTAGCTATTAGAATATTATTGATTTGTTCTTTGGGATGTGCATGGATGAGATGGAAATTCAGTGTGATATTTTTATTTCATCCTTACCTATTACATCTACCATTTAGGAAAGACTGTCGATTAGGAGGTTATCAGATTATGAGGGATTAGTCCTATGAGAGAGTCTGGTAGGTGAGGACCTTCATCTAGGTCTGAACATAGGGGTGGATGAATTTTTTTGACTACATTGTCAAATAAGATAATCAATAAACATGTCCAAGAAGTTGATGATGGAATTTAATGCATTAGTAAGGGTAGTACACCCAAGCCCAACTAGGATTTATTATGATTTATATCACCAATACCTATGGTTGGGTTTTAAAAGTTATATAGATAGTTTATTCATTAGACGTTCCCCCATTTTGCAAGAGAATGACATACTATAGTGACCAGTAGGACTTTTAATAAGGCATCCTCTTCCTGAGTGAAAATGGTATGATTTCATGATGGACTTCATCAATGGATGTTCATGCTCTCAACATGGTAATGGTGTTATATGGGTTGTTTTTTTAAGATCATGATGGTTTCAAATTTTCATCAAATAAAGGAAACATTTATTTTGGATGATCTTGGTAGGTCTTATATCTGTGAGATATCATGACTTCACAGGGACCTGTATACTATCATTTTAAATAGGGATGAGCAATTTACGTCATGGTTGTTGTATGTGATACAGGGTGAATTATGTGCAAATGTTATTTAGAGCACAACATACCTCCCTCACACTTATATCTATTTAGATAAAATGATATTTATTCATTTACAAATACTGCATGTATGCACCCAATGATTTTTTACTCGTGGGAAAGTAAGATACCAATTATTGATTTTTCGAGAAATAATACATTTTAATAAACTATTCAGATAGTGGTTTATGATGATTTTTATGGTAGTCCATGCTGATTACCATTGTATTTTATATAGTAATGAGTGGTAGCAATGTTGGGACTGCCTATTTATTAGGAGACCATAGAGTACGTTCAGTTCATTTAGAAGTGGATGGGTAATTCACAGTCTCGATAGTAATCACTTCCTAGTTAGTATAGAAGAACTCTAGGGTTTTTGGTCAGGGGTCAATTAATTATACATAATTCATAGATGATGGGACAAAAGATGATTAGAAAAAATTGAAATATTTCCCCATGATATTTCAAGATGATTGAGATTCTAGAGAGAGATGGGATGGTAGCCTATCAGTTATAGTTACCTCATAAGAACCAATCCATTCATAACTTCTTCCAAATATCTAATCCTCTCCACAATCATTTAGAACTATCTCATGTTATTCTGCCGATGGAGGTTGATTTACAAATAATTGTTTCCTTAAAGTAGCATCTTAAATTCATTTTTTATTATAGCATGGATGTTATTTGTTTCCTTTCAGGTCATCTTTTACGGGTGCAATAAGAGAATGACCATGTACATGACAATACCATAGTTTGAGTGGCTATTGTACAAGAATAATGGATTTATTTTTTCCAATATTATGTTCACAACCCTTGTAATGGAAATTCCAGGAAAAATTATATTGGGTGGAGGTTGTTGGAACACAGTTCATTGTAGAGGAATGGAATCCTTTACATTCTGTCAATTCATAGTTTAAATGCACATTTATAATCTAATGTAAATTTCATTAGAGTTCATGGTGGTATAGGGGTGCTTGGGGATTGTTTAGAGTTTAGAACCCAAATTTTTGTCTGAAATAATCTTACACACTGATATTAGAAACTGTGAAGGGGAATTCGGATGGTTGTATAAAACCATGTGAGGAAGGACAATAGAGTACAACAACACACACGGTTAGAAAAACCATGAAATATGACTCACATTTCCATATGGACAAATCTAATATTTTCATAGTGGACTAATACATGGTTTTTTCATGTTTAGTCTTACCATGCATATAAATAGTTTGATGTTCCCCTTCATATAACATAGGTCACACTATTGAGGCATGGTTTGGCAAACCATGCTGCCAAACCATGTGACCGAATAAATTGGGTAAAATCACCGATTTTACCTAATTAATATATGATCTATTATATAATTAATCTGTTAAGTTGGTAGATAACCACTTAGTGTGGGAGATCCTCCTTGAATCTAATTCATAGGTTTTTGTCTGGTACATTATTTTGTACTTGAATTCAAGGATTGATAATCTCATTGGAATCTTCTAAATTTGAAATCTTCTAATCACATATCTGTATGGGATATGTTGGGGTATATTCTAGGTCACAAAATATATTTCTTAATTGAAATTGATAAATTTGATGATTTTTTTATAAAATTATACTAGAATAACTATTTATTGGGGGAAATTCTGGCTAGGCTGATGAAAGTATCATATGAGGGGTGTCCTTGGGAACCCATACATTTACATGTTATTTACATTCAGTAAATATTTTACATTTTCTATTAAATAATGCACAATATAGTTATTATGTACATACTAACATGATTGAAATAGTCCTTTGGGTTGTTCATACTAGGATTATATCTCAAATCCTATTCCACCCCCATAGGGGTACCTGAATAGACTATTTGATTGAAGGTATGGATACGAGAATGAACCACACTACAGGTTCTTGACTACTTCATTCGAGTTGGGGACCATGGGAAAAATCATAATCTCATGATTCTAGGTATATTATTTTTGGTTTTTTGGAATTTTTTTACATGTATTGTACACCTACTATTCATTTCTTTTTTTTTATGTTCTGTTGAAACATGAAATGTATCATAATATTTTTTATATGAGATTCCTTTCAAGTATTGAATGAATATATATATCCCTTCAATTCATCTATTTTCTATGAGATTTGCTACTTAATCCATATTTCTATGTTATTGTACATATGTTGTGGTAAACTCTACTGATGATGGAAGTATCTCCATTGAAACACCAAAGGCTCTCATTACTTTTCAGTATCCTCTGGTGTTTAGGGAGATGTGCTTGAGGCCATCTGAAAAACTGAGCTCATGGAACATTCAGTGAAACTTGGGTATGGTATATTAAAAACCATACATTTCATTCATAGTTAGTACATAATAAGTGATGAATATCCATTACATTATAAAAATACTTTCATGAGATCCATATGGAGATAGTGTCTTAGGAGATGAGATACGTAATCATCTAATTTTATGAATGATATTTAATATCACCTAGAAAAACATTATATACAGTATTCTTCTTTAAAATTATATAAATAAAAATGGACTTTATAACCATGGGATATAAAACACAATATGTGTGAGCTCAGATTTTTAGTATGTGTGATCTAGGGAGATATCAATATCACTTTAGTACAATATTTGAAATTGGTCTAAGATCATGGGGTTAAAATTTTAAAACCATAACTATAATATAATATATCATAATATATATTAATTAAATAATACTTGATAGTTCATAAAACATAAATCATAATGGAATCAAAAAACTCATTCCATAGAGAATATTTTTTTGGTGTGACATAAGATTGTGTCATTGACGTAATTATATAAAATATTGTTCATAGTAGTGAGGGAACACAACCAATACAATTAGAGTGGATATGTATTACATACTAATCCATCGTATACTTATAGAGGATAACTCCCAATGCTATCAAAGTTGAAAGAGTTTGTTCTTAAATTGGGTACAATCCCCATTCCGGTTTTTTTATCTTGAGATATCCATCATTACTTAATTAATAGTAGGGCTGTATAATTTTGTCCCCACCAATTATATAATGAAAATCATAAAAATGTGTTCTAAATTATCATAAAATATTCATCATAGAATAAACCTTGGAAATGAAATATTTCATAATGTTTTAATCATTTTATAAACCATGTAAAAGTAATGATTTTTATATGGGGTTCATCATAACATAATTAACACATTTGAATGAAATGAGTTTTATAAAATCATCCAAAACTCATATTAAATATAATCCCTCAATATAATTAATCTAGATGGTATTATTTGTTCATATCCTTGTTATATTGAAATAATCATCATAATAAGTTATTATAGATAAATAATTCCATTAAATGATCCTGACGACATTTCCTAATAAAAATATAATTTTCAAATTGAAATAAATTATATAAATTCAATTTTTTCTGAAATATTAAGGATGAAATATTTCCAAAAAATAACATTGGAATCTTATATTGGAATATTCAAAGAATTGAGTGATCATTATTTACATATATTCTATTCATTTTTATGATAAAGGAAGGAATTTATTCACATCTATATTAAATTTCCAACATATGTTTTTTAGAAAATGAATAGTTGATTAAATTCTTGTTTATTAAATTAAATAATGGTAAAAATTAATTTAATAATCATATTATAATATAAAAAACAATAATAAATATATTTTTAAAAAACATGTACATGGAATAAAAATAATTATTAATCATTGTGACAGAGGAATAATAATTTACAAATATTTTTTTGGACTTATAAGTTCAAAAAAATTTAACATAATAAGAAAAAATGTCATGTCTGGGAATAACCATTGTAGAAACAAAATATGGTATTCATGATTTATATGAAATAAAATTTAATCGTTATAAAATTAATCATAAAAAACCCTGTAGAATAATGAAATTTTGTCATAAACTCTTCTCCTCGAATTTGACATAAAAAAGTGAAATTTTAACCTCATGTATAATAAATTCAAATTTGTTATACTTATATAAAATTAACATGTAAAACATAACATATCATATATGATCCACTTATATCATTTTAACATCTAATTACTATCAATTATATATTAATATTTTAATTTCAATGTGTTAACTATTCTGTTTTTCATGACATCTCCAGTTTGGATATTATGGTCCTTTAACATAGATCATGGTTCCATATTTTCTATAATGATAATAATTATATTAATATCATATATATTAATTACACACACATATGTATATATATTATCTTATATCCATAAAATTAATTGATATAAAAATGATTTACATCAATCATGTATACCATAAGTTTATCATATGCATGAACATTGTTTTGACATTTTGATAGATGGGATAAAAGAAAGGTATGTAATAATTAAATAGTTATGAATAAATAGTATATAATCTATAACATATAAAATTATAAAATATATTTATATTACTATATATTTTATGATTAAATGAATAATGAATCATATCGCGTCATAGAGTTGGTATTCGAAACATACCCATGATAGACGTTTTCATCTCCAAAAAGATTGGAGCATAAAAATGTAGTTATGATATTATAAATAGAAAATCATAATTATATTATAAATATAATATATAATAATTTAAATTATATCAATAACTATCCATGAATGACGGCGATAGTAAATGAATAGTATTACTCTGTGGATGTGGTAGTCCACCTTCACACGAGTGATCCAATAAATTTTTATTAGGTGTAAAAGATTGTTAATAATTGAGGTTACATAATTATAAAACCATTTCATTATATTTATGATACATAATTAATTATTTTTTGATTAATTCAATAGTTTTAGTGGTTGTAGAAAAATATGTTAATTGAAAATATTAGGTTGGATGATTACCTCTTCTTCTGTAGGTATCCTTTAGATAATTTATTAAGGACCCATAGAATGGTATTTTAGTAATAAAATAACCACAATATTTTGGATATTTAATATTAGGTGAGAATTGGGAAGGTTTCTATCGCACTAGAAGGATAAATTTATTGTAATGAAGAGAAAGGTGGGGTACTCTTTTATAAGAGGAGAAGAGGACACCCGGGGAATCTCATAAAATATTAAAATATTATGAATTTATCCTCAAGAAAAATTCATCAAAATGAATTGATTTTTTTTTTGAGATATAATATTGTTTATTTATTTCCTTAAAATAGTAATTATACTTTTTTAATTATGAAATTTTGTTTTATCCCACAATAAACCTGATTTCACCTCAATAACAATGAGTGATATTCATAGATTTTGACATTAATTAAATCCAAATTATCATTCACTCATCAAAATATTTATAAAATCTAATTCTAAATATATAAAATATTTTATAAAATTAAATTCATAGAATTTATGTAATTTTAAATAAAAATAAAATAGTAATATCCCATGAATTTCAATTTTCAGGAAACAATTATTGTAATCATTAAAACAATTATACAAAAATTAAACATGAAATAAAATTTAATAATTGCAGCTAGTTTACTAATAATATAATAGAACTATATATTATATTAAAACCATTTTTAAAAAAATGGGTCTTTTAATATTTCTTATTTAAAATGACATTTTCTAATAATTTTTTATTCAATATTCATTGAAAAAGAAATCATATCAAAAAATAATATTAAATAACTTATAAAAAATAATATTCTTGATTATTTGATACCATATTTTCATTTTTTGAAATACTTTTCCTAATATTGTACAAACATATTTAATTATTTACACAAGGAAAATATTAAAATCCCATTTTTAAAGAAACAATATGTATTTAATAATATAAATACATCACTGAAAAGTTATTCCATATTTATCAGTATATTACAATAATTAAGAAACGTTATTTGAAATTATATAAATTTTGTTACTCCAATTCGTACAACCAATTTAATGCATGGGTTTAAAAAGAATACTATATTATACTTAGTGCTATCTATATCACAAGCTATTGAATGAATTAAATTAAATTTTAAGATAATTATACTATAAAATCTTAGGGTGTTACATTTTTTCCCACAAAAAAATGAATATTTCCATAAAATCCCATCAATAGATTAATAAAAATGATTATATCATTATTTCAAGAAATAATTGTGTTCTAAATTAGCTTCTTTATGTTTTAGATTCCTCTAGGTAAATTTAACTAGTTGAGTAGTGTTTCTATAGATAAAATTATCTCTATTATCCAAAATTCCAACTACGTGTTCCTCGTAAGAAATATCATTATCCTATGTAAAAAATTATTTTTATAGTGCATTTTATGTAAAATGTTTTTACTTCCATAAGAGTGAAATGTGGAACAAATCGTGAACATGAGAGGGGTATATTAGAAGCACGATTTGACAAGCTACCAACCATACTCGATCAATAATACTAATAGAGAAAATATACCTAAGGTCCAAAATTCCATTATTTTCAGATATAATAAACACATTCAACTTGTAAATTCATGTAAATTATATATCACTATCTTCTAAATAAATATTTAACAAATAATTTTTATTATATATTTTATATTGACTTTGAGCTTCCTCGATGTGATACTAAATTGCCTGAACTATTTTAACTTTCCCCCCCACTCAATCAGGCCACAAAAAAAATATTTCCTCAACTTCATCCTAGTATATTTGATATCTTCAAATATTTCTACAATGTGATTCCTATGTAGCCATCTTAATTCCCATGAGAGATCAATTTCTATTTGGAATGATGATTAAAGGAAGGTGTTAATATTATTGGCCTTAGAAATATATAAAATAAGGCGTCAATATATCATCATTGGTTTCAAAATATCTATTGCGATGACCATCAATCTACAAATGATTTAATGTAATGAAAAAAACACTAAATAGTTGTATTACTGAATTATTCATCTGATGATTGAGGTAATCATTAAAATTCACTTTGATACAATAGAAATTTTGTAATCATTTTAACCTTATGACATCCTTAAAGAATATTATTACAATATGATAATTATTTTCATCTTCCTTGATCAGAAGTATGTTTTTTTACTTCATAAGGTCATCAAATAAATCCAAAATAGCATTAAAACCTTATACCCTTTAGGGTATTCCAAATTAAAAAATATGTGGTGTTGTTTTACCATTTAAAATATTATATGTGAAATGGTCATAACACCCCCTTATAAATAAATCTCACATTCTTAATTATACAACATACCATGAACAAATAAAAAATTTCTATAATATCTATATTCATATTTTATCACAAAAATACCCTTTCAGTGTACATATTTTTTTACATTGCTGAAGAATAGATACGTTATAATGATGAACATTATCCAATAACTCATTCATGAAATTTGTTATGGATGGGACACATTCATGGTTATTAAACATTATCATTCCATCATAATCATGTTTTTATTCGTGGATATTTATTACATTCTTTAATAACTCTCCATCATCTTACGATTACTTTTTAATCATAACATAAATAGATCATTAAACACTCATTTGATAAAGACAACAATTCTATCCTTCCGTCGTGATTTTCATATAGATCCTTTTCAAATATGAAAATATTGGATCCCTTGTAATCCTTATTGTAAATTTACAAGCATGAATCTTTTCACTCAATGTATCTACCACCTTGTTTGCTTTCCCATGGTTGTAATGGTTTCACCATTTGTAATCATTGGTCATCTCTAAACATATTCTTTATCACTCATTTTCCTCATTCTGATTGAAATTGATATTTGAATTTTTATGGTCAGCATATATATCACACATGTATCCATAAATTAGTTACCTCTATATAATTAACCAAAAAATTACCACAGTTAAGTCAAATTCATGAGTTTGGTAAATTGTTCACATGAACCATAAATTATCATGAGGAATAACATTTCATCATGTCATTTTTTGCGATGAATCATCCTAAATCCTTCAGTGATGTATGAGTAATCATCAAAAAAGTTTTTCCAATGTATCGTTGTGTAATAATAAGTGTATTGAAAAACCTTCTTTCGATTACCTGAAATTTTACTCACATTCATTCATCAAATGTAACATGTATCCCTTTAGAGGTAACATTGTGAGAGGATTTGAAAATCCTTAGAAATTATCCAAAAATGAGTCAGTTATATACAGACTAACTACAAAATCTATAAACATGAGTCACAATTCACGGTCATGTCCATAAAAAATAACATCCATTTTTAGGGATTCACTGATATATTATTACTAGTGATTAAATGACCTATGAATGAAACATTATATATCAAAAAATCACACATTGAAAATTTACAATAAAACATATCTATTCCCAGGGAATTCACTACAATCTCCAAGAGATCATTGTGTTATTTTTTAATATTAAAATGTATCATTTAAAAATAAAACCAAAACTAGATAAAGGTTATCTATAATGGCTCCATTCATTAAATACCTTCTAATAACACGGAAATTATTTGGACCAAGTAGCCTAAACATAAATTCATTATTTATATACCATTTATGGAACAATATCCTGATTATGTTGTCACTTATGACCATAGGTTTCTAGTATCCATATGGGAGATATATCATTTAAAAATATTTATTTCCACCAAAAGGAATATGAAAAATCCTCAAAACAAGGAAGTGGAAACTTGTCATGATTTTGATCACATTTCCGTTCCAAAATGTCAATGAAGATTCACAATGATCAGTATTTATTCATAAAAATAATTCATTTTCCTCAATGAAACACATGTGTAAAAAGTAATCATTAATAAAGATTCTTAAATAGTTTCTTCCTCAATTCACATAACTCTATCATATCCATTAATTATGGAGACATTGAAATAGATGTACCTCAAGGATTGAGTTATATTTAATATTGATTACCAGTATTTTATGTATGACTAGGTAACTCTTCCAAAAAACACTATGTAATGACTCATCCCCTAAGGCTCATGTCGTGACTACCACATTCCCTCCATCAATAGGGATGGGGTTGGTGACCATCATCAAAATGGAATATCCTTTAACGGGAAGGAATTGTCTTTAAACCTGTACAAACACACAAATCCAAGAGCATAACAAGAGGCAACTGTGAAGTAAACTGCTGTAGTAAAAAGTGTACTGAATGTAAATGGGCAGAATACAAGCACAAATGCTAAGTAGAAGTACAACTAAAAAGAGAAAACTATCTCTTCTATCATCCTCCAAGGATCCTACCTGAAGGGTAGGTACATCTCACAATCAGTAGACATGCATCACACCATATCAAATGGTCCACATCTGAGCACCGTCCAGTCCTGGCTCCCTCAACCTCGATCAACAATGTTCATCATCGGCACAAATCAAAATAATGTGACAGCGTAGCCCATTTTGGTTTGAGTATAAAAATACTCAGTAGGGAACCTTAAACCCCCGTAGGTCTCCCCAAGTTCCACAAAGGAAAGACCACAAAGCAAGGCCACAATAAAAAATCACAAATTTGACATCAAATCTACATAGGTATCTGCCAATACACATACCTATGTTATCAATATATACTCGTCTCATACATGATGGTAGAATATCACAAAGGAAACACCGGGAAAGTAACACCATGAAGGTAAATGTACCACATAGGTAACACAATGAAGATAACACCATGAAGGTAAAAGTACCAAAAATGTAACACCATGAATATATCACCACAAAGGTCAAATAACCATAAAGGTATCACCACAATGGTAACAGTACCACACATGTATCACCACAACGATATCACCATTAAGGAAAAAGTGACACACAGGTATCACCACGAAGATAAAAGTACAATGCAGGTATCACCATGAAGATATCACCACAAAGGTAAAAGAATCAACTTAGTACTGGTATTAGTGATGTATATAAGTAAATATGATTAACAGTGAATCTATATCATCTTATTCTATCAAGAGGCGCTACTGCTGACCAAAAGAGTCCAACCCACAAATGATCAAAGGGTACTAACCCCCGCAATGAACCACATAATATCTGTCCGACATATGATCAGTATGCACTATCCCACATCGGATTGCTGAGTTCTTACCCACATAGGATCCGAACCACACAAGATCGGTATGCACTGACACAAATAATATTTCTGAGCACTGACCCACATAAGATCATAGAGCACTGACCCATACATGATCGCTCAGTATTATCCTTCGTATTATCTATCTCCAACCTCCTCCTCACATCAAGCCACAAGATTCTCATTCATAACATGCATGATTCTTGGAGAACTTCTCCTCAATCCATCGGTCATACCTCAACTGTCACAATGGTCCTAGAAGAAGTGTCCCAAAGGAATGCCATGTCATAAATGATCCAACATGACAGATGGCGCGTCAATCAAACACCCAGTCAGCGACTTATATGCATTTTAGTTCCAAGGGCCCGGTTGGATTTGGATTCGATCCAACCTGGTCGCACTCCAAATTCCCCCAAAACACATGTGGAGTAATACCAAAAGCACAACCTCATCATGAGGGTTGTACTACCATAGACTGTTTCTCAAATCGACACCCAGTCCATTAGTTACACCCCTTTTCGTGAAATGGGGGTGGTCGCACCTCAGTCCGACCTGACTCTGTTGGGCCTACCAGAATTTTTCAATGGGATGGATTGCCAAAAGGTATTCCAAAGAGACTTATGGCATGTCAAAAGAACAACAAATTTGACAGTTATGATCATTTGGTTATTTAGGGATAGGTCGGGTCTAGGCACGACCAACTCCGTCAGCCTGCCTGACACAAAGGGTCCCCGAATCTACCTGACCCTGCTCGAGGAGGGAAAACTAAGCATGAAATTGGCTCACTGGGTCTGGCCCAGTTCTTTTTGCGGGACTGGGTCACCGTTGGCTAGTCCCATCGAGTGGGCTTGGCCCACATGCATTGTCCTACCTGGTCGTGGGTCCGACCACCTTCGGTCTGGTCCGCCAGAAGGTGGGCTGGTCTTCCCAGCTGGCCCCATAGGTGTCGGGCTATTTCGGCCAGCCATTGGGGTACTTCCCCACCGCAATTATAGGTAAGCTGTTTCAGCCGACCGGGGGGTGGTCCACCAACCTAGCACAGTGCGAGGGCCGCACTGTACTCTACCTACCGTGACATCGAGCCACAACCTCCTCCAGTGGAATGCAAAGGCTAGTGCTAACTGCAGCATCCCTGCCGCCACTGCCTGACCTCTGCTGCCCATCTCGACTACAAGTCGTGAGCCCCTTGTTTGGTGGCAATAGATGGTGTGCCGCCACCTCCTTCATGGCCAGACGAGCCAGCTGCCGTCTCTACCTGCTGTGGCTATAGCCACAACCTTCTTCACCAGCAGCACTTGATGGCTTCTTGTTATCGCCTCCACAACCGGTCTTTGTCGGCGGCTACCATCACATGTCGTCCCAGGATGCGTCCTACCAAAATATTTCTTGCGAAGGGAATGTAAACATCCTAAAAAGGGAAGAGGGTCTGTGCCTTGTTTGTTTGTCCTATTCCCTCAACATTAGTTTGATTGAAAGTGGGTGGTAAAATATTTATCAACTCATGAAATTAAAAAAGATATAAATCATACATAAATATCATTGGAGAAAGATTGTGATTGATTAAGAGGTAGCATTCATCGTCCCCACAATATGTTTCCAATGTTGTCGCTCGAACGTTGTCTTTCAGTTTATTATTCAGTGCCACTCATCAATACCTGCTAGAATCACCTTTGTCTTCTAAGTGTTGGGAAACAATACACTATACCAGAGCTTTGTCTCTTGGTAAAACTATGCCAATACCTCCCCCAAGATATTTATAAATAGGAGTGGATGAGGATGAGTAACGCCCATGAAATTAATGGAGGATCATTTAATTGGAATCTTCTTAATTCCAACGGCACTGTTACAATGGATTTGAGGAGTCCAGCCATTTAATGGCATGACACGTTGTTGGTCCTACCACTACCGCTTGTCTGTTGGTGGAACATAAACGAGTGAAATAAAATTACTATGTTATTTTATTAATTTCATAAAGGTCCCACAATCTAAGTTTTTCTTCATACCTACTATGGTTGAAGTGATTCCTCCCTTTAGAAAATTTTGGATCAATGGATTCAATGGTGACCTCACATTTTTAATATGAGCAATGGTATAAAAGTTATGAAATTCAGCTCCCTCGTTTACTGAACATAACCGAAAAAAGTTCATAAAAAATTAAGCAATCCCCCTCGACTCACACAGGTTGAGGTTAGGCTTCACCTAAGGAGAACACACTCTAAAAAGCTCAACAGTACTCCAAATTATTAATCTGAATTACTGTATAGATTTTATGAATTTTACAATAAAATAATTGTCACATAATTATTTTATTCACCGTCAAAAACTAACTTTCACTGGATGCCCTCACCAGCCAATGTTTTTATTTGTATAAGGAAAGCGGACCAGCACGAGTTCATTAGTGGTCTCAAATTTTGAATATGAGTTACCGTCAGGGAGTTACAAGAATTTGAAATATAAAATAATGTTATTTAATTATTTTATTTTCAGTTATTCCATTTTTAGGTTTTCCCATTGGAGCCCTGCACTGACTAAACTTATATCGATCCAAGGGTAATCCCGCTATCTTAAATGCAACTTTGCCCTCAAATTTCTGATAAGGGATCCCATTTATGAATTATTCCTATTTTTCATGAAAACCACTCACGCATGCTATTTTGAAACATAAATTTTTTTATGGATCATTCCAGGCACTCCAGCCCTCGAAATTACACACCATCAGATTTCAAAATGTGGAGAAAATTCCATATAAAAAAAATATACAGAAATTTCAGGACATTACATTCATCTACCATGGGGCTTTACATCTCGGCAATCCAAAACAAGGTAAACAAAACAATAGAGGGTACTTTCCATGAATTTGAGCCTCCCCCTACCATGGGATGTCCTGGAGGTTCCCATGTTACCACCAAGCTCGCCCTAGGGGGATGCAGCATCCACGAAGGACTCACTCCTGTTGATACACTATCTCCACTAGGAACTCTGTAAAATTTTCCACATCGTCATGTCCAACTCACCCTATTCGATAGAATGGGATAGATTATGCACGTATCCTCTAAGCTGTGGCACAAGGGAAACATTTCTCACCTGGTGCATCTGTGGGGGAAGAGTTAGATGGTACACCACCTCACCAACTCTATTGAAAATATGGAAAGGTATGATGTACTTTAGAGAAAGATTTTTTCCCCAACCAAACCATCATAATATATGTTGCGGTGAGACCTGACGTAAGACATGGTCTCCCTCCTCAGACTCTAAGGGTCTCTGTCTTCTATTGGCATAAGACTTCTTCCGGCTCTCTGCAGTTGTCACTTACGGATAATTGAGGCTTAGTTATACAATCTATGCCAATATTTCCTTTATCTCGTCCACTAGTACTAATTCCATAGGTCCTGTTACACCTTATCCACTCTAAGAACTACCGTTAAAGTGGATGTATGGAATTCCCTCAACACCTCCTCCTGAAGCATCACAAGTACCATGGTGCATCCTCTGAAGACAATGAATTACTCTGTAACACCCCGAGATTTTATGAGATATATTATTTTTAATTTCATTGATGTCTTCTGTTGTACACTACACCAAGATTAGCTTGTACTATACACAACATCTTATTAGCTTGTATTATACGCAACACTATTCTTGGCTCTTGTTATATAAAATTTCATGTTCATTATTTGGAAATTATTCTATGCAACATTAAGTATAGATTTTGCTTAATGTATAAATGAAATAACTATTGATTATGTTATATGCAACACCAAATGTGGAATTCACAACACACAACCCTGACTTGGCTTTCATTACACGCAATCAATACCTTCATAGAGAGCATGTGTAGTACGCAATACCATGTTTCACTAAATGAGATATTATTATAATATTATTATGAACTAGCCGTTATGAATAGTAATACCAACTTTTTGAAATTTTATAAATTTTATCTTTCAAAATGGACTTCATTTTTTGGATTCGGAGTATAGAAATTAGCCTATGGTGAATTTTTTTTATTTTTCTGAAAACATTCAATTTTTGATGAATAGTGAAAACACTGGGTTACTATTTAAAAACCGAACATTTTTTAAAAAATTTATTTATTTTATGTAAATTAATTTTAGGTCAAAATTTATACATAAAAACTATATAAGTTCAAGGTAATTCATTTGAGTCATTTTATTATAATTTTAGATATACAAATATTTTATTGAACTTTTCATCCTCTTTTAACCTCCTAGGAGCATTTACAATTGTACATAAAAATTAATTTTACTGCTTATGTGAGTTGAATTTAGAAAATCCGAGAGACACGGTTAATATCATGGAGTAAAATGTGGTTTAATAAGAGAAAAATATTTTTTGGTGAATAGTATCTTTTAACTTTTATTTACCACGGTTAAAAGTAAATAAGGTAATTAAGGGTAAAATGATATTATTATTACACTAACGCATGTCCTAATTCTATTGGATAAGTGTAACACGACCAAAAATATCCTTATAAATAAAATATTACCCTTTAGGTCCAGTTGGATTAGATGAGGACATTTATTACTGTTTCATTTAAAGAAGAGTTAAAATAGTTAAAGTCAAGGTTTAATTACTAAAATATTTTTAATATTGGATAACACATAAGATAACATCGACTATAATTATTAATTATAAAGTTAAAAATATTTCCTACATAATGGTATTTTATTTATAATTTTTATACAATAAATAAATTAATTTATTTTTGACACAATGATGATGTCGTAATTATCTTATTAATTAAATATTAACATAATTGATGTTATAGATATCATAATAAATATAATTTGATACTTTTTAAAAATTCCACTAACTTTTTAGGTTAATATGACATGTTAGTATTGATTAAATTAACTTTTTTTGAACTAATCATACTGTTATGTTTTTTTACAAAAATCAATTACCAAATAGTGTCAAATTCGACATAAAATAGTTTTTAAAACAAGTATTATATTATTAATTATTAGTATATACTAAAAATCTATGGTTTAGAAAAATGACTTAGATAAGGTTATATATATTAATAATTAACCACTTTGGATTCGTTTGTCTTGTTAATGTATGTTTATTAACCATATAGTGTGAGAAAACATGAAGACACGGTAAGAGTTAAATTACATAACTTATAGTTAAATTTAAATGATAAGGTAAAATAGTAACCTAAACTTGTCTAAAACCTATTGGTTGAGAGTATTTAGACCCATACCAACTTTTCCTTCGAAATAAATCAATTTTGAGCTATTATAAACCGAATATGACTTAATGAAAAATAATATTTTAAGTCTTTCCTAAGGTGCCCCAATACTCCCTTATAAAACGGCACCTCCTCCCTCTTCTTTTAACCCAATTTTGAACTTTCAAGATTGGCCAACCGCTACCCATTTCCATTTTCAACATCCATAGAAACATTTTAGTGGTTCTGGTCTCCTCAAAATACCATCTCTAGTGCTTTAAGAGGAATCTTAGAAGAGGTGCGTCGAAGAAGAGGTAATCTCTTCTACCAATTTTCTCAAGTTTTCATTCTACTTCAACATCCTCTTCTGAAATTTTTTAATTATAAAGTAATAACATAAGTATCACTAATATACTGATATGTTATTATAAACATGAAATGACCCCATTTCACCTTCTATCCATCCTACAGAAAACGAAATCCCCGCGTGTGCGTACGTACGGAATACCGTCTCCACGACGTGATGTAATCTATTTTTCTACCACCACCATACTTGGATTGGTATAATGGTGTAAATAATAACATTATATGGTTATTATAACAAAATTCTGATTCTGATATATTATATCACCCACAACAATTCCCTTCAATAATTATTGGAATGATATCATCGCTCGTGCGTACGTACAGATTACCGTCTCCATGACGTGATGAGATTCATTCTCCATGATAACCAATATAGAATGATTACAAAGTATATAACACGAATAATAATGAAATATATGACATGATTAAGCTACTGTATTTATCTATATGTCATCTACTTACTTCCATTCAAGTCAATAAGGAAAGTAAAACAGCGTTAATCCGTACATATGGCCTACCTTCTCCATGAACGGTGTATTTCATTTCATTTATCTATCTATTTTATATATATATATACTGAATATATATGATATATAAATCTCAATTTACATTCAAGAATTAATTAAATCATGATATAAATAATAATAATATCAAGATCAACAAGTCTAAACACGTTTGATAAATAAAACGATTTTACCAAAAACGCTGCTTTAACATGGAATTTACAAAAGAATGGGTAATATAAAGTCATAAGTGAACCATTTATGATATAATAATAGTGAATATGATTCTGTAATAATTAAATTACATTATTTAAGTCATTATACAAGAGTTTTAGATATGTACTAATCTTATCAGACATAAGAGAAGGGATAGCTTTTCCGATCTCATTTTTATCCGAGATTGTTTATTCGTAAGTATTTACTGGGGTTATATTTTTCATCCATGTCCATAAAAATGTTTTTTCAAATTTTTTTAATATTATTTCATGTATGTTTAAATTCAGCTTAACCCCTCTTTGACTTTTACTTTGTGTTATGGAAAAAATCTTTCTTTGGTTAACCATATGTGGTACTTTTTGACTTTTTCATTAAAAGTACGAGGAGAATGTTATTTTTAACTTATATTGCATGAACAGATTTTTATGGTTTTGTAATTAATTATTTTCATGATGTTTATTCAACATTATTTCATGGTTATTTTCAATAACATCCTTTTCTTTTAAAATTGAATGGTATTTTGTGAAAATAAAATGATTTTTAAGAAGAAAGGATATTTTCCTCAAGAAATCTTTTCAAGTGTTTTATCAAAACCATTTTCCATAGAAGATGATATTATTTTTATATGTGTATGATTCAAGTATAATGTATCTATTATTTACATGTATTTACTTTTCTTATGATGAAATGATATTCATTTTTACATGGTTTATGTTATGATGGGACGATGTTTATGAAACCCATTTTATTCTTTGGGTTATGATGAATGATTTATGATTATGTTGTAGAAAACGTAAGAATGATTTAATTATGAGATGGGTGGGACCTATATCACCTTCCAATTCATTAGGAAAATAATTATATCTCAGGATATAGACATCGCTAGAATGGTATGTTAATTTGGTTCAATGTTATAGGACTAAAATGAGGAGTGATCTCGATTCAGAAAGAGACTTTGTTCAATAAGATGGTAATGGCAGCAATGTCATGGCTACTATGGAAATCATATAATGTTCTTAATGGGCTTCCACAATTAAATGTTTTATTCCCATGCTATTTTATCATGATTAATGTTCCTTTATAACCTATGCCTTACGTACTGGAATGATTTATTTCACAACTCATGATTTTGATGTGTAAACTTTATGTTCATGTTTTGAAGTTAAAATATATATGGTTTGTTTTATTTTTTCCATGCTTACCCTTACTGAGAATTTTATCTCACCCTTTATATATTTTCTTTTCCCCAGGATAAAATGAAAGGTTTTAGATATGAAAACAAAAGGGGAAGATCTTTATGGGAGATGTTGAAGATCTTTCACCATGTTTAGAAAATTATGTTCCCTATTTCCAAAGACACTAAACTATTACGGTCCTTCTATGTCTATTTTTGTTATGTATTATGTATTCCGAAAAAGTAATGTAATTTCAATGTACGTCAAGTTTGGGGTCTCTACATTTGGTATCAGAGGAAATTTTTAGTAAACCGTTGGAAACTAGGATTCGAGAAATTTAGTGAGATCCCTAGAGATATTTCAAGAGTACGTCTAGGGATGTCCTTAAGGGTTAGTATAACTATAGGTTATAGTCCTCGAATTATTTTGACGATCATGAATAACCTAGGGTGAACCTAGGGTGTCATGGATTAAAGAATGTGTGATAAGTTATACATCCCATAGGTGACTTTTTATGATTATGCGATTCCTTTTTATTTTAACGGTTTCTTACACCATGGTTTTTGGTCATAGTCAATGGAGGGAACCATAAGGAATTGGGTCATCATTGAATCCAATGGACAAATTGGTGACTATGTGAAACGAAATTGTGTAATTACTAGAATGAAATATTTTGTGATTATGCAGAATCAGTCGTCGTGATATATGATTAACATGGTGAACATTAGTGGTATTCATAAATCATCAAATAAAAGGAAGATGGACTTTTATTAATATTCGCATGTTGAGGAGGATAGAGAAAGGAAAATTGAGATTTCTAAATAATGGAATAAGAACCTTGATGAATACATCAAATGGAGGGGAAGATATTATCTGTGTGGAGAGAAGGGTCATAGAGTGACAGACTCTTATGGTGTTCAATGTCTTATATATGGAGAACATTGTCATTACCCAACTCAATTCCCTACCCTAAGAGGTTACTTATAAATCAAGGATGGACTTATTCCATGAAAATCATTGAAGTGGATGGATTAAAGTGTTTACATATTGGTATTCAGGAATAATGTTGTTGAGTTTCTTTTATGGTATATTGGAATATCTATATATTGTTCCATTGTGGTTTTCAATACTTTTATGGTACCAGTAAACATGAAAAGTTATTGAAATATTTTTGGAAGGCAGATGAAATGCACATAATGAAGTGATAAGGAGAAAATAATATGTATAATAGTATTCCTGAGCTCATGACTGATATAAGGACAAAGTGATATCATTGTTTGAGTATATCGAAATTTTGGTATTTTGGTATGTGGAAAGAGTTAATTTTTGAAAGCATTCATGTTTTCACTAAGGTTCAATGGGTATTCATTTATCAAGAGAATACATTATTAAGGTATTCACATTTTTAGAATCTGACCAAAAAGATATCATGTATGATATAGGGGTGATAAATGATGGTATTCACATGCTCAGTAGAGGATATTTCTAGTAATGGTTTTCTTTATACTATGAGCATGGATAGGAGTATTTTAGATAAGTCTAAAGATTGGAATGGATTATGTTGGACAGAAGTTAGTATTGATTAAGGATAGAACATTTTTCTATATTATTGATGGGATTTTATAATAATGTAGTTTTAGAAAAAGGACAAAACATAGGACGAGTGACAACCTATCGCGTCAGACAAGGCTGTGGGAATCGAACCCACAACTGAAGTTCGACATGCATTTATCACCAACCACAGGCCTACAGAAAGTCCCTGGTTAGTAGAAACAAGTTTTATTTTATTTATCACTATGATTGATTAAGTATATGTCCATTTTAGCAACCATATGCGATTAATCTCCGCATAGATGGACTTATGTATATTTAATAAATTATGCTAAACATTTTGTGATAGAAACAGATGGAATGACCTATCATTCTATCGCATGATCTGCTAATACTTCTCAAATGACAAATTCAACTTCATTTATTTTAGAGATGAAGTGGAAATTGTTCAAGGCCTGAACAACGGTGATATTGTACCAAAATCAAGTAAGCATTTCTTTTCATTCAACAATTCATCATCATTAGGGAAATGATCTTGAGTACTAAAAATGTTGTCCTAGTACCCTAATACCCGATTAATTAGATGGTACCTTAAATCATCATAAATTTATGGTTTTGTAATTGTTTGTCTTTTCTTATCCATTTCCACTACCACACTTCATCAGAAGTTGATGGTTATATTTCTCTTCCATATCCATATTTTCACATATGTTTTCTTTTGTGGAAACCCGGTGGTGAGTTACACTGGGTGAATGTTACGAATCTAACATCCATTTTTAAAATGAAGTTTTAGTATTTTTTTACAATGTGGGATTCTATTAATGAATCTTTTATGTAGTAACCAATTTATAATCGCAACAAATTTCGAGGGAAAAATTCATTTTATGGGCGGTAGAATGTAACACCCCAAGATTTTATGAGATATATTATTTTTAATTTCTTTGATGTCTTCTATTATACACTACACAAAGATTATCTTGTATTATACACAACACCATATTAGCTTGTATTATACACAACACTATTCTTGGCTCCTGTTACACACAATTTCAAGTTCATTTTGTGGAAATTATTCTATGCAACATTTAGTATAGAATTTTTTTAATGTATAAATGAAATAAGTTTTGATTATGTTATACGCAACACCAAAGAGAGGTTTTACTACACGAATCCCTGACTTGGCTTGCATTATATGCAATCAAGACCTTCTTCGATAGCATGTGTAGTACGCAATACCATGTTTCAATAAATGAGATATTATTATAATAATGTTATGAACTAGCCGTTATGAATTTTAATACCCACTTTTTGAAATTTTATAAATTTTATCATTCAAAATGGACTTCATTTTTGGATTCAGAATATCGTAATTAACCTAGGGTGAAATTTTCGTATTTTTGTGAAAAATTTCAATTTTTGATGAATAGTGAAATCACTGGGTTACTATTTAAAAACCGACCTTTTATTTAAATAAATATTTATTTTATTTAAATTTATTTTTGGTAAAAATTTAAACATAATACTAAATAAGTTATATGTAATTCATTTGAGTCATTTTATAATAATTTTTTATATATAAAAATTTTATTTAACTTTTTACTGTCTTTTACCCATCTCCGAAGAGCATTTGTAATTGTGTATAAAACTTAATTTTACCACTTCTAGGAGTTGAATTTCGAAAATCTGAGAGACATGGTTAATATCAAGGAGTAAAATTTTGTTCAATAAGATAAAAATATTTTTTTGGTGAATAGTAACCTTTTAATTTTATTTACCACGGTTAAAAGTAAATAGGGTAATTAAGGGTAAAAATGATATTGTTATTACCATAACACCTTCCCTAATTCTATTAGATAAATGTAATTAGACTAAGAACAACCTTAGCAATAAAATATTACCATTTAGGTCCACATGGATTAGATTAGGACATTTATTATTATTTTATTTAAAGTAGAGTTAAAATAGTTTAAATCAAAGTTTAATAAATAAAAGTTTTTTAATATTGGGTTATACATAAGATAAATTCCACTATAAATATTCATTAGAAATCTCTAATGATTTCCGACATAATGGTATTTTATTTAACAATTGTTGACATGAAATAATTTAATTTATTTGTGACACAATGATGATGAAATAATTACATTATTAATGAAATATTAACATAATTGATGTTATAAATATCAAAATAAATGTAATTTGAGACTTTTTATAAATTAAACTAATTTTTTAGGTGAATATGACATGTTATTATTGATTAAATTATCTTTTTTCGAACTAATCATGCTTTTATGATTTCCAAAAAAATCAATTACCAAATAGTGTAAAAATTGATATAAAATAGTTTTTAAAACAACTGTTATATTATTAATTGTTATTATATTACTAAAAATCTACGGTTCTGCCAAATTACATATAAAAGGACATATATATTAATAATGAACCACTTGGGGTTCTTTTGGCTCGTTATAGTATGTTTATTAACCATATAGTTTAAGAAAACAAGAAGACACGGTAAAAGTAAAATTATTAACATAGTGTTAAATCTTAATGATAAGGTTAAAATAGTATCCTAAACTTGTATAAAATCTATTGGTTGAGTGTATTTAGACCCATTCCCACTTTATATTCTAAATAAATCAATTTGGAGTTATTATAAAACGAATATGACATTATGATAAAAATATATTTTATGTTTTTTCTTAGGTGCCCCTCTCCTCTCTTATAAATGGTCTCCTTTTCCCTCTTCTCTTTACACAATTTTTAGCTTTCAATCTCGTCCAAACCCTTCCCATTTCCCTTTTAAACTTCCCTAGAAACATTATAGTGGTTCAGGTCTCCTCACAAGACCAAATCTAGTGCCTTAAGAGGATGCTTAAAAGAGGTGCGTCGAAGAAGAGGTAATCTCTTCTACCGATTCTTTCATGTTTTCATTCATCTTCAACATCCTCTTATTTAGTTGTTTCATTATAAATTAATAACATGAGTATCATTAATATACTGATATGTTATTATAAATATGAAATGTCCCAATTTCACCATCTATCCATCCTACGGAAAATGAAATCACTGCGTGTGCATACGTACAGAATACCTTCTCCACGCCATGATGTAATCTGTTTTTCCACCACCACCTTACTTGGATTGGTATAATGTTGTAAATAATAAATATATATAGTTATTATAACATCATAATAATTATGAGATATTATATCATCCCCTCCAATTCCATTCAATAATTATGGGAACGATATCATCGCTCATGCGTACGTATGGATTACCGTCTCCATGATGCGATGAGATTCATTCTCCATGATAACCATTAAAGAATGATTAGAAAGTATATATAAAGAATAATAATAATATATATTACATGATAAAGCTACTGGATTTAATTATATTTCATCTACTTACTTCCATTCAAGTCAATAAGGAAAGGAAAACAACGTTCATGCATACCTACGGCCTACCGTTTCCATGAACGGTGTATTTCATTTCATTTATCTATCTATTATATATATATATACTGAATATATATGATATATAAATAATGATTTAAATTCTATAAGTAAGTGAATAATTATATAATTAATAATAATATCAAAAACAACATGTCCAAACACGTACGATAAATAAAATGATTTTACCCAAAATGTAGCTTCAACATGGAATTTACAAAAGAATGGGTAATATAATGTCATAAGTGAACCATATATGATATAATAACAATGAATATGATTCATTAATAAGTCAATGTCATTATTTAAATAATTATACCTGAGGTTCGGATATGTACTAAGCATATCGAAAATTAGGTAAGGGATAACTTTTCCAATCTCGTTTTTATCCGAGATTGTTTATTCATATATATTTACCAGGCTTATATTTTTCATCCATGTCCATAAAAAAGTTTTTTAATAAAATGATTAATATTAATCATTTATGTTTAAAGACATTTTTAGCCCACTTTTACTTGTACTTTGTGTTATGGAAGGAATCATTATTTTGTTTACCATATGTGGTACTTTTTGACTTTTTTGTTAAAAGTACGAGGAGAATGTTTTTTAACTTATAAAGCATGAATGGATTTCTATGGTTTCATAAAGCCTTATTTTCATGAAGTTTACTCAACATGATTTTGTGGTTATTTTCAACAAAATAATTTTCTTTTAAAATTGTGTGGCATTTTTTGAAAAGAAAATTATTTTTAAGAAGAAAGGATATTTTATTAAAAAATTATTTTCATGTGTTTTATCAAAAACAATTTCCATCTAAGATGACATTATTTTCATATGTCTATGTTTCAAGAATAATGTATCTATGATTTACAAGGTTTAAATTTTCTTATGATGAAATGATATCCATTTGATTAACATGGATTATGATATGATCAGATGATGTTTTCAAAACCCATTTTATTCTTTGGGTTATGATGATTGATTTATGTTTATGTTGTGGCACACATAAAAATGATTTCATTATGAGATGGGTGGGACCTATATCTCCCTCCAATGCATTGGGTAAAAATTTAAATATCATGAGATAAACATGATTGGAATGGTAAGTTAATCTGGTACAGTGATATAGGACTGAAAGGAGGAGTGAACTCGATTCAGAAAGGGAAGTTGTCCAATAATATGGTCTCAGAAGTAATGACATGGAAACTATGGAAATAATATCAAGTGCTTAATGGTTTTCCACAATTAATTGTCTTATTCCCAAGCTATTTTATAATGATTAATGTTCCTTTATGACCTATGCCTTATGTACTGCCAAGATTTATTTCCCAACTCAAGATTTTGATGTGTTAAATTTATGTTCATGCTTTGAAGTTCAAATGTATATAGTTTGTTTTATTTTCTCCATGCTTACCCTTACTGATAATTTGAGCTCACCCTTTATATGTTTTTTTCCCAACATAATCTGAAAGGTTTTAGGTACGAAAACAAAAGGGGGAGATCTTTATGGGAGATGTTGAAGATCTTTCACCATGATTAGAATATTATGTTCCGATTTTGCAAATACACTAAACGATTATGGTCCTTGTGTGTTTGTTTTTGTTATGTATTAAGTATTCTTAAAAAGTAATGTAATTTTCATGTACTTAATGCTTTGGGTCTCTACTTTCTCCCCACCTTCAGAAAATCAATAAGGTGCATATCTAGAGGATGTCAAAGCATATCGATCCTCACAGTCAATGTCCCCAATCTATGCCTCTAGAGCTCACTGAAGATGTGGGGTAGTAATAGTCATAGAATGGAGGTAAGATGCCCGATTTCTACCCCTAAAAGATATCTACAATACAGCTAGCTCTTTTGTCACCTCACACCGATAATGCAGACTAGAACCCCTTTTGAGTAAATCTATTACCACATTCCCCTTCCCCAGAGTATAAAATATCTCAATGATATAGTCTTGAAGGAACTCCATCCATTTTGATTGTCTTAGTTTTAGGTCCTTCTGATAGAATATATACCTAAGACTCTTGTGATAAGAGTTTACTATTAAATGTTCTCCCATCAAGTAATGCTGACACATCTTCCACATAAAGACTACTGCTACTCACTCCAGGTCATGGGTAGAGTAGTTATACTTGTGTTTTCTCAAATTCCATGAGACATAGGCAATCACTGCTCACTCCATACTCATAAAAACAACCTAGTCTAGTCCCTAATACATTTTAGTAGACTACACACCCAACACCCTATTCTGGTATCATCTATATGGGGGAAATCATTAGTCTCTATCCTAGCTCCTGAAAGTTATGATGACACTTTCCTATCCAAAGGAAAGGTTCCCCTTCTTCAAAGCTGAAAAGGGTGTTGCTACCCTAGAGAATTCAGGTACAAATATCCAGAATTACGCTACCAAATCAGAAGTACCTCCGCCCTCAGGGAGGTAGTCCAGGAAACAAATTTTGTAAATATGTCCCCACATTCCCCCCCTCCTGTGAAGAATTGAAAACTCATAACTCATACTGCCACGAGGCTAAGGTTAGCCTACTGAAGAGTGATTTGATGAACCCTCATATGAATGAGTTTATCCAGTGATTCCTTGGATTCCTTTTTATTGAACCCAGGAAACCCCATGAAATGATGTAGATATACAACATCTTCTTTGCCTAGTAAAATTAATCTAAGTATGAGTTTTGGATGACCATTCCATACCCAAACTAACGTCATAAGGCCTCAAAACTACCAAAAAGAGGTTCCAATATAAACTCTCACCTCAAGTTTCAGATCACAATGTCAGCATAAGTTTGATTATCGAGTCTCCTGCCAAAGGTATCTCCAAAAGTATGGTTCAAGTCAACGGTTTAATAGGAAACTCTAGGATGTGAAAATGATTAGTCGCAAGAAGGAATGATTGGTATCAATGTCTATTAATATAACATCTAGTAGTGGAAAAAGTCTGTACCTTGAATCATTCTTATAGTCGTTCGGTCACACCCCTTGGCCACATACTGCTACTCCCTTCCCCTATCCTCTTGCACCCTAAGCCTAGTGGGGACCACATTGGGGTGGTGGTTGTAACATGTCAAAATATATATATATTAATTCTGATCTCCTTTCTCCACTTCCACATATGTGGCCCTACAGATTCATCTATCCCAATCACTTCCACTTCTCGAAACATATTACATGTCCAAATCTATGAGAATGGTGTCATTTTCCTGCTTTCCTACTTCTATCATTCACTTGTTTTATCTACAAAGGTGAAGAATAGTCATCCAAAAAGGTTCTATCTAGAACCCTAAAATAAGTAGGAATTACAAGAGGAATGGTTCTGGCTGGGATGTCCTTAAACACTCCTCAGTCGGAGGACCAAGCCATGAAGAACTGACCGTACTGTATTCATCGAGTACCTAGGATAGTCAGTACTCTGTGATGTATACTCAGATACCAACATGTCATCCGGATAAAGCTACAGAATATATATGGAATACCCAACCTTAATTTTTTATGGAAAGAGATCACCAACTCTGAGTATGGTTCTAAAACTAGTCCACTGAAAAGTCAACTCATCGTAATATCAGGGTAATTCAATCCTTATCATTGTCCTACATAGCCATGTAGAAGGCACTCTAACAGGACCCCCATATGTTCAAATGGTGCCCAGGTTAGATGGAAACTCAGTCACCTCCTCATTTCAGTACTTAGCCGCCTGTGAGTTGGGATCATCTTGAAACCTAAGGGGTATCTGATGTTGAATAATGTGTAAGGAACAACACCGATAGGTGTCCTCTATCGGTACCGCCAGTTGTAACTGCTGACCAACGGGGAGTGATATAGGTGCCAAAATACCTGAAGATACCATCTTAGTCAATCGTTCATGTATTGAAGCCACATCACCATGTGGACCATCCTCATGGTCACTCACTGATAAAGACTTGAATCTACGATCATCATATTATCTCCTGGTGTCCCAACATGCCAGAAAACACTAGCCACAACCTCCAGCCAGTTCTCAGCTGCATAGGTATCTATCTTCCCTTGAAACTATGGATGCCACTACTATGAGAACTCACGAAACACACTAATTCAGTGTGCATAGTCCACTAGTATCATTTGTATCCCAATAGGTGGTGATGCTGCTGGTGCACCACCCAAAGGTGCTATCATAGTAAGAGGGCCATACACTGAAGCCTCATAACTCGGGGGGACATTATCAAGTACTCTCTCAGGAATCCTAGGTATTTGTCTATGCAGTAGCATCTATATAAGGAATGGGTGTTCCACAGTCATTAAGTTATACCCAGTGAGGTGACTCTAAGAGATCATAAGAAAAAAACTTTTTAAAAACACACTAAATCCATGTTTTTTGGAACTTTGTCGGAAATTAGTATTTAGGGTCCTAGTGTATGGATACGTTGGCCACAACATCTACAGTAGATTCCCTAACTAAAAGCCACACTCATAACACTTATCAATATTTCCACATAGAAAAGGACATATTCCAATTTATTTGGTAGAAATGACTCCTCTGATACCACATTATCATGACCTGTCCCTTAAAGCCCATGCTGTGAATACCCGAAGACCACTTTCCATAGGCTAGCGGATGGCGACTAGCACCAGAAAGGTGTATCCCATAACAAAAAGTCATTTCCTTTAAACCCATACAAACACACGAATCGAAGATCACAATAAGCGGAAACTATGAAGTAAACTAATCTAGTAAAATTTGTGCTGAAATTAAAGGTATAGGAATACAAGCCCAACTGGAAGGTACAATCACAACTACAAACAGATAAACAACTCTTGGATCATTCACCGAGATTCCTACCTGAAGGGTAGGTACAGTTCACGATCAGTATTCTTGTGTCACACCAGGTCAAATGCTCCGCCTCTGAGCACCATCTAGTCATGGTTCCCTCAGCCTCAATCAAAACTTTGTCTTCATTACAAGACACGACAATGTGTGGGTGATGCCCATTCATGGGTGAGTACAAAAATGCTCAGTATGGACCCCAGACACCCCTGAAGGTCTTCCTGAGTTCCAAAAATAAAATCACCCAAAGAAAGTCTTCAATCACCAAGCACAAAGTAGTCATCAACTCTATTTAGGTATATGACCGTACACATAACGAAGTTTTCAAGATACACTCATCTCTTACATGGGAGAAGAATAGAACATAGGTAACACGATGACGGTAACACCATGAAGGTAAAATTACCACACACATAAAAAAATCAAGATAACACCACGAAGGTATATGTACCACATAGGTAAAACCATGAAGATATAACCATGAAATAAAAAGTAACACAAGGTTATCACCACAAAGATATCACCATGAAGGTAAATGTTCCACACATGTATCACTACGAGGATATCACCATGAAATTAAAATTTCCACACATGTACCAAAATAAAGATATCACCACGATGGTAAAAGTACCACACAGGTATCATGATGATGATATCACGACAAAGGTAATGGACATAGCTCACATTGGGTATTAGAGAAGTGTAGAAGTACAGATGATTAGTTGCGAAGCTAGATCATATTATTCTTTCAAGAGGTACTATTGCTGACCTTGTAGAGTCTGACCCACACATGATAGAAAGGAGCTAACCCCTACAATGACCCACACAAGATCTGACCCACATAAGATCTGTATGAGCTGACCCACATAGGATCGTTGAGCACTGAACCACAAAGGATTAGACCCACATATCACCAGTTTGACTTGACCCACAAAGTATTGATGAGTGCTAACCCACACAAGATCTGACCCACAGAAGATCAGTGTTAACCCATAGATTATTACTCAGTACTAACCTCCGAATGATCTGTCCCGAACCTCCTCCGCACTAACAACCATTGGATTTCTCCTCATCGCACGATTGATTCTGTGAGAACTGATCCTCAATCCATCATTCATACCATAATGATAAAAAATATCAATGATGAAGTATACCAAAGTACCACCTTGTCGTAAGGTTTCCAACATGACAGACGGTGCGTTAATCAGATGCTCGGTCTGTGACTTTTAAGCATTTTTGTTCCGAGGGCCCGGTCGGATTTAGGTTCGTTCCTACATGGTAGAACACCAACATTACACAAAACTCAAGTAGTGTAATATAAAAATTACGACCTCATCCTAAGGGTTTTGGTGCCAAAAAGGGTTCCGAAAAAGACACATAGTCTGCTAGTTACACCCCTTTCTTTGTTACTAGTGTGGTTGCACCTCTGTCCGACTTGGATCTCTTGAGCCTGCCAGAATACGTCAGAGGTACCACTTCCAAAAAGGAACCCCATCACCACTAATGTGGTGTGGAAAGTATTCCTTGTTTGTTAGTTAGAAGTTTTTCTTTATTTGGAAACTGGTTGGGTCGGGGCCCGGCAGACTGAGTCGGGCTGACCCGACCCAATGGTTCCCAGGGTCTCCCTGACCATACTCATGTCCGACCTACTAATGGTTGGCCATGTTCAGTTCATGGGCATGTGCCGCAGTTGGCCTAGACCATTGGGTGGGGATCGTCCCACCCACAATGGCCCACTGGGCTACGGGTCTGGTTCCCATGGTGGGTCCGGCCCGGTCAGCCAGCATGCATCTATCCAGGTCCTCCAGATGGCAGACCGGTCATCCCATCTGGCCCCATGAGTGTGGGGTTGTTTCATCTAGCTGGTGGGGTGATGCCCCACTGGAATTATCAGTGATCTGTTTTGGCCGACCGGGGTGGTGGTGGGGTTGTCCAACCTGGCACAGTACATATGACACTCTTTTCTTCACCATTTATGGTGCACAATGGCACAACGGTCAAGCTTCTTCCACGTCTGCCCAGTTCGGGTTGCCACTACCTTCCATGGAAACATGCTAGGACCCCCATGTCCTATGGTGCGTGACAGCACGCTGATGCCTCCTTTTTGGATGGTCAAGCTGGCCTTCGTCTCCACCCACCATTGTTATGGTCGTGGAATTCTTCACCAATGACACCTGAATGTGTGCCGCTATCTCCTCCGTATTTGGTCATTGTTGGCCGCCGCGGTCAGCCGCCATCCCTGTTTTCATCCAACACAAAACATTTTCTTGGATGAAGAAGTGTATTTCCAAAAAATAGGGCAGAGGGTCCAGGCCTTGTTCGTTTGGAACATTCCCTCTGCATTGGATTTATTGAAATATGGTGTTAAAATATTTATCAACTATTTAAATTAAACAAAAATTAAACCCTACCTCAAGATCATTGGAGAACGCTTGCGATTGGGGAAGAGATGGTGTTCGTAGCTGTAACAACAATATACCAACATTGCCACTCGAACATCATCCTTCAGTTTGCGATTCAGTGTCTCTCATCACCACCCACATGAACCAACTCTATCCTTTTTGTGTTGGTTGTAATGGCACATTATAAGAGCTTTGTCACTTGGTGAAGCCATGCCAATACCTCCCCCAATCTCAATATAAATAGGATAGGAGGAGGATGAGTTACACCTGTAGAATTAATGGAGGTTAATTTAATAGGAACCTTCCTAATTCCAATGTCGCTTCTACAAATGATTTGAGGAGTCAAGCCAATTAATGGATAGAAATGTCATTGGTCCCGCCACTGCCGCTTGTCCATTGGAGGAATAAAAACAAGAAAAATAAAATAACAAAGTTATATTATTATTTATTTAAAAGTACCAAAATATAAATTTTTCTTCATACCTAATATAGTCGAAAGAAATCCTCCCTTAAGTGAATAATAGATCTAAAAATTCAATGGTTCCCACAGATGTTTAATCCATGCACTGGTTCCATAGTTAGAAAACACCACCGACACGTTTACTGAACATACCCAAAAAATGTTTAGAAAATTATTATCATTCACTATTGACTCATGTTGGACATGGTTAGGCTCCACCTAAGGAGAAAATTACCTCACAAGCTCAATGGTACTCTCATATATTCAATTCTAGTTACCATTTTTATGTTACGACATTAATAATAAAATATCTTTCAATTAATTATTTTATTCACGGTCAAAAACTAACACTCACAGGTGGCCCGTGGTGGCCAATATTAGTATCAGCCTAAGGATTGAATACCCTCATGAGGTCAATGGTGGTCTCAGATTTTTAATCTGAGTTACCGTTCATGAGTTATAAACTTTTGAAAAATAAAATAATTTTATTTAATTTTTTTAATTACGGTTATTCCATTATTGGGTTTTCCCGCTGGAGGCCTTCGCTCACTAAACATATGTCGCACCTAGTGTAAACCCGCCATCCTGAACACAACGATACCCTTATATTTCTAATTCAGTTACCCATTTAATAGTTATTACACTTTTTTAAGAAAACCACTCCAGTGTGCTATTTTTAATCATAACATTTTTTGATGCATCAATCTGGGCTCTCTAGGACTCGAAATTTTGCACCGTCAGATTTTGCACTCTCAAAATAATTCCATATAAATAAAAGAATTATATGGAAATTCCAGGACATTAGGCACCCACCATATAGGTATATCTGTTGTGATGAATTTATCAGCAACTATAAGAGATAAATACAATTTTGAATAAGAATCAAGAGAAACACAGTGGTTGAGATTTTCATCAACAATTCATAATTATAATCTCACTAATATATAATCATAGGTAGGTTCAAAATGTAAATTGTGAATTCTAATCATTGTAGATTAATGTTGGATTTTTGTGACGAAATAAAACCGTGCCAAAAGTAACCTCAATTTCAAATGAAGGGAGAATATTTAGGTAAATGATCTTAAAAACAAAAAATGTTGTCCTAATGCCCTTATATCTGATGAATTAGATGTTACCTTAGATCATCACAAATTTATGGTTTTTGATTGTTGGATTTTTCATAGCCATGTCCTCTACCACCCTTCCTCAGAAGATGATGGTCATATTTATCTTCCATATCCATATTTTCACCTTTGTTGTCTTATGTGGAAACCCTGTGCTGAGTTACATTGGGTGACTATTATGATTCTAACATCCCTATTTTAAAATGATGTTTTATTTTTCCTTTTTACTATGTGGGTTTCTATGAAATAAACTTTCCAGAAGTAGACCATCTATAACCTCGATGAATTTCGAGGGCGAAATTCAATTTAAGGGGGGTTGAATGTAACCCCCTGAAATTTTAGGACATATATTATTTCTAATTTCTTTGATGTATTTTATTATACACTACATGAAAATTAGATTGTACTATACACAACACCGTATTAGCTTGCAGGATACAGAACACAATTCTCGGCTAGTGTTACACACAATTTTAAGTTTGTTTGGTGGAAATTATTCTACGAAACATTAAGTATAGATTTTGTTTAATGTATAATGGAAATAAGTTTTGATTATTTTATACACAACACCAAAAAGTGATTTCACTACATGTAGCCCTATATTGGCTTGCATTACACGTAATCAAGTCCTTCTTCTATATCATGTGTAGTACACAATACCAAGTTTCACTAAGTGAGATATTATTATAATATTATTATGAACTAGCCATTATGAATAGTAATACCCATTTTTTGAAATTTTATATATTTTATCAGTTATAATGGAATTAATTTTTGGCTTTGGAATATCAAAATTATCCTACGGTGAAATTTTGGTATTTTTCTGAAAACTTTCAATTTTTTATGAATAGTGAATACACTGGGTTACTATTTAAAATCCGATATTTTATTTAAATAATTATTTGTTTTATTTAAATTTATATTTTGTCAAAATAGATAAATAATACATATATAAGTTCAATTTAATTCATTGGAGTCATTTTATAATATTTTTATATATATAAAAATTGTATTGATCTTGTCACCGTCTTTTACCCACCTCCAAGGAGAATTTGATAATTTACATAAAACATAATTTTACAGCATCTGTGAGTGGAATTATGAAAATCCGAGAGAGATGGTTAATATCAAGGTGTAAAATGTGGTTCAATAAAATAAAAATAATTTTTTATGAATAGTAACATATTAATTTTATTTACCACGGTTAAAATTTAATAGGGTAATTAAGGGTAAAAATTATTTTATTATTACACTAAACCGTGTCCTAATTGGATTGGATAAGTTTAATTTGATAAAAAACATCCTTAGAAATAATATATTACCCTTTAGGTCCACTTGTATTAGATTAGAAATCTTATTATTATTTTATTAAAAGAAGAGTTAAAATAGTTAGAATATATGTTTAATAACAAAAACATTTTTAATATGGGGGAATATATAAGATAAATACGACTATAAATATTAATAATAAATATAATAATATTTCCTACATAATGGTATTTTATTTATATTTTTTTGATATTAAATAATTTAATTTATTTATGACAAGATGATGATGCAGTAATTTCCTTATTAATGAGATATTAACATAATTGATGTTATAAATACCCAAATAAATGTAATTTTAGACTTTTTATGAATTAAAATTATTTTATAGGTTAATATAACATGTTATTATTGATTAAATTAACTTTTTTGGAACTAATATTATTGTTATGATTCTCACAAAAATCAATTACCAAATAGTATCAAAATTGGAATAAAATAGTTTTTAAAACAAATGTTATTTTATTAAATGTTATTATATGTCTAAAAATTTATGATTCGACCAAATGACTTATATAATGTTATATATATTAATAATGAACAACTTGGGGTTCTTCTGGCTTGTTATAGTATGTTTACTAACCTTATAGTGTAAGAAAAAAAGAAGACACGGTAAAAGTTAAATTATTTAACTTAGAGTAAAATCTAAATGATAAGGTTAAAATAGAAACCTAAATTGTATAAAACCTATTTTTTGAGATTTTTTAGACCCATCCCCACTTTAGCATCGAAATAAATCAATTTGGAGCTATTATAAATCGAATATGACATTATTATAAAATAA
The DNA here is from genome assembly GCA_963277665.1 of Viscum album. Lineage (NCBI taxonomy): Eukaryota > Viridiplantae > Streptophyta > Magnoliopsida > Santalales > Viscaceae > Viscum > Viscum album. Next base: position 854,511,520 of record OY728123.1, on the reverse strand, counting down.
TATTTTATGTTTTTTCAAAGGTGCCTCTTTGAACCTTTATAAAAAGGGAAGCCATTCCCTCTTCTCTTCACACCCTTTTGAACCTTAATGCTTTCCCAACCCCTACCAATTATTCTTATAAACCTCTCTAGTTATAAAATAGAGGTTTTGGTCTTCTCAAAAGACCAAATCGAGTTCCCTAAGAAGATTTTTAAAGTAAGTGCGTCGAGGAAGAGGTAATCTCTTCTACCGACTCATTCATGTTTATTTCTTCTCCTACTTCTTCTTATTTAGTTGTTTCATTATAAAATAATAATATCCGTATTACTTATATAATTATATGTTATTATAAATATGAAACATCCCTATTTCACCATCTATCCATCCTACGGAAAACGAAATTACCGCGTGTGCATACCTACGGAATACCGTCTCCACGCCGTGGTGTAATCAGGTTTTCCACCACCACCTTACATGGATGGGTATAATGGTGTAAAGAATAACTAAATATGATTATTATACCATCATAAAGATAATAAGATATTATATCATCCACTCCAATTCCATTTAATAAATATGGTAATGATATCATCGCTCGAGCGTACGTACAGATTATCTTCTCCACGACGCGATGAGATTCATTTTCCATGTTAACAATTAAATAATGATTATAAATTATATATAATAATTAATCATGAAATATATGAAAAAATAATTATATTTGATTTATGTATATATATGTATTTCATCTACTTAATTCCATTCAATTCAATAAGGAAACTAAAAACAGCGTTCATGCGTACCTACGACCTACCGTCTCCATGAGCGGTGTATTTATTTCCATTAATAGATATATTATATATATGTATATTATGAATATATATTATATATAAATCATGTTTTATATTCTGTAATTAATTATTCATGATATATTTAATCATATTATTAATTAAAAGTCAAAACATAGACGATAAATGAAACTATTTTACCCAAAACACTGCTTTAACATGGAATTGGAAAATGAATGGATAATATAAAGTCTTAAGTGAATCATATATGATATCATAAATATTATTATGGTTCTGTTACAACTTAATAATATTTTTAAACCCACTATACTGGAGTCTCGGACACATATATAAGAAATTGGACATAAGGTAAGGGATAATTATTCCCATCTCATTCTTATCCGAGATTGTTTATTCGTATGTATTTACTGAGGTTATGTTTATTATCCATATCCTTATGTTCTCAAAATGTTTTCATAATATTTTTAATTTTCTTCCATTTATTATTAAAGTCATTATTACAATTTTTTGCTTTTACCACATCGTATGGAAGGGATCTTTTTCTTACCATATGAGAAACTTTTTTGGCTTTTCTAGCAAAATTATGAGAGGAATGTTTTTTTAACTTATATGTCATGAATGGATTTTTATGGTTTCATAACGCTTTATTTTCATGAGGCATACTCCACAATATTTAATAAAAATTTTCAAAAAAAATTCTTTTCTTCTAAAATTTCATGGAATTTTGTCAAAAGAAGATGATTTTGAAGAAGAAATGATATTTTCCTCAAGAATTCATTTAAAGTGTTTTATCAAAACCATTTTACATATAAGATGGAATTATTTCGTATGTGTATGTTTCAAGTATAAATTCCCTATGATTTACATGGTTTCACTTTTCTTATGATAAAATGATATCAATTTTTTTTATGGATTATGTTATGATGGGATGATGTTTATGAACCCCATTTTATACTTTGGGTAATGATGAATGATTTATGTTCATTTTGGGGAAGAAGTAAGAATGATTTCATAATGAGATGGGTGGGACCTATATATCCCTCCAATTCATTGGGTAATGATTTATATCTCATGATATAGACATGGCTGGAATAGTAATTTAATATGGTTTAGTGTTACAGGACTGAAATGAGGAGTGAAATCGATTGAGAAAGGAATTTTTGTCCACTAAGATGGTCTTGGCAGCAATGCCATGGCTACTATGGAAATTATATAATGTGATTATTAGTTTTCCACAATTAAATGTTTTATTCACATGCTATTATCTCAGGATTAATTTTCCTTTATGACCTATGCCTTACGTACAACCACGATTAATTTCACAACTCACGATTTGGATGTGTAAACTTTATGTTCATGTTTAGAAGTTCAAATGTATATTGTTTGTTTTATTTTCTCCATGCAAACCCTTACTGAGCATTTGATATTACCATTTATATTTTTCCTTTTCCCTAGGATATAATGACATGTTTTAGGTAAGAAAACAAAAGGGGAAGATCAGTATGGGAGATGTTGAAGATCCTTCACCACGATTAGAAGATTATGTTCTGAGTTTCCAAAGACACTAAACTATTATGATCCTTTTGTGTTTGTTTTTTTATGTATTAATTATTCTGAAAAAGTATTGTAATGTCCATGTACGTCAAGCTTTGGGTCTCCACATGGATGGGGTTCTTCTCTAGTGTATTGATGGATAAGAGACTGCTCTCGTCCTAATGGAATTTCATCCAATAGATTTTGAGTAAAATCAATCTAGATCCATCTTCAATCATGAAATTCAAAAGATTCGATACAACAGGTTCACAATGATGTAGGAATTTTTTTTAAAAAAGGTGTTCCATTGCTTTTAGGTTCATGTTAATTTCATCCACCAACCCCCATAATTAGATCACATTTCCAAGTACTCCTAGCCATTTACCATATGGGAAATGGATTTTGTGTGAATATATCCTCCTGCTAAGACTAAGAAATTCAAGTATACACTCATATAAACTGACCTTTCCAAATGGGTAAAAGGTGTAACCGTCAAAGTGGTCATGGTAATAAGAATTATTCAGTTTTCTTAGTGAGATATCACCACTAAATTTGGTATCCTGTGTAGAATACTAAATGAAAATGGTATCAATTTCAATATTGAAAATTTGGAAAAATTATATCAGGTGTATGGTATCATGTACAATCACTCATCCCACCACCATTTTGTGACCAACAAATATATTGAGTCCATCAACAAGTCCCTATCCAATATAATATAGAGGATGGTAGAAAAGGACATGATATCAAGGATAGAAAAGCTATTCTGTGTTGTATGGGATTACTGGACCACGACTCAAACTACCACTCAAGCAACCCCATATTCATTAGTATATAAAATCGAGGCATTTCTACCCATTGATGTTTAGTTACTCTCACTACCGATTTCCTTCTTTGATCAGCTATCCAAAGTCGAGAAATAAAAAATACGAATCAGTGATTTAGAGAAACTATATGTGAGAATATTTCATAACATTCAACATTTAGATGTTTACCAAAATAGGATTGAATTAGCATTGAACTAATGGTTCATTTTCAGTATTTTTCTGAAGGAGAATTACTGTTGGTTCTCTAAACTATGATTATACACAAAAATAAACCTCCAAAATTGCATCCAAAATGGGAGGACCATATGTCATATAGAAGGAATGCACCAATAGAATATATTAATCAATTTAAATGGACGTACAACTTGTTACAACATCTACCAATGAAAGGTTCTTGAATAAATATTTCATTTACCTAAAACGATCATCCTAGTCACATCACGAAAAATTATAGGATAAAAAGTCATTTATGTATGTCATTAAAATACTTATGAGAAATTGTACTCACAACACAACATCAAACTCCAGGGACATAACATCCTTATTGTATGACATTAAATTTCATATTGTGAACATCCTTACCAAAAGATGTTAAATTGTATGGAATTCATCCCTAAAACATGACATAAATATTTACTATCAATTTCATCACAAAATGAAATTACAATTCATGGCCTAATAGTGTTACCACCTTATAGGAGACTTCATACAGCGTTGGTCACCTACCATGCCATGTTATAGAACTATGTGTGTATGGAATCACACCCTCACGTTATATGTAGTGATTCATATACCCTATTTCACGGGAACATACACCATAAAAATACCCCCTCCTTGTGCATGGACTTAACAAATATTGGGAGGATTCATAATAGAACTACATAATGCTTGATTCTACATTTAAATGATATATGTGGAGGCATAAAAATCCTATATCTTTGTCTATCCACAACATGATACAGAAAATGCCTATGATTTTCCCTCAAATTCCACTATGGTGGATAGAATCCCATGTTATTCCTTGATTCATACTTCGAGCACAACTCAGATGATTTTATGAATCGAAATTGAGGGTTTCCCCAATATGACAAAAAATTATAGGTACTTGAAAGGTACATCTTCACAAAATAATGGTTAAATGTTCCCCCCAATGTGCATGATTATGACCGTTATAATGAACACACTTTTTGAACTACATGTGGCATGATTCCTCCCTTTAGAGGATAAGTATTGTTTCCTAGATTCAATGTCATTGTACATCCTACACGATAAAAAAAATTTTCCTTCTCTTTCTATGGTTTAGACATGTGGAGCCAAATTCATTGGACTATGTTTGGATTATATCTCATTCCGTTAAGAGACATATTTGAAACTGAATCTCCAAACACGATCTTAACTGTAAGAATGTATTAGTGTTAATGTTCTACCAGCATTGTCAATTTCATCCATATATAGAAGAATAATCATTTACCATCACTTATTTCCTATAGTAATCATAGATCTAGGGAAGATAGGAGTTTTAGTTGGGGGGTTCCGCACATGGTCAATGTCAATCAATCTAATGTAGTGTTCTCGTGGTCATGTTAATAATTCATAAAAATGGAATAGCTTGAATTTCACCTAAACAACATGGGACCTAACTCCTTGTCATATGATGGAAAAATGTATTTTTTGTCATGAAAAACATGTGGCTCGTTTTTTATAAATATATTTTGTGACACGGGCCCAATTCCTAGGTCAAGACATGAAAATATAAATTCCCCCATATACTACACACAAATGAAAATAAATGTAAGAGATTCCAAGCCCTAAATCCCATAATAATGATCTGTCAAAAAATAATTTTACCCTACACATGAGTCAAATCATTTTTGCGGTTTTCTTTCATTAAGACTAATCATGTTCTAGATATTTCTTGTGTGTCCGGATACACCCTTCCTGCTGGTCAATCTATGTTCCCTGAAAAATTTCTTATCTACATAATCCTCCATGACCATAAAAAATGGATTATTAGTGTTCATTGAAAACCATTTTTCACTATAAAAAGTATTCCCTAGTGGGTCTGTATAATTTTCCAAACAATATGATTGTCAACAGATGGAAATTTCATCCTCTAGAGAGGCCTTTCTACTACTTTATGGTCAATGGATTTCATGCCCTATACTATTTCTCCTAATCAATGAATTCCTAAAACCATAATTTACACATTATTTACCCTTTAAATCTATATTATTTGAGAATATCACATTATGAAACATCCATGTTCACTAATGGTTTCTATAAAAATTCACCCTCGTAATAATACTTTAAACTATGACGCCAATGTACTCACTGTGTGACAATAAAATGCATTAGATAATGGTGTTCACTCCCAAAATGACATTGCCTTCTTCACTGGTCACATACCATTCCATCCTTTAGAACTATGTATGAAAATATTCTAGTCAACATAAGACTCATAGAGACACCAAGATTACAAATCATGGTCTAGCCACCACCAAAATTAAAATGGCTAAAAATTATACTTTTACTCTGTGTATGGGTTAGATTTTCATGGAAGGTCACCATTATAAATTACATGTGTCATGATTCCAATATGATGAGATATTTAGTGATTACTAGATTTTCAACCTTCTCTATCCAACCCAAATATTAAAGGCTTCTATCTTTTGTTATGTCATCCAAATATTGTGGATTAAACCTTTACCCTCTTATTTCTCACACCATGTAACTACCCAAACATTCCTTAATGAAAATCCCTCTTGATCAAATTAAATGGATTATTATAGATATTAAAAACATATTCACTTCCTTGTTTTTATGTAATTGGATTTCAAAATAACATTAATAATTTTTACCATTTCTAATATAATTTTTAAATAGTTATCAATTTATTCGTATAAATATAGGGCTTTAACAAATCAAATTTACTATGTAAAAGGAAGAAATGGCCATAGACAATAGAAATTCTCTACACGAAGACAACTTTTTGGAGCTTGGAATGGAGGTAGCGTCATTAGGATTCGCTGTTGACCAAGGCCACGCCAAGAATCAACACCTTAAGCTCGAGGGGAACTGCATACGATAGAAGTGGAAGTCTATAGTGATTACCAAATGAGCGATGTTATCTGAGCCACTCCAATAGTTTATCACCATCATAGACCTTACCCCTTGGTATTATATGGGTGTTATAAGGGGTTATGTAACAAGAACCTATGTCTATTATTGTGTACATTATTTTTTGAAAAGATATTATACATTCATTTTATTATTGTTTATATTTAAATAGTTATTAATGAAAAAATTGAATTTTTAGTTATAATTAAATTAAGAAATATATTATTATGAATTAATGGATTTTATAATTAAATAACATTTGAATGAAATATTACTACTAAATTACTTTTTATTAAATATAAATTATCATAATATTTTTATTAATTCAATTGTAATTTTTATTTTAGTTTGAAAGAAGTTTTTTTCAAATCCAATTAATTTTAAAAAAATTTACTTTTTTATTTCAAAAGTAAATATTCAAATATTTAGAAAATTATTTAGAAAAATGAATATTACTTTTGGAATCAGAACATTGAAATTATCTCACAGTGAATTTTTCATAATTTTCAAAGACTGTCGAATTTTTGTGTAAAAAATTAAGTACCGTTTAAATATATAATGTGTTTTAGGACCTCATAATGACCCAATAGTGATGTAATAGAACACTATAGACATTATTTTAGACCAATATATATTTTACTACCAATATAATGTGATTTTGTGTTTTTTTGATTTATTTTACTAAACATTAGTTGCCCCTCCATGATTTATAAATCCTTTTAACTTTATAAATTTATTTCCATGAGAGTGTGACTCTCCTACACATAAGAATGCCTAATATTTTAATAGTTTATGTAATTGGAATTATAAAATAATGTTTTACACTACCCCTTTTCAAAAACCATGGGAATAATCCATGTAATAGTTTGTTTTATTGATTATTTTAATGTGTGGTGACCCAAACCTAAATAATAAAGAAGTCCCTCTCTTTTCCTATATAAACCCAAAAAAATCAATAAATTCCATTGGATCCCAACCAAACACTTCCCTCATCTCTATATAATCCTCCCCATCCTCTCCATGCTCCCAAAAATCCTCTCTCAGGCCTCTCCCAATCCTTTGGGATCACACTTCCTAGTAAGGGATTCTTTCCTTTCTTATTTGTATTCAATATTCTTTATGTTGTAATACCCTGTTACATCCAATTATAAATGTTGGGGTATGATTTCTCATATCAAATATACTCTCATATTTATGTTTCAATGATGAGAGGCCACTTTTTCTCTCATCAACTCCTTCCATGAATAACTTTTTCCATTCCAAAATGTTATAACAGATTCTTTCTTTTTTCAATTTATCAAAGTTTATTAATATTGTCATGCCCTTTTATATTCAATTATAAATGTTGGGGTATGGTTTATCACATCCCTCATACTTCTCTAATTATGTTTTAGGGATGATAGACCCATTTTAACTCTCAATAGTGCCTCTTATTTACACCAGTTACCTTTCTAAAATTCCATAAGGAATTTATTCTCTCTCATTTACGTTCAAGCAATTATTTTGTATTATGAATCCAAATTCCATTACATATTTTGGAAAATGTATCTATATGACCCCATTACATTCCATTTCATGTACAAATTTTGATACACCCCTTTCCCTCTTATAAAACATTTTTATTTATGTTTATGTCCCGCCATTATGATGCCAAAATTGCATCGCAGTTTTAAAAGACGAAGTCATTGTGTAGTGAAAACCATGTACATTTCTCCATCAATGGCCTTCAACATTATGAACATTTAATTATGTATTAATGAGCTTAATGTATTTATTCCACATTATATAATAATGGAATAAATGATGACGTTGAATGATTTCAAGTAGTGTGATCTGTGTGGTACACTTATGCATGAAATGAAATGTCTAAGAAGGGTGTGCCCTGATAGTGCTCCAATGCATTGAGTAAATATTAGTATCATGATATGTCAAGTGTAATGAGGGTTTAATTATTCAACTTCAAGTTCAATGAGGATTTACTCACTCTAATTCAAGTGAAATGATGGTTTTCTAAAGCTCCAAGAGAAATAATCCTTCGCTCATGCTAATACCATGTTAAGTGTTGTTGCTGCATTTCCATGGTGTGATAATCATGCTTTATCATGCATTTATGATCATGTTTTTCATGCTCTATTGAAATTACTATTTCCAATCAAGTATTGTATTATTTATGTTATTCCTTGTTTACTCCCATAAACGTCATTATAGCTCAACCATTTCTTATGCATGTCATAAGTTTATCCCATGCAATGCTATGTATAATGGATTATAGTTGTCATGTAGAGTATGTATTCAATAACGATTAAGTTTTTATAATATTAAGTCATTATGTAATGTTACTAACCCCCAAATAAAATATACAACTCAATATTCCATGTTTTATCATGTAACGATTTTATGTATTAAATCATGTATAAGACTGAAAGAAGGGAAGGGTTGTTATAGTTGGCATTAGAGGATAGTTTTAGTTATTTTTGGGATTAGGATAAGAATACCCTAGTGAAATGATTAGGTGTAATACTATGTATAATAAAAACATCCCTATGTTTTTGTGTGTATTGATTATGTGTTTTATCATGAACATACATCCTTTTATAAATACGAGCAGGTATAGGAGGCTCTGGTACATATGTACCTAGGAGTGAAAACTCCAACAAGGAGTTTCGAGCTTAACCCCGGGTATCCTGGTACACGATAATGGGAATCAATGAACTCTTGTTTATGACACTTCTGGGGGATATGTTTTGGTAAATTCACAATCTTAGTATGTACCACTATTAAGGGAATAAAAATCACAGTAGAATATATGTTGGTAAGTAGATACTGGATAACATAGATTGAAGCCTGTAAATAAATAAGTTATAGAGATAAAAGTTATTTATATGTCCTAGGTTTTTTCCATTGGATTACCCTTGATTTGTTACAATTAGAATTCATTTTATTCTATCCAATGGCTGGTAATTGGGGGAATATGGTTAAGAACCGTTGCAAAGATAAATGTGTTGACTGTTCTAGTGAGATTCCCAATCCAATGGGAGAGGGAATCACGAAATTTGTCATAATAATCTATCAGTTAACTCATGATTTGAATATAAACAAGGGTCAAGAGGAATGTTAAACCCCACCCCACCACCCCCAAATAAAGAACATGTCGCAATCAAGAGCTTCATGAGGCAAATGCCTCTTATTCTGATCCCTCAATTGCCAAATAATGGATCAAATCCATTAATATGGTATTATCCATCCTTAAATGTTCCGAACCAGAGATGGTTCATCTAGATTATTTTCTTATAGAGCGTGAAGCTGATCAATGGTGTAAATTGATCAAAAATATGAATCCTAAGGAGGAGATCAAGACATTTGAATGGATAGATTTCTAAAAAATGTTTTTCAACAATATTTTCTTCAGACCCTATAACTTAAGATTGAATGGTACTTCCTTTCCCTCACGAAAAAAGACAATGAATCCATTGAAGCGTACAAGTAAAACATCAAAAAGAATTCATGATACTTCTCTGGCTTTGTCCTTACCCATAAATTCAAGGTCAATAGCTTATTTTTTGGCATAAAACATAGCCTACGTAAAACCCAGGTGATCCGTGAATCAATAGCTTTGAAGAAATTGTGTGATTTTCCATCAAGTTTGAAATAGAGATCAACGAATCTCATGGGTTTCAAGAGGATATGAATAATATGGTGGAATTTAATTCTAGAAGTCTAATGGATTAATCCAATGGTACTATGAAAATTATTCACCCCACTTTCCAATGGTGTTGAAGGAAGCACCCTAGAAATTGTCTAGAGGGGATGAGGAAATGCTTTAGTTGTGGAAGGGAAAGGAACCTAGCCATAAAATACTAACATGAAAAATACATGGCTATGATAAAGGAAATGAATGATCTGTTAGAATCATAACGCATTGTTCATTCTGTCAACTATAAAGAACCATTACACCGTGAAAATCAGTACCCTAATCCATGGGTTTTTAGGGGCAACCAAAATCCTCTAAGGTACTAAGGGTGAGCTTTTCAAATCTCCACCACCAAAGTGAACCCTAACAATGGAGTAGTTATAGGTATGAAAGATATTCATGAATGAACAGTGAAGTTACTTTTTGATTCTTATTCTATGAATTTTTTTATATCCAGAATTTTTTTTATAACAATCCCAACACTAACACAAATCATTGAAGTTATGATGTCAGTGAGTATATAAAATGGGGTAATCATTGATCACTAAGAATCTAACTCTTCCTTAGTCATAATTTATAGACTGATCATCATGGAGAACCTCATCACACTCCCTCTGGTGGAATATGATGCAATTCTCAACATGGATTACATTTTCTTATATAGATCGAACATAAAATCCCGTGAGAGGGACACCACTCTCCATATAGAAAATCGAGCCCCAATAATATTCAATTGCAAGGAGGAAGATGAGACGTATTTAGAACCATCATATTAAGCATGGATATTACTACCCTATGAGCATGCGTATCTAGATTAGATGATAGAGTCTAAGGAAAAAACCATCCTTGATGACATGCCTATTGTGGGTGAATTTTTTGAAGAGTTTCTCAAGTAATTCCCCAGTCTTCCTCTATGAAGAGATTTTGAATTCTCAATTGACATTATAGTTGGGGTGTTTCCAATATCCAAGACCCTATGTATAATGGGAGTTGTAGATCTTGATGAGTTGAAGAACAAAAAATAAGAGAATCTGGATAAAGTTTTTATATTCCAATGTTCTTTACCATTGGGTACACCAGTCCTCTTCATCCAGAAGAAGGATGGGTCAATGCGCCTTTGTATTTATTATCAAGAGCTCAAAAAAATCACAATAAAGAAAAAGTACATCTTAAATGAATTGATGACCTAATCGATCAACTATGTGGAGCACAATACATTTCTAAGGATGATTTGAGGTCAGGATATTACCATATAAGAGTGATGAAGGAGGATATCCCCAAGAATTCTTTTAATACATGTTACGAGCAATATGAATTCATAGTAATTCCTTTTAGACTAATTAATTCTCTAGTAATATTCGCAAACATGATAAATATAGTCTTTAGATATTACCTCTACAAATATTTGGTAGTTTTTATAGATGGTACTTTAATATACTCCCAACCCAAGGATGTGAATTTGGAGCATCAAAGCTTTGAACTATAGGCCTTACGAATGGATAAGCTCTATGAAAAGTACATCAAGTGTGAGATCTGGTTGAAGGAAGTCCCAATATGGGGTCATATAATCACCAGCAATGGGAGATCTATGGATCCCTCCAAGATAGCTACAATTGAGGGATGTTCGAGACCAACATTGGTAATTGATATCCGTAACTTCCTGGGGTTAGCTTGATATTATAGCCAATTTCTGTTAAATTTCCCATGATTTTCCAACCCTCATACAAAGCAAACATAAAATGGAGTAAAGTATTCTTGGAGTTAAAAATATGATGAAATCTTCATGGATTTGAAATGGAGGCTTATTATTACACAAGTACTAACTCTCCCCATAAGTGGGGAACTCTTTGTGGTGTATAGTGATTCTTCATTGAGGGTTTTTGGTTGTGTACTAATGAAAAATGAAAAAGTAATAGCCTAAACCTCAAGATAGCTGGAAATCCCTGTGCAAAAATATCCCACGCATGATCTAGATTTGGTGGTAGTGATATTTGTGTTGAAAATTTGGCAGTATTATCTCTATGGGGAGAAGTGTGTGATATATAAATAACACAATAGCCTAAAATATATATTCACAAAAAAATAGATTATTATGTGAAAAAGAAGTTGAATAGAGATCATCAAGGATTTTTACTACATAATCCACTATCATCCCAATAAGGCAAATAAGGTGGTGGATGCACTATGAAGAATGGATTTTGCAACTTTATCAATGATGAGAATTGTAAATGATCCAATATTCATAGATTTGTATAGGATGGAAATGGAGATCATTAAGGGGGGAATATCATCAATCCTTTTTAAAATGATTTCACAACCATCCCTCATGGAGAAAATGAAGGATTATCTAAAAAAGTATGAGGAAATTTTGGAAAGGCTATAAGTAATAAGAAATAGGAAATCCACAGTGTCTGTGGCTGACAAAGATAGAATTGTGAGAATTGGGTAATGATTATATGTACCATATGATCCAGAGATAAAGATGTAGATTCTCAATGACGCATATAGCTCAACATTATCTATTCTAAATGGGATCAAAAATTTGTATCGAGAACTCTGAGAACACTTTTGGTAGGACAATATGAAAATGGAGATTGATGAATATACATCAATATTCCTGGTATGTATGAAAATGATGGCTAAGAGGAAAAATTCTAAAGGGATGATGAAACCACTACCCATACAAACATGGAAGTGAAATAACATTACCATCGACATTGTCAATTGAATTACAAGGATATCTTGAGGAAACAATGCTATATGGGTCATTGTGAATCATATGAAAAAGACATCTCACTTTATCATTATTCGAGAGGACTTCTCAATGGATCAACATGAACTTATTTATATCAAAGAATTTGTAAGGATGCATATAGTACCACAATCTATTGTAACCAATAGTGATATGAGATTTAACTCAACATTCTGGAAAATTCTTCTACAAGATCTAAGCATTGAACTGAACATTAGTACGACCTATCTTCCTCAAACTGATGGAAAATCTGAGCAAACTATTCTGACACTAGAATTTTTGTTAAAATCATGTGTTGTGGACTTCAAAAGAGGGTGGGACCAACATCTACCAATGGAAGAATTATCGTACAATAATATTTACTACTCAAGCATATGAATGGAACCATATAAAGCCCATTATGGAAAATGGTGTAGAACCCCATTGTGTTGGGATGAAGTCAGTGAGCCTAGGATTCTAGTACCTGAAATGGTTGAAAAAATAGTAGAGAATGTGAAAATGATTAATCATCATATCAAGGAATCATATAGTCGACATTAGTGTTGTGTAAATTACCATTGATGAGACCTTGAGTTCAAAGATAGAGACATGGTATTTCTATGCATATCTCTGTGGGAGAAGGTCATGAGTTTTGGAAAAAAAATGGAAGTTTTGTACTAAGTACATCATCCCCTTCTAAATTCATGGTCGTGTCAGTGTTATGGAATGTCAACTAGCACTTCCACCAACCATGGACAAAGTATATGATGTCATTCATGTATCCCTATTAAGGAAGTATATACCAGACCCTTAAAATATACTCTCTTCAGAGGTAGTGTAACACCCCGACCCCAGTTGTCCAGATTCGGTGCATTATTACATAACATTGGTACGATCAGAAGTAAATCATGTCTCAAAAGACATATTAGTTTAGTATTATTGGAAACAAGATTCATACATATGTTCAACTTTACATATTGAAGATAAATACAACACAAATATATTTCATTAGGTACATCCAAGCCTCCTAGATTATGCCTGCAGGTCACTCATAACTAACTTCATCATATCCTGGGAAAAATAAAACATAGAAATGGGAGATCTCAAACGATCAGTAAGGTTATGTAATACAATGGTAAATGACATAAATATTAAGCATGATAAATAATTTAAACCACATGCCATTACCAATAATAAACATGAATACATTAATGGAATGAATATGTGATGAGTAAATAATTCCATAATAAAACATAATCACGGGTATTCTACTAGTCGAATGACCACATGAACCAGCAATATTATTTCCATAATGAAGGAATGAATAATGCTGGAAATTCTGAAACATTTTGTCAAGGCCATGAACAAGATGTCTAAAATTGTTTAAGGCCTCAGCCAAAAGCATAAATAAAATTGGGAGAGGTTCTCAGAAAATTCCACATCTAGTTGTCTCATGAGACCCACCGATGCATAGAGTAGCTATAGTTGGCTCCACCAGTCACTTATTAAGTCCAAATAATTCCTCATATGAACATGTTTCAACATAACATAAACATTCGTATTAAAACTAACATACGAAATGTCAATAATTTCACCATAAACCAGGAATAGTATAAAAATAACACATCCAAAGTCAAACATATCAAAAAACCTTGAATACAATATGGAAGTTTTGTATCATAATAAATCAACATCAAATAAGCTTAAAATCCATCAAAGGATATTGACATTGATGAAATGAAAACTATTTGAGAGAAATATCTATTTTTTGAAATCATTTAAAAGTCACATAATTATAAAATAAAACATTTACATTGAAAATAAAAATATAAGCATGTAATGGAAGCTTCAAAGATTTTATAATGGTAGAAAATAGCTGCACCTGTTGTATAAGTTAAAAAAATTCATTCATACCTTAATTCTATCGAAAAGGTTAAAAAGGACCTTGTTTGGAAAATGATGGAAAGATTACTTTATAAATCTATTATAAAAAGTAAAACAAGGGTATAAATTACTTTAACCCATATTATGTAAAATATAAATAATTTTTTGAAATAAATTTTTAAGAAACATAGATGTGGATGATAATGAGGTCCCAGTAGATAATTATATATAAAAAATCTCAGATAATGAAGAAATTGTGAAATTACCCTTACCTTGTACTTTTCCTTGATTGATGATAGGTTAACCTCAATTTTAATGGTGAAACAATTGTTATTGAATTATAAAATAATCATATATTTTAATATGATATCATATATGATCTTTTAACATCGCTTTGTAAATAAAATCGTAGTATTATCGTCATTTTGTGTGTTAACTTAATCTTTTTATTTTATATAAGTTGTGTTAGTTATGGATAGGTTGTATCATACTCATATACAGAATGATATTATGTCCTTAAATATTATTTTTAATAATCCAATAAAATTTATTCTTGTGTGGATACGATGGGGAATGAATCTCATCTCGTTCGTGGAGACGGTAATCCGTACGTACGCACGATCGACAATATCATTATTTTGATATTAAAATAATATATAATTGGATGGTATATCATATATACAGATTAATTATAATTTTATATTTATTATTTACATGAATTATAAATCATTATTATACCCATCTAAATAATAGTATATTGAATAACAATTTCACCACAACGTGGAGACGGTAGGTCATACGTACGCATGTATGGTGACATGTCATTCATGGGATGGATAGAATAATGAATTTGTTTGTTAAATATTTATAATAACATAAAATTATATATAAGTTACCATAGTTATTATTTTATAATGGAAATAATAGGGAATGTTGAAGTTGAAGAAGAGAGGAACTTTAAATAGGGTGAAGAAGACGTTACCTCTTCTTCAGGTTCTTCCTTTTGATTTGATAAAAAGGGCTTCTTAGGATGGATTTATAATCAAAATAAGGCCTTTAGGATGATTTGAGGGAAGTTGGGAGGATATTTGGGCAAGGTTGACCGAAATAAAAGGATTATATTGTGTGAATTAGTTAGATGGGGGAGTGCCCATTTATAAGAGGGGTGAGGGGCTCTTTAGGAATAACTTAATGTATTAATTTATAATAAATTCCACTTTAGTTTATAATGGCTCCAAAGTGGATTATTTAAAGGTTAATGTGGGGATAGGTCAAAAACTACTCAACCAATATATTTTAGATGGGTTTTGGTCATTATATTAACCTAATCATTTAATTTTAACTCTTAGTTAATTAGATTGACATTTACCATGTCACTTTGTATTTTTATATTATATAGTTAATAAAAATACCATATACATCCAAGAGACACCCAAGTGGTCCATTAATGATACACCTATCATGATATAAGTCTCTTGGATGAACCTTAGATTTTTAGGAATTGAATATCAATAAATAATTTAATATTTGTTTTAAAAACTCATTTCTGTCAATTTTGACACTATTCAATAATTGATTTTTTTAAAGTCTTAAGAACATTATTAATTCGAAAAAATTCCATTTAAGAAATCCTATAATTTCATATTAACCAATAAAATTAATGGATGTCATCAAAACTTTCAAATTATATTTATTTTAACATTTATAATACAAATTATTTGTTTTATTCATTAATAAGGAAAATAATGCATCATTATTATGTCATAAATAATATTAATTATTAAATTTCTAAAAATTATAAATAAAATAAAATTTTTAGAAAATCATTTTAGCTTTCAAATTAATATTTATAGTAGAAAATCCAACATATATAACCCTATGTAAAAATTGGTTTACTAAAAGATATATCTGTTTGTCATTTTTGTATTTATTTTAACTTAATTAATATAATGTGTCTTTATCACATACAAGAGGATCCATGGGGTCCCAAAATAGACCCAAAGATGCCCATGGTCGGACCTGTATCATAAAAAAAATTTATGAAACGTTTTAGTGTAATTAATTATTATTATAATATTATTTTTTACCCTTATTTACCGGATTTACCCTTTAACCATGGTAAATAAAATATTTACCGAAGTAATTATGCAAAATGTATAAAAATAAAAGTTACCAATTTACACTATTTGGGCATCCTGATTCCAAATATGGAATACATTTTTATAAATTCAAAACACATAAGTGGCATAAATTAATTTAAAACTAATTCCCATTGTAAAAACAAAAACCATGTTTTTAAGAGATAATAACTATCAAAAGATTGACACTTGTTTATGTCTAGGTTAATTGTGAAATTATTTCCAATGACCAATATTGTATTAATTGGTAAAAATTTATTCTAAATATAAAACCACTCAAATTCATAATTTATCACTATTAATTATTTTGATTAAAAAAGTTATTTTTAATTAAAATTTAGCAATTTTAACTATTAATCAAAATAAAAAAGTTATCCGAAAAGTACAAAATTTTCACCATAAGCTATTTTTGATATTTTGAATCGAAAAATAATGACTATTTTTCCAAATTAAAAACATAAAAGTTTCATTTATTAATTTAATATTAATTCCTGCTATTAAAACAAAAAGGCATATTTTTAAGAAATAATAACTATCAAAAGTTTGACACTGGATTATGTCCAATTTAGAAATGAAATTACCTACAATGACCATAATTGGATTAAATCCATATAGATGAAGCATTGTACATTTGAAACCATTTTCTTACCTTTGAAGTCACCTAATTGGTGTCCTTTTCCTCCACACTTATATCATACTCCCATTCTCTTCAAGCATTTTCCAAGGTGATTTTTCCACAATTATCACATATGGGAAAATACTTCTTTACCTTCTTCCCTTTATCTGTCCTTCTCTCTACCATCCTTTTCTTCTCTGACATCCCATCAAAGCCATAGGAATCCAAAAATTCTTTACTTATCTTATCAACACATGATACTATTCTTTCATATGATGATAATATGTGGGAGACAATTTCCCTTCTAAATTTGTTCTTAGGACCAGGAAATATATGATATTTCTTACGATTTGGATCATGTGTATTGTTGGAGTTTTCATTCCTTCTATTGGGAGCCATTTATAAACAATGGAATACACTAGATTAGTTTATTAATAGTAATATCTAATCCCAAAATTGTAAAACACTGAACACAAATTAAACAGTTTATGGATATAATCCATAATCATAAAAAAATTTCATTGTGGAAGTATATACTCATAATCCCTTCATAATAGTTCCTAAAGAAAATGAGAATTATCCTAATCATATCCCCCAAGAGTGTTGTAACCATGAGTGCAGCAAGGCCTGTTATCGTGCACCAGTTTCCGATCGAGTCATGCTCAAAGTGGTTTTTTTAGGTTTTACCCCTCGGTACATCTGTGTCAGAGCCGCCCCTACCTACTCGTATCCAAAAAGGGATGTATTTCTCGAAAAAATGAAAAAATATCTAAAATACCAAAATTCTAGGATGTTCTTCTATACTAATCCTCAATGTATATCTTAGGGTTATGTTTTCTAATAAGAGATTATCTAAATCCAGTTTCAATGTTTTTTACTAAACTTTATCTGATACCAACTATAATGCACTGACCCCAGTTTCCCAGAGTTGGTGCATTATTACATAAAATTGGCATGATCACAAAGAAATCATGTCTTGAAAGACTGATCAGTTTAGTATTATTGGAAACAAGATTCAAACATATGTTCAACTTTACATCATGAAGAGAAATACAACACAAATATATTTCATTAGGAACATCCAAGCCTCCTAGATTATGCCAGTAGGTCACTCATAACTAACTTCTTTATATCATGGGAAAAATAAAACATTTAAAGGGTTGAGCTCAAACGCTCCGTAAGGGTAAGTAATACAGCAGAAAATGACATAAATATTATACATGGTAAATAATTGAAACCACATGTCTTTACTAATAATAAACATGAATACTTTTATGGAAAGAATATGATATGAGTAAATAATGCCATAATAAAACATAATCAGGGGTATTCTACTAGTCGAATGATCACATTAACCACCAATATTATTTCCATAATGAGTGAATGTATAATGCTGGACGTTCTGAACCATTTTGTCAAGGCCTCGGCCCAGACATCTAAAAATGATTAAGGCCTTTGCCAAAACAATAAATCAAATCGGGAAAGGGCCTCGACCAATTCCATGTCTAGTTGTCTCATGAGACCTACCGATTCATCGGGGATATATAGAGGGCTCCACCCATCACTTATTAAGTCCAATGCATTCTTAATATGAACAGGTTTCAACATAACATAAACATTCGCTTTAAAACTAACATACGAAATGTCAATAATTTCACCATAAAACATTAATGGTATAAAAATAACACAACCAAATTCAAACATATCAGAAAACCTTGAATACAATATGGAAGTTTTGTATCATAATAATTCAACTTCAAATAAGCTTAAAATCCATCAAAATATGTTGACATAGATGAAATGAAAACTATTTGAGAGAAATATCTATTTTTTTAAATCATTTAAAAGTCACATAATTATAAAATAAAACATTTACTTAGAAAATATCCATATATTCCTGTAAGTGAAGCTTATAAGATTTTATAACGCTGGAAAATAGCCGCACACGCCATATAAGTTAAAAAAAATACATTCTTACCTTAATTCCATCAAAATGGAAAAAAAGGACCTTGTTTGGAAAACAACAGAAAGATTCCATTATAAACCTCTTATAAAAAGTAAAAAAAGGGTATAAATGACTTTATCCCATATTATGTAAAATATCATGAACGTTTTGAAATACATTTTTAAGAAACATGGATGGGGATGATAAAGAGGTCCTTGTAGATTATTACATATAAACAACCTCGGATAATAAAGAGATTGTGAAATAACCCTTACCTTGTACTTTTACTTGGATGATGGTAGGTTAACCTCCTATATAATGGTGAACTAATTGTTATTGAATTATACAATAATAATATATATTAATATGATATCATATATGATCTTTTACATCTCTTTATTAATAAAATCTTAGTATTATCATTGTTTTGGGTGTTAAACTACTCTTTTTCTTTTATGTAAGCCATGTTTGTTATGGATAGGATTTATTATACTCATATAAAGAATGATATCAAGTCCTTAAATATTATCTTTAATCATCCAATAAAATTTAGTCTTGAATGGATATGATTGGGATTGAATCTCATCATGTTCGTGGAGAGAGTAATCTGTACGTACGCACGAGTGAAAATATCATTCTTTTGATATTAAAATAATATATAATTGGATGGTATATAATATATACAGAATTAATATCTTTTATTATTTATTATTTACATGAATTTTAATTCATAATTATACCCATCTAAATAATAGTATATTGAATAACAATTTCACCACAACGTGGTGACGGTAGGTCGTACGTAGGCACGTATGGTGACATTTCATTCAAGGGATGGATAGAATAATGAATTTTTTTACTACGTAATTATAATAAAATCAATGTATATAGAAGGTACTGAAGTTATTATTTTAGAAATGAAATAACAAGTAAAGAAGTAGTTGAAGAAGAAAGGAACCTTAAAGAAGGTGGTGAAGACGTTACCTATTCTTTGGGTTCTTCCTTTAGATTTGATCAAAAGGGATCCTTAGGATGGCTTTTTGATCAATATAAGGTCATTAGGATGAAGTGAGGGAATTTGGGAGGATATTTGGGTAGGGTGTGGACGATATAAAAGGCTTTTAATCTGTCAATTAGTGATAAGGGGGAGTTCCATTTTATAAGAGGGGTGAGGGGCTCTTTAGGAATAACTTGAATTATTAAATTATAATAAATTCATATTCATTTTCTAATGGTTCCAAAGTGGATTATTTAATGTTTATGGTGGGGATAGGTCAGAAACCTCTCAACCAATATATTTTAGACAGGTTTTGGTCATTATATTAACCTTATCTTTTAGTTTTAACTCTTAGTTAATTAGATAGACATTTACCATGTCACTTTTTATATTTATATTATATAGTCAATAAACATACCATATACATATAAGCGACAACCAAGTGGTCCATTAATGATACACTAATAATAATATATGTCTCTTGTAATAGCCTTATATTTTTAGGAATTTAATATCGATAAATTGTATAATACTTGTTTTATAAACTCATTAATGTCAATTTTGACACTATTGAATAAGTGATTTTTGTTAAAGTCTTAAAAACATTATTAATTCGAAAAAAATCCATTTAAGAAATACTATAATGTAATATTAACCAATAAAATTCATGTATGTCATCAAAACATTCAAATTATATTTATTTTAACATTTATAATACCAATTATTTGATTTATTCATTAATAAGTAAAATAGTGCAAAATTATTATGTCATAAATAATATTAATTATTAAATGTCTAAAAATTATAAATAAAATATCATTATGTAGAAAACAGTTTTATCTTTCTAATCAATGTTTATAGTCAAAATTCCAACATATATAACCTTATGTTAAAATTGGTTTGCAAAAAGATATATGCTTTTGTCATTTTTGTATATATTTTAACTTAATTAATATAATGTGTCCTTATCACTTTCAAGTGGACCCATGGGTTCCCAAAATCGACCCAAAGATTCCCATGGTCGGACATGAATCAACCAATAAGGTTAGGACGCGTTTTAGGGTAATTTATGATGAATATATTATTATTGTTTACCCTTATTCACCGGATTTACCCTTTAACCATGGTAAATAAAATATTTACCGAAGTAATTAGTCAAAATGTCTAAAAATAAAAGTTACATATTTACACAATTTGGACATCCTGATTCCAAATATGGAATCCATTTTAAAAAATTCAAAACAAATAAGTTTCAAAAATTAATTTAAAATTAATTCCCATTGTTAAAACAAAAAATCATGTTTTTAGGAGATAATAACTATCAAAAGATTGACACTTGTTTATGTCTGGTTTAATTGTGAAATTATGTCCAATGACAAAAATTGTATTAAATGGTAAAAATATATTCTAAACATACTTTAAATGCACTCAAATTAATAATTTATCACTATTAATTATTTCATTTAAAAAATATATTTTTAATTTAAATTGAGTAATTTTCACTATTAATCAAAATATAAAAGTTATCTGAAAAGTACCAAAATTTCACCCTAGGATAATTTTGATATTCAGAATCCAAAAATGATTTCTATTTTACCAAATAAAAAACATAAAATTTTTAATTATTAATTTAAATTTAATTCCCACTTTTAAAATAAAAAAGACGTATTTTTAAGAAATAATAACTATCAAAAGTTTGACACTTGATTATGTCCAATTTTAAAATTAAATTATTACAATGGATATCATTGTATTAAATGTTAAAAATATAATATATTTATACTTCCATAACTTTAAAATTTATAATTTAACAATATAAATTATTTTTATTAAAAAAGATGTTTTCAGTTAAAATATAGCATTTTTCACTATTCACCCAAATATGAAATTTATCAAAAAAACACAAAAAAATTATTGAAACTAAATTATTATATCCTGATTCTAAATAATAAGTTTATAAAAGTTTCAAATATTGGACTTAAAATGGCATCACCATTAAAAGTCGGCAAAATTTCATTTTTTTGATAATTACTTCTTTTATCTGAAAAAATGTATTTGTTCGTACATTATGTCTAAGAAACTCATAATATGGTTTCTAAAATTATAAGGATAGTATAAAATTTAAAATTCAGTTAATACTATTCATAACCACTTTTGAACGGCTAGTTTGGTAAGTCGTGGTGTGCTTCAACACAGTGTTGCGTACAACACACGCTATTGTATTATTCAAAGTGAATAGTACCGTGGAAGCATGGGGTGTTACTGGTAGTATAGTTAGAGGATGATATTTTTTATGAGGAACATCTAGTGATGATCTTAGAGCAATGAGATAATGGTCTACGTTACAAGACTACCCATCTAGTCAAGGTACTATGGCGAAACCGTATGTATGAAGAGGCAACATGGGAACAGGAGGAGGCAATAATGGAAATGTACCCACACCTATTTGAAACATAGAATGTAAAATGAAATTTTGAGGGTAAAATATCATAAGGGGGAAGATTTTAATAATCCAAACATTCATTAATTAAAATTCCTCTAAATCAAATTAAGTGTCTTATTATAGATATATAAAAACATTTTCACTTTTTTGGTTTTATGATTTTTATTTCAAAATACCATTATGAATTGTTACCATTGGTAATATATCCATTAAATAGTGATCACATGATTAATATAAAAATAGGGCATTAACAAATCTAATTTTCTCAGAAAAAGGATGTGATGGACAAATCCAGTAGAATTTCTTAATACAAAGCCCATTTTTTAGAGATCGGAAAGGAGGTGGCATCATTAGGCGTGGCTCTTGACAAATCCCACAATGATATTCAACATGTTATGGTCGAGTGGAAATTCCTATGGGAGAATTTTATGTTGATAGAGATTACCACCAGAGGGATGTTATTCAAGCCACCACAAGAGTCTTTCCCCATCGAACACCATACCCTTCGGTCCTATGCAGGTGTTATAATGGGTTATTTAACATTAACCTAGCAATATGATTATGTAAATTAATTTTTACAAGATAATATAAATTAATTTTATTATTGTTACATTTTATATATTATTAATGAAAAAAATAATATTATTAGTTAATATTAAATTATGAAATCTTTTTGGATGAATTAATGGATATTTTAATTAAATATTATTTTAATGAATTTTTTTTTACTAAATTTATTTCTATTATATATAAATGATCAAATAATTTTTATGAATACAATTGTAATTTTTATTATGGTTTGAAAGATGCTTTTTTCCAAACACAATAATTTTTGATAAATGTCAATATTTAATTTAAAAGTAAAAATTCACATATTTTAAAAATTATTTAGATATAATGATTATTATTTTTGTAATAAAGTTGTCTAAATTATCCCACAGTGAAATTTTCTTAATTTTTAGAGACAGTTGAGTTTTTGGGTAAAACATTATATACCATTTAAATGTATAATGTGTTTTATTAAATCATAATGAATGAATAGTGATGTAATAGAATACTATAAACATTATGATCAGCCAATATATGTTTTTCCATTAAATTTATGTGATTTTGGGTTTGTTTTATTTATTAAAAAAATATTAGTGAACCCTCTAAGAGTTATAAGACATTTTAACTTTTTAAATGATTTCCTTGAGAGTGTGACTCACCTCCAGATAAAAAAGAAGAATATTTTAAGAATTTCGATCATTGGCCTTATCAAATAATGTTATGTAATACCCTTTTGAAAAACCCATTGGCAAAAAAATGGGCCAGTTTTTTGTTCTGATTAGTTTAATGTGTGGTGTCCCAAACAATAATAATATAGAATTCCTTCTCTTTTCCAATATAAACCCACCCTTGCTCCGAATTACCCTTCACTAAATTCCTTTGTAGATCTACCAACCACATCACTTATCTCTATAGAATCCTCCCATGTTACCTCAAGCTCCCATGAAACCTCTCTTAAGCCTCTCCCATTCCTTTGGGATCACACTACCATTTAAGGGATTCCTTCCTTATTTTTATCCAAGTTTCATTATGTTGTAATACCCTTTTATTTCCAATTATAAATTTTGTGGGTTGATTTCAACCCTCACCTATATTTTAGTCCTTCTTTATTAATGATTATATACCCCTTTTTCAATAATAAATTCCTTCCTTGGATAACTGTTACCGTGCCAAAATTCTGTAAGGGATTAATTTCATTCTCATTTTATCCATGTTTCTTAATATTGTTATGCCATTTTATTTTCAAATCTAAATGTTGGTTATGATTTCAAACCTCCCCCAAAATTCCCATTTATGATTTAATTATGAGAGACCTATTTCCTATCTCATTAATGCGTCTCATGTACACACTTTACAATGCTGAAATTCAGTAAGGAATTTCTCCCTCCACATTTACATGCATGAAATTCTATTGTATTATGAATCCAAATTCCATTAAAATTGTTCATAAATTTATCTATATGAAACCCTTACATTCCATTTCATTTAAAAATTATGATGTACCCCTTTCTCTTTATCAACCATTTTTATGAATTTTTATGTCACACCATTATGCTATAGAAATTGCACAACGATTTTCCAAGGCAATGTCATTTTGTAGTGAATATCATTCCAATTTCTCTATCAAGGGTATTAACCTTTATGAACCAGTAATAATTGCTTAAATAGTTTCATGTATGTATTCCACATTACTTTATCATGGGATAAAATATGATGTTGAATTATTCCATGTTTTATGATCCATGTGGAACACTTATGCATGAAATGAAATGTTTAAGAAGGGTGTGACCAAATAGCGCTCCAATGCATTGGTTAAATATTAGTATCAAGATATGTCAAGTGAAATGAGGGTTTAATCATGATAATTCAATTTCAAGTAGGATTTAATCATTATTATTCAATTTAAAATAGGGTTTACTTATTCTCTATGTAAAATGAGCCTTGGATCATGCTAATACCATGTTCAGTGTTGTTGCCACATTTCCATGATGGGATAATAATTATTTATCAATCCTTTATGTCCATGGTTCTTTTATGCTTTGTTTATATGCCTATTCTCTTAAATATATGGTATTATTCATTTTATTCGTTGTTTACACCCTTACAAGGCTTTATATCTTACCCTTTTCTTATGCACGTCCTTAGGTTATCCAATGCAATACTAACTACAAGGGAATGTAGTGGTCATTTAAAGAATGTTTTTAGTAAAGATGATGTGTTTCATAGTATATGTAGTTATGTGATGTTACTAATCCCCAAAGACACTAGTCCTCTTGATCTTCCATGTTGTATTAGGTGAAGATTTAATGTAATAAATCATGTTTAGGAGTGAAATAAAGAGCAGGGTTGTTATACACCGAGAACTAATCATGGGGGCTCAGGGACCTCAATAGGGAATTACCGATGAAGCCATAGAAAAGGAAAACATTCCCCTATCCTGGTTCATGGGACAAACCCATAGTGAATTATAATGTTAATGAATAAAGATATATTGATTATTATTATCAGAGGATATGTAGTGACAACCGGATCATCAAACATCATTCTGGCCACAATAACAGAATCCAGATTCTACCACACATATAAGTCAGATCTATGTAGGGAATTACCAAAATCATGAATAATCGTGGTTTGAATGATTTTAATGCATTCAAACAAATCTTTTCTATTTATCAATCATCACGCCCTGGTAGATTTTAGATCACCATAAACCACCACGACCATCGAAAATGTATGGTAATAGTCATGATGACACATTTGGCTAGATATTCACAATATGTCTCGGATCGTCTATATATGTTTCTCAAAAAAAGTCATTTTTACCAAAGTAAAAATCATCCTTGGGAGAGTATTTTCGGAGCTCATTACTCCCCAATGGATTTCATGTCCCATATAATTTCTCCTCATCTTTGAACCCTTGGGTACATGGGTTACACTCTCCTTCACCCACATGTATTGTGCATGATAGGAAATTTGGCCTCGATTACCCTCGAGTAAATCTGTGCTTCAATATAAATTTTCAAATCACATGACATCATAACTGTATGATGGATGGTACCCAATGTTCATCTTTGTGGCCCAGTTGTTGAATAAATAGAAAATATCACTTTCCGACGTATGGTTCTGAACTGTGTGGGAAATTTCTAGACATGATAAAGGAAATTACACCATGTTATTATTCATGAAATAAATATACACAAGAATGTTCAACATGATCCCCGCCTCATTAGTGAGATTTTATAAATGAAAGAAACAACACATTATTATGTGTGAAATAGATCAAATACAGAGGACCCTTAATAAAAAAATGTTGGGATTGACATCTATCATCATAGGACATGTAGTGACACCTAAATCACATGTTTTGGGCCCCCAAAAAAGAAACCAAATATTCCTCTCATTTCTGATGAATGGGTTATACCTACATAGGTAACCACCTTAAGCCTGTATGGGGAGAAAGTCATTAACAATTAAAAGGAAATTTCATCTTGAAATTCACCTTTCTTGTTCGGTTAATCCCTTAACACAAACCATAAATTGTTTCCAGAATTGTCCAAATCCCCAAAAACATCCATGTCCATTGGAAATTTGAGGTTTGTATCATGAGGACACCTATGTTGGAAAATCCATAGTATTCCCTAGTGTCTCAACATACGTTTCCCAAAAACAATATCTTCCAATCTATGGAATGTTCATCTTTGGGAGAGTCTTTTCCTTCCCTTATACCCCATATGATGTTTACGTCCGACCTCAATCCATAGTTTCATAATCCCCCTGGATTAAAGCTTTCATATACCCACTTAATTTATGAAGATGATAGAACATATATAATCATCTGTCCATGAAAATAGTGAATTGATTTCCCCCATCTGTCATATTAATATGACTTTAAATTATAAATCTCAAATGTAATAGTTGAATGCCGTTAAACTACAACATGTTTCAACCCAAATTTATAGAATTCAATTCTTTTTTTGATCATTTCCTCCTACATAGATGAAATATATGCCTTTTTTTATTTTCAAATATTTTTTCCTCTACAGACCTCCGACTAAAGCCTTACAAAAAAATATTCCAATTTTCCATAACATTACACAGCCATCTAAAATGGATGGTCAGTGTCCTTATGAAACCTTTATTTTACTATTCACAATAGGCCTCGATGGCTCTACATATGTTTCCAACAAAAATTTCCTACATGAAATGGAAAATTCATCCTCAAGAGTTTCCTTAACTCCCTCCATATACCCTATGGCTTCCATGCCCAATATTTTGTTTTGTATCCATAAACTACAAATTTAGTATCAAGAAAAATTCCCTCATTCATATTAATACATATTGTGACATCGTCAGTCAATGATTCCTAATTAGGGGCCTCACCCAACAATTATTGGTAATATTTCTTCGACCTAAAACATTATAAATGATATTCTAGTTCTCAAGAATCTAAAATACACTAAAAAGGGACTCAAAACTCAACATGTTGAAACCCAACAAAGGGAACCCTGGAAATAAGTCAAGTACCATCTCACTAAACATATATTATCATAGTATAGATAAAATATCTAGCATTTTTTGGAATAAAATAGGAACAAAATCTTTTCAGGTCAAAAAACATTAGAGGGATGCCTATGAAAAATCCATGTTATACACGTTAAGCCCCCACCACACTGAGTTTAGACAAAAAAATTATGGTACAAATGAAAATGACACCATGGTTATAGTGTTTCCATATACCTTAACAATAATCAATATATGTTTGTTGGATCCCTCAATTGAAGAAAAAATTATAACATAACTTCAATATTTCAGTTTAGTTACATTGAATCATGATTAAAATAATTATTCGATGAAGATCATCATTTACAGTGAAGTCAAAAACAATTGACTGGAAGTGTAGTAAAATGTAGAGAAGTGGTAGATATTAGAATAGTTCACATTCCATTAAATGGGAATGGTTGTCCATTGACACACTATACCCCTTCTCTGATGATTTAAAAATTTGGTGAATAGATTCATTTGATTATAATAGAGTCTGGCTCCCTAGGTTCATTAAATTAACCACCTTCTAATGTGGTCCATCAAGGGAAAGTTCTAGGGAATCCCTTTGTTCAAATTCATCATTAACCCTTGGATGCCCTTATTTAACGGTGGCACTAAGCTCCCACCAATCATATTTAGTGGCCTAAAAATTGTCACTATATAATGATAGTTGTGCGTTTCGATTGGCCACACGAGCATCAAACTCCTATACCTCCACTATTGGGGAAATAACATAGACTTGATAATTTCCTTCCTTAGATAGTAGGTGGTGAAATTTTTCGGTAAAGTCATGAATGGACCGTTTAGGATGATATGTGGCATTGAAATAAACATGGTCACCTTCATGGGCAGTAATAGCCTCTCGATCAAGGATTATTTGATAAATGTGAAAGAAAAAGTGTTAATATATAAATCCACCTTCCCCCAAATCAATGAAAATCCCTAGTAGTATGTCCTCATCATCAGAAAATTATATTATAGGAGTTTCTATAATGATACTACATATTTGATTCTAGTTCCATCTCGAAAGAGCCAGCTATTCCATAAAAACAACAAGACATCATTATACCTCACTATCCAAAACATGTATATAATTGGGTAGTCCAATCAGTGAAGACAGAGCTTCCCTTGGTTAAATTAACCATGTAGAGGAACTCTCCTTCATTGTGTTGGTTCAGTCTCTGAAGGATTATAGGGTGATATTCCCTCTTAACCTGAGTTACTAGAAAAAATGTGATTCTATGTAGGCATCGGAATTGCTAAAAAAATATATAATTATAGGTTTCATAGATGGATATTTGGTCAATGAGAGTGGTGAAGGTGCCTTTTGGGATAATATTATTGTTAGAACATTCTTCCATGGAACCCCTTCGATTGTCTACCACTACTCTATGAGGAACATGATGTTTCTCAAGTGAAAAATGTTAAAAATTACTCATCAATTCAATTATGATTTCATCACACAAATATATTAGAGGATAATTAGTGATGTTGAGTAGCGATTAAAATAAATCAGAATGGGGAACCATCATGTTATGTTGATACTCATAGAAATTAAAATTCTAATCCATAAAATTGTAAAATAATTGAAATGGTATGATATGAATTTGAAAATATCTTTCTTCATGTATCTTCCCTAGTAATTCATAAATATGGGAAATGGTTGGGATGGGAATGTTAATGTGATATGCCTCTCCTAATGTAGCTTTCATCCAAAAACATAAAACTCTAACACTATTATTGATATCTTGAGAGCTGAAAATCCATATTCTTAGGAATATATAAAAGAAACTCAAAGATATGAGTTCATACAATACAACTAATCGGACCTTGTTACCCCATTAAGGTGTATTGTCCTTCTTGAAGGGTAGAAAACTATAATCATAGAATGCATTGAGATTGTTGGGTTGGATGAATCTTACTATGGAAGACATTCGCTATTAGACCATTCACCAAAAAAACTACTTTATCCTTATTTTAAATTGAATGGGGGAGACATCATAGATGGGTAGGGGATGCGAAATCATGATGGTAACTATAAAATCTCTCAAAATATGGGACAACTGATCAACATTCTCCTACATTTTGTCCACCAGTATAAATTCTTTATACACATTACCTACAATGAGAATACATCCCAGATGGTAGATGTCTTTCAATAATATTCCCACTTCAAAATGTCAAAAATTTAAGGTGTTAGTGCTTAATATTTGATTTAGAAGTTTAGGTAGCATCACACATGGTGAACAGATTCAAAATTGAGAAACCCATTCTACACTGTTCAGGTTAACATCCCCTAACCCTTCGGGATGTTACATGTTGTTTTGTTGTAGCCAGAATGCCCATTCCCAGTCATCAGAGAAGTTCCCTACAAACCACAAATTCTATTTCAAGATCCACCCTCAATTGAGATTACCTCCCCAATAGTTGACGATGGATTAATATGGATGATAGATTACAACAATGTGTTATACCTATGTTGATTACTCTGCATCCACATGGATACATTTAGAACAATCATCCCCTCTTGAATCAAATTTGATATTATATCCCCCATGGAAGAAACATTTTCTTGATCAGACCCCCAAAAATATTAAAACAAATGGTATTGTGTTTTTAGTCAACCGAGGAAAATGGATTTTAATATTTGAGTCTGATGTTATAAAATTGTAACTCACTGGAAAATGGGTAGGCCATATTCTCTAGTAGAAGGATATATTTCATGGTACTCTTTAGTGGGAAAACACAGGACCAAATATTGTATTACCCATTATCAACCATTGATGCCATTCTTGTAATCACATTCATTGAACATAGTGGTAGAGCCATAATCATTCATTCAATGGATAAAAAAAGTAAAATTCTATTGAAATTTGAAAAATATTGAAAAAAAATAGTCATCATAATGATATTCTATAGATGAAATTACCTTGTTAAACATATTTTTGCATACCACATTCCCACAAAATTGTATTATCGAAAATATATTGTTCATTGAATGAGTGATCTACACATCGAAACCCGACTACACAAAACATAGAAATCATTTTTTGTAGATGAAGTCATTCAGTTCATGGGGAGAGGTGTTAAAAAAGAATGAAGTTGATAGAAACCAAGTACGAATGTGGATCTGTAGGTGCATCAAATATATTGGGAAATGCGGTAATGGATAAATTAATTAGACCCCCAATATATAGTCATTTTTTCATCTTATGGGACTACACACATACCACAAACTTGTTCAAGTAAAGACTACTTTATACATAATAATTTCTTCCAATTCATCTTGATTGAATCCCATTATGATGGGGGAATTTGTTGGGTCCTAAAAATTATGAAAATGAAATTTGAATAATCCCATTAGTTTTGGAAAAGGATGAAGACAAATAAATGGATGATTTGATGAAAGAATGATTAAGGGAGTGTAAATGTAAAATGGAAAAAGTCATGTTTGAAGTATGAACCCCTTGGGGAAAGTTGCTCCACATGGAGATCCACATCACGACTAGACCACAATCTAAAGAGTTCTTAGGGGAAACATAATAGTTCCATTTCCCCACAAAGAAAATCATAGGTGTGATGGAGGTGGAAATATCGACTCCTCTCATGACATCCCCATTAAACTACATTTGTTCACAGGTCGGGTGTAACTAATGATTTATGATGAATTAGATGAAGTCATTCATGGCATCGAGTTATCAACAAAGACCCCATAATTGATGACTGCTTAACCCCATTGAAAAATCCTTCTGTGGGTTAGGTTTAATATGTTGGATTCCATAACAGATGAATCACATACTCATTGCAGTAGACCATCTGTAGTGGAATCTAGTTCCCCACTTCTCTATAAATAATATCCTAGGGGGGAAGATGGACGATAAATAACCAAGAGATTGAAGGATAAGTGTATTGAATGATTGATTAATCAGTGATGGTATGGAATAAGATATCACCACAAAAGATAAAATCCTTTGTTGATTCCCTATAGGTAAAACCCCGCCACATATCATTAATTAAGAAAAATATAAATTTGGACTTCCATGATATCAGCACCCTTCGTGGGCATATTCCCCATAAGACACAGAACCAATGGCACCATATTAAACCAAGAATAAAATATAGCAAATCAATATATAGGTGGAACCCAACCACATGTTGAAAATTAAAATGCGGGTGGAACATGATCCCACATAGAAATAATCTACATAGATAAAACCTCTCTCTATATAGAAAATCAATTTTCAGATCCATCACAGGTTCCCATTCCACCATGGTTTGAAACAATCCCCCATACCTACATATCAATAAACTATATGGAGGAAACTACATACTTTGTAGGGATATTCTATGAATAATGGGGTGTCCTAGGTAGTTCTACCAATTAGTTCTAGTCATTTCATTCTTTTTCTATCACATCTTTGTCAACCCCTCCACAGAAAAGTGCAACGAAATCAAGTCAAAGCCTCTCCTAAATCCATCAGAAATGTATGATGATATCATCAAGCACTTCATCACATCTGTAAATTTTTACATACCCATGTTATGTGGAGTCGCGTGGGTAATCCTAGAAATAGGGTGGAGCCCTGGAAAATCCCTAAATTTACATTACAATAGTAACCCAGGTTTCCTCTATGGGATATTCACATGAAATTCCCAATTTGAGGGATTAATGGGAATTTCTAGACATTACCATTGATGAGGGTTAGTATTATTCATAGGATATTATAAATTAATTTCCATTAGATGAGGAATTATGCTCCAACCCTTTCGTAGAACCAATTTTACGGCACTCCCACTAAGGTATACCCATAGCCATACATATGAGAGGTGGATCTAATTGTGTTTTTCTCCTGAACCTCTGAAACATCTATGTAGATTTCCAACCATGACTATCCTAGATATGAATACATGAGTTGAAATGGGGGACATCAAATCCACACTCCCCCCTATGGGTTCCAACTCCATCCATCCGTTGATGGCGTGGGTTTCACGATCCTTAGATGTACTTGTTAACTTGTTTCTAACACCATGCCTGACTCACATGGGATTAGAGATTATTAGGGATCATCACATAATCATGGCTCCAAATAGAAAATGGTTCTTCTCTAAATATATAATCCCCAACCATGAATTAAAACATAATCTCCCAAATTTATGCTTTTCAGGTAATTCAATGATGATAAGTCCCCTTCCAATGGGCCTCCTACTCAATGTAATCCCTAACCATACCTCCTAAAATGGGAATTTTCTCTAACATATGCCCCAATCAAAAAAGGTCCTCTTATATGGTAAAATCCTTTATAATATTAAATCCAAACATTAATCTATCAGGCATATGCCCCTATTTTTATAACTATATTGAATTTGATTCCAAATAAATTGGGTTATGTATGAAACCTCCATGAGGATTAATCTTCACACCATAATCTCCATGATAGTTTCTCATGTCCTTTTTTCATGATGTTAAACTGGATTGTTGAGTCCTCATCACACAACAAAAAAAATTGATGTGTCCAGTTATGTTTTAAAAACATCATGTGTTTCGATTCCTCTCGCAATAAATCATAGGAAACAGACCTTGTGTGTCTGATCCCAACATTGAACCAATTTTCATCCCCCCTTGATGAAGATAAACTCTAGAGCACATCATCATGTGGATTGAACCAGTATTTTCTCAATAAAAGACTAATGAATTCCGAATCTATTCAAAAAGGGATTAAATGATAGAGAACCCTGGACACATGCTGATAATTCTAAACTCACACATATTTATGATCAATCTTACACAAGGTTAATTTTCAGAAAAATACTTGGGAATAAACCAAGGATTTATGAACATATCAATATATATTAAATCTATAAGGGAGTCTTAGAATTTGAAATAGTTCACCAATTTTTTTTTGATGAGCCCAAGTTCCCATCCTCTCGAACAACTTGATCTATAAATTGTAAATTCCCAAGTAACCCATTAATCGCCTACCATTGGATTTTAGGTCCATGAATCATGTACCAAATAGTTATTGGACATTTTGACTCCAGGAATACACTTGTAAGAGACCATTTAAAGCCTTGTATCTGATGCATGTTATTTCACACCATTCAAAACCCATAAATCAACTATTCATTCCAAAAATGTGCCTTCATTTTAGTGAAAAATTTCAAAAACGACATAAATGATATAACTTTTGAACCTCTTTTACAAGATAAAAATATATATACTGCCATTTCCTCGTTATATCATTTGAGTATTAGATACACAAACATCATCAAGTGAAATAGGAGTTAATCGATCATCTCTCTGAGTACATCATGATGAGTAGGAAAATCTCAATTGAGATGTCATCTTTCATCATAATAAAAGAAACATATCTTCTATAGATAAATGATCAATCCCATATATCTTAGATGAAACCTCTTAATTCATGGCTTCTATTTCATTCTCACTATAGGTAGCTCCTATTAACCCATCTCCCTAGGATATTTGTACTTTGGAAGCTTAAGGTACATGGTGTAACCCTTTTCATAATCTTCCATTACATATAGATCCTTCCATCGCTCATTCCAATGATCAAGATCCACCTAAACCACATGTTACTAATTAACATGCTTATCAAAATGTGGAAAATATATTAGCTATCCACTCAGAAGAAAACATTCCTTGTGAATAAGCCCAAACATTGGGACCTCATCATTCACCAGGCTGAACAATCAACTCTTCTATGGAATCATCACTAGTTTTCATTATGAATACATACTGAATAAAGGAAATACATTCAATGGTCAATTAGTATTAGTGGAGAGTTGACTCAAAAAGGACTGGTAAAACATAACTCAATCCTATGTGATTCATGTTCCAATGTTTTCCTCATAACCATTTTCTACATATACTAACTCTATAATAAGGTTAACATGGTCTCGGTGAATGGATACATTGGTTCCTTCTACATAAATAAACACCTTAGCCTGAGAGAATTAATCAAATCACTTTTACACTTTTTGACTAGTTCATAATCCAATCCTCATAAAATGTTAGATGAAACTAAAAAATATGATACTAAACCCATGCAATGTCATAACAATTCAGGCTCGGTACGTCTCTAATACCATTCAATCATGACCCGAACGGACAGGGCCCGAGGGGAAGCAACCCCAATACTACCTCTCAATGGATATGGGCTAGCGACTATAACCATGAATGAACATAACATACATGGGAGGCATTATCCATTGTTAAATTTACAGATACACACATATCTAATCCTATATAATGCGAAAATTTTAAAAAAAAACTATAATTAATGCATGCATACATCAATAATCACACAACAATAGTACAAAAAAATGACTGATATTTGTCTAATGGATAATAATAAAAGCTCAAACGAAATTTTAATGTAAAACCAGACCATCTTAGAATAAGGGGACTACTATAAAATGGAACATCGATACATACCTCAGTCTTTATTTCCAATTATAGAACAACATTCTCATATACCACTAAGAAATCTAAAAAATATTTGTCACCTACATAAGACACTATTGGTGATTTCATGCCTGGTTTGAGTGCCACAATACCCTAAAGGAAACCCCAGAATAACGAAACACAAAAAATGGCTTGTATTCATCACACCCCATGATATGTTAGTCATAGTGAAATATATAAAAGTAAATGATGATATATAATTATAAAAGACACCACACATCATTAGTCTTAACTACTTCCATCTAGAATTACACTATGATGTACCGTGATAACCCTCATTTAGGGGGAACTACCCCACATTTATACTACTTATGGAATTGTTCATCATGATGGACATGGTGATCAAGTCTATCCAATAAGAATCATATAGTAAAATTCCATGGTTTTTTAAGTTACACACAATCCATATGACTTATACCACCATCATAAAATTCTTGAATTAGTAAACAGATAGTCTTAAACACCTAGGGATCACTAGGGGACACCACACCAAACTAGAAACATGCTCCTAGATGGGGGATCACAGTTATTTAAATATTGGTCACAACAATTCCAACAACTCCATCTATGTAAACATATAGGATATGTGGATATCTATGAGCCTATTAGAAGGATACGCACTCCATGTTGTTGATATATATGTAGAATCAAGTTGAGATAACTCACTCCAAAAGAATAGTTCTCTACCCTACTACACTAATCCTCAAGAAGCTATAAAAACGACCCTCTCTATGATGGGTACATGGTGTCACAACCAACCCTCATAGGAATGGACTAGGGGAATACACTCATCAAATACAGGTCCAGGGAAACTCACCAAAGAACACAACGAAGCTAACCTAAGAAGAATGAAGAATCTATCCCGTCCTCAATGGATTACATAGTGTGCCCCAACATGTACGCAGTGAGTCTCTTTATGCCCAATAGTTATTGTATCTCATCCTTACACTCCATGTACTTCTCAAAAATACATGGCATGTCCCTATGATACACGACGTGTCGGTGTTCGAGATAGAACTCTACCTGTAGAATATATAGTCCCAGAAACTTTTCCAAAATACATGTAATACATCCCCCCCACACAACATGTGAGTAAACATGATCTCTAATGAGTGTATTCCATGTATACACTGATTCGCATATTGGGTTATCCATAGTGTGTGGCCTGGTACACACAATGTGTAAGGCCACACAACTTCAAAAAAGTTCACTCCCTTCACTCAATGATCATCTAGGAGAAGGGTCACATGACATGTGATTCTTTTCACACAACATGTTATACTTATCTCTGTGAAAAATTCCTTGAACTGCAGGTAGGGGACTACATGGTGTCTATTCATAGGACTACATGAAGTGTAGTCTTATTTTACATATAATCTCTATAACATTTACTGAACCTCTATAGAGTGGTATGAAGCTGGTAATACAACATTGAATCACATTATAAGATATGGATCTATATTTTACCGAACCACCTTTCTGCAAATCGTTTGATTTGGGAAATATTTGTCTGTATCTGCCACTTATGAAACAATGTCATAAAAAATCATTAGTTCCACACTCTAAAACTGGTATAATGATCCCCTGATCCATCCATGGAAATAATTTCATACTAATTCACCATAATTATTTTTTAAAATATCCACTACTATCTAGTTGTAATGATCAATTTTTCCAACGATCAGACGTGCAACAATCATTCTCCTGGTATTTTTTGAATCATAGGCCAAAATAAACATCAATGATAAATGCGCAGAGAACACATTAAGAAATATAAAAAACATAATTATTATAAACAAACCACAAAATTATTTCAACCTAGATTTTTTTTTCATATTGATGGAAAACAAATATTTATATAAATAATCATGCCAAAAAAATTATTATCCCCAAATCCCATAATTAAAACATTCCCACAAAAGAAGATTCATATGAAAATAAATCTGTTAGTAAATTTATTTTCTTATAGAATGGTATTATATAATGTGGATAAACCCACAATTAAACAACCAACATATATTTTTATAGATCATTGACAATGAACAAATATTTTTCATTTTTGTTAAAATTTTTCTCGAGTTGCGTTCGTGCAGGATCCATGATCTTGTTTGATCTAATGTCTTCTTCCAAAAATGTTCCCCACCAAATGTCCTAATGGTATCCATGGATGTCAAAAATAACCTAATGTCACCTCATAATCATGTACATATAGAGGACAAATAGTAAACTACTTTGATACACATAAAATTAATAATTTATTTTATTTATTCTCCCGTGACATAACATTAATGAAATGCCCTACACCGATAATGATTATGTCACACCATGGGAGAAAACGACATTCTAGACTCAATTGAACCCATATATTTCTTATCCTTTCTTCAATTTAAGCATTATTAAATTTTTCAGGAACAATTCACATCTATGATATTTAATATATTTTGAAAATTAATTCTAGGTAAATGGGTCTCAAAATCTTATGTAATTTTAATGGATTGCATAGGAACTAGTCAAATAAATATTCGAAAGACATACTAAGAAAAATATTGTAAACTAGAGGGTGTAGTATAGATTTCTGGTTTTTATAAGGATGAAATGTACATATCTAGGATGGTTCATTGGAAGAAATAAGGGATGATCTCAAATTCGGACATATAATAGAGACCCTGACCCTAGGATTGTTTTTGGATAATTTTGGTGATTTCCTAGGTTCTTTTTTTATCTCTTATTCCATGGATTATTTTTCTCACATAAGTAATTGAAATTTTATTCAATTTAAATTATCACATAAAAATTTTTGTGCCTACATTTATGATTTCATCACCCATTGTGTGTTTTATATTTCAAATGATTTGAAAAGAGTTTGCCAATGGGGTTTAAAGACGAAAACATAAATATCGGATTGAAATTGTTCTCAAAATATTTTTATATATCATACTTAATGTTTTGCACTTGATATAAAAATGAAAATTGGTATTTTAAAAACAATGTGCGTGTTTTATATTTTATAATGGATTCATGGGTTGTAATACCTAGTTTATAGACAATTTCTAGTTATTATTCATGTTTTGGAAAACCATATTTTGAATGAAAATCTCTTTAATTTTATAAATTGTTTTTTTCTAAACAAGGGTTTTTGAAACTGATTTATTCTCCGACTTTAAGGTTATTATGTTTTCTTGTTATCTAGGTTTCGAAACATATTACATATATGATATTATGTCATTTATGAAAAAAATTAAAAAATATTTTTTATCACTCTTGTGTGTTATAGTTTCTTGTTTTTAAAAATATATATAAAATATTTAGTTTTTATTTTGTATTTAAAAATATCATTCATATGAAATAATATGAAAAATATTGATGAGTTTCATTTGATTTTTATTTGACGGCTGAGTGTTTTTGTTATCATGCCTATATTATTATCAATGTTTGATGTTACTGGTTTTTCATTAGACCTCTCGTTGAGTTTGATCACTGTGGTTAGTTTTTTATTACATTTGGCATGTGGGTCTTTAGAAATTATTTTTTAGGAAAAAAATTACATTTCATCAATGCCTGATGTGTAGCCCATCTGATGATTTTATTTTTTCAAATAATTTTTTATTTCATTATTTTATGGAGGTTAGAAATATCTAATGGTGGGAAAAGAAAAACCAATTTAGTGGCATGTTTTCATTTTAATAGAGGATGATTAGAGTGCGTTGAATGTTTTTTGTGCTCCTTACTATTTACTACATGCCATGTTTTGGTATTAGGTTGCAGTTATGTTAACGTTTTCTCAATCTTCGACATCTTATGTATAGAATGTTCATGGTATACTTTTCATAAATTCAAGTTGTCCTCTTTGCACTTATTATTGGGTGAAAACATTTACAGTTGTGTACCTATGATTCATAATAACAAAATACAAGCTTTTGGGGATAAAGAACACCAAATTGTAAAGAGATGGATAGGTTCTAGCATCCATAGAATGTAAATCTCATATCAGTTCATTACATTCTACTTCATTCCTTTTTATGGTTTATATATTTTCCATGAATTAATTTTTAAATATTCAACACTATTACAATTTTTTTAATAATATTATTAAAATCCTTCACTAAATTTGTTTTTCGTATAATCCTCATTTAATGGAATCAATGATCTTCTAATTCCTTTACTCTAAGAAAAATTATTATTTACTACCATTTATTAAATGGATTTACCATGATCTTTCACACTAATTGATTTATGAAATTATTTACTTAATGATTTAACTTCTTTTCCATATAGTGTTAATTTGAGGTATTGTTATATATAGAGTAATTACATTTATGTTTTGGATAAATATGGTAAATTAGTATGATTGGTATTTAAATAGTAATGAATATCTATAACATGGAATGATATTAATGTGTTATATATTTTATTCATTCTTTATTATGGTGAAACATTTAGAAATAATTTATGATTGTGGTTCTCTCAATATTTCATTGATGCACTGATTAGTATCATGAGATATAGTATCTTATAATGTTGATTTATTCCATACCATAAAAAAAATTTCCTAAACAAAAATACTTTAAAGTAATTCAATGATATCTAATATCATTATTTCTTATCTTAGGTTCCATAATCAGATGACTAATATTATGCATTAAAATTTTAAAGAACAAGTTGTTGTTATCAAAAAATTTATTTATTAGTATGTAAAATTTGGATTAGTTTTATTCATAGTTTATTTTTATTATGGTATTATATTGATTATTTATTCAGTTCATAATTATTAAAAATATATTATTCTATCGTAATTTAATTGATTGTTATCGAATATATTTAGGATTATTTTGAATATGAGCTCGTAACATCCAAGATATTCAATTCCCCAAAATATTATGAAATTTAGTACACATGATATGACTAATAGTATACCTTATGTGGAGATGTTTTTTATATTTTTAATCATTACTAATGATTATTTTGTTTATATGTTATTGAAAAAATATCCATTTTATGAGATTTATAAGGTATTTTCTAGTTAATTGTTTTTCCTCACTCACTAAATCTATAATCCTGAAAAGTAATTTTAATATATGTGAATCAATATTTATTGGTGATATTTTACTAATTAATGGGTAAAATTGGGCTACATTAGTTTATTTCAATTCCTATATTTAAATAAGATCATTATTGACTCCGAATTATAGTCATGTGGGTATGGGTTGTCATATATGGTATCAAATGATGGATTAGACATAATTAATGGATACGATGATAATTTCAGATAATTTAATGGTTGATATGTTAATGATGACCACAATTTAAATCAATTTGAACACTTTTAACTTTCTTTATGTAAAAAAGATATATTTTAGTTATTAGGATAATAGAACATTAAATAAAACAATTGGGAACAATATACGGGGAAATTTTATAAATCGGACAACATGCTATTAATTTGGTAATGTATATGTGGTGTGGCTCTCCAAGAATTTAGATACACATATATGAACTTGAAATTATATATAGTTGTTATATAGATTCATTGTGGGTTATTCACCCTATGAAAGGGTGGTTCAATATCAAATCTATATTTTCTTCGACACCTAATTGTTTGGTCGAAGACATAGCTCCTGACGAGACACTCCAAGGTGATACTCTTTAAAAAATTTATATTCTCTTTGAAAAACATCATGTATGATTTAATTAATAATTCCATTAATGTATCAAGTTAATTTGATTAATATCCACATAAAGTATCATTGGTTGCATCAAATTATTTATAGGATAGACTAAGTTGGACATAATTGAAATGAAACTAGCATCATGTGAAATGAGGATTCTATGATAGAAGTCATATTTGGATTAAGAATTAACAATAAATTTATTATTTACTTTTAGTATTTTTAATATTATTATAATCATTATTGTTTTAGTATTTGGTTGAAACAGTATCATGAAAATGAAACTGAGAATCTTAAGTATCTAAAATTAGTTTGGACTTATAAATTAAAAATAGACCTTTCTTAAATCATTGGGAATAATAATATAAGACTATTATGGTGGAAATGATATTTTACCTAGTATTTCATAATATATAATATTTAATATCTCTGAAGAAGAAATATATTGTCTAATTATTATCATTAAAAACAACAAAGCAATAGATATTAATATTTGGTAATTAAAATATCATGGGAAGAATTCAGTTAGGGTGGATTTAACAATTCATGATTCTTGAATATATATTTTTATTTCCTTTAGAACATAATGTGTTCGATATCTTCTCACACACACAACTCTAAACAATAACAAATAGGAGATGAATATATAACTATTATGTTGTAATCATGGAATTGGAGTTTTAAAATATATGTTACCATATTTTGAAATTTTTCTCTAAAAAAATAATGATCATTATGAATGATATGGCATTGAAAAATTAAAATAGTGTATTTATGTAACAAACACTCATTTTTTATTCATTAAAATAAAAAATTTTAAAAAATTTCTTTATTATTAATATTTTCTAAAAACTAAATATGATATCGATAAAATATGCCATTATTGTGAATAATATATTAATAATAATTTTTTTTTTAATTTATATGAATTATAAATAAGTATAGTTATTTATGAAAAAAATTCCTTTAACATATTTTTATTATATATATATATCTATATATTTATAAAAATGGTTTTTATGCATTTAATTTTGTAATGCCAATATTGATTTTTCATAAATAAATATATTTTAGATGATAAAATTAAATTTCATATTTTGAATTAGTTGGTCTATTTTATGTAATAAGGTAAATTTTATTTTCAATCAATAAATGTAAATTGTATATTTAAAAACAAGTTACTATAGTAAAACCAAAATTGGAAAAACTAAAAACTTTAAGAGTAAATGACATTAAAAATGATTTAAAATCTATAGATATGTATTATGGATTGTATCACATACCATGATAAATTATTTTTAACTTTTTTATCACATGGAATGTGTGACAAGTTATCTCTTTATATTATGTTAAAATATATTAAAAAATTTCATTTTAAATATTTATAATAGGAACCTCTCCCCACCCCATCAATGATAAATAATAATTTAGAATCCTCTTGGAAATATACCATTATTCAATCCAAAATAATATTTTTCCCCTTATCCTTAATCTATTGTCAATATATTATCATAATCCCTCTCTTTTCATGGTGTCCACCAAGGGATAATCTATGTCCTCAACATGAATACTAATTTAATACAATTTATGTTTCTTATATATTAATTTTAAAATTAATTATTTTAATTAAAATATAATTGAATAATTTTCAGTTTTAATGGATTTTTTTATAATTACATAATTAATATTTAACACATTTACACTATCCTTTAATGAAAATGAAAGTTATATTCATGTGTGTGTGCAAACAACAACGTCAATGATGTTCTTGGTTTAATTTTACTAAACAAACTTATATGATCACAATAATGTTTTATTTATTTAATAAATATGTTATTAACAACATATTTATATATAATAATGAATATAATTTATTATTTATTTATCTGATTAAATGAAAAATAAAATTTCTAGTGATGAATATGTATAGATTACTGTTTCAAAGGAATGACAAATTTCATTTTTGCTTGTCTTCTCATCACATCATTTCATGGATAGTCATTAGAGTTTTTCTTATAGAGAAATATGATATTTATAAATCTATTAATGTTTTTTCAAGAGGTATTGGACAACCTATTAATAATATATGCAATGAAAAAACTAGTAAATTTAACCAACCAAAAGAGAGTTATTTGAAAAATAATAATTTCTTTTTACTATGTAATAAAATTTTATAGGGTTTAATATTACTATATTTATTTAATATTTTTATTTATCATAACAATAATAAGTAAATAAGGATAAAATTATTTTGTTTTAATTATAAGAAAATGAAATCACTCCATACTCATCTATTAATTATAGTATGCCCTCACTTAGGTCATTTTCACTGCCAAATTCTATAATTCAATAAATTTATATCTTGAGTAATAGTGAAAATTAAATTTATAGTAATATATGATAAATATAACTAAATTATGTTTTTAATTTATTTTTTAAGGG
Organism: Viscum album; assembly: GCA_963277665.1. Classification (NCBI taxonomy): domain Eukaryota; kingdom Viridiplantae; phylum Streptophyta; class Magnoliopsida; order Santalales; family Viscaceae; genus Viscum; species Viscum album. The sequence continues at coordinate 854,468,128 of OY728123.1, read as the reverse complement.
TATCACTAATACTAAAATAAAATGTTAATATCTAACTATATGTTTGTGAAGAATTACTTAAACAGGATTAATGCTGATTTTATCTTTGTAGATGATAAAAATATCACATGTAATGAAACTAAAATATTTTAAATGTTGATAAAAATAATAATTAATATACATCTTTAAATCAATGAATGAAGAACATTTTCATAATAATGAATAATAACACCACTATTATTATACCAGTTCAAGATGATCAAAATCACTAACATGAGATATCCAAAATTGATAATAATTAAAACACATATAGAAAAAATTATAATTTTTATTTCTAAAATGATAACAATTTACAAATTATACTAAAATAATTGATCACAATATTCTTATTATTATTGGAGGATAGATCATGCTTTGACTAAATAATTAATTAATTTAATAGATTGTGCTCACTCAATCTTCTTACTTTGAGAAATTGTTTTTTAATAAAACACTATAATTCCAAAAATTAATTATTTGATCAATTGAATAAATGGAATATTATTTCCTCCTTTTTCATAGTTTATAAATTTATTATTTAAAACACCACTATCAATTGATTATTTCTTTATAGATTATGTTACGTGTATGAGTTTCTTATCTTATATTTTAATTTATAGGAAATTGTTCATATAATGAGCCATGATATCATTCAAATAGCTTGATTACTATCTAATGGATTAATTTATCTATATTCAATAAATTTGTGGGGTTTGAAGAGAAATATCATGTTCTTAATTTATGTGTTAATGAATTCAAAGGCTATAATGATTCTAAGTACTTGCAAAAACTCCTTTTTTCCCCTTAGGTTACAATTATTCTTATTGAAACTATATTTCACAATAAACTAGATTTTCTAACATTGATAATTTTCTTTTTTCCTCCATATTTTATAATTTTATTTAAATTATTCATTATATAATCATTTTAAGTTAGATATTATCTAAATGATTGTGTAACATGTACGGGTTTATTTTATCATTTTTAACCCCATGAGATATATTTTATACTTGAACCATTTTCATTGGAATGATATATCTATTTACACTATATTAATTTTTTATCATGATTCTATTATATTTCATGATATCATATTTCTTATTCTATGATTTTTTCTCTTGGCCTTTTAAATAAAATATTTTAAAAACAATAACAGTTTTTACTAACTCAATTTTCATACATTGAGTGAAAAAATTAATATTAAACTCATTTATTCTAATTATGATTTATTCTATCATGTCAATACTTTTTTATTTTATTTTATCCTCCTATTCAATGGCTCTATAAATCCTAATTTTTACCACATTATTAAATAATTATTCTAAAAAATATTATGTTACTTAATATAAGTTTCTTTTTATTAATTCTAATTTCATGAGATATATTACTAGTTATATAGAAACATAATTTTAGTGTGTATATAATAATTAAATTTTATACTATATAGTTAATTATCATTCAAGGTGTTTGAAATTATTTATTATTATAGTTCTCCTTCAAGTGTTATCACTTAGATGAAACTCGATATTTGAGGGTTTATTTGTCTCTATTTCAAATCCATGAAATATATTTTATACTATACACAGTAATTTAACTTTTATACTATATATACTACAAGAATACAATAAATTATGACAAATATATTTTATTTCATTATTTGTTTGTCTCATAGAACCCCTCCCTAATTCTGGTAATTCATACATTACTATTACTTTCTGGATTTTCACATCTCAATTTAACCCCACTGAAATATGATTAAAATTCACTACATTCATCATTTCTATGGTGTATTTATTTTTAATGATTTAATTTCTAAATCCTTTCATATTATTTTCCATTATGTTTTTAAATTCATAGAAATAAATCAGTTCCTTTTTTATAAATCCTCCATAGTTACAGGAATTATTTCTCATCTAGTTCATTTCTACTTTGAAAAAGATATATTTTCATTTTTGTATTTAAGGGTGTTCATTTAATTTATAGGTTGATTTATTGTACCAATTATTTAGCTTACAATATGACCCTAACTAACAACAATGATAGTTTTAGGGATTCTTATGTATAAATATATTACATTTTTTGATGAGTGAAATATTCACAATTTGTATACTAATTTTTAATAATTATCCAAAGGTATACAATCATTCTCCATTATTTATTTCACACTAAAATTCTTCTTGTTTTTTATTATGATTTTAATCAATTTCGTAGACATCATTTCCCATATTACGATCATACGTTTTAGAAACATTTACTCCACACTCAAGAATATTATAAAACAATATTAAGAGAATTATTCTATCTAAATGTTTATATGATAAATCAATATCAAATAATAAAAAATTATATGACAATAATAAATTGTAATATTTATAAGGTTTTAATGAAATTGAATTTTATTTTCAGTAAATCATTATGTAATAAATATCAAAAAAGACTTTAAATGAAGTATCAAATCATAATATATAATTCATGAATTTTAATTTAATCATTATTAAAAATAGTTTTTAATGACTTTTATAAATGGAATCAATTAACATTATCATCCACTAATATTTAAGGATTATTTTCATGAGCATTCAAGGACAATGTTATGCTTTTTTCTTCCTTAATTCTTCCTTCTTCATTTCATTAATAAAAATTTCACCAGGAACAAATTTCACACCCCTCAAATTACAATTTTTCATCTATTATGGTCACTAATTTAAATTAATAGAATAAGAAAATTGGAAATAAATTTATTATCATAAAATTATCTTTGTTTTGGTTAATATGTTAAATATTTATTCCAATATAATTTACAAAATGCATAAAGAGAATACAGTTTTTCTGGAACCAACAAATTACTAATGGACACTCTACAAAAAACTCATTAATGGAATTCTAAAAATATATTCCCATACCAACAATATCACATATTAATATCAATTAATAACTCATCCAATCATTGAAAATAATATAGGTATAAAATAATATAACATATTTCAATATGGATTTCCTAATAATTAGTTTCGTTGCTATAATGATAATAAATTAGGTTTATATATGGTAATTTTAAAGGTAACTGAGGATAAAAAATATATTCCTTTAAGGAAACCCATGTTAATTAAAAGATCATTGTACTTTGATAATATAAAATTCAATAATCTGACTATTTTTCATGTCTCATGTTCACTCAAGAATGAATTTATTATGAAATATATAATTGAGATGTTTGGAATACTACTCAAGAATGGAATTAATAATATTGGATAATAATTAAGGACATGAATTTTATGAATTTATCCAGTAAATAAATAACCTATGAATATTAAAATCCCTAGAAAAAATTATTCATCCACTATATTAGAATTTCAAATAATGAAAAAATGGTAAATTATTTATCCAAAATATGTACTTTATATTTTCACTTGTAATTTAATTCTTATTTTGAATTTTATAACTAAATAAATGTATACTTTAAAGACCCGGAAATTTCAAGGGAAATTTTTTCTAAATTTTCTTTGGGAATTTACAAGAACACAGTTTCTGACGGTACCTGATTTGGAGGCCTGGTGTGCCAGGAATCATTTTCTGAAGTTTAGCTCGGTTACGTTTAGTGAACGAATGAGCGGGTTTTTCTAACTTATGAACCGGTGTTCATAATCGAATTTTGAGGGCACCAATGGAATCGCGGTGCCTGTATTTTCTTAGAAATTCCTTTTCCGAAGTTGCGTTTTCTCGGGCATAGTTTTTAATTTTTGGGGGTTAAGTGAAAAATAAAATAAAGTGGTGTGAAAACATTATTTTATTTCATTTAAAGACACTTAAAGCCACTTAAAGACGCTTAAGCCAAGTTGAGCGGATAGGGTGGAACACAAAATATCCTACCCACTTGGTAGGATATTTTTGAGGTGGGTCCCACACGAGCCCCACCGTTTCTTTCCTTCTAAGTAACGCACCTGCAACCCCCCTCTTTAATGAAAGTCAACCGTGCATTTTTCGGGATAAGAAACCCCTCATTAATTGGGAAGTTAAATCGTTAAAATTAATTCATTGAATTAATTGTTCGTTTCTTTTCTTTGAAATTCAAACGTGTCATGTGAATTAATAAAATAAGATAACTCTTATATTATTTCTATTGAAACTTGTGGCGTGGAGAGGATTTGGAGGAAAGCGTTATTCTTTGACGAAGAACGCGAAGAACGCTCCGACCTCCGATGAAGAACGCCAAACCCTCTGAGTTCGAAGACGCGACGCCGTGTACCGCAACGTCAACGACACTTCTTCGGCGATGAACTCGCGTTCGACGAAAACACTTGAGGTATGGATTTATGTTTTAATGAATGATTTTATTCCCTTGATTTCATTCTTCCTAAAAAAACAAAGAAGACGGATCAACTTATTACCTAGTTGATCCATGAATGTTTTCCTTGAGAGTTGGGAATAGTCTGTTGCAGGGAAAAACTTTTTGGGTTGTTTCTCTTTTGTTCGTGAAATTTTCCTTGTTGTTCATCATCTTTTGGGCCGCTTGTTACCAACTTAACGGGAGGACGTCGGATCGCATGAACACGGCCGAATCTCCTCCCTCTTTGTTGTTTGATTCATTGTGGCACGAACAACGGCGGAAAAGTGCAACGGCACCATGCGGACATGAGAAAGAACGCAGAAAAGAAGTGTGACACCGTCGCGCCGTGCCGTTGAGGCCGAAGGAAACTGCTGGCGGAGTTGGGGCCGCGGGGACGATTTTAAGACCCCGCAGTTTTCTATTAAAGTGCGGATCGATGATCGATGGTGAGGCAGGCCGTGAAGGCGTTTTGAAGGCTTTGCAGCGAAGGTCAGGTCCCGGGATGATCTCTGGCGAAGACCACAGGCGAATCGGACCACCAGTGCGCATCCGATGGTCCGTGAAAGCCCCCGCCGGCCCGCTACGCTGGTGTGGCAGCGCCGGTGGTCAGGGGCGGCAGCTCCCGAAGCGCCGCCAGAATAAGCGACCGCGGCTGAAGCCGCGTTGGCGAACTGGGTTCCGCGGCCGCGCGGAACCGAGGAATGAGGGACGCGACATTGTCCTGCGTCCGGTGACACAGAGCGGCCCCTGCACGGGGGGCCGCAGCTCCTTTGGCGCGGCCGCTCGGCCAGTATCGAGCAACCTGGCCGGACCGCCAGTTTTGGTCGGGCATAGCCGGGTCAGACCCATACCCAGTTCGGGTCGACCCGGTTCGGGCCGACCCAGGGAGGTGGGTCGGGTCGGTCCGGGCCCAGACCCCCCGTTTTCGGACCCCTCATGGTTTTTCGCTAATATCATGAGCTGTAGACTACCAATCGACGCACCGTCAGTAGTGATGCGTCCTTTGGATCGAGACGGTCGTTTCGGTATATTATACTCAAGATTTCAAAGAACTTTGGGTTTAGCTGGGTTGGTTCGGACACGAAACCAACCGGGCCCTCGGAGCTAAAACACTTATATCTTGAGCTCCGGATGTACGATTTACGTGCCGTTGACTTTGTTGAATTCCTCTTGTTGAGGCAGAACTTTTGGCATTCTTCACCTGAGGATTGGACACTGTCGATGTATGGTCGGGTTGGATTGTACCCGGAATCCAACTGGGCCCCTATAACGGAAAAGCTGATATCTTTCAGACTAGACTTCTGTTTGATGAACCGTCAGCGGCATTGGTGATCACGTTGTGAAACGGTCCCTATGAGTATACCCTATGGGAGTTCGGGGTATATTTGAGATGTGGCCAGGTTGGTTCTCACATGAAACCAACCGGGCCCCTAGGGCGAAACAGTTAATAACTCACAGACCGGGCGTCTGATTGACGCGCCGTCTGTTGTGTTGAGACCCTTATGACGAGGCGGTCCTTTGAGAAACATATTCATGGTACTTTGTGATACTTGGATTATTGACCAGTAGGTCATGGAGAGGTCCCTTCTGGAGACGAGCATACGGAGTACGGAGACCGTGTAAACAACTGAGACCTGACGACTGCTTGACCAACTCGACTTGGAGTGAGTCGACTAGCCCAGTGGACGGAGCGCCCGGTATTTGACGGCAGACCCACAGCGGACAGAGCGCCTGGTAGTTGCAAACAGACCCGCGGTACTCACCCGGAGGAGTACCTCTATAGGCTATTAGGGGGAGCGCCCGGTATTTGGCGGCAGACCCACATCGGACGGAGCGCCCATTATTTGGCACCTGAACAGTGGTACTCGACAGGAGGAGTACCTCAGAGACTTGGTTTAGTGAGCAGTACCTCGAAGTCGTGATAGGACCCCTGTACACTCTAGATACGGGGCTCTTCAGCAGTTATGGTTTCAATAATGAAAATCCTGGTTTGAGCTGAGTCTATGATCCTTGTGTTTCCTCATGATTGAGATGGGTTACTTGAAAACATTGGTATATGTATGGGAATATACATAATTAGAGGTTATCTGTTGAGATATTCTTTGTGGTTATCCTTGTTGGTTTTAGTGAGACCTTGAGGGTCTCGGGGTCCCTACTGAGTATCGTTATACTCACCCCTACACTGGCTATGCCCGCACCTCACTGTGTTGGTTGCAGATGAAGGGCAGTGCTGATGGGGGAAGAGTGTTTGAGGGCTGGATGGTACCCGGAGGTGGACTACACGACGAGTCAGTATCCGGAGGTGGACTTCACGGAGATACGACACTCAGAGGAGGTTGGTGGGTGAGAGAATTGTGGAGGCTATTTGTACCTACCCTTCAAGTAGGATCCGTGGTGGACAACCCAGGAGCTGCGCCATTTGTACCTACCCTTCAGGTAGGATCCGAGGAGGATGACCCAGGAGCTGCTTCTGTTCTTCCAGCTATTGTTTTTTTCTGTTGAATTTTGTTCAGTTGTAGTTGTACATTCATTTGGGTTTTTAGTCTGGCCCATTTACCTTTTTTCACTTCTCTTTGTACTTAGTGTTTTACTTCTACTTGTACTCTATGGTGTTTTGTTTACTTTTACAAGGAAATGCCTTCCCATTTATCGGGATTTACGCCTTTGGTTCTAGTCGCCAGCCCCTGGCCTATGGAAGGCGGGCTTGGGGTAGTCACGACACGGGCCCCGAGGACGGGTCGTGACAAATTGGTATCATAGGAGTCAGTTCTACCGCATAACATATAATTCTGATATTTTATTTCTGTGAAGAAATAGTGTTAAGAGTACCGAGTGTGGTTTTCAGTTCAGGGAGTCCAGTGTTGGTGCGGGCGGCCGACGTATCCATACACCAGGACCCTGACAACTGATTTCTAACTTGGTGCACGAAAACACTGTTTGCGTGTGTGTTTCTAGAAGTTTTTAAATATCATCTCAAACCAGATATAAATCTTCTGACAGTGTCATGTTTGTTTATTTCAAGATGCCTCCCCGTGGACAACCAGCTAGAGCCCCGAGAGTTGTTCGTACTGACAGCCCGCCGAGCGACGTGGCCTCAGTACAGGGCCCTATCCCAGTTGAGGCACCAGCAGGGGCACCAGCGGTACTACTACCCGTTGGGCCACCGATGCCACTACCCCAGCATCAGAGGGTGCACGTCGCTTGATCGCACTTCACGAGTTCCAGCGCTAGAGGCCACCCAGGTTCCGAGGAGAGACGGACCCGTAGGGGGATGAGGATTGGCTGGAGGCTATGTTGAGAGTCTTCAGGCTAGTGGGGACACCGAGAGATTTCATGGTGATCCCTACTGCCAGCCTTCTTTAGGAAGCAGCAGGCAGATGGTGGAGCATGATGCTTCAGATGCATGACGAGGCGACACTTCTATGGGAAGACATCGAGAGCCTGTTCTGGGCAGAGTTTGTTCCATCCACCCTTCGAGCGGTGCATATTTAGGAGCTACTTCAGCTATGGCAGGGCAGCATGATAGTGGCATAGTATTCAGCGAGGTTCACAGACCTCTCGCGCTACTCCACAGATATGGTACGGTACCTATTCTTCAGGGCCCAAACCTTCGAACAGGGGCTTAGGCGGGAGATTAGAGCTTCTGTTGTTTCACTCAGCATTCCGACCCAGACAGGGGTGTTGGAGAGAGCTCTCTTAGTGGAGAGTTTCCTTGGTGAGAAGTCTCAAGCAGCACGACCCACCACAAGCCGGATTGCGGCAGAGTCTTCTGCAGTAGGCTGTAGACAGATGACGCAGAGGTCTAAGAGGACCAGACCTACCAGTGGCCGACTGCATGACTGAGGTTCAGTTGTGCTGGGGAACCGGGGTGGAGTCAGATCCAGTCATGCCGAGAGTGGACATTGTTACTCCTGCGGCGGGATTGGTCAGATGTCACATGACTGTCTGACCCACCATGCAGATGACTAGTAGTTAAATGAAGAACCACCCAGCCAGAGGCAGAGGTTTGATCAGGGAAAACCGTAAGGTGCAGGCGGCCATGGAAGAGGAGCAGGCCCTGCAGATGGAGGTGGACGACGCTTCGGGGTGTTTCCACCACCACCACCAGGAGGCCCACCCTGACAGCAGGGGACATGAGGACATGGGAGAGCTCAACTTCAGGTAGCTTAGGCCTATGGTCGTGGAGCTCTGGAAGTAGATAGACAGGAGCAGGACTAGCTCCAGACCTGGAGGCTATTGATCATGTTGCTTCTAGTTTTGTTGATGTTTTTTTTGTAGTTGCTTCTTTTATTTGTATTATGAGCTGCAATAATAAAAAGACACTTATCTTTGTGATGTTATCTTTCTTTTCCTTTTGTTTGGTTGATACTGAGTGGTCCCGATTAAAACTGTTAACTTGACCCTCACTTTCGAGATATCTACTGGAGGAGACCCAGTGACCTCACACTGATGCCGACAGTGTGACTCGACCCTTGGAGGAAAGAGTGACAGTTGGATCTCATAGTAGTTACGTCAAGGCCTGACGACATCATCCATGGAATGAATGCATCATTCATGTCATGATTGACTGTATTAGGAAATGGTCTTCGTTCATCCAGGGTATGAGACAGAGTTTCTCTTTTCGGCAAAGGAGAAATTTTAGCAGCTCTTTCAGATCATAGGCAAAGAAGGTGCAGATCATCCAGGAGTGGATGAAGACTGTACAGTGTATTAGTAAATAGGAATCTGACACCAGTCCTAGAGACTCAAGCATGTTTAATGTTTGAAGAAGAGGAAGATTTATGGAGAGATGAGTCTGCGAAGCAGTAGACGTGGAGGCAGAGCTAGGAGATCAACATGATGTGGTGTAAATCTTAACATGCTACAACCACCCGCCTTAGTTATCCCCGCCAGGCTCAGGGAGCTGGAGGGCGGAGGAAGAGAGTATCTACATGCGGTCAGGGAAAGTGACCCAATAGCACTAAAAATGATTCAAGGGACAGTTTGTCTTCACTACTAGCTACTGTAGTAACATACGTTGATACGAATCATTCCTTCCTTCAATGAATCTTGTCCCAGACCTAGATTTTCTGGTAAGCCGTAGACTTGACCCTCATATCTGGAGATACCTTGGGAGAATACTCGATAATCACACTTATGCCGACAGTGTGGTCAGACCCTCGAAGTGAGAGTTTCGGTTGGAATCTCTTGGTGGAAGCGTCGAGGCCTTAAGACGTTGGTTTGAGTATGGATTGGGCAATCACAGTTCTTACAGAAATTGACGGTATTAGGCAAAAAGGTTGTGGTTTAACTACGATGTCAGGATGGGTTTTCCTTGGTCGGAAAAAGGGAAACCCCAGGCAGTATAGGTTAAACTCTTGCACCGGAGGGTGCGACCGATCACTCTTGAGTCAGTTAACCTTTCCCTTGTGGAAGCAGTTGTTTGAGTTCTAGTTCTAACAGGAATTGGAGACCTCTGGAGTTCGAGGATGACGATCATGTCCTTATACATGTCTCACCATGAAGAGGTTTACGGAGATGTGGCCAAGGCGGAAAGTTATCTCTGAGGTTCAACGGAACTTTCTAGGTCCTCAGATTGGTAGGCAAGGTGGTTTACCGCTTGACCAATCCACCTCAGTTGCACCAGGTGCACGACAACTTCCACGTATCTCAACAGAGGAGATACGTGCTCGACACTTCACATATCATCGACCATGGGGAGCTGGACAATGGTGATGGTGTGAATTTCATGGAGGTTCCAGTGGGGATCGAGGATCGACATGGGTGGATCCAATGAGAACGGTTTATTCCTCAGGTGTGCTTTCACTGGCAGTACGTGAACCTCCAGGTGAGCACATGAGAGCGGGATGCTCATATGCGTGCACTGTACCGCTTTTGTGACCCTAGTTTGTGTTAATGCTTTATGAGGATGTAAAGCCCTGAGGTGGGAGTAATGTAAAGACCCGGTAATTTCAAGGGAAATTTTTTTCTAAATTTTCTTTGGGATTTTACAAGAATTCAGTTTCTAACGGTGCCTAATTCTGAGGCCCGGAGTGCCCGGAATCATTTTCCGATGTTTAGCTCGGGTACATTCAGTGAACGATCGAGCGGATTTTTCTAACTTCTGAACCGATGCTTGGAATCGAATTCCGAGGGCACCAATGTAATCGCTGCACCGGTATTTTCTAAAAAACACCTTTTCCAAAGTTGCGTTTTCTCGGTTGTGGTTTTTAATTTTTGGGGGTTAAGTGAAGAAATAAAATAAAGTGGTGCGACAACTTTATTTTATTTCATTTAAAGCCACATAAAGCCACTTAAAGAAGCTTACGCTAAGTTGATCGGATGGGGTGGAACCCAAAGTATCCTACCCACATGGTAGGATATTTGTGAGGTGGGGCCCACATGAGCCCCACAGTTTCATTCCTTCTAAGTAACACAACCGCAACCCACCTCTTTAATGAAAGTCAACCGTGCATTTTTTCAGATAAGAAATGCCTCATTAATTGAGTAGTTAAATCGTTACAATTAATTCATTGAATTAATTGTTCGATTCTTTTCTTTAAAATTCAAACGTGTCATGTGCGTTAATAAAATAAGATAAATCTTATTTTATTTCTATTGGAACTTGTGGCGTGGAGAGGATTTGGAGGAAAGCGTTCTTCTTCGATGAAGAACGCGAAGAATGCTCCGACCTCCGACGAAGAATTCCAAACCCTCTGAGTTCGATGATGCGACGCCGTGTACCGCGACGTCAACAACGCTTCTTCAGCGATGAACTTGCGTTCGACGACAAAGCTTGAGGTAGGGATTTATGTTTTAACGAATTATTTTATTCTGTTGATTTCATTCTTCCTAATGAAAACAAAGAACACGGATCAACTTATTACCTAGTTGGTCCGCTAAAGTTTTCCTTGCGGGTTGGGAATAGTTTGTCATGGGGAAAAACTGTTTGGGTTGTTTCTCTTTGGTTCGTGAAATTTTCCTTATTGTTCTTCGTCTTTTGGGCCGCTTGTTACCAACTTAACGAGAGGAGGTCGGACCTCACGAACACGGCCGAATCTCCTCCCTCTTTGTTTTTTGATTCGTTGAGGCATGAACAAAGGAGGCACAGTGCAACGACACCATGCGGACACGAGAAAGAATGCGGCAAAGAAGCACGACACTGTCGCGCCGCACCGTTGAGGCCGAACGAAACCGCAGGTAGAGTCGGGGCCGTGGAGGCGATTTGAAGACCCCGCCGTTTGCTGTCGAAGTGTGGTTCGACGATCGATGGTGATGCAGGCGGCGAAGGCGTTTTGAAGGCTTTGTAGTGAAGGTCGGGTCCTGGGATGATCTCTGGCGAAGATCGTAGGCAAATCGGAGCACCGGAGCGCGTCCGGTGGTCCGCGGAAGCCCCCACCGGTGCGCTACACCGGCGCGGCGGCGCCCGAAGCACCGCCGGAATAGTCCTCCGCGGCTGAAGCAGCGGAGGATAGCCGGGTTCCGTGGCCTCACGGAACCGGGGAACGAGGGACGCGGCCTTGCGCCGCATCCGGTGTCACGGACCGGCCCCCGCGCGGGGGCCGCAGCTGCTTTGGCGCGGCTGCTCGGCCTGCGCCGTGCCATCCGGCCGGATCGCCAGGCCGGGTCGCGCCCAGGCCGGGCCGGACCGTGCCAGCGAGGACGGGTCGGGCCCAGCCTTGTCGGACCCGGACCCGGGTCATGTCGACCCGGTTCGGGTTGACCCAGGGGGTTGGGCCGGGTCGGTCCGGGCCCAGACCCCCTGTTTTCGGACCCCTCATGGTTTTTCGCTCATATCTTGAGCTGTAGACCTCCGATCGACACACCGTCAGCGGCATTGTGACCCTTGGATTGAGAAGGTCGTTTCAATATATTATACTCAAGGTTTTGGAGAAATTGGGTTCAACCGGGTTGGTTCGGACATGAAACCAACCGGGCCCTCTAAGAGGAAATGCTTATATCTTGAGCTCCGGACGTCCGATTGATGTCTCGTTGACTTTGTTGAATTCCTATTGATGAGACGGAAATTTTGGAATTCTTCGCCCGAGGATTGGATGCTGTCGAAGTATGGCCGGGTTGGATTGTACCCGAAATCCAACCGGGCCCATAGAACGGAAAAGCTGATATCTTTCAGGCTGGACATCCGTTTGACGAACCGTCAGGGGCGTTGGTGATCACGTTGTGAAACAGTCCCTATGAGTATACCCTATGGGTGTTCGGGGTACAGTTGAGATATGGCCTGGTTGCTTCGCACATGAAACCAACCGGGCCCCTGGGTTGAAAAGGCTAATAACTCACAGACCGAGCGTCTGATTGACGCACCATCTGTTGTGTTGAGACCCTTATGACGAGTCAGTCCATTGAGATACATCTTCGTGGGACTTTGTGATAATTGGAGTATTGACTAGTAGCTCGTGGAGCAGCCCCTCCCAGAGACGAGCATACATAGTACGGAGATGGTGTAGACGACTGAGACCTGATGACTGCTTGACCGACTCAACTTGGAGTGAGTCGACTAGCCCAGTGGACAGAGCGCACGATATTTAGCAGCAGACCCACGGGGGACGGAGCGCCTGGTAGTTGGCAGCAGACCCTCGGTACTCGACCGGAGGAGTACCTCTGTAGGCTATTAGGGGGAGCGCCCGGTATTTGGCGGCAGACCCACAGCGGATGGAGCGCCCAGTTTTTGGCAGCAGACCCGCGATACTCGACCGGAGGAGTACCTCAGAGACTTGGTTTAGTGAGCTGTACCTCGGAGTCATGACAGGACCACTATACACTCCAGAGACGGGGCTCTTCAGCAGTTACAGTTTCGATAATGAAAATTCCGGTTTGAGCAGAGTCTATGATCCTTGTGTTTCCTCATGATTGAGATGGGTTACTTGATAACTTTGGTATATGTATGGGAATATACCAAAGTATAGTTTATCTGTTTTGATCATCATTGTGGTTATCCTGGTTAGTTTTAGTGAGACCTTGAGGGTCTCGAGGTCCCTGCTGAGTATCATTATACCTACCCCTTCATGGGCTATGTCTGCACCACGTTGTGTTGGTTTTAGACGTCGGGCAGTGCTGACAGAGGCTGAGTGTTCGAGGACTGGATGGTACCTAGAGGTGGACTACATGACGAGTCAGTATCTGGAGGTGGAACTCACAGAGAGACGACAATCGGAGGAGGTTGGCGGGTGAGGTCATTGTGGAGGTTATCTGTACCTACCCTTCAGGTAGGATCTGTGGTGGATGACCCAGGAGTTGCGCCATCTGTACCTACCCATCTGGTAGGATCCGAGGAGGATGACCCAAGAGCCGCTTCCATTCTTCCAGATGTTGTTTTTTTTTCTGTTGTACTTTGTTCAGTTGTAGTTGTAAATTCATTTGGGTTTGTATTCTGGACCATTTACCTTTCAACACTTCTCTTTGTACTTAGTGTTTTATTTCCGCTTCTACTCTGTGGTGTTTTGTTTACTTTTATAAGGAAATGCCTTCCCATTTATCGGGATTTATGCCTTTGGTGCTAGTCACCAGCCCCTGGCCTAAGGAAGGCGGGCTTGGGGTAGTCACGGCACGAGCCCCGAGGATGGGTCGTAACATATACTAAGATATATATCTTGTAGAAAAATGTTTTTATAGTGAAATTAATGATATTACAAGAATATCATAACCATAATTGATAACAAATTGTGTCCTCGCTATTTGATATTAAGGTATTATGGACGCTTATCAACAAACATGGAAATGCGGTAAATAAAAGGTTAGAAAGAAAATAAAAAATTATACTCTTACATAAATTAAGCAATGTCATATAAATTAATACATGGGGTAATTAATTTTATGGAATTTTAGTTTATTTTATATTATTTTTATAGATATATGAAATTTAATTTTTATAAATTATAATAGTATATATCTAATGAGTTTTCCAATTATTTCCAATTAAATATTTTTACTGAAAATGCTAATTTATTCCATTCAAAAACTTGTTATTGGAAAATATTACAATAAGATCAAAAAATAATGAAAATAAATGAAAATAAATAATATAATAGAAAAATAATAAAAGATTAATACCAATTAATATTGTAGCCTGAGGAAAATCATATGGCTCGTCAATTTCCGTAACCATATTTCTACTTGGATCCACATCACGGGATGAAACATTTGATGGTAGGAACTATATAATAGAATTATAAAACTATAGTTTAATCTTTATGGATTCCTTTCAATGGAAATGTAAACTGGACTCCGCCTTTAGAATCCATGACACATTAGCCTAGCGGAAGTAGAAATGGATTCTAGGATTACCCTAAATTCTATATATGGCACATGTAACACTCATTGGGAAGTATCATATAACTTTAAAGAGATGAAAAAATTTCATCAACATTCTTATGCATGTCTTTCACACAATACATTAAGTAAAGATAGTTAAAATTACATGGAATCGATGGTAATCCAAGAAATCATCATTCCTTACATCGATAGAATAATTTAATTTCCTACTAAGTGGGTAAACCTTATAAAAGTGGATTCACATACTCTCAAGTATGTTAGGCCTACATAATTTTTCTATTATAGCTATCTATTATAATGTGTTTGTATTCTACAAATTATAAGAAAATAAATAAATAAATATTACGATTACAAATTGGTGTCATATTAATGGTCAGGCACATATTTTGCAAAATAATGTCTTCTATTGTGGGTGTCCCATGAGGAGGGTCTATATAAGTGGTTGTTATTATAGTGGATCCTAGTGGATACATTGTATCATACTAAGATAGATTCACAATAATTTAGTGTGAATCAATATGAATTGATAAAAAACAATGAAAGATATATCTATTATTTTCCAAATTATTTTACCCTTAATATTCCATTGGGTATCAAAATATCACCGTTTGTATGTTTTCATTTCTGTTATAACTAACTATACCTCATAAGGGGAATCTAAAGAATTTGTATGATGTCATTGGAAAATATTCTTCATAAATATATGATGGGGGGATGAAATGGTTGGTCAATGTTCATTTATGGGTAACATCAAAATAAAATGTAGGTTTAAATCATGATAATGTCACCCTTATTAGTGGATTGGAAACTATTTTTAATGTTCAACTAGAGGTAGAACAAAAAGTAAGAGAAATTATCACAAAAAATATAGTATAGACTAAAAATTTATTAAAATTAATTTTGACAATATTTCCACCACTCATGAGAAATTTAGGGTTTTTTCTCAATTGAAAAATAAAATAGTGCATGTCTCTATGTTGAATGAGATGATGAATGTGTTGAATCAAGTTAATGGACTTTAGTGTAATATTCCCGCATAAAAAAATTGGTTTCCCTAATATAAAATTCTTATACTATACTATCCTTTTTATAATTTTCTATACTTGCTTATAGGGTTATGTAGATCTATTATAGCTTCCCTAATAAAGTGATAGATACAAAAAATTCAAATAAATCCAAATTCGTATCCAATTATGTGATAATTTTACTTCAACAATGGTACTCATTTTCATCCATTATTATTCCATAATATATAGAGTGAAATATTGATCCATATTAGTTTATGTCTCCATTATTATAAAGGTGGATAGTAATATGATATCCACCAAGAATATCTAAACATGGGAATCAACCTATAATACCCAAAAATGAGTATTTATCTATGAAAAAACCTATTGGAAACATTTTATATTGAATTTATTTTTTTAATAAAACATATTTTCTCTTGTGGTTTGTTCTTATAGTAATATAACATGGATGAGTCATGTATTTTCTTGGATCCAAAAATAATATAGTGTAATCATATTTTCATTCAACTTCAAGGTTATAAATTAATATACCCATATTTAACAGGGCTATATTTATGATTTAATATCTCATTAATTATAAAAATAAGACAATATGTTATGAAAGAATATGTTTAGAAGGGAATACATGATTATATATATATATAATCATTCATTTTGAAATATATAATATGGTTTAATTGGGGACTCTAAAGAGCATCAACAATATTCTCGACCATCTTGATGTAATCGGTGAACCTTATATCAAGTGTTTTGATTTCATTAATTAGATTCATTTAAATTCTCCCCAACCTAAAAATATATGTATGTTTAAATAACAACTGGAATTATTAAAAATTTATATGTTATGATTCCATACTCAGATATGTGGGGAGGGTAAATTTGGTCACCTAGGATTGGGGGCATATGATTTAGATGAGGGAGGGCTTCATGGGGGGCCAGGTTGTGACTTAGGTGGTAGTGAATTGTCCATAGATTTATAATTTTTAATTCTTATGTATGGAATCATATCAGTATGAGAAGTAAAACTAATTTTGTAGAGGTACAATCATATTACAAAATAATAAATTTATTATAGATGTTAAAGGAATGATAGAGGTCGTTTATAGATTGAATTTAAATACTTTTTGTGATTTTTTGGATGGGTGTATTAGATTGAATGTGTATAGGTTGGTATTTGGGTAACATATGAAAAAAGTAGATTAATGGGATAGATTTATTATTAGTGAGCAAGAAAATAAATTCTAAGGAAATTATTGTAGGTTAAGTTTTCAATAGTTGTATTTAGTAATAATTTTTACTAGCTAGATACTTTTATTAAGGTTTCACATAGAGGTTGTAGTGGAAGCAATTTAGAAAATCATCAATTTTTTATTGATATTTATATAATTCATAATCCAGATAGTGTGACCTATAACTATGTGGTGTGAAGTATCCCAATTCCAAATAAATTAAATATTTCAAAATCAAAAAAATGATATTGATAAACTTTCCTATAATACATTATAAGTAAATAGATCAAAACATTTGATTGATTAGTGTCATGAAAGTTGCTCTTTCATTATGTAACTATCCTAATGAAAAATATGAACAATAATCATTTGAAATAATTTTAGTCAGTTTAATGTGAAATAGTCACCACATATCAATTGAATCATATATTTCCTTCATGAAGACTTGTAGAATATTATTGGAATGTGTTGTCTTGCCAATTATTTTTTTTTCACGAGAGGCTATATACAGTCATTCCCTTTATAGTATAGTTTGATATTTCTATCATGGATAATAATTGAAATTTTTTGGAATCCTTCTAATGTTGACTGATCTATATAGATATATATGAGTTTATTTAGTCTCTAAAATTTAAAATTTCTTATTCTTCTAATAATTTATTTCAATTAATACTCCTATAAGGGTAATGAGAGATAACATATCGTCTCAAGACTAATTATATTCTTATTAATTTCTTACACTGCTAAACTTAGAATTAAATCCTCAAAAATATTACATATGTTTGTTCCCACCAAGAATCCACAATAACATACTTCTCCACTTCTAATTATTGAGAGTTAAGGCACCCCACTATGAAGTAATATATATAGAGTTCGAGAAATTGTATATTGACCTTTAAATATGGTTCATTCATCTTTTAGTATTTGAATAACTCTAGGAAGATTGGACTAAACCAAAGTAAAGTGTACTGTCCAAACTATATTAAATTTATAAATACAAAAAAATTAATAGAAGTGTTAAATAAGATTACATTTTCCCTTACTATAAATGGACTTCTGTTAAGTCATATATTAGAAGACTTCATAGATTTATATTTATATATCTACTAATTCACATGTAAATTTATTTAAATCACCTATAATTCATCTATATATTTTAATATCAAATCTATTTATTTGTTTAATCTATACACACATTCTTTAAATCATAATATAATATATTCTATAGTTCCACTGATATGTGTAAAAGGATCATATAGATATTCATGCATACATTCATACATATTATTGATAAAATTTCTATTGTGTACACTAATATCACATCATCATTAATTTAAAATCAATCTTTTATTCTTGAAATTACAATTTAATCTTTATTATTAATTATCTCTTGATTGTATATTTAAACATGAAAAATGATTATGGGTGTTAATGTGTAATTGAATTTTATATAAATTTCTAATTATCTAGAAACCGCATCAATAAGTTACTTTTTATGGGTGTTAATTGATCAATTATGAGTCACTATGGAATTCCAAATCAATGAAATATATTTTTCTTATGAATGTATCAAAAAAATGATTATATTTATTGATTTTTATTCTTCTTCCAGAAACAATGACATGAAATCTATACATATAAGAAGGTATGTATTACCGATGAATATTAAGATGGTTTATTAAATTAATTCCACCCACATCAGACAAATCAACATCAGGATTTTAGTTATTCAACATCATATATATCCTTATAATATATTCAGTTTGTATGAAGCAAGTAATGCTTCTCAAGAGTTCCTAAGAAATTTTGTTCACTGTAAACATAGACCAACTTTTTAATATATAATAGATCTTAATATCAAATTCATGAATTCATTAAATGGGTGTTGAATAATAGATATCTATAATACTATTTAAATGAGAAATGAGCCCACATTTCCATGTCAATCCTTCACCACAATTTTTGAAAATGAGGTATTGATAGAGCAAATATTTTCAATTAATTTATATTTAATATCATTGTTTTAAACCCAAAAAAGTGTTCATCTAAGATTAATTGTTTCATTTTTATTATAATGGTGTTATTTTGACTTGAATAGTAAAAAGTGGCCATTTTTTATTTTCAACAGTTTGAAATTATTTCTGTAGTTTGGCTATAACATTATCTAAACTGATCCAAAATGAAACATTCCTTCTTTTCCATATTCTAAACATCTAGGTATTCATTTACTATTTTTGGACTAAAAGCTGAATCAGCCATTTGGAAGCTCAAAACAAGACCACAAGTGGGAGAAAGAAATCTGCTTTCATTTCTGCCTAGTTTTGATGTGGGCTCCATAAAGAATTCATGGTGCAGCCTAATGATGTGATATTCGGTGGGTGGATGTGAAAGGGGTTTTGGTGAATCTTTTATGAAAGAAGGGGTGTGTTCATTGGACGTTTATAGCATCATTAAATCACCCTAATCCAGAGGATTGGGTTTTGGAGAATCTGACTGGACATAATAAATTCTCAGAGTAAAATGGCCATAACTCTCTGAATACATGTCCAAAGCATCTGAGATTTTGAGGGGACACTGCCAAAATAATTGTGAACAACATTAAAGAATGGATCAACGCATGAAGATGTCATTTAATGGGGTTACAACGTATCAACTTTTAGGTGTCGAATTTTGCATATAAAAGGAGGCCCTCACCTCCATCCCAAAGCATCCCATTCTCCATCCCATTTCTTCCAAGACACCACGAAAAATATCTTTTCAGATTTATTATTTATTTATTATCTTTTTAATAGTATTATAATTCCTTCTTATTCCCCATTCATCTCAATTACCCTTACCACGGTGGTGTAAAATGTTGGAGTGATTGGGGAAGGGTTGGTTTTCAACATTGTAATACTTGAGTTCTTGGACGCAATTGAATAAATTTATTTCTTCTTCAAAGTTGTTTTCAAAAAATAAATAACAAAATTAATATTGAAGAACGATCGCGCTTGATAATAAAATCTGCTGTAATAAATTGAAAAAAACTATGAAGAAGAATGAAATTTATTCAATTGCGTCCAAGAAGTCAAGCATTACAGTGTAGAAAACCAACCCTTCCCCAATCACTCCAAAAGTTTACCCCACCATGGTAAGGGTAATTGAGATGAATAGGGAAGAAGAAGGAATTATAAAATTATGATAAAGAAAAGAAATAAAAAATAAATCTGAAAATATCTTCTTCTTGGTGTCCCAGAAGGAATGGGATGGAGTATGAGATGCTTTGTAATGGAGGTGAGGGCCTCCTTTTATAGGAAAAATCGACACCTGAATGTTGACACATTGTAGCCCCATTAAATGAAATTTTCACGCATTTATCCCTTGTTTAATGAGGTTAATATTTCCCTTGGACATGTCCACTCAAAATATCAGCTGATTTGGACCTATATTCCAAGAGATACGACCATTTTACTTTGAGCATTTATTCTGTCCAGTCAGACTCTCCAAAACGCAATCCTCTGGATTAGGGTGATTTAATGACGTCATAAAAGGCCAATTCACGCTGCCCTTCCTTCATAAAAGATTCTCCAAAACCCCTTGCACATCCATCCACCGAATATCACAACATTTGGCTGCACCATGAATTCGTTATTGAAGCCACACGAAAACTAGGCAGAACTAAAAGTAGTTTTCTTTCTCCCACTTGTGGTCTTCTTTTGAGCTTCCAAATGGTCTATTCAGCTTTTTGTCCAAAACTAATAAATGAATACCTGAATTTTTGAAATATGTAAAAGAAATAATATTTCAATTTGGATCAAGGTAGATAATTTTATGTCCAAACTACAAAAATAATTTAAAACTGTTAAACAACCAATATGGCCCATTTTTACTATTCAGCTCAAAATAACACAATTATCATAAAAATGAAACAATTAATCTTAGAGGAACACATTTGTTGGTTTAAAACAATAATATTAAATATAAATTAATTTAAAATATTGTCTCTATCAGGTATCATCTAAAAAATCATGTGTGTAATTGTCGAAATATATTTTTCATTATTGATATGAAATGTGGGGATAATTTTCCTCATTTTAAAAATAATTTTATGGGTTAGAAAGCCATGTATGAGAATTTAAATCAATGTTAAAGGTAATAATCAATAGGAACTCCTCATAATTATTTTTCTCGTCCACTACATATATATTCTACTATTGTAATATTGATTGATGTGTATATACAACATTCTCGGATCATTTTTCATTATTGGACATTATAGTACAACATGGATACAAAAATATCCATCGATTAAGCCATTTCATATCCATTTTTTTAGTATTAAAATAATTTAAAAATGATTGTTTCATGTTTACATTTTGAAACTACCATCATATTTTTATTGATATTAAATTAAAATAAAATTTAAGTAATTTGTTTCTCCCAACATGGTGTGATCATAATTGGGGTGGCCACCAAATTATTCATTAAATTAATTATTTATTGATTGATACAAATAAAAAAGATTAATATATGTCACTTTGATAGGATATGGAGTAATAAACTATATTTCTTGAAAAATCATTAAAATTTAATGAATCCATGAACCTAGTAACTAAGATCTAGTGTCTAATTTACTACATTATCATAAGATGTATTGAATATCTACCCAATGGAATGAACTATTTAGTATTCATGCTTAACTAAACACATATTTTAATATCACATTACAATTGAAAAAATAAAATACAAAAAATCTTTCCTTTGAAAAAACATTATTCCTCATAGGGTATCAATACATATCGAACTGAAAACATATCATGGAATCCAAGGATAAATAATTCAATAGAATTGTGTAACCTATTAATCTCAATAAGGGTAAAAATATAGTGGATGTTATCATGAATAAATAATAATAATCAATATAGAAAGGTAAATAACTAAAACTTAGGCCATTTAAAGAATAAACTGATCACAATATGTAAGATATAATTGATGCTCAATTAAATACATAAACATAGTCACATGAACATTAAAAATAACCATTTATAGTATTACTAATTTTATAATCACATTAACAAAAATAACTAATTTGATAATGAGTTAATGCATGATGTTCGACATCTGAATCATACAATTAAGGCCTTTAAAATGGATGTTTAAACCTATGGGTAAAACCGATCAATTTGGACCAATTGATTTTTATAATAAGACTCATCGATGCATTAATGGGATATCTATAATCAAGCCCCACATATAACTACGTGAACAGATTATTATTCATATATAAAATTAAAATTATAATCAAGAATAAATATTCCATATCATAAAATATCTATAGTTATTATGTGTCTTGATAAATCAATATTTTCATTGTTAATTAAATTACATTCAATGTAAACACATTATGTAAAAATCGTGCATGATTTTGAAAATAATCATACCCATCATACATAAATATAGATATTTAAGGGAAATGTAATGTCTAAAGAAAAATTATCATAAGAATGTGATTGATTCAAGGTAATGTAGGCAATCAAAAAACGTATGTGAAATTGAAACCCAAATTTTACCTCTTTCGTAAAATTAAAATTTTATCCCATTGAATAATAAAGGTGAAAAAATAATTAATCATCTTGAATAAAAATTTCTTCTTGTTAAACACATCAGATGGAAAATATATAGACCATGAAATTGAATTTGTGGTGAATCTAGAATTTTTCTCACAAAAGTAAAAGAAATTTGTGAAAATTTTACCATACGTTTGACTTTCCATTTTGGTTTCCAACCCACATGTTTTATAAATATGGAGTTTTTATATAACTATTACATAACCATAATCATATTTATCATGCTAAAATCATTTTTAATGTATGTTTAAAATCACTAAATTTTTTAATGTTTATTTTATTATTATTAAATTATATATAGAATGTAAACCATGACATAAATTTCAAAAATATATTCATTATTTATCGATTTATCTTAATATATAAATGTTAGAGATTTGAAATGTATTATACTATTCATGGATATGGTAGGCCATATAAATGAATGAAATTTTTTTAATATCTCAATATATGGAATGAAAGGAAAATAAATTTCAATTTACCTTTCCGGAATCGCAATTATATCTTATATAAAATTTATAGTAATCAAATTTATCATTACTATTGTACTTGTAAAAATTAAATGAAAAAAAATTAATGTCACAATGTAGAGGCATTGGTCCACACATATGAAAGTGTGATGTAATTATATACTAAATGATTTCAACATATTAATTTAGATGTGATATTATATTTCCAATATTATGTAAATAAAAAAAATTCGCATATATTCATTAACGCTAACCTTACTATATTTCATGTAATTAATATGAAAAAATGAATCACACCGCATCACAGAGTGGTAACCCACAATACACATGGTATCATTTTTATGTCCCCTATATAATGGAATGTAATATGGTATGCGTGATGTCATAATTAAATAATTTTAACAATTATATGTGTATAATATACTTATGTTAAAAAAATTAAAGAAGTTGGCACCTTTGTAAAAGACCCTAGAATGAAAATTATTATTAAGAATGCTTACATGAGGAAAAATGTTGTGAATTTTTTTCCATCTCTGTCATAAAGTGGAAGTAAATCAATAGGGAGGTCATACAACATGGTGGGGACATGGTTGACACCCATCTTTGAAAACCATCTGATACATTGTTCGCTTCACAAAATGGAATGGGTAATAATATAGTTGATATCCATGAGAGAATGAAGACAGTCCATCCATCATGTTGTAAGATCCCCCACAAGGTGTATCACACCATTACAAATATCATAATGATGGTAGTTGAATCACATTCAATCTAGATATTTATATAAAATTTTTTTTCGAAAAAGTAGATACCATAGACCACAGTCATTATTTGAGCCACCAGTGTCGAGAAGATGCCACAAATTCCATAGAAACATCCTATAATATACCCAGAGATTTGTTTGAAAATAGTTCCACAACATGAGGGGCTTGGGTTTCCCATAGTAGCACTGAAAATATTAACATTAATCAAAAAGGGGGGTGAAGCTTTCTAGAATACATTAAAATATCATATATGAAGAGGATATATACCATTATCGCCAAGGCGATGCATAATCCCAAAGTCAATCATTATGTTGTTGCAAATTCCCTTCTGAATCGAAGCAGCTTACCAGATAGAAATGAGGATCTACATTTGAATTTCATTTAAACTAACTGAGTAATTGTTATGAATAGTAGAATTCCTATCATACTAGAGCACATGAGAATTTTCAGAAACGATTCTTAAGAATTGTATATTGATTTACTGAGAGGCTCCAAGAACCATACAATGTTGAAGTTGAGAGTTGATTGAGTCATTTATTAACTATCTTAACTCAAAAATACCAAGCACATAATTCCACAGAGCACTATATGTAGCACATGAAATAAAAATCTGGTTAATATCTTCTCATTGCTGGTAATAATGAAAAAATTTAGAGCAAGGTTGGATCCCAAAAGACTCAAGACAAGTGTCATTGGGAACCCTCTAGTGAGGCATATGACTAACCCGACTGAATCTCAATAATTTAAAACATAATTTATCAATGTTTTTAATCCAACTAAAATCATTTTCAATTTAAATAAGACCATAGTTATTAATAGTTTTTGAGTCAAGGATTCATTTATGAGATAGTTCCAGAATAAAAAATTAATTAGTGCTGCAAAAAGTGTATTTGTCAATGACTTAATTAGAAATGTTGGAAAAATTAAAGAATTGATAGATAAAAACACCCTTCATAAAATAGTTAGTATGATTAGGAATTTAATTAGAGGAAATCCTAGAGTTGAGAGGATCTCCAAACTATTTTTTGAGCAAAAAAATCATGGAAGAGTCTCTAATCACCATCCATCTAGAGTTAGACAAAACATTAGAAAAATCATTACTAATGGATTTCCAAATAGAGGAGATACTGAAATTAAAATTTCACTTCTTTATCTTGTAAATAAATCTATTTTAAGGAATTAAATGGAGTTAGAGTTGTTATGATAAAATTTTAATGTGATTATATCATGTAAAGAATCATTAATTTGCTTGATAGTATTTATACTGAGGCCATTCTTCTCTAATTATTTGCAACAACATGACCCAAGAAAAATCCCCAATTTTATTTATAGTGTGCTTCAGCTCTAAATTTGTTTTGATTGATACATTAATTTTTTTAGAAGACAAGCTTTCCATTTATAAATCCAGAAAGAGTAAACAGTTTTAGATAAAAATGTAGATCTGACATGATAAATCGTTCCATCCATAGAGAAATATTTTCCTTTCTAAGATGAATGATGGTGGATAAATTGGTCAACAGTTTTGGAAATTTAACAATATTTTTGTCTTCACCTAAGATGAGAAATCATAGGTATGTTAAGGGATGACATACTTGTTTAATACCTAAATCATTAATATTAATTGATTTTCTATTCATCAGAAACGTTTTCACAAAAAAATGAATTTTTTCTATATAATGATTTGGCCAAAAATGTCTTCATAGTGTGCGGGGGAACATTTTATATTTCAGATATTCCCATTATCACCTTGTAAAAAATGTATTTTATCATATCCATATTATATATACATGGGAAAATTATAATTCCTATAATCCTTAACCATTTTAAGATAGTTTTTCTCAACAAGGCAACTGATCAATCTATTTATGTAACCTTACACAATTGATAAAATAATGTTAGATAGAGGGTCTCCATGTCTAACACCTTTGGTGAAATTAATGTAACCATTAGGAGATCAATTAACAAGGATGGATATGATGGCTGAGTAACAATGTGTTTTAATTATACAGATAAAGGAATAATTAAACCCAATGTTCTAGAGAACCTAGAAAATAAAACTGCAATCCATGTTATCAAAGACCATCTAGATATCAAGATTAATGTAAATATTTTCACCCCTGTTAGTTCAATTTAATATGTTAGATCATTTAGAGGAAACAAAATTACAATATTGAATGGATATTTATAAGACCCCAGCCTTAAACCATACTTAATCTTGAGTTAGTACAGGATTACACATTAAGGATCTTTTCAGGATTAGAGTTTTAGAGAATTAGATCATGAAACTTGCATTAGATTACACATTTAAACAAAGTGGTTACATAAAAGGTAGTATTCATTTTTCCCATAACCGGAATCATATTTAAAATAAAACATTGATTATTTCTTGACACATCCTTGAAAATATCATCACATCATGTACCTTTCCCTTGACCGGTGAAAAACATTTCAAAAACTTGGGATGAGCATAAAAATATCAGTAAGGGTTATAAAAATATGGAAAGGAAATATGAGTTCATATATGCATAAGAATGAAATCATACATTACCCATAAAACATAGGCACTTTAGCATACCTCATCAAATCATGAATAAATCATAGAAATCATAAGACATAAAACGTAACTTGAGGAATTTATAACATTCTTACGTAGGGAGTAACCCTCTTGGTTACGTTTGGAATACCCACCACAGTATATTCCCTAAATCTCTTCGGAGAAACCTTAAAGTTTCACTCCTTCACGTTACCCAATGCATTGGAGAGCTATATCGGGCTCACCCGCCCTTAGTTTATCATGGAACCACCCATCTTCATAATAATTTCCAAGAACCATAACATAATCGTATCACATAAAACATGCATAAAGGAAACATAACATTTCCACATTTCAATCACAAGATATTAATACAACACATTGATATAATAAAAACATTATGAAAACCATTTTCAATACCAAAATAAAAGAAAAGTAAAACATGGTATTTATTTTTCTTTTAAAAAGAAGGTATGGATTGTAGAGGAAGCCGAAACTCAAATAATGGTCATGATGGTGGAGAAGTTGTTGTCACCGCTTACATATGACAAAAACTTTACCTATTGTCGTTTAATAAACACTTCGTATAAAAAATATTACTTTTGAATAAATGTAAACTTCAAAGGGGTTTATACACCGTATAAAAGAAGGTTGTGTATAAAACAGAATATTCCTCAATGAAAGGAGATTGAGATGAAGTCCCTTACAAAGATGGTATCCTTGGAATAAGGATAAATCAATTACATAATTATGTGTGACAAATGAATAAACAAAATATAAGTGGATATTAAGTGTAAAATAATCAAAGGTCATTCACACATATTAAAAGGATGACATACTCAATAACTACATATTGAACCCAAATAAATAGAAATTGGGTTAAGAAGTTCCCTTGACAGCCTAACGGCATCACATCAAAATGAGTTTATGAGAGATAAAAAAGGGTATCTTATCACTTAGACATAAAATTGACATCAATAAGGATATATGAGAACATATCCCAACATAACAATATGTAAATTAAAAGACCCAACAAAAGAATCCTTTTAAAAAAAGGAGGGTGAAAGGTTCCCTTACCGACATGAGTATCTTTCGAAACATACACCTCGTGAAAGAAGGACAATACAACATTGGTGTAAATACTCATAAAAGAAATAATATTACGCAATGATTAAAATAATGGGAATTATATACACCACTCAAAGGAAATTATGGCAAATGTAGCATAAATCTCCCGGGAATAAAAGTGAGATGAAAAATCCCTTACGAAAACTCAGCAGCCTAACAACGCCACATAAAAATTACAAAAAATGGATTGATGAGATCAAATAGGGTATCTCATCATATTAACTTTAATTTTATAGAAATAAGAATATAAAATAACATCCCCCAACATAAAAAATAGGAGCTTAAAAGAAGTGACATAAATGAGAGTACTTAAAAAGAAAGAGAGAGGTTAGATCTCTTATGAAAATTTGGCAGCCTAACGGCGCCACTCAAAACATCCAAAATGGATTGATGAGAGAGAATAGGGTCTCTCATAACATGAACATAAAAATTACAATAATATTAATATAAAAGAAAATCCAAATAACAAGAAATATGTTCTTTAAAAGTAATGACATAAAACAACGTACTTAAAAAGAAAGAGAGGAGTAGGATCCCTTACCTCGGGCCCGACTTGACTCGATCGTTCTTTAATCTCCTGAATAATAAACTTGAGTTAATTTCTACTTGATTAAGAACATTTTTCAAGCTTATTTTTTCTTTTATATAACTTATTTCCATGTTATAAACATTATGTAATCATTAAGATAATAATGTTCGTTTTGTCGATATTTGGTTCTTAAGTCGAAAGTGGACTTCTTACAATTACATGTTGTTCGTGGGGTAAAAGGTTCATTATATCCAGAATGAAATTCCTTATTTGGATATCATATATATAATATATATCCATAATATAAATGTATTTATAATATCACATAATCATTTAGAGGAAATAAATGAAATGCACCGTTCATGGAGACTGTAAGCCGTATGTACGCATGAACGCTACTTTCATTTCTATGTCATATTAATGGAATTAAAACTATAGGAGAGGTATGTATATTTTAATTTCATAATTATATTAATCATTTATATGTAAAATACATCATATATATCCATTATATATATGTACTCATAATAATACATTACATTTGGGGATAAGAAATGAAATGCACCGTTCATGGAGATGGTAAGTCGTACGTACGCATGAACGCTACTTTCATTTCTATATCATACATTAATGGAAAGAAAATAATAATTATATAAAGGTATATTATAATTCCAGTATAAAATCATATATAATAACTTTAAATCCATCCTTTATACATCCCACATATGGCATTAACGAATCACATCACTTTGAGGGGGCGGTAGTCCGCACTACCTTAAATGAAGATATCGCATTTACCCATAATGGAAACCATAAAGGTATGACATAAATGAAAAATACAGAATCTTAAGTAAAACATAAAAATATTATATATCATATATAAGTATAGTGTCATCTTAATGGCCACCTTTGAAGGTGTTAAAATAATGTTGAACAATCATCGTTTCAGGAGGCAGAAATTCGCCATCCACGGAAACAGTATGTTCTTTAACCATTAGATGTATGTGTGTGTAAGTGTAGCTCTAATAATTCTTATAAAAAAATCCTAGTATATTTGATATACTAATGTTGTTACAAAATAAATGAATAAAAAGAGTTTAGGGGGTTGGAGAAGCAAAATTAAACAAAAGGACTCAAGTGAAGACATTACCTTAAAATCGGGTAACTCTCTTAGATTTGAGCTCAAAGAATTCCTTGGGAAGTCTTCTGCCCAAATTGAGGCTTCAAGGATTAATAGAGTGATTTGTATAGACAAAATGGGCAGGGTTTGGCTGAGCCAAAGGATTATGAATTGTGGGTAAGGAGGTAGATTTGGGGGCCTTTTATAAGAGGAGAGGAGGGGCACTCTTGGAAAGGTATAAAATGTAACTTTATTTTCAAATGAGTTTCAGATTTTAGTGGTCCCAAATTGATTTGTTTCGAGGATAAGGAGATAATGGTTCGAAATCCACCCATACAATAGGTTTTGGACATGTTTAGGTCTTAGATTTTACATTATCGTTCCATTTTATTTAAATCGTTAAATAATGAGGTCACCGCTGCATCATCATGATGTCATAAATAATTTAATTTATTTAATGTCTAAAAATTATAAAAAAAATACTATGATGTAGGAAATTTTTTTATCTTTCCAATGAATATTAATAGTCCAACATATCATTTATTTAGACAAAATTAAAAATAGTTTAGATATGTGATACCTTCTTTGTTACATTTAACATTTTTAAAAATAAAAAGATAAAAAGTCACTTCCTCACAACAGTGGTTCCATGGGGCCCCCAAGTTTGACACAAGGCATCCCATGGTCGGCCATGAGATAACCAGTAGCCTTAATACACATTTTGTGGTCATTTTGTATTATTATGAAATTATTTTGTTATCTTTAACTACCTGATTACTCATTAATCAAGATAATTAAAGATAATTATCGTCGTTACTATTCATAATGTCCAAAAACAAAAGAGTCTTAATTACATAATTTGGACCTTATGATTACAAATATTTAATACATTTTACCAAATTCACAATACATAAATTTGCAATAAATAATTTAAAAAACTTCTCGTTGTCAAAACAAATAGCGGGTTTTTTAGAAACAATATTTATGAAAATTTTGGCACTTGTTTATGCCTAATTCCAAAGTGAAATTAATCTCAATGACCATCATTGGATTACATGGTAAAAAATATATTCTAATTACACTTTAAAAAAAATTAAAAAGATAATATAACCATATAATTAAATTATATGAAAAAGTTGTTTTGATATAAAATGCAGTATTTTTCACTATTCATTGAAAAATGATCATTGTTAGAAAAATATCAAAAATTAACCCTAGGTAAATTTCAATGTCCTAATAATAAATAATATATTTATTTTGAAAAATAGAGCTTATAAAATTTTCAAAATTTTGATTTAAAAAAATGGTTTTCCATCAAAAGATAGTAAAACAATCTTTTAAAAATACTAGTGTATTCAATGCTTAAGATGGGATTCATTTGTATTTTAACCCTCTAAAATTTAATGGAGAAAAGTAAAAACATTTAGCAAAAATATATAATAATATTTTAGTTATTTCTATTCATTCCCACCATTACAACGGTTAGGCGTTAAATACCATTTAATATAATATTATTTTATTATTAGAGTGCAATGTAAGATTTCAAAGAAACTTGTTGTTCCATATTAGGTACGCCATCAAGCATAGAGTTCCCTTTAAAGTAATATTAATATTTTATTCACAAATATTGTTAAATATAAAAATGTCATATTCTTTATTTACCTGGGGTTTTAAATCCTTCCCCCCTTTTGGGAATTGCGTCCTCGCAATTTTAAAATTGAGTTTGGAAACATCCCTAAAAGTCCCACATCGAACAAGAGTCAGTAAAAAAATCACTTTATAATAAAGAATGAGAAGTACAGAGGTAACCCGAGTTAACCCATACTAGTATTCCATGTATGATAATATGGACATGGAGGAGAAAACATAGGGTCATGTTCTGATGGAGAGTGATAGAAAACATGTTTAGGAGAAAGTTAACCACATGAAAATCACAAACTTGTGATGGGTTTAACGGTATTTGATTCCCCAGTAGAAAAAGTTAATAGAAAAAATTTTTGTTTTAAGTTAATTTTTATTGAGGAATTTATTAATAATGAAACATAATCACTTATCATGTTGACTTTTAACTTTTATTAGAGTCCTTACACAAACTCATATTTTCTCAAAAAGACGAGTATTTAGGAAGACTTGTTCACATTAATATTACTATAATCAACTCTTAGAGAATCACCTAATCCAAAAAAAGAACTATATACTTACCATGTATTTAGACTTTAACCAAAACCAAAACCAAAAAGGTTTGTACAAGATCAGATAATCCAGAAAAGAATAACCCTTTTTAAAAAGAAAATCTATTCTTAATCTCCAAAATTTTTCCAAAAAAACCCAAAGGTCAAAGAAAACCATTCGATAAAAAATTTGTCCATAAAATTATTCAAAGTAAACCAAACTAAGATTTAAACACAAATATTTGAAGGATTTAGTCACATAATGTTCCATGTTAAATCGTAACATTTATCTCCAAGCAACATCAGTTGCTCTTAATGTCTCGTATTGAAAAGTAATTAACCTAATCACATATCCTAAATTATAGGTTAATAAATTTCCATATATAACCCAAAATCAGGTCATTCTAGATTCGTAAGATAATATAAATAAAAAGAATTATTCAAACTAACCAGGGACTTCACGTAGTCCAGTGGTAGGTGATTAATACCAGTCGCACTTTGGTTGTGGGTTCGATTCCCGCAGCTTTGTCCGACGCGACGGGTTGTCACACGGTCTGCGTGTTGTCATTTTTCCAAAACTATATAATTCTCAAAACATTTCCCAAAACGAGATAAAATCTTCAAAAATAAACATAACATATTTTAACCTCAATTTTATATCATTCCCTTCATTTTCAATCATAACATATAATAACCCATAATTACCTCAAAAGTAAGGATCATATATACCCTAACTGTTACCTTTATAATTATTACTTGAACTTCCACATCGATTGGTCATCTCGTACATGATGAATTATATAACATACCAAGGTTCAAGTGGTTGATCATGACTCCTTGATAGTTGGTTGAGGATAATCACAAGAGTTCTCATTACAGCTCCTATATCATTCAGTTGCTTGGTCAAAAAACTGTCACAGTTTCCTTCATATCAACTGTTACTTTGGTGCCTGCTAGATCCAGTAATTTACTAAAACCAAAAAGGTCAGTGTGAGTAAATCAACAAAACCATCATTTACTAATGAGGAAGATAAACACTAAGATATACTTACTCATTCACTTTAACTAAAACTAGTACTCTTTTTGAATTCCTAACCATTATGGTAATGTCACTTATTCTTAAAGAATACCCTAACCTCTAAAGTTATCTAAATAGACCTTTGATACCAACTATTTGGCCCCAGACTTAAACCTTTCATAATCTTGAGTTAGTAGAAGATTACACATTGAGGATATTTTCAGGTTTAGAGTTTTAGAGAATTAGATCATGAAACTTGCATTACATTCAACATTTAAAAAAATTGGTTACATAAAAGACAGTATTCATTCTTCCCATCAACGGAAACATATTTAAAATAAAACATGGATTCTTTCTTGAAACATCCTTGACACTATCATCACATCATGTACCTTTCCCTTGAACTGTGAAAAACATTTCAAAAACTTGGGATGAGCCTAAAAAGCTCAGTAAGGGTTATAAAAATATGGAAAGGAAACATGAGTTCATATATACATAAGAATGAAATCATACTTTAACCATAAAACATAGGCACTTTAAGGTACCTCATCAAATCATGAATAAAACATAGAAATCATAAGACATAAAAGGTAACTTGAGGTATTCATAACATTCTTACGTAGGGTGTAACCCTCTTGGTTACGTTTGGAATACCCACCATAGTATATTCCCTAGATCTCTTCGGAGAAACCTTAACGTTTCATTCCTTCGCGTTACCCAATTCATTGGAGAGATATATTGGGCTCACCCGCCCTTAGTTTCTCACGGAACCACCCATCTTCATAATAATTCTCAAGAACCATAACATAATCGTATCACATAAAACATGCATGAAGGAAACATAACATTTCCACATTTCAATCACAAGATATCAATACAACACATTGATATAATAAAAACATTATTAAAACCAATATCAATAGAAAAATAAAAGAATAGTAAAACATGTTATTTATTTTTCTTTTAAAAAGAAGGTATGGCTTGTAGAGGAAGACGAAACACAAATAATGGTCACGACAGCGGAGAAGTCGTTGTCGCCGCATACGTAGGACAAAAACATTCACTTTTGTCATTTAATAAACACTTCGTATAAAAAATATTCTTTTTGAATAAAAGTAAAATTCAAAGGGGCTTATACACCATATAAAATAAGGTTGTGTATAAAATAGAATATGCCTCAATGAATGGATATTGAGACGAAGTCCCTTACAAAGACGATATCCTTGGTTTAAGGATAAATCAATTACATAATTATGTGTGACAAAATAATACACCAAATATAAGTTGATATTAAGTGTAAAATAATCAATGTTCATTAACTCATATTCAAAGGATGACATATTCAATAACTACATGTTGAAACCAAAGAAATCGAAATTGGGTTAAGAAGTTCCCTTGACAGCCTAACGGAGTCACATCAAAATGAGTTGATGAGAGATAAAAAAAGGGTATCTCATCACTTGGACATAAAATTTATATCAATAATGATATATTAGAATATATCCCAACATAACAATATGTAAATTAAAATACCCAACAAAATATGTCTTTCAAAACGGGGAGGGTGAAAGGTTCCATTACCGACATGGGTATCTTTCGAAACATACACCTCGTGAAAGAAGGACAATACAAAAATGATGTTAATACTCATAAATGAAAGTATATTACACAATGAATAAAAATAATGGTCAATACATACACCACTCAATTTAAATTATGGAAAATGTAGAATAAATCTCACGGGAATAAAAGTGAGATGAAAAATCCCTTATGAAAACTCGGTAGCCTAACGACGCCACATAAAACATACAAAAATGGATTGATGTGATCAAATAGGGTATATGATCATATTAAAATAATGTTTATAGAAATAGGAATATAAAAGAACATCCTCCAACATAAAAAATAGGAGCTTAAAAGAAGTGACATAAAGGAGAGTACTTAAAAAGAAAGAGAGAGGTTAAATCTCTTACGAAAATTTGGCAGCCTAACGGCACCACTGAAAACTTCCAAAATGGATTGGTGAGAGAGAATAGGGTCTCTCATCACATGAACATATAAATTATAGTAATATTAATATAAAATAAAATCCCAATAACATGAAATATGACCTTTAAAAGGAATGACATAAAAGAGCGTACTTAAAAAGAAAGAGAGGAGTAGGATCCCTTACCTCGGGTCCGACTTGACTCGATCGTTCTTTAATCTCCTGAATAATAATCTTGAGTTAATTTATATTTGATTAAGAACCTTTTTCAAGCTTATTATTCCTTTTATATAACTTATTTTTATGTTATAAACATTATGTAATAATTTAGTTAATAATGTTCGTTTTGTCGATATTTGGTTCTTAAGTCGAAAGTGGACTTCTTAAAATTTCATGTTGTTCATGGGGTCAAAGGTTCTTTATATCCAGAATGACATTCCTAATTTGGATACCATATATATAATATATATCCAGCATATACATGTATTTATAATATCACATAATCATTTAGAGGAAAGAAATTAAATGCACCGTTCATGGAGACGGTAAGACGTACGTACGCATGAATACTACCTTCATTTCTATGTCATATTAATGGAATTAACACTATATGAGAGGTATGTATATTTTATTCCAGAATTATATTAATTATTTAGATTTAACATATATCATATATATCCATTATATATATGTACTCGTAATAATACATTACATTTGGGGATAAGAAATGAAATGCACCGTTCATGGAGACGGTAAGCCGTACGTACGCATAAACGCTACTTTCATTTCTATATCATACTTTAATGGAAAGAAAATAATAATGATATAAAGGTATATTATAATTCCAGTATAACATCATATATAATAACTTAAAATCCATCCTTTATACATCCCACATATGGCATTAACGAATCACATCACTTTGAGGGGGCGGTAGTCCACACTTCCTTAAATGAAGATATCGCGTTTACCCATAATAGAAACCATAAATGTATGCCATAAATGAAAAATACAGAAGCTTAAGTAAATAATAAAAATATTATATATCATATATATGTATAGTGTCATCTTAATGGCCACCTTTTAAGGTGTTAAAAGAATGTTGAACAATCATCGTTTCGGGAGGCAGAAATTCACCATCCCCGAAAATAGTATGTTCTTTAACCATTAGATGTAGGTGTGTGTAAGTGTAGCTCTAATTAATCTTATAAAAAAATCCTAGTATATTTAATATACTATATTTGTTACAAAAGAAATGAATAAAAAGCGTTTAGGGGGGTGGAGAAGCAAAATAAAACAAAAGGACTCAAATGAAGACATTACCTTAAAATCGGGTAACTCGCTTAGATTTGAGCTCAAAGGCTTCCTTGAGAAGACTTCTGCCCAAAGTGAGGCTTCAAGTAGTAATAGAGGGATATTTAGAGACCAAATGGGAAGGGTTCGTCTGAGCCAAAGGCATATTAAGTGTGGTTTAGGAGGTAGAGGTGGGGGACTTTTATAAAAGGAGAGGAGGGGCACTCTTGGAATGGTATAAAATGTAAATTCATTTTCAAATGAGTTTAGGATTTTAGTGGTCCCACATTGATTTACTTCGAGTATATGGTGATAACGGTTCTAAATCCACCCATATAATAGGTTTTGGACATATTTAGGTCTTAGATTTTACATTATCTTTCCATTTTATTTAAATCGTTAAATAATGAGGTCATCGCTGCATCATTATGATGTCATAAATAATTAAATTTAATTAATGTCTAAAAATTAAAAAAAAACTACTATGACGTTTGAAATATTTTTAGCTTTCCAATGAATATTTATAGTCCAAAATATCATTTATGTAGACAATAGTAAAAATATTTTACTTAGGTGATAACTTCTTTGTCACATTTAACATTCTTTAAAAATAAAAAGATAAAAAGTCACTTCCTCACAAAAGTGATTCCATGGGGTCCCCATGTTTGGATCAAGGAATCCCATGGTTGGAAATGAGATAAACAGTGGCCTTAGGACACATGTTGATGTCATTTTTTTTATTATGATATTATTTTATTATCTTTAACTACCTGATTACTCATTAATCAAGATAATTAAAGATAATTACTGTCGTTACTATTCATAATGTCCAAAAACAAAAGCTTCTTAATTACATAATTTGAAACTTATGATTCCAAATATTTAATCCATTTCAACAAATTCCAAACACATAAATTTCAATAATTAATTTAAAAAAACTTCCCGTTGTCAAAATAAATAGCGGGTTTTTTAGAAACAATATTTATGAAAAGTTTGGCACTTGTTTATGCCTAATTCCAACGTGAAATTAATCCCGATGACCATCATTGGATTACATGGTAAAAAATATATTCTAATTACACTTTAAAACAAATTAAAAAGATAATATAACCATATAATTAAATTATATGAAAAACCAGTTTTGATGTAAAATGCAGTATTTTTACTATTCATTGAAAAATGACCATTGTCAGAAGAATACAAAAAAATTAACCCAAGGTAAATTTAAATGTCCCAATCATAAATAATATATTTATTTTGAAAAATAGAGATTATAAAATTGTCAAAATATTTATTTAAAAAAAATGGTTTTCCATCAAAAGGTAGTAAGACAATCTTTTAAAAATACTAGTGTATTCAATGCTTAAGATGGGATTCATTTGTATTTGAAGCCTCTAAAATTTATTTGATAAAAGTAAAAACATTTAGCAAACATATATAATCATATTTTAGTTATTTATATATATTCCCTCCATTACAATGGCTAGGCGTTAACTACCATTTAAAATAATATTATTTTATTATTAGAGTGCAACGTAAGATTTCAAAGAAACTTGTTGTTGCATATTAGGTACACCATCGAGCATAGCGTTCCCTTTAAATTAATATTAATATTTTATTCACAAATATGGTTAAATATAAAAATATCATATTCTTTATTTACCTGGGGTGTTAAAATATTCCTTTAAGGAAGCCAAATTGGTTTAGATAAACAATTTTATTGATAATATAAGAATCTTTATTGGAAAGAAGTTTCAAGATGATTTTATAATGGGTATTGATTATGGTAATGGGTCTGAATTGGTGAATTTAGGAGGAATTATCGAATTTGGGCTCAAGTATTGAAATTGGGCATTCAACTCATGAGTGTTCAGACCATTAGAAAAAAATGACCGAACTAATTTACAAACATCAGTTGGAATTACATCCCAAAAATGTCGATAAAACCCATTATTGAAACCATCATGTCCTAGAACAGTGTCATGATTTAAACTATAGATAGTTTCTCTGATCTCATGATCATAATGGATTCTAGTAATAAAAGAGTTAACCTAATCTTGGACTATAATTGGGAGGACCTCAGGAAGAAGATACTTATTATTGGAAGACCCATTGAATATATTTTAAAAATAAAAGTGTACATGATTGGAAATACCATCCTTATTATCAATGAGGTTGTCCCCATATCCTAGGATGTTAATAGGTATATTATCTTTCATGATTCTTTTATGGGTATTTTAGAATATAGTATTTCTTCTACCATATATGAGCCATTTGGTTTTAAAAAATTATTTTTCTTACATTCATTAATTCTGATAAGGGAGAAAAGTTTTGTAGTAATATTGATTTCAGGATGAGAATTAGTGAAACAATTAGTGTTGGTAGTGGTGCTTTGAGGTTGGGTATGTTCTTCTTCCAAATGATGAATATTTCTATCAAATTTTTTAGATTTGGTACAACAACAACTTTTAAGTATATGTTGCGATTTTTAATTTTGATTTATATAAAAAAGAATCATTTAAATGATTCATGAATTCCCATGAATGTTTAATATTTTAAACACAATCAGGATCAAAAGACCAAGTGTTTTTAAATATAAAGGGAAAATAATTATTCGTGTATTTGATTTAGAAATTTTCCAAGATATGATGGTGTTAAGAATTATGTTTAGGGTGGGTGATGCTAGAAATGGTGTCCCATTTATCCAGGGCAATATCATTTGTGAATTCACTATCTACTTTTTAGCCACCACCATTTTATCATGTCTTCTGTACCATATATACTTTCCACCAGTAAGGATAATTTCAACCAGTTTGATAGCCCCAAAAGATGATTTAAACCCCCTTATAGATATAGTGGAGTGAGTTGGTCCCATTTTATCACTTGGGGAATGGATATAATTAATGTACCCAACCACAATCCTTGGTTTATGAAAAGTATTCACGATGTAGGAAATGTAATTCCAAATATTTCTCCTTTATTGGTATATATTTTTACAATATATAAAATAAAAATAAATATCTGAGTGATCAAAAAAAAATCACAAGTGAACTCCTGCCATGAAATATCAAAAATATTATCAACATAAAGAGAAGAGTGAGTAATGGTCCAAAGGGTTTCCATGAAATAACAAATTTAACAAGAACCTAAGAAGTTTTAGTAATAATAAAAAGGATGAGAAAATTTAGCTGAGAAATAGATCATAGGATCATAAATCGAAAAAACATTATGATGTTGAGTGTTAATAAATCTTTTTAAGATAATAAGAGTGTAATATTTCTCAAAACAATGAAAATTAATAGGAAATATATTCATTTGAACCTGTTTTTGGGGATGGAACTCTTATTTATCTTATACATAAACCCTTACCCCTAGAAGATCATGTATGGGATTTTTTCAATCATGGATAGGATTTCCATCCCTAGTAGCTGACTAAACATTAATTTTTTATTAAAGATCCCATTTTAATTGATGAGGGTTAACCCAACATGACATCTCAACTTTAAAAACAACCAAGTCTCCATAGATAGTAATGTATAAAAATAGTTCATTCAAAACTACAATGTAAGGCTCATACCCAACATCAAAATAATGAAGACCAGCTTCAACATATTCATCACTACTCGGAAAGATGTCTGATTCATGATTTCATGGTCCTGTAACTGATGTAAAATCCATAACATCTCGAATATATGAATCTAAATATTTATTCAAGGTGCAAACCTATTCTCTAAATCTATTCTGAAGAACCCCATGTAATTAAACAAGTTTCAAATTCCCTTAAAAACTAACCACTATGCCACACTATAAACACATCCACAAATATCAATACATGAATAAAAAACATCACTTGAAAATATTCTACAAACCAATTCACATATTATAGGTCCTATTCATTCACCTCTCAAATGAATCAATAATCCACATAAAAAACCTTAAGAGAAACCAATCAAAAAATAGATCAATCGTACAAGAATCCCACCACTATCAGAATCATAAAAACCCCAAATCAGAATTCATCATTACTACTGGAAAGATTCGTCACCACAAAGATGGAGTGAACAACTAAAAAACACAAAACCAAATCCAATATGTGAACCAAAACACATAAAAATGGAACTAAAAAAGCCTCAAAATATTAAAATCCTCACCAAATGGTTTCACCCAAATTCACGATAAAATTGATAGAAGACAACAAATCATATCGCCACATTCATGCTCCATGATGACCAAATCCACCCAACGTAGCAACATGAGAGAAACCTTCACTACAGTAGTTGGAAACTCGAACATTGGACCCTCACCGCACCACCAAGTGAATCCCTTTCCCAATCAATGGTAATTTCATCGAAATGTTTATAAATCGGAAAGCATCGCTGAAATATTCGAGCCCAGATAGTCATGTGAAGTTGTCATGGAAGAGGCACCACATGCCACAAGATTTCCTTGTTGAAGCATCCAAAAAAAGATGATCTACAATGGGAGAGGAATGCGACAGAGTGTGGAGGAAACCCTAATGTGAAGCCCCTTATATTTTCATACATCATTCTCTTCTTACTCATAGTAGTAACAGAATAAATATTAGTAGTATTTTTATTATCCACAACATTTAATGGATCCAAAAATTTAGCTTCGAAATATCAACATCTAGTCATTTAAAATATTAAAATAGCTCTTAATATGAACTATTGGCAAGTCATTGCTCAGTTATTATGGCTATGCTTAAGTAATAGTATCATGTTTTTCTCAAACCTATTCTTCTCTGTCGAAGAGAATGAATTTATTTAAATAGAAATATAATTCTAAGTATCATGTTGTTAAATTCGATTATATTCATGGTATTGTGTTTCATATGTTCTATCATATATGATGTTCAAATTTTAATAAATATGGATATTAAAAAATCATTAATAGATTATAGCATTTCCTAGAAAGCTTCAAATCATTTTCATGGTCGTAGGATTGAAAATCTCTTCAAAAACATTTATTGTTGGATCATACACATTCCATAATTTTGAAATTCAATACCCAGAAAATATTACTCATTGAAAAATGATTTATTTATTTTCCCAATTAATATATAAAAAAATTCATGGAATCATTATAGTAATAAATCATGGTATTTCAAGATTATTTAAAATGATCTCCAATATTTTTGAAATCCAACCCCAAAAAATCTCCTAAATTTAATATCCATGTCATGAAAATTAGCTATAATCCACCATTTATAAGTCATTGATTTATTAAATATTCTAAATAATAAAAGAACAATATTAATGATTATTATTATATATAAAAATTAATCTTTTCATTGTTATATTGATCAAAAAATATTTAGATTTAAACATAATATAGGTCTTAATATAATTAAAACATGTGTATTTGTTAACTTTTAGAAATTTGAACTATAAATGGGGGTGAAAAGTGTTCATTTCCAATGGATAGAGTTGTATTTATCTAATTAATTGAATATATCTATCTCATTTTTGATTATATGGGTATTTTCTCATTATCATCATTATTGATCAACATCTTTTGTTCTTTTTTTGGAGGAGATTATATGGGCTTACAAAGTCAATATTTGAGAATAATAATATAATTAAAAAATAAACTAGTTTTATAATTTTATTATTAACCATTTCCTTCACCATCGGTATATATATCCATTCCAGTTCTGATAATGTCATCATCCCTTCCTCTAATAAAAAATATTTAGTTAATATAATGTGGTTAATTTTCATAATATCTTTAATCCCTAAAGTGATTACTTTCATCCTCTTCCTCATAAATTGGATCAACTTCTAGTGTTTCTAATATATCATCTTTGATTTAATAATCACATTTAATGTTTCTCTTTCTCCAAAGAATAAATATTTTAGTTTTTAAGATTGTAGATACCACTGAAATATCAATTTCCTGAGGATAAATTGGATCAATTATAGAAATATATCCCATAACATATGTTATATATAGTTTATTAATTATCTATCCTATACATCCTTTTATTTAACAATCAATTACTTATTACACAATATATCATTAATAAGTTATATCATATTATCATTCATTTCATGTTTGAATCTCATTATAGTGTGATTGAATTTAGTGGTGAAGACAAAATAATTATTCAATAAGGTATCATTTCTGAAAGATTTCATGATACTGGAGGTTACTTGTTTATCACTAACTAAAAAATGTGTATTACATAGTTCGAATCATGAAATTCTATTTTCATTTTCTCGTAATAGTCTCCAAATATTAATGATAACATATAATTATTTTCCCATATATATCAGAAAAAATAAGGTTGTAAAATGATTTTAACACCTTATAAGATTATTATAAAGAATTAATTTATGGTATTTCGGAAAATATTCATCCAAATATTGTTACAATCTATTCATATTTGGTTTATCAGTGACGAAATTTAGAAACACACTAAAAGGCATATGATTTATTTTCTCAAAAATATATTTTCCCCAAATGGTCATTACCTAATAGTGAATGATAAAAAATTATTTTTCTCTAATAATTAAAAAAAATTACATTATACAACATGAATGTTTTTTTATTAATATAAAAAATTAATATTCCATCTCTTTCAACTTATTCCAGATCAGATCCTTTATATTTGTATATTATTCCATTGGATACATTTTTTTAGAAAAAATAAATATTGATGTGGGTTAATTTTAATATTTATTAGATCATTATATATAAGATATCAATACTCTCTTACTTCATATTAATTGGAAATGGAAAATGGGGCCAATGTGGTTCTTTCATCATATAATGATAATTATTTTTAACTTGGAATCTTATTTAAAACATTAAATCAATTCATTATCACATTTTTCATTAATTTTTTCTTTATCATTATCCTCATATCATAATTTCTATTTTAATTTCAGAATATTTTCTCTCTATTTCATAAAATCATTTCTTTATTTCCTCTAACTCACTCCTCTTGATAATTTTCACAACTGTCACCTACTACCTAGGTTTTACCGCTATGTTATTCATATTTCTGCCACAAAATATATAAAATAATGTATTTTTAATTTTTATAATATGATTCTCATGTTATTTGTGAGAAAATTAGTTATTTATCATGGAATACTCTTTAATTTTCATTGAATTTGTTTACATATATTTGTAAATTCAATTAACATTTCCTTGAGATATATTTTATAAAGTGTAATTATAAATAGAAATGTTTTGGATGAAATTGATTAGTGTTATAGGGGGTGAAATGGTTTGAATTTCCAGTTCACTTATGGTTTAGTTTTATATCTTTGTAGATCATGATGTTTATTTAAATTTGTAAAATCATGATGTTGGTTAGAAATCATGATTTCAATTTTTTTAGGGTTTAGTGTCATGACTTTTTTTGTCAATATTATGAAATTTTTAGGGGGTTTAGTTATAAATTATAGTAATAAAATTTAATGGCAGTTTGTCTTAAAAAATAACTCAATACTATTCTCATGTATGTGTTCCAAAAAACATATCTAATTATTGTTAAATAATTATAAGGGTTTAGGATTTAGACAACTATTATTATGTTCTTCCATGAATTTTAAATTATCAATCATATTTCAAATTTGTTCATTTAAGTTAGTTGATAGGGATGTCTCTGTTCAATTATGTATTTATCTCATTATTAGACACATATCACTTTTAAATTGGATTTAATTATTAGGTATCTCATTAAAAAGGTTATAAGTCACTCTCTGAATCATTACCATAACCCATTATCATTT
Source organism: Viscum album (assembly GCA_963277665.1). Taxonomy (NCBI): domain Eukaryota; kingdom Viridiplantae; phylum Streptophyta; class Magnoliopsida; order Santalales; family Viscaceae; genus Viscum; species Viscum album. The sequence goes on along the minus strand of OY728123.1, from coordinate 854,424,875 downwards.
TATGAATCCATAAAAACTAGAAATATTGGAAGAAAACAAAATCAATAATGTTGAATTTAGAGAAAAACCATATACTAGTGAAGGGGATAACTATATAATACATAATAAAATCTATGAAATGATTTATATTGTGATTTAGTATACATATGTTTTTATCTAGTTTCTTATCATAACTATTCTATCCAATCAGAAGAATTTATGGATAATTTTATTTAGAATGATATCCAAATTTATTTTGGAACCAGCTAGTTTACTTCTCTTCTACTAATTTATAAATAAATATATGATAAACTAAATTTACTTATCCATTCAACATTTGCATTGACATTATTTTGATTTAATTTTTTATATATCGCAATAAATATGGAAAAGTGTCCTAGAAAATGTCTATGATGAATGTCATAAAAAATTCTAATGTTATTTTTCAACTCGGTAATACAAGTATTGATCTAAAAATTTAATTATAGAATTGGATGTCTGAAAATATTCATGATGCCCATATAGAATGATGATAATCCATAAACTGTGTTAGTTCTTGTTATAGGTCCTTATTTGGATCCATTATTTATGTTATATTAGGAAAATTATACATTCACTTAATTATGTTCATTGGGGTTCTGGTTTTCAACCATTATAGTCATTAAATTGGAGAAATTCAACATCCTGATATCTATGTTTAATTCCAATCATTTTCTTGAACTAAGTCTCCTCAATTATGAAATCGACACACAATGGATGAAAATAGTTTCATTGAAAACACAAATAACATAACTCATGAACTATGTGTGTGATTGATTCATATAAAACCAAAAATGAATCGATTAGAATATTTCTATTGCCTGAAAGAAGATTAGTGATACTTATGATATTCTTTTGAACATATTTACAAACAAACATGTCGAATTGAAATTAATTAGAAAAATTAATATTCCAAGGACACTCAAATGATAAATGATGAAGAGGATAAAATTCAAATAATTTTTTAAGAATGAAAACTATCAACATTATTTAAAAATTTAAAAAAAAGAATTGCTTCAAGACTTTTAAAAATTAATTAACATCATTATGGTCAAATATATTAATTATAAATAATTAATTATAAATTTAATGATCAACTAATTAAAACATTCATAAATATTTATATATAATAAAAAATAGAAAAAATATATCCACTATTACAGATTTATTTGTCTAAAACACATTTTGTATCCCCCTAATAATCCTTATTGTCAATGTTTTATTAAGGTATAATATGAGAAATATAATCTAAAAGTTTTTTCCCATAAAAAATAATCCTTTTGAATAATGAATTTATAATTAAATTAATTACACATCGTTCAATTCTCAATCGCATACCACTTGAGATAATAGTCAATTTTGACAGTGTATATTTTAATAATTAATTTCTTGTTTAACATCATTGGGTGAGTAATTAAATTAAATAAATGTACCCAAATTAGATAGTAATTAAAAAATTAATTTTATTACTTTATTTGAAGATAAATTCTACTAATAATGGTCATTGGAATGTAAAATTGAAGAAGATAAAATGAAAAGATAACTGAAATTTATAATAATTGGTAAATGTTTCATCTCCTCCCAAACTGTTTGAAATAATTAATATTTTAAAGAATATATTCTCATAACATTTTTCACTTATCATTGAAAAATACTATTTATAAATCCTTTTAATAATAGATATTATTTTTATATCCATCAATAATTAAAACAATTCAATGAATTAATTTGAATTATTAGGAAAACATTAAAGATATTGAATTTTTAATTTTTTGGTAATACTTTGTCATATATAAATCAATTAAATTAAAAAATGACTGAAAAATAAATTTATTACATTTATCATCACTTAATTTAATTTTCTTGAACTATATATTGTCTAACCACAATTGACGCACGTGGATTTGTCACAAGTCCCTAATAAATAGATTATTAACCTAAGAATGTAATATAGTGCACACCCAACATCGGTCTCAAGGTCCAAACGTACACAACCCAGAAATTATCCTATCACTATTAATTTTTTATCTACTATATAACTATGAAATAAAATGATGGGTATAAAAGATGCATAAAATATTAATATATATATATATATATCAATGTGTATAAAAATTGAACAAAATGATTCTAGAAAGAAAGAAGTAATAAATTTGTTTTTGGAATGTCATAATGGTTGATATAATTATTCATTAAAATATTCAAAATAACAATTCAATGTTGCGATCAATATCTATCACACTATACCCTCTTAGTAAAATTGTTATTACCCCAACACCGATATCTCTGGATGTGAGGAAATAATCATCCAAAATCCATGTAAGAGACATCTACACTAACCATTGCTATCCAAGACATACTACATCGTTTACATGATTTAGATATTGATGGGGACGATGAATATCAAATGATATGAAGAAATCGATTGTTGAGAAAATGGGGAACTCGCACACTATAATCAATTTAATGAAAACCAAGATTCTCACAATTAAATAATTTTATTTTAATTGAATCACAATAGATAACAATCAACCAAAATTCTATCCCTCAAACAAACATCATGGTTAGTTCCTCATTATGAGGGAGTTATAAGAATATATGGTGGTAGAAATACATACAAGTATAAATTGAAGAAAGTGGTATGAAAATGAAGTATAATATTATATAAAAAAAATTATAATATTATAAAAAATGAAGGAAAATAAAAAATGAATAAAATTGTTCAAAATGGATTACCCCAATTTTCCAACAAAATGAAATGCAGATGAAACATTTTTTATTGGGAGAAGAGGTGAATTGTTTTATTCCAAATTAGTAATCTCAATGTTTATTATTGTCATAAAATTATAATAACCATATTTTCAAATGTTTTCTTAATTAATGTTGTTTGTATATGGGTTTAATATTGATCCACAAAAATTTACATCCATTTTACACATGTGTAGATTATTATAGCCCATTAAATCCATGAATTTATTCTGCAACAAAGACAATTCATATTCAACTCAGCCAAATTACCATGCATTTATTTCCATAAAAATGATGTAATATCGCAAATCAACCATAATGATTGTTTTTCCTCAGATTATTCTCATTCATCTTGTAAAAAATAGGGTATAATGTGTTTTCTTTTTATCAGTTATGGGTGCGAAAATTAACTTTTCTAGATATGTGCATTGTTTTTAAGGACGGATTTCTGATTTATATTTGGGAATTCAAATTAATGATAGTGATTTTGTCCATGAAGAAAAAAATTAATCCCAATATTAATAGAAACTAAAAAAGAATAAATTTTCAATCTTTATAATTGTATAAAATTTTATGACAAAAATACATAAACATATTAAAATAGTTATAATATAAAGGAGGGAATTTTGCAATTATACTCCAAAAATTCTTCTAATATATAAAATGTGACAATTTACCTTGAAATATATCTTTTGGTGGATAAAAAACTTTTTAATTTAGAATTAAATACTAAAAAATATTTTCTTTATAAATTACCAAAAAATTAAACATTACACCCCTGGAAATCATCATATAACATGGTAAAAATAAACATCACAAATCATATTAGACAACCGAACTCAATTATCATATCAATGAAAAAAATAATGAATCTTAGATGGAAAACATTTCATAACACCTCAAAAAAAATAAGATTCAATTGAATATCATGTTATTTCTCACAAAAATTTCATACATATCTCAAAGGGAAAATATGTCTCTATTCACTCAATGATTGATTTTTAGTATTTTTCATTTTATCAAGAACTTGTGTAATCTCTACAGGCTTCATGATGTCCCGAAAAACTAAATTAAGAACCCTGAATTCGATTGAATGTATAATATGAAACACCAAGTGTGTAAGTTAATATAATATCTAGATAATTTAAAATATATTTTCTATTTGAAATGGATTATATATAATTCAATGTATGCAACACCAAGTTAGCATGTGTTACACACAAGAGGGACCTTCTTCAATAGCCTATATTATATGCAAGATTGTGTTTCCCAAAACAAAGATATATTATTTAAATATTAATATTTAATATAATTAGATATAAACAATCCATTTTAAATATTATTAAATAACTTAATAAAATATATGTTTTATATAAATATAAACTATATTTATCAGTTTCGAGTTAATGATAAATGAAAATAAGAATTAATTAGATATAAAAAGAAATATTTTTTTATTCCTCCAAATGATATTTTCCTTAATAAAAATAATAAATTAAAATTATTGAATGATTTTAATGAAATATACATGTTTTATATTCAATAAAATATTTTATATATTCATACATTTGGATTGATGTGCATAAGATAAGAAAAAACCCAATTTCACACATAAAAACCATTATATTTATAAAAAAAATTTACCCCCTTGTATTGGAGAACCAATTATATATAAGAATTTTGAAATATTAATTTATTTAATATTTCAAAAAAAAATAATAATTGAAATATAAATAAAAAAATTAGTTTAGGGTTAATTTTAGATATTTTTTGGTAACATATCATTTTTAATGAATAGTTAAAAATACTAAATTTTAGTTCAAAACTAATTTTTCATATAATTTATTTATATGGTGAAATTATAAATTTAATTAGTTTTAATGTTTAGTAATATAATATTTTTATCATGTAATAAAAGTTATGTCATTGGAATCAATTTCACATTGAAATTGATTAACAAAATATAGAAAACATTAGGATGTTTTTACTTTAAAATCAAATATGGTTATCCCTCATATGTGATGCATTTTAAATTAATTTTTTCCACATATGTGATTTAAATTTATAATAAATTATTCCGTCATTATAATCATCAACATTTATAATTTCTAGAAATACCTATGTTGTTTTGGAAAAAAATATGAGTGAATGTAATTAAAATGAATTACAATTATTAAGGAAAATTGATCTTAATGAAGGAATAAACCTTTATCTTAATGGAACAAATGAACTAGAACCATTTCCTAAAAAAATGTATGGAAAAAAAATGTCCATTCACTATAAAATATTGTGGTTTTTTTTCTATTCATTTTTTAAGGATAGAACATATTCAAAACTAACTTGTTTCCAAAACTTCAATTGAGTACTTTATCATCCCTCCAAAAAACAAAAACTATTTCTATTACTCACACCTCTAAAACCTCTAAGGATCATCCAATATCTGACTAAATAGATTCCCAAAAATCACCCATAGAACATTAACTCTCTATTTGGGAAGGAAGAATTGTAAATAATATTTTTTGTACAATCCAAAATTTGTTACCCGATGAAGAGGTAATGTATTATGTCATGTATTCTAGTTTCATTTCAATTTACACACCCAAAACTCTTTATATTATATTATAACTTAACAACATAATTTTAAAAATAAACTAATTTGTTTTTAATTATATTGTTTCAATATACACAAACACACACCTCCATCTGATGGATAATGGACATATTGTTTCTTTGTATAGAGAACAACTACCACACAAAATGATGATTATTCAATTTCCCGTTTCCACCTCCCCTGGTGAAAATTATAAAGTAAAATATATTTATATTTGGTTTATATTATATTTATAATGTATTTATTCATCATTAAATTTTATTTAGTACATACCTTTATGATTTCCATCTTTTGTAAAAATGATGATTTCGTTTGAGAAATTGTGGACTAACACCCTCTCAAATTGATATAACTAATTCATGCCCTATATTGAATGTATAAAGGATGAGTTTAATAATAGTATGAAACATTTATAACAGAGATATGATATAGGAATTATAATATTCAAATTAATCATTTAGTTTTCAGTTTTTTAATACAATAGTGAAACTAAAGTAACGTTTGTTAATATGTAATACCTACCGTCTCCATAATCGATGTACTTCATTTCTAATCTCTAAATATAGTGGACTATTATAAATCCGTATTCACATAATATATGTTATATTTTAGTAATGTTTTATGTTATTTATATTATGAAATCATGATCTAATTAATATTGACAATGAATCATAATTCAAACATACTTGAGAAAACTACACAATTAACAAACAAAATTGTGAAAATAATCAATGATTGATAACAAATGGGTAATAACATATTATAATAAATTAATATTTGAAATTTTAAAAATGATTATGGTTCTATTATATTTTGTTAATGTTTTTTAATCCACACTATAGTGGGATAAATACCAGACACAAAAATGATGTTTATAGTAATGTATTCACGTAAAACTTTTTTACATCCATTAGATAAATGTCATGTTCACCAATTATATCTTTTGTGTGGTAAATATTCTACACATTTTCATATATTTTATATCATGGATTACATTATCCTAATGGTATTTAGATCATTCATATAATATTATTTCTTCATGATTTTTTTGATTTAAAATGTTTGAAATTGGTATGGGACACTTTTCAATGATTAATGCTTATATTCCTCAAAAATAAAATTAATGATATTTCATTTGTATTTCCATTAGAGGAACTCATATATATATTTTTAAATAAAACCATTATTTTTTATATATTTATTTATGACTATTCTCATGTATTTGTACCATTTTCCCACTCTCTCGTACTTTATGTGTTTTTAAAATGTTTTCCTAAATACCTGACTTTGGTTCTATCATTAGCCGGAGACCCTGTTTTCATCTAAAAACCATGTTATATTAAATTGTTTTTAAAAATGTTTTAAAAATATTTGGTATTGATATTTTTATTTTTTTATATATTTACAATATTTTTAAGGGAATACTCTTTTCTCTTTCTGAACAAGGCATATTTCTGACCATTAACTATGTAAATTGAATGTTCTTGTTACCTTCTGCGGCTCCTACAGATTTATCCATCATCGTTTTATTAAATCATAAATTTAAAAATGAAGCTATTATTTTTAATTTAAATATTCTAAAAATTTATTTTTGAAGAATAATACATTGATTTTTATAATATAATTTGATATTTTCCTCAAGAATATTATTAAATATTATTCTTTTATTTCATCAACAACAAGAACCAATTATTTTACTCCATTAAGAGTATGTCGTTTTAAATTAAAAAGTTATTCTTCCTCTAGATGGTTTATGATTTATTTGGCTAAGTAGAGTATTATCATTCACATTCATAATTACGTTTTACCCCTTGAAATGTTTCATATTCTATAATAATTTATCCTTATAAGTGCGCTAAATAACCATATAATTTCTAATGGATATAATTATTTCCTGAACCATAAAACATTTTTCTTATTATGACTGAATTGAATGTAATTTAATTATTTGGGGAAATATTGAAAAAATAAAATCATTTATTCAATATGGATATTTTATAAGTCAAACTATTTATATAAATGATTTTGACATGCACTTTATGGTTTGGGGACCAGTTACTGCAAGCCCTACGGGTTAGAGACTGGTTATTGCATGCTCAATAAGCTGGGTACTGATGGATGAAATCCCCTCTATGAATTATTATTCTCATTAGATGAATCATTTGGAAACAAACCCTATATATATTTTTACAATTATTATATAATGGTTAGATGCGGTTTAGCGATTGGTTAATGAAATCCCCTTAATGCATATATACTATAAAGAGATGAAATAGTTCTCCAACCACCTTAGATAGGATTTTACTAAATAGCTAAACCATATTGTGAACTCCCTTGACAATAATTGGGTTTTATGTTCTGTAGACATGAGGTCCCTTAAGAAAGAATTTCCTTCGTATTAGTTTTAATTATTATTCATTAATGAGTTCCAGTGTAGACATATCATTAGATATATATCATTCTACTTTATTTATTACATGGCATGCGTTTTCTATTATTTACCATGCCAAATTTATTTTTCCTTTTTTATATATTTGAATGGATTTCATTTTTAGTTATTACATTTCCATATTTATTATCCACTTCATTTATAATTTATTATTTATAAGTCATTTGAGTTCAGTTATTACCATGTCATAATTATTATTCTTATAGATTCATTATTGCTTCCAATATATTTTTACCTTACTGAGAATTTTAGATCACCCTTATTATGTTTCAGTCTACAAGAATATATGAATCCAACTATAAAAGATATGATGGGATTTATTTTATGGATTAGAGTTATCGCTGAAGTTATATTTTAGATATAAATAAAGAAATATTTTGTAAATAGTTTATTAATTTATAATAGAAGACTCATATATGTATTTGGTTTACCAAGACTAATGAAATGATCGGGAAAGTGGGGATTGTTTCCATGTAATCATTATAATTTAATTTATAGCACACACAGAATATAGGGATTTCAGTGTTGGTCCACTACACTTAGAGTCAAAGGATGTTTAGTTGAAACCACGTGAACTTTATTTAGGAAAATATAGATTAGAGAACATAGTCCTAAGGAATAGTTTGAGGATAAGTATAGAATAACACCCATGAATTTTTGTAAAGTATATATTATTTGGGACTTCATGGAAATAAATCAATTTATGGATACTTCAAGGGAATTTGGTTCTAGAACAAATGTAACTAGTAATAATAACTCCAACCACATATTCCGATCCTAACTTGGGGTAACCTGTTATAGGACAACAAGGCTTACTACGCACCTTGTTTGAATATCCTTGTGGATATTATTATTTTAATTCACATTTTCATAATAAAAAATTATAATTGTTTTAAATAGATAATAAAAATAAATAACCATGGTTAAAACTATAGAGATTAAGATTAAATATAATGTTTCTTGATTTAGAAATCCAAATAATGATAATATAGATAAACCCTTGACCATGGAAGGCCCTATAAGGAAATATATGGAAAATTAATTTATGTATTGGGGTTGAATTGTATACCTTAGTTAATGGTTATTGAGTGATTTTACTTATTTCATGGATTTCCATCATATTTATTTTGGAAATTATATTAATTTAGTTTTTGAAAACTACAACCTATAATATGGGTGACAACCAATTAAATACAACAAATGTCATGGGGTATTGATCCCATTACTAAAGGAAGATAAGAATTTCACACCAACCACTGACCTCCAAAATTTCCTGATTAATTTTTCACTGTTTTTATTAAATCAATTTTAAAAATAAATTTTAATGATGAACTAGTATTATCACTTTTGAGGATTATAAATTAATTTGTTAATCATATGGGTTTTGGATTATAATTTAAAACATATTTTTATAATTTACACTCTTTAATAATCCCTACGATCTATTTAATGATTCTTTAAGTGCTAAATGCATTAAAAATCATCATTGGTAATTAATTCTGGGGGTAATAAAATGATTTATTTTTTGATAAAATCACCACAAAAATTTAGTAATTTTTATATAAAAATTTAAACCTCTAAATTAATAATATATACTTTTATTCTTATTTAGTACGATAATTAACCAACATTTAGAAAAATTTTATAAATTAAATTTTTTTTAATAATACCTTAATTTATGGTGAACCAATGGTCCTACAAATCATATATGATTTATCCATTTTAAGGACCAAACATTACATTGATCAATAACTAGTTTTATATTGATTACATCATTCAAAACAGATAATTATTTTTGATTTTCCTCCATGTACGTATCTCTACATCCCACTGATGTTCAATAACATAGAAACCTAGTTACATGGTAGTCAATGTGACAATTATACTGTGCATTATTTCTTTTATAGATGATTAAATATTATCCCTTCCAATAATGTGGTATATTAAACATATGAGGTTTCAAACAATCTATCACTATGATTGAGTATAAATTCTCAAGACGATATTTAAATAAGGTAGGGAGAATGTGAATCCCAAAAATACTAAATTATGAACCTTTTATTCGCTACTGTGTATGACATGAAACACCAATCACATAACTTAATATGATATCTAGATACATAATAATATATTTAATATTTAAAATTGATTATATATATTTCAATAAATTGAACATAGAGTTAAAATGTATAACATGCAAAATCAACCTTCCTCTATAGCTTTTGTTATACAAAAGATTGAGTTTCACAAAACAATGATATATTTTAAAAATGTTCATATTTAATATAATAAGATATAAACTCAAAATTATGAATAGTATTAAAAAATCATATGAAAATATGTGGTTTATATAAATATAATATGAATTCATGGGTTTTTAATAAATGAGAAATGAAAATAAGTTCTATTTGGATTTAAAAATAGATTTTTTTTCTTTTTATTCTTACAAGGGAATTTCAAATTAATTAAAACATTAATTAAAAACATTAAATTATTTTAATGAAATATATATGTTTTATTTTAAATAAATAAATTTGGTATTCATCTATTATGTTTTATATTCATAAGATAAGAAAAACACTTATTTTACACAAAGAATCCTATATTTTTATAAAGGTAATTTTACTCCCTTTTAGTTGAGAACCGGTTTTAAATCTAAATAATGAAACATTAATTGATTTAATATATCATAAATAAAAATAATATTTGAAGTATAATCCTATAAATTATTTTATGATGAATATTTTATATTTTTCATAAACAAATCATTTTTAATGAACTATAAAAAATATAGAATTTGAGATCAAAACTAATTTTTCATCTGATTTATTTATAAGGATAAATTATAATTTTATCTATTTTTAAAGTTTAATTAGATAATATTTTAACAAATTAATACAATTTTATATCATTTTAGTGAATTTTATATTCAAATTAATTACAAAAAATAGTATGATTTCATACATTTTATCATTAGAAAATTGTTTTATCGTCCCGCATACGAGGTGATTTTTAAATTAATTTTTTCATCTTATTAGACTTGAATTATGAAAAATGGTCTCAATATTTTGAATCATAATGATTTATAATTTCTAATATGACCAAATATTTTACCATTATTATTAGTGAAATGAAATAAATTAACTACAATTATTATAGCTAATTAATTCTTAATAAAGGACTAAACCTTTAACTGAAGGTCCCAAATGACTTATAAACTTATCCAAAACACATTATCTGACCATAGTTAGTACATTAACCTTCTACTATTGAGTTTATTTTGATTGGTATGAATTATTTTTTGTAATAACATGTGAACACATAGATTATTTTCTTAAATTCCATGTGTGTCGTTTTCCTTCCCAATAAAGGCCACCAACTCTCCTCATTCATCAAATATTTTAAAACGCTTAGGTTCAGAAAAGATATTCCCCAATATCTCCCAAAAAAATCCACCCCTAGCACATAAATCCATAAATTTTTATGGAAGATATCAAAATAAGCATGTGGGTACAAACTACAAGTAGTTACCTGGTTAAGAGATGAAGTCATCAGTCAAGATTTTTATTTTCATTTCAATTATCCACTCCATATAATCAATATATTTATGATTATATTAGAAAACAAGTATAATAAATATACATAGATTTTTTATAATGATTTTTCTACCTAAATATACACACACACCTCCATCTGATGGATAATTAACATACTGTTTTGATGTACGATGAACTAATGCCTCACAAAATGATGATTATTCAATTTCCCATAACCACCTCTCTATGTGTCCATAATGATGCACACTATATTTATACAACATATTTATGATATTATAATGACTTTATGATTCTATAATATTTATTCATAATATACCTTTATTCATTAAATCTTTTCTAAAAACCATAATTTCGTTTCCAGAAGTATGGACTACTACCCCCTCAATGTGAAATGAATCATTCATGTCAAACATGGAACGTATAAAGGATTCTATAGTAAAACTAAAAAAATATCATATATTTGAAAATGGAATTATAATATACATATGAATCCTTTATTTTTCACACTTCTAAAGCAACAAAGAAATTAATGCAACGGTCATGTGTACATATGACCTACTGTATCCATGAAAGGCAAACTTCATTTCTAATGAACAAATATTATGGACTATTGTAAATACATATGTACAAAATATATATTAAAATGTATTCAAGTTTTACATTATAGATATGATTAAATAATTATCTAATAAATCATCACTACAAATCACAAGTCAAAACATAATTGGGAAAAGTTTAAAATTAACACAAAAATTAGATAAAATAGTCAAATATTTCTAACAAACTTATTATAAGATATACCATAAAGGATAATAAATACCACAAAACTAATGTAATATTATAGTAAGGTGTTATCATATAACTGTTTTTATTTTTAGAGATAAATGACCCATTCACCATGTACATAATTCGTGTGGTATATATACTATTAATTTTTATTTGTTATTTCATTAGTTAATGCATCTTAATGGTATTTAATGTTTTAATTTAATACTATTCCAAATTTATTTTAATTATTTAAAATATTTCAATGTGGTAAGGGACACTTTGGAATGAATTAAGATAATTTTCTTCAATGTAATCATTAATGATCTTTCTAAAGAATTTTAATCCAAGGAAATAATATGAACATTGTTTAACAAATCATTCAATTATTATCTAATTATTCATGATGATTCTTAATTATTAACAGCATTTTTGACTCTTTGATACTCAGTGTGATTTAATTTTTTTCAATAAACCAAAAATTTATTTATATCATTAGTCAGAGACCCTAATTTCATTAAAAACCATATTTTATGAAAATGTTTTCAAAAATATTATTGAAATGATTTTGTCATGAATTTTTTTCCATTTTCTATTTAATTAATACTCATACTAGAATATTTTTATCTCTTTCCAAACAATGCATCTTAATAACCAATAAATGGGAAAATGGATGTTATTTTTATATGTTAAGACTTATACATATTTATTTGTTTTCATTTCATTAAATCCTCCTTTTCAAGTTTAAAATTATAATTATTTAAAAAATTCTTCATTAAATTTATTTTCAAGGAAAAATTCATTAAAACCATTTTTTAAAAGTAAAGATTATTTTACTCAATAATTTTCTTATAATACACTTTTATTCTATCAATGTCAAAAACCCTTTATTTTACCCAAATTAGGGTACGTCATATTAATATTATCCCTATTGTTCCTCTGGATGGTTAATGATAAATTTTTCAAAGATAATATTCTCATTCACCCACTTCATTCATTTTAAACCCTTAACATATTAAATTTACTATAATCATTTTACATTGAAATTCGCCTAAATATCTATATTATTTTTCATGGATATGATTATTTCCACAATCATATGTAAATTTTCATTTGTTGATTACTTTGAATGTTATTTGACTATTTGTAAGAATATTGATAAACATATATCATTTATTAAATATATTTCATTTATAAAGATCCTTTTTTATTTACATTATTTGGAAATGCACTATATGGGTTTGGGAAAGGTTATTTAAAGCCCTACAAGTTTGAGACTAGTTAATGAATGATATATAGGTGGGGAACTAGTTATTAAAATCCCCTCAACGCATTGGTAGTCTCATCGGATGAATCAATTGGTGATAGACCCTTCAAATTTGTTTTCATGTAGAATAGATTTGTAAGATATGGTGTGGAGACCAATTAATGAAATCCCCTCATTGAATTAGTATCCCCCTGAGATTGAATAGATTGTTAGCCACCATAGATGGGGTTTTACCCGATAACTAAACCGTAATTTGAATGGTTTTGATAGTAATTGGTTTTTATGCCCCAGATATGAAATCAAATAAGAAGGCATTTCCTTCATATTATTTTCAGTTATTATACATTGATGTGATTTTGAGTCAATATATATATGGAAGCATTTCTTTAATGTTTACTGATTACCTGGCATGTGTGTTCAGTTATTTACCTTATGATATTTATTTTCCATTATTAGTTACTTGAATGGAATGTGTTTATAGTTATTACCTTACTATAATGCTTATGCACATTCTTCATAATTTATATAATATATTGAATTTGAGTTCCATTACTACAATTTCATAATTATTTTTCTCATTAATTATTTATTACTTCTGTTATATTTTTCCGTTATTTAGAATTTCATATTAGCCTTATTATATTTCCTTCTATAAGAATCCATGAATTGTACTGTGAAAGATTTTTATGGATTTAATAGATGGATTAGATTTATCCTAAATGTTATTTGACCATACAGAAGAAAAATTATTTTTTAATTAATCTATTAATTTTAATTGAAGACTCATTTATATATATGGTTTACCTAGATGGGTAAATTGTTCTGTACATTTGGGATTGTTTCCTTGTAATCATTCTAATGAAATTTATAAAAGACATTAGCTATGGGGATTTTGTGGTCGAGTCCCTATAGTCTAGCTAATATTATAGTATCTCAAATCACATATTCACAAATGATTCAATAAGGAGGTCTTTCAGATGGTTTTTTCTAATGATGAGGGTGTGTAGGTATTAATTATTAAATCACTAAAGGCAGAATGAGGAAGTTTAAAATCTAAAGTGAATTAAATGAATGGATACATTTTTTTTCTTAAGAATGGTGTGATCATTAATCAGCTTAAAAATTATTTACCTCCACACACCACTTTCATTATTTTGAATGCTCACAAAAATAATTATCAGCCCTAATGATTTTATCATACCCCTTTTCCCTATTTATATCATTATTTCATTTTAAATTCATATATGGATTTCTTTTTAGAATTTTGATTTTGAGGAAAGTAGATGCCTTTTTTGATATTTAGATATCGGTGAAATCCTGGTTCAAAATTCAAAATGATATTTGATCCTTAAATCTATCATTCCATATGTAAATTTATTCCTCTAAATTAGAAATATATACGACGACACTTCCTATTCATCTCAAAATAAATATTCAAAAAACAAAAACACTTCTCATATTCTCCTTCCCCCAAACTATAGTTCATAAATATTGCTGAAATTAACTTCAATATTAGGTTAGAAAAGATTAAATTTCTTGTAATGTTGCTACCTAAAAACATATTTCATGGATTCTACGTGCATAATAATGGATAGATAAAAATGTAGTCCAATATTAATGTTTATGTATAAAATGGAATTCAAAATGGTGTGTCAATCATTCATAACACATTTCAGGAACTCTAAAATATTTGATAAATAGAAAAAAAACAAAATTTTCTTAATCACACTATAGTTCTCAATACAATCATGAAAACAAAATTGTATGAATATGTAAAATATTTTTAAAAACCATTATGTTTTGCAAAATATTTACAATTTGGATAGTACCAGTGCACATGAGTTTCATAATCAATCAAACATCATAAAATTGGAAGATCAAAATTAAATAAAAAATATATTGATAAATCATTTAAATACTGAAACATTAAAATTAATTAATGTTTCCAAAAATCACGATGGTTTTAATTTTTTTATGTATTAAATTCACCTAAAGAAAACAAAAAACACACCACAAAATTGAAAATGAAAACACAATAAATATTGAAAAAGATATGAAAAAACTGATGAACATAAAAAATTATTGGAATGAAGTGGAAATACATCCCCTAAACCCATTCAATTTACAACCAAATTTTTATATGAAATTAATAAAAAAAATATTTTTACTCTAGATTTATATTAGGAAGAATATAAAATAAGAGAAAAGAAAGACACAACATGGTTTATTTTTCAATGGCAGTTTGATGTTAAGATTCTAGCTTTTACCACATTAAAATACATGAAATAAATGAAAATACATAATAAAAAATATAAAGGTGATATAAAATGAATAATTCATCATTTTAATCCCAAACTGGTGCAAGGTTATTACTTCCCCTATTCATGCAGTTCTTGGGTATTATCTCCAATAAAGAGGTGGGTGTGGTTTATTTGAGATGAGAAACCACATGTGACTTTTCCAAATGTCCATGAGTAAAAAATACATGTATATTTCCCCATATAAGAAATTATAATTACCTAACTCATGAAAGAAAAGATATATAATTTGGGTTCTAGAGTTGGAGGCAAATGAATATAGGGGTTCTCCCTATTAATATCAATGCTATTATCCTACATATGAAATCCATATTTTTTTAGAGGATGCTGTCATACCACCACTATATTATGCAAATCTTCTTCCTCGGTAACCAAAACAAGTGTGGAATCATACATGACATCCAAAGGATTCTCTATTTGTGTAAAATGAAAAAAATTTACAAATGTGGAATTTATTAAACAATTCAGTTGTAATAAGATTAAAACATCGATAGCTTAAAAATAAATCTTCTCTTTAATATAAGTAAACATTTTAGCTGTTCTTTTTGGTAAATACGAATTGAAAATACATCATAGAATGTTAATATTCATTATTTTATTCCAAAGAAAAATATATCTAGATGGGTGATTAATTTTCATTATCAAAGATAAGAAGATCAGGTTTTTGGTTATCTTCAACAATGTGATTCCAAGATTCTTTAAAAATATTGATCTCTCATATGTTCATAATCATTAATGTGTACATTTGGGACTTTCTCAGGCTACATTTGAGTGTGTGATGATGTGATTAGTTTTTTAGAATCTCTTTATCACCTACCATCGGTTATTTTAGAAAAAAATTATTTTTGAAATCAATTCCCCTAATTGTTTCAATACTTGTTCTGGATTCGGTTCTGGTTGCTGCGCAAGCTAAAACATAAATTATACAACCCTTTAATAATATCTTTTTAATTACTATATTTCATCATTAAATTCTTGTATCTGTGATTTTTTTATTTCATTTTTTATTTGAGGTTATTCAGCTCATGCATAAAACTTTTAATTGAAATAAATTCTGAACGAATATTTTTTTATTATTTTTTGATATCTATGATTCTATTATATTATTTAGAAAAGAATATGTGTGGTATTATTGATCATCTCTCTAAAATGATTATAATTGATTCATATGGATTAATCATAGTTCCCCATTCAATATATTATTTCCTTAGATATGTAATATCCTACAAACCTAGCCTCTGTCTCAAGGAGGAAACATACACGACAATAAAATTCTTTTTTCACTATTAATTCTATAACTAAAATATATCCAAATAATATAATAATGGGTTTTATATAATATATATATATATATATATTCAATATGAAAAAATTATGTTAGATAGAATGAAGTAATACATTAGTTTTTATGAGATCATAATGGTTAATATCATTGTTCATTAAAATATTCTCAATATCAATAATATGTAGTGATCAAGATCTGTCACACTATAACATATTATTAAAATTTTTGTTACCCCAAAAATGAAATATCTAAATGTGGGTGAATACATATACTAAAGAAACATATAATATCCTTACTCCATCTATCACTACCCATTCCTTACTATATCATATTCATTACTTAGATAGGGAGTGGAATGATTAATTTTGAACGGGAAGAAAATAGTGGTAGAGAAAATGGGGAAATTTGACACCATAATCATTTGAAAAACAACCAAAATTATAAAAGTTAAAGCGAGATATTTAAATTTAAGTGAAATAAATCTCAATGGAGCTTCTTTCCCTCAATTTAAAAAATGTTGAAGTCAGATCCCTATTGTCGTAGAGTTAGAATAGAATTTGGTGGGATAAACAAAAAAGTAAAAATGGAAGAATGATTTATGATGAAAAATAATGAAATAAGAAAAATAATAATGAATCCCATTATAAAATAAATTAATATGAAAAAACATTAGTAAATTCTCCAAAAAATCGACCCCCATGTTTCAAAAAACCTGAAATGGAGAAGAAACGTTCTGTTATAGAGAGATTATGGGAAATGTTTTCCCCAAAATAGTACTCTAATTATTGCACATAATATCCCAATTTAAGGGCATAATTTTCTGATGGGGAATTATTCAAATTTGTTCATATATGTTTCTTATATCAACCGAAAAAAATTATCTCAATTTTACATGTTTGGTGAGAGATATAATATATTTACTATAAAAATTTATTCTAGATAGGTGACTGTATGAATTCTAATTCTTCCAAATTACCATGAATTTATTTAATTTAAAATAAATGGAGAATGTTTGTCCACATTAATTAATTTTTTCCCCTAGATTTTCTCTAGAAGTAAGTTAAATTTCATTACAATTGGTTTTCCTTTTTACGATTTATGGGACCAACAATAAATTTTCTAGATATATGCATTGTTTTCAAGGAGGAAATTGGGAGCTAAATTTGGGCCTCTAAATGGTGGATTGGGTAGTGGATCAAATATAATTAGATTAATAAAAACATTTAATGAAACCTAGAAAAATATTATTTCAAATTGGATCAGTATTTTAAAATGAAAGGTCAAAATTCAAAATTATATTAAAAATTTAAATTAAAAAATCTACCATTTTTGAAATTAAGATAACAATACTTCTAAATCCTAAAATATAAAAATTGTACCTAAAATAAAACTTTTATGGGATTAAAAAAATTGATATTTGGAATTAAATTATTTGAAATATTTTCTCTGTCAATTACCCGATAAATAAATATTTCACTCCTTGGAAATAATCATATACCATGGTTAAGAAAATATTTCAAATAAATAAATCGCAACATAGTTCAATTTTCTTATGAATGAAAATATCACACCTCCTACATGGATAAAAATTTCATAAATCGTAAAAACATATAACATCCATTCAATGCCATCTTAATCAAAACACAGATGTCATATGTTCCTCCTTAGAAAAAATGTTCTCTCTTAAGTCAATGATTTTTTTGGAGTTCTTCTTAATCTAGAGAACATTTGTGATCTCCGTATTCTTGATAACCTCATTCTTTCTCCAATTCATAGTGTCAAAAATGTGACAATCATGTGGAATGTTTCATGGGTTATTTTGAGGCTGATTTATGGTATTTTATAAATATAAAATCACATGGAGAAAAATGAGAATAGTCAAGATCTAAAGTGAAGTAAATACATGATTTTTTTCCTAAGAATGTTGTTCTCCTCAATTAGCTCTAAAATGAATCACCTAAAAACACGGAATTACTTCTTCATTTTATTCAGGTGAGGAATTTTTAGCACTAATGATAAATTTAATCCCCCATTTCCATAATTTGAAGTATTTTCTCAGCTAGAATTTAGATATGTATTTCTCTATAGAATCGCGTTTTTGAGGAACAGAGATGCATCTTATGGTCATAAAATATTGGAGAAGACCCTTCCAAAATATATAATTATATTTTATCCACTAATACCTCTTTTAATCATGAAATTTATTCCTCCAAATTATTAATAAATATTGTAGCACTTTCGATTTATCTCAACCATATATTTCAAGATAGAAAAATACATATCATCTTCTCCTTCCCCCACACATGAGTTCAAAATTAATCCTGAATTTTTTATCTAGAAAATAATAGAAAGGGTTAACTGACTTTTATTATGGCTACCTTTGATGATATTTCATGGATACTAGGGGATTAATTACGGTCATATGACATGGTTATCCAAAATGAAAGTTGACTGTAAAATTAGCATCCAAAATGGTGCAATAATCATTATTAACCCATTACAAGAACTCTAAAATAATTGAAAAAGATTAATAATGAATATTACAGATCCCACATCATGTTTCAAGAGAATCAATAAAAATATAAATTTATGAATTTATCACATGGGTTTTGAAACCACTAATAGTTGGGAATGATTTTCAATTTTCATATTACTAATGCACTTGAGTTTCATAATTAATAAAAGAACATCAAATGTAACGATAAGAAATAAGGAAACTAATCTATTCGACAACAATTTAAATCTATAAAAATTTAAATTAATTAATGTTCAAAAACCCAAAATATGGTTTTTATTTTATAAATTATTTTATTCACCTAAAGAATCCTAAAAACACAAAATAAATGAAAAAATGGCAACATGAAGAATTATTGAAAAGAAAAAATAAAATGAAGGCATGTGAAAAATTCCTAAAAAAATGTTGAAATACCTCCTCAAATCTTATTCCATTATCTATCAATTTTTTATATTGAATTAGATCATGAAATATATTTACTCATAATTTAAATTGGGTACCAAAAATTATATTAAAAAAGAAAGGCATGACCTTATTTATTTTTCTATGGAAGCCTTCAGTTAATCTCCTAGGTGATACAACATTAAAAATATAAAAATTCATTGATAGGAAATAAGAATAATAATTAAATAGAAATAGAAAGGGGATAGAAAAGGTATAATTCACTATCCCCCAAAAGGTGCTATGTTTTTATTTACCCTCGTAATGTGGTTTTTTTATATTATCCCAAATCCGATGTGGGTTTGGATTCTTTGAGATGAATGACCACATGTGATTTCCCCAATTTCCAAGAGAAAATATTGAATTTAAATAAACCCTTAAAGGTAACATAATTCATACCCCCCAAAAAATATATTTATATATAATTTGAGGTCTTTGGTGAGAGGGTAAGGCATATTTGAGTCCTCCCTGTTAATATATACTAGGTGCTCCTATATATGGTATCCAAATTCCTATAGAGGATATAGTCGCTCCACTGCCAACTTCTCAAGCTCTTCTTCCTCAATCACCACCACTTGAGTGGTCTCTCTCTTAGCATCCAAGGCCTAGTAAATTTTTTGGGTTTAAAAATTTTCATAAATGTGTAAGTCTGAAAACAATTCATCAATAAATAACATTAAAACCGGAATAATTAATAAATAAATCAACCCTTTCATGTAATTTTGCTTGGAAATTGATCTCATCCTGAAATGCCATTGGAAAATCTATTACACTAGGTATATCATCAGTATTTTCTTAAAAATTATATGAGTTGTGGAACAGTAATTATTTTTCAATATAAAATATGAGAAGATCAAGTATCATGTTATGTTCAACAAAGTTATTCAAGTATTCTTCTAAAAAATGATGATCCCCCATAAGTCCCTCAGAATGCATGTGTATTTCTGGGACCTCTATGATAAATGGTTGAGTACATAATTATGTGATTAGTAATTTTAAAATCCCCTTGTCACCTAACATATGTTATTTAACATAAAATTTATTGGTGAAATATCTTACACCACTTGTTTAGATCCAGGTTCTAGTTCTGGTTCAGTTTTCTACACCTGTGAATGAATTTATTCTTCATTCCATTCAGTTTTTCACTTCAAATATTGTATTTATTATTTATTTTATTGCATTTTGTCTTTTCTAATTCGTTATTTTATATGATTTTTTTTGGTCCAAGCCTTAAATTTTAATGGAAAGTAATAATGATGAGATATTTGTTTTTTAATTAATAATTTTTTTAAAACCAGTCTGTTTAAGGGTTTCACCACCCCAGAAATGGAGAAAAATTAATGCGCTATGATTTTACATAGATACACAATATATACATTATTTATCTAAGAATGAACTATAGTGAAAACCTTGGGTCAATCTTGAGGATCCAACATACACAACACTGTAATTATATTGTCACTATATATCTTTTAACTAATATATTATTAAATAATATAAATATGGGTTTAAAAGATTCATAATATATATATATATATATATCAGTGTGTGTGTGTATTATTTGAACAAAATGATGGTAGAAATAACTAAATACATTCGTTCATAATAAATCATAATGTTTGATATAATTCATCACTAAAATATTGTCAATATCAATTCAATGTATTGTTCATGATCTATCACAATATACAGTCTCATTCAAATTTTATAACCCTCACAACGATATCTTTGCATGTGGGTAAATAATCAGGATATATCTAGCTATGAGATCTCTTCTCCAACCATCATGACCCAACCCATACTACATCATATCCATTACATATATAGAGAAGGCAAGGATTAATGTTTAATGATATGAAAAAATAAGTGGTAGAGAAATTGGGGAAATTCACACACCATAATAAATTTAAACACAACAAAAATTAGATGAATAAAATAATGAGATTTAAATTTAATCAATATTAATCATAATCAACCATTGTTATCTCTATCAAATAATCATCATGGATACTTCCACATTCTTGTTGTTTAAGAAGACAATACCGATGGTAAAACAAAAAAAAGTAAAAATTGAATAATGTTTTATAAATAAGAAGAATAATAAAAAATAATAAACTGATTATACTATTAAAACATTAAAGCAACTATAAAAATATAGAAAATTTTCATCAATGGATATCACCTTGTTTTCAAGGACATGAAATAAAGAAGAAACATACTTTTATGGAGATACGAGGTGAAATTTTTGTCTCCAAAATAGTGCTTTTAATGTTTATGCGTGTTATCCAAATTTAATGACAAAATATTCTAAAGCCGTATTCTTGAATGTAATATTAATATGTTTCCCCAATCAAACTAAATATAATTAGCTGTATTTTTCATGTCTGTTAATTGATATAGCCCATTTACTCAGGGAATTTATCCAGGACATGTGATAATTCATATTTCAATTATGACAAATTCAAATGAATTTATTGCCATGAAAATTATGGAATAACATGCCTAAACCTCAAATAGTTTTTTCCCAATAGTTAGTCATTTTATTCATGTTAAATTTCACCTTTATTGGGTTTTCCATTGATGAGTTATGGGCCTAACAATAATATTTTCTTAATCTATGCATAGTGTTCAACGCAGGACTTCAAAGCAGAATCTGGGCCTCTAACTTATGGATTGATATTTGGTATATAATGATAAAAATGATTCAATGTTTTATAGTAACCCAAGAAATAATAATTTAAAATTTTATTTTACTATATAAAAATTAATGGCTGAAATACAAAAATATATTAAAACAGTTAAAATCCCTTATAGACCAATTTTTTAATTAAGCTAAAAATGCTTTTAAATCCTTCTTATGTGAAACTTTTACATCAAATAACACTTTTGTGGGATTAAAAACATTGAAATTCAGAATTAAACAATTGAAACTATTTTCTTTTTCAATTCCCTCACACTTAAACCTCACAATCTTGGGCAATCATCATATCCCATGGTGAAAATAAAAACATTCCAAAGAATAAATGACAAAATACCACAATTATAATATTAATGAAAAAATAATTCATCCAATATTAATAATAATATCCTAATTCCAAAAAATAATAAAAATCCATTCAATATCCTAGTAATACTTACATTAATGTTACACCTACCTCCCTAAGAAAATATTTCTCTCTTCATTCCAGCATTGTTATTTTGTTTTTCTCATTCTCAAACAAATATGTGATCTCTAACGTTTTTCTATCCTCCTCGTATATCTACTTCATAGATTCAACATTATGTCAATCATGAGGTCATTTCCATGGGTTTTTCAGAGGATGATAGTTGGAAGTTTCTAAATGTAAAAACTACAGATTTATAATTATGAGGGTCAATCTCTAAAGTGATGTAAATGAATAAAAATAGCTATTTATAAAACTAGTGTGCTCTTCAATTATATCAAAACTTAATCACCACAAAATGCCTCCTTTATTTTTTGGTATGTCCACACTAGGAAATTACACCATCAATAATACATTTTATCCCCTTTTCCCCTATTTTTATCTTTGTTTTTTATGGAATTCAAAAATGTATTTGTCTTCAGAATCATGTTTTTGAGGAAACAAGATGTGTCTTTCGATATTAAAATATTGGTCAACACTAGACCAAAAATAGTTTTGATATTTGATCCACCGATACATATTTCAATCATTACATTAATTCCACCAAATTAGTAATAAATATGGTAACACATTCTATTCATCTCTAATAAATTCATCAAGAAAAAAAAACTCATCTCACCTTCTCCCACCCCCATACTAGGTTTCCACTATATTAAAGCATTTAACATATAGATAATGTTGAAAATGGATAAATGGATTATAAAGTGGATACCTAACAAGTAAAATATATGGCCAATATGGTCTTTATAATGGTTAGGGGAATATGAATTCAAAAATGAAAATTGATTATAATAAGTGATTTGGATATTCTTCATCATCCAATCATATACAATTATATGAACTCTAATAGATTATAAAAAATAGGAAAACATAATGGTTTGGATCACACCACATGTCTAAATTCACTCATGAAAATTCTGAATGTTTTAATATGTTGAACTAAAATATAATCCTCTCAAGTTTTTGCAATATTTTAAATTTTCATTGTACTAATGTACATGAGTTTCACAATCAACCATGCATCATCAAATAAAATTCTAAAAAATAAAGTTAAGAAATCCATTCAAAAATAATTTAATTACATAAATATTAAAATTAAAAAATGTTCCAAAAAAACTAATATAGTTTCAATTTTACAAAGTATTCGATTTACAACAAGACACCAAAAAACCCACCCAAGAAAATAAAAAAATATGGTTTTTTTTAATCCACAAAAAATAAAGGTATATAAAAATGCATAAAAATTATTTGGAATCCATAACAATTTATTTTCGTATTTAATACACATTTTTAGATTAAATTAGATAAACAATTATTGAAGAGAATAATCTAAATTTTAATGAAAAAATAAAAAAATGGAAAAAGACCACCTTATATATATTAATGTGGTAACCTTGAGTGAAGCTCTTAGCAGCTACAAAATTAAAAATAGAATAATGAAATGTTAATAAATAACAAAAATAAATAAAAAGAAAAAGAAAGAGTATAAAAAAGGGATAATTCCATGGTTGACCCCAAATAGGGTTCTAGCTTCTTACTTCCCCTAGTCAGAAAGTTACATTGTATTATCCCTATTCAAAAGTTTGTTTTGGATTCTTTGAGATGAATAACCACATGTGTCATTTCCCAATGTCCATGTGTAAACAATTAAATTTGGTAACCACATATAATATAATATAATTACTATACCACAAAATATGAATAAAGATGGCATTTGAGTTCTCGAGTGGGAGGGAAAAGAATATAGCGGTGCTCCCCTTTATCTTATGTGATGTCCACCACCATATGGAATATATGTTGTTGTAGATGATGTAGTCACAACACCATATGTTTCTCAATCTATTTTATTTTATTAACACAACTTGGGTGGTCAATTACTTAAAATCCAAGGCCTTGTTCATATTTTATATGTTACAAATTTTAGAAAAATTGATGACAGAAAACAATTCTTCTTAAATAAAATTAAACCTAATGAATTAAAAAATAAAATTTTGCATATATGTAAGTAATTTTTGAAATTGTTCTCTTCCGGTTAGACCATTAGAAAAATTATTGCATCTGCTTCCTCTTCATTATTTTATTACAAAATAAAGAGAGATGTAGAAAGGTGATTATTTTTCATTAGCATGGATGGGGAGATTATGTTTAATTTAATCTTAAAAAATGTGATTCCAATATTCATCCAATACATATTGATCTCCCACAAGTGATCATCATACATGTGTACTTCCAGGACCTCCTCGAGCAATGGTTGAGTATAGGATAATGTGATTTGTTTCTTTTTAATCTCTTTATCACCCACCTTAGGTTCTTTAACATAAAAAATGAATGGTGAAATCTCATCCACCATTTCATGGTATTTAGGTTCAAGTTGCAGTTTGAGATTCTAAAATTACGAATGAATATAATATTCAATCATATAATATTTTTTTATTTAATTTGTGTACATATTATTTATTGTACTACATCTGAACATTCATAATTCATTATATCATCTATGATTTTTCAATACATGCATAAAAATATTAATTTAAATACATCATGAACATTTTTTTTCTCTTATGAAAAATACTATGTATAGGTATTTCCCCTCTATAGAAACAGAACCAAATTGTGGTGTGGGTATTTTCCCAAGATCCAAGATCATTATATCATTTACCTAATCATTCAATATAGTTCACACCCACGGTTTATCAATTTGTGGAAACATAAAAATCATTGAAATTATGTTATCACTATTTATTTTGAAACTAATATATAACTAAATAATATAAATATGGGATTCAAATATGCATTAAATAATATATATATATATATTTTATATTTGAACCAAAATATTTTATAAAGAATGAAAAAATTCATTCTTAAAGGATCGTAATGTTTGATATCATTATTCATTAAAATATTCTTCATATCAATTAAATATAGTGATTAACATCTATCACACTATACTATATTATTAAAATTATTATTACCCCTACAATGAGGTCCCTTTATGGGGGAAAATAACTTCATACATCTAGACATTATATCTCATCCAAAACCATCATTACAAAATCCATACTCTATCGTATTAATTAATTCGATTGTGATGGGAAGGATGCATTTTTAATGAGAATAAGTATATGACGATAGAGAAAATGGGGTATTCATACACAATAACAAATTTTACCAAAACTAAAATTCTCATAATTAAATAATGATATTTAAATTTATATTAAATTAAACTCAATAATCCAATATTATATACCTTGAACAATCATCAAGGATATTTCTGAATTTTCATGGAGATATAAGATAATACATTAGGATAAATATATATAAGTTAAAAAAGAAGAATGAGGTATAAATAAAATGATTAATATAAAACAAAAATTAAGAAAACCGTTAAAATATAAAGGAAACAAAAAAATACAGAATAATGGTCAACCAATGACACCAATAGGTTTTCCAAAATATGAAATAAACAAGAACCATTATTTTATAAAGAGAAGAGATGAAATTTTAGCATCGAAAATAGTACTCAGAATGTTTACGAATGCTATCCTAATTTAATGACCGGATATTCTAATGTGGTATTATTTAATGTTGTTCTTATATGTTAAATCTATCATCCCACATTATTTTATCTCCATTTCCTATGTTTTGTGAGATATATAGCACAATTACACTGGGAACTATTTCGGAAAAAGTTCATATTCATATTCCAATTCAGCTGAATAACCTTGTATTTATTTCTTTGAAATTAATGTATTATGTGAATTCTCCTTAATGATCGTTTGTAGTCAATATTTTCTCCTCCTTCATATAAAATTTCACCTCAATTAAATTTTCATTTATGAGTTATGGTCCTAACAGTAAAAGTTTCTTGATTTGTCCACAGTTTACGAGGATAGAAATGTGGGCTATATTTGGGCCTCCAAAGAGTGGATTGATCTTTTGGTCCATGAAGAAAAAAATGGATCCCAACATTTATAAAAAACTTAAAAAGATGTGTTTTTTAATTTATAATAGTGTATAAAAATAAATGTATGAAATAAAAACAAATATATTAAAATAGTTAAAATCCATAATAGACCAATTCTGTTATTAAGCTAAAAATGATTCAAAACCATAAAATATAAAAATTCTTCTTGAAATAAAACTTTTTTATGTAAAAACATATAAATTAATAATTAAAAAATTAGAATTTTTTATCTATCATTACCTCCATACATAAACATTACAAGCCAGAGAAATCATCATATACCATGGTTGAAAAGATCTTCAAAGATCATAAATGACAACCAAACTAAACTATTATATCAATGAAAATAACATGAATCCTACATGGATAATAATTTCATAACACCTAAAAAATAATAAGATTACATTAAATATCATTTTAATCCTCATATATATGTAGTAAATACCTCTATAGAAAAATATTTCTCTCTTCACTCATTGTTTTCTTTGGAGTATTTATCTTTGTCATGAAAATGTGCAATATCTATAG
The DNA here is from genome assembly GCA_963277665.1 of Viscum album. Lineage (NCBI taxonomy): Eukaryota > Viridiplantae > Streptophyta > Magnoliopsida > Santalales > Viscaceae > Viscum > Viscum album. The sequence continues at coordinate 854,397,242 of OY728123.1, read as the reverse complement.
GCATGTTCTACTCCTTGTATATCAACATAATAGAGTCAAACGTTTTTCAATAATGAGTAGTTTTTAATGAGTTGCTCTGAGGATGAGCATTGAAATATTTTTAATGTAAAATAATTAGAGGTGGATCGGGGATGTTTAAGCACCAAAGTCATATAAATTCATGAAAATATTTTTTTTCTCAAGAATGATATTCTCTTTAATCATCATGAAACTAAATCACCTCCAAAAACCTTATTATTTATTTGGGACAATCACACAATGAATTTTCAGAATGAATGGAAAATTTCATCCTCCTTTTCCACAATTTGTAGCATTGTTTCTGCATGAATTCCAATATGGATTTTTATTTAGTATTATGTTTTTGAAGAAATTAGAGGAAAATTTTTATTGTTACATATTTCTGAACACTCATATGACATTTGTAATGATATTAGATCCACCAGTCCATCTTTCCATCAAATTTTATTCTAACAAACTAGAAACAAATATCGGGTCAATTTCTATTCACATATAAAAATTCTTTATGAATTAAAACCACATCTCATATTCTCCCTCCCATATACTAAATTTCAACAATAATCACGAAATTGATATCTAAATAAGGATAAAAATGGATAAATGTATTATAATTGGGATTCAAAATAATGTATTTCATTGATACATGGGGATTAATAAATGTTAGATTAAAAGGTAGGACAAAATTACTATTGAATGTTAAAAATGGATTTGAAAATGGTGATTCAATCATTTTAAAAAAATTCCATAAACTCTAATGTCTCTGAAAAAGGAAAAAATATAAGGTTATGGATCACAAAAAATATCTAAATACACACAATATAAATTGAAATGAATAAATTTGTCAAACAGTTTTATAAACTTCTTGGGTTTGGGAAATATAAAAACATCTGACTGTACTAATGTAGATGAGATTCAAAATCAATCAAATTTAATCAAATGAAAAGATCAGAAATCATGAAACGAAATTCATTTAGAAACCATTTAAATAGCAAAAAAATAAAATTACAAAAACTTAAAAAAACTCTAATAGGGTTTTAATTTCAGAAAGTATTCAATTCAACCGAATGCACCAAAAACACATAAATAAGAAAAAACATGATTTTTTTTAAAAATAAGGGAAATAATAAAGCTCACAAAAAAATCATAAAAACAAGTTTGAATCCATCCCCACACCTATTCAATTTATTAACCATTTTTAGTATAATTTGTATTAGGAATGATTTCCACCTAGAATTTAAATATGTTGGAAAATAAAATAATGTAAATAAAAGATAAAACCTTGTTACATCATTAGTGGTAGACATGAGTTAATCTAATAGATGAGTCCATAATGAAACTATAATAAATAAATCAAAATAAATAATAAAAATAAGGAAAAATAAATAGAATTGAATTAAATAGATAATTCTTTGTTTTACACCCAAGAGGGTGTGAGAAATAGTTTCCTATATTCAGGAAGATACAGTGTATTATCCTCAATACAAAAGTAGGTGTCATTTCATTAAGTTGAACCACCACTTATGAATTTACACAATATTTAGGTGTAAAAAATGAATGTAGAGAACCACATAGAAGATAAGATAATTCATAACCCCCTAGAATGAATAAATATGGAATTTGAGGTTAGGAGTGGGATGTAAAAGAAGATGTGGGTGCTCCCCATTAACATCCATGGTATCATCCTCCAAATTGAATCAATGTTATTGTAGGGGAGGTAGTCACACCATCAACATCATATCATCATCTTCTTCCACTATCACCATCACTTGGGAGGCCTCTTCTTTAACATCCATGGAAGTCTCTATTTTTTCTATATAATATGTTTCAAAAAAGTTAATTTTAGAAGATAATTATACTTGAATTTGATTAAAACATGAAGAATTAATAAATAAGTCTTCTGTTTTCATTATTTTTTCTCGGAAATTGATCTCTTCTATAAATACCATTGACTATTCTATATCAGTAGGTCCATCATTATGTATTCCTCAATGAATCGAAAAGGGAAACAAACATTAGATTCTATCTCCCCAATTGTCACTATGGAACTTCATTCTAATTCAAATACAATTGTTCTTAATGAAGGATTTCAGCTTGTTTCCAACAAGAAAACAGCATACCCACTTTTTTCTACAATAGTGGATGAGCTTTCTGTTGGATTAGAAATGAAGATGTCAGTCACAAAAGTTATTTCTCCTAAAAAATGCAAGGAAAAAAATATAACAGCTCAGGTTTTGACATAAATGATGCAGAGACAATTTAAGAATGACTGCAAGATCTCTTGAGCATGGAAATTGCAAGCATAAGAGATCAATTGGGTAGGGTCCTGGGTGTGGAAGCGTGGAGTGGATGTAATTAGAGATGAAGAACGAAGGCTAACCAAGAGACTATTTAAAAACATAAGCACCATGTATCTTTTGTTTTGGGGTTTCCCTAATTCCCCATTCCCCTCCCCATTGTTACTATATTTTAATTTCTTTTAATAAATGAGGCATAACAACCATGTTTTAAAAAAATCACCTTTTTTGTTATATTCAATAAATTGATTCCAGTATTATGCCAAAAAATGATAACATCCCATAAGTAAATAATATTTAATGTGTAATTTTAGTACATCCTTTAGAAATAGTTGTGTGTGAGATTATGTTATTAGTATCTTTAGAATCTATTTATCACCCCTCTCTAGATTTTTGACATAAAAAATGATATGTGATCTCTCTTTCACAACTTGTTTTGATTCGTCTTCGAGTTCGGGTATAGGTATATGCACCAGCAAAAGCGTATATACTTCTACCCTTTTATATTTTCTACTGAATATTTTATTTTCATATTTATGTTCATGAATTGGGGATTTATTAATTCCTACTTTCATCTAAGGTTCTTCGGTACATGCATAATAATTTTTATTGAATGTCCTCGCAGAAAATGAATTTTTTTGATTCTTTTGATTTTTTGAAAATTTTTTATTTTAATTATAAAATATTGTGTTTTGAAGTGTTTTGAATCATAGAACAAGTATCCAAATTTATTCATGGGGATTTTCAATATATAATCAATCAATAAATTATTTACCTATGAATGCAATATAGGGCACACATAGGGTACGTAACCAGGAGGCAACTTAAACAACAATGAAATTCTATAGTCACTATTTTGTTTATAACTAATATATAACTAAATAATATATATATATATATATATATGGGTTTGAATGATATATAAAATATTTATATATATATATGTTAATTTTTAAAAAATTTATCTTAGAAATAAATAAGGAAGACATTTATTCTTATGAGATCATAATAGTTGAGATCAATGATAATAAATTTTTTATCAATATAAATTCAGAGTAGTGATCAAGATCTATACCACTAAACCTTCTAATTCAAATTATTATTAACCCTACATCGAGATCACGACATGTAATGAAATAATCTTCCTAAATAATGCTAGGAGATCTCTTCACCGAGCATCACTAGCCAATACATACTATATCATATGTATGACTTAGTTAGTGAATGGAATGATGAATGAAGGAAGATATAAATAACTCAAATGTAGATAAAATGGGTAAATAACACCCAAAAATATATTTAATCGCAATAAAAATTCTCAAAACCAATCTATTATAATTAAATTTAATTGTAGTAAAACTCAATCAACAATTATTCTCTCTCTCGAACAAACATTGAGGTCGGTTCCCTAATCCCATGGAGTTTGTAGAGAATACTATAAGAGTAACAAAAAATGAAAAAAATACAATAATGTGTTATATATATGATGACTAATATAAAATATAAAATTCATAATATTGTTAAAAAATAAATTAAACTACAAAAATACCAAAAATGTCTGAAAAATGCTACCCCATGTTTCTATCATGAAATTATGAAGAAAAACTCATTTTTATGGAGAATATGAGAAATTGGTTGCTCGAAAATAGTAATCCAGTTGTTTTTGAATGTTATGGAAATTAATTTAAGGAAATTATTAAAGTGGTAGTCTTGAATGATGTACTTATATGTGTCCTCTTAGGACCCACAATGATATATCTTCATTATACTTTTGGGTGAGAGATATAGCCCATTTACTCCTGTAATTTTTTCTAGATAGGTCGTTGTTTGTATTCTAGTTCATATAAATAACCATCCATTTATTGACATAAAAATTATATAATTACATGAAACCTCCATATTGAATGTTGCGATATTGGATTTTTCCCATTTCCATGATAAATTGTTGCTCCGTTGTTTTGCCCATTTAGGAGTTATGGGCCCATAATACAATTTTCGAGATTTGTACACTATTTATGAGGATGGACTTTTGAGATGGACTTGGGCCTTCAAATTGTGGATTGAGATTTATTCCATGAAGAATATTATGAATCCTAATGTGTGTCAAAACCTAAAAAAAGAATATTTTTTCCATATAGATTATTGTATAGAAATTAATCACTAAAATCCAAAAATATATTAAAATTGATAAAATGTAAAATATTCAATTTTTGCAATGAAGCACAAAAAATGCTTATAAACTATAAAATTTGGTGGATATATTTGAAATAAAAATTCTGTGGGATTAAAAAATGTATATTATGAATTAAATAATTTTAAATATTTTATCTATCAACAATCCATTAATCATTTTAGTCGAAATAATTTACTGAATCTCAAATTATATGATATTACTAAATGAAAATTAGAATACTCCTAATATATATCTCTTTTATATAACAAAAAATTTTATATTTTTATATACATATATAAAATATCTTTATATAAAATTATCTATTAATATATACCTCTTCTATTAATATTAACACAAAAAACACATGATACGTTATTTTAAAATTTTAATCATTATATGTCATTTAAAATTTTTTTTCATAGAATTACCATCACAAATCATATTCATTTCAAATAAAATTATATTATTGATAAAATTATATTATTTATTTTTCATTAAAATCCATCATGATTTTTTATAGTTAACTATAAAACATTCACCATATCAATTCATCCATTACATTGAATTTTTTATAATATCGCATAAAAACCCGATGTCCATAATATTGAAATAAGATATTACAGTTAGAGTCTCTTATGTCATATTAAAAAGAAAAAATATGATGAAAATAAATCAATTAGATATCATTCATTTTCTATTTCAAAAATATATAATTGAACAAATTTATATCCATGATGCAACCATATAAGTATTTTAAATATGATAAAAATAAATAATTTTTTGAGGTGGGAATTTTATTAATGAAGGTGATGAAACTAATGAATAAAAAATTGGACAATTTATTATAATTAAAGTTATAAGGGAGAAAGATAATAGAGAGTGGGTAGCATGATAGAGATATATGGTATTGGGTGCTTGACCCCTTAATTAATTAATTAATATTGTTTTTTAACATGGTCGTTGATACCATGACTCTTGTAAGAGATGAATACATTTTTTCTAGAACCCAACTCTTATGATATACACATTATGAGCCCCACTAGTTTCCATTTTTTAATATATATGAATATAATAATAATTGGAAACGTTATTAGGTATAATAATAATATCTATAATTATTTTTATACGCAAATTAAAAATTATATTTTTATAATAACAATATAATACATCAAAAATCATATATAATTATAACCTCATATGATGTTTTAAAAAACATTAGTAATTTAGAACATTAGTAACAATAATAATAATAATCATCATCATGAAGATGATAGTGGTGGTGAATACTAGTAGAAAATATAAAATTACAAAGGAAACAACACATAACATCCCAATGAGATGAAAATGTAGAACATGGATCCCCATAGATATGGCCTTTAATATAAAGCTATTTTTTTATAAATTTATTTATTATATATCAATTTTAAATTTCCTCAAGCCCATTTTGATTATGAAAGTTTTTCCGTCCTTTCTTGCATCTACCATTTGTTTAGTACTGGGTTATTCCTTAACTCTAAATTTCCCAAGAGCCCCAAGGACTATTTTTCATTTCCCCTATCATGCATTCTCTTAAATATATGTTATTCCTATATTAAAAATGTGTATTTAAACATAAAAAATAAAAAAAACTATATAACTATATTTTAAAAAACCAAATTAATCATCACATTATTGATACATTTATAACCATTTTTAAATTCTAATAACACATTGACTTGTTATTTCATATTTTAATTTTAAACAATTATATAATCAAAGATCATTAAATCAATTAATATAATAACTGAAAAATTTGAATCATACTCATACACCCCCAAATCTATTAAAAACGGAACCCAAAATAATATATAATTAATATCTTCTTTAATTAATAAACATTTATTATTTATAAAAAAATTCGACCTAAATAGAATATTATCATCAAATAATTTATAAAATTCCTTAAATATATAATAAATAACCATCTTCCAAAAAAATTTCAAATGGAAATCAATAATGATATTACATACTACGAAATTTAAAAATTTATATATGAAAAAAATAAAATATCATAATTACATTAAAATATAAAAATTCATACAATGAATATAGAGATTATAATATTACACTCCACTAAATGAATCCTCTCATCCATAAAAAGGTTAATATAACATTCAATTTAATGAGATATAATTATATTATAAAAATATTATTTTGTTTATAAAATTAATAATGAAATTCCTTCTCATTTGAATTATTTAAACACAATATAACTATCAATATCTTTTATAAATTAACATTATTTGGTAAATTTTTTATAATAATATTATATTATAACTACGAATCATAATATATATGATAACACTATAAAAATGAATATAACAAAAATCAGATAATCATTAACTATGAAATTTTCTTCTGATTTTATAAAATAAGTTTATAACAAGATATTTATATTCAAGAATGTCAAAAGATATTTCATTCAGAACATGAAAGAATTATTTTTAACTACATGAAATCTAGCCAGATATAAAAAATAGATACAAATTAAATTAATAAAAATCAATATATCATTTCAATTATAATCTCAAAACAAATAATTATTGAAAAATTGTCATAAATTTATGAATAATGAGTCAATAAACTTATTATAAGCATTAACAATATGATCAACCCATAATTTTATTGAAATATTTTAATTTTTAAACTATCATTGGAATGATAAATTCAAATAAATATTCCAATTAAAATTCTAAATTAGACATTATAAATCATTTATGAAATTCATGACATCATTTAAATTAAAAAATAATTTTGAAATATTTTAAATCAAAAAAATCATCCATTCATATGATTCATATATTTTTCATTATATTTTTTTAAACCATGTATCAAATACATCAAAAAATATGGATTTACTATAATAATGATTTATCAAAATACTCCACCATTGTTTATGTTATTTTTATAAAATTATTAATTAAAAATATCACTCATTTTAAACAATATAATTAATCTATTTTATTGATTGAATAATATATCCAAATAAATGAAAAATTGATAATTTAATTAATTAACTAAATCATGGTTTATCTCAAATAATCAATCACTTCAAAACATTTATCGAAATATTCAATTTCAAAATATATTATTCAATTAACTTATATTGATTCTCAAAAAGGACCAATAAATAAATATACATCAATATGAATTATAAAAATTAATATTTTATAGGAAAACAGTAATAAAAATTAATATCTTGTATACCACTACACATTATACACATTAATTTTGGAAATAAAGTGTTACTAATTTCAAATAATAAAAACAATCCTCCTTCATTAAACATTATTTTTTTATAATAAGTTTCATTCGATTTTCTGATTGAAATAATTTCTTATTTATTTCATTATAATTATCTACATTTAGTTATAATATTCTCGAAAATATATACAAATATCATCATATGTAAAAACTGATGAACATGGAATTTTTTTAACAAAATTACTATAAATAATACATACAATATTGAACCAAGAAATTCATCATATCAATTTTTTGACTAAAATAAAAACCCATTATATTACATTAATATAATTATAATAAAAAAAACCTAAGTATATTACATGGAAAAAAATATTTAAAACTATACATATCATTTGTATAAACAATAAATCATCATGTTCAATTTTCCATATCTTTAAATCATTTGTTATTAGAATTCATAATATCCGAAATTCATTTTATAAATCATTTATTTAATCATCCATATTAAAAAATATAGATATTATTAAAATTCGTAATGATTATAATTTCTTTTGTAGAATAACAAATATTCATTGAAAATCATAATAAATCACATTTTTTATATTTGATAAATTACTAAACATTTTTATTCAACAAATAAAACCAAAATAAAAAAATCATAATTAATTTTTCATTATAAGAAAATCAATATCACATTTCAAAAAATTAGATAATTTTTACCAATAAAAAAATATTAATATATAATAATTATTCACTATTTAATATCATACATAAAATAAAAATGGCTGATAGTATCTCCCTTATCCTTCATTATTTTTACATCATCATTATATTATTCTAACATAAACCAACCCACTGGGACCCCATATAGTCTAGTAGTAATTTAAGGAAACAAACTAAACCCTATCTCGAATAGTAAATGGTTTGAAGACTAGTGAAATGAATACATAAGAAAAATATGAGAGGTATTAATCAATAAAAATAAATACATCTGAATTCACTAGAGTTGTGTACTATGTTATTTCACATTTATAAATAGTAGATAATATTTACGTATTTAATAATTAAATAAATATTTGTTTACATCAAACATTTGATATCATATATAACATAACCTATAATTCATAAAATTTAATTCTCCTTCATTTTTCTATAATTACCCATATATTATTTTGATATGACCCAACCCCTTGATACCCCAATTCGAATGGTTATATGTAGATATTAACACCACAAGATGACATTCATTATATGAGGGTTGGTGAAAATTATTAATAAGGCGTATCAAAAAAAATGAAAGGCCTTAGTCTAGGCATTTTTATATAAATGAATGCCTCCATAATAGTATATAAAAATGAAAATCACACATACATATATATATATATCAGACTATAACAAAACATATATGTGACCCATCGATCATTAAAAAAGTCAAAAAAGATAATAATAAATGGATGTATATAATGCCCAAATTCCAATAATAATATAAAACCTAATAATACTAAAAATAATCGGCACATCACACTAACCCTGACTCAATAATTGATTATAATGATTTCTAAGATCTATAGTAGGTTCGAACTCAACCAACACCCTAACCAGCAATTTCATTGTAGTTCATTACTTGGTATTCATGGAAACATATGTTCTGGGCCAAAGGTGTGTGTTGGATGGAATTTAAATATATCAAATATAATACCCAATGAACCCAAGGGTGAATGGGATAATAAGTTAGATCAGTATTTTATAAAATCCAAATATACTCAAAGAAATCAAAATAATAATGGATAGATGGAAATATTACTATTTACATCTTAACCCACCAATGGTCATACATCAAAGGGAACCGAGGTCCTGTAGACTATCAGCAACCCAAATGCAATGAAACTACAAATATTTGATCTTATAAATAACAATACACTGAAAAAAATAGTGATGGGGGAACCCATCACTATGGATTATATGATAATTGAAGGGGTATTATCCCCTATAGAGGACCCCAACTTTATTATGTGAACTGTTAATCGATCGAGGAGGTTTCCTACCCCATAAGTGGAGGGACAATTGGAGGACCCACTTATTTTCATGTGAAATGTGAATCATCCTTGGTACATTGAAACAACATAATTGGGGGACCCATTCCATATCACCTGGATTATTTCCTATTCAAATATGTTGATAGTTGAATGGTTGAATAGAACTGGTATTTTGAAATGGTGGTTTCCAATCAAATGTCTTTTATATCTATCTCTCCCTCTCTCTTCCATTAACACTATATTATTGTGGAACAAAATTCAACAATATAAATAATTATAACAAAAAAGTGATGATAAATATATATAGACCATCTTAACATAACACAAAATTATTTCCATAAATGGACTACACATTTTTCTAATTTGGTAATGTGGGTGTCAATATATGATAAATACTAAAGACTAAGATGTAAATTACATTTATATGTTATGTAAATATAGTGTATGATTGGGATAGTAGCTAAGCATCTGTTTTAACTATCCATTCTCTGTATGGTATGCCTACATGTAATGTCTAGAAGGGTAAACAGTTTGTGGGTAAAGTGGAATAGTAAGGTGTGGACCATTATATGTATCTATGTGGTGTAACTAAAATAAATGACATGTACATTTCCACATGTTTGATTTACTCTCAAAATTACTCTGGAATTTTCTAATATATTCATCCATGTTTGGGAATAAAATTAAAAGCATATCCACAGTCCCACATTCTGCGTGGGGTGATGAAATTGACAGGCCATGTACTCTGCTACATTTTTTATTATGTGGTCTTACAAAAATCTATTTTTGTTACATGTTCAATCCTCATGTTATATTTATGAAAATATAGAAACCTTCTCCCCAAGACTAGTGAGATACACTCTGTGAGACTTCATGGAATATACCATGGGTTATCGCATATTCCATATCAAGATAGTAATTTCATTCATTTGGTGAACTTTGATAGCCACATATGCCTCCTCCTTTGATGAATCCAATATTATTTTTTGAGCTTAAAACCATAAGTTTTTCTTCACTCACTCCCTATATGATTTATAATAATTAGTTTTTTATACTCAATCATTGGGTCTATCTCTCTCAAAAAAAATTAGTTCCCATAACTCTCCAAAATCCCATCATGTTATCACTACATCACATGATCCTAAAATAATTATCCACCATTCATTTATATAGTTCAAGATCCTGAAAACTATATAGTAAATAAGATTGGGAATGTGAGGGGTAACATGTGAGATATACTGAAAATTTAGAGGTGGATTAATTAGTGTTGGGAACATTTCTAAAAAATATAACTTTTTCCCCTTTTACCCCTAAATCCCATTTGGATAATTATTATCTCATTCAATTTTTATTACCTCATGTAACTATATGTGAAATTTAAATGATAAAACATGATATTTAACAATGTTCACTATTTAATAGGAGAATCTATTAAATCCGATTCATAGTGAAGACCATATCATGAATTTTCCACCGTAATGAGATGTCATGTTACAATTTTTTGTCTTGAAAATTTATCATTACCCAATGTGGGTCTGTATAATTTTGGAGGGGGAAGGGAAAAAATATTCTTCCCAGACCTAGTGATGACCTAGTAAAATATTAGTATAATCATTATTTCATTATACTTCCTCTGATAATAGTCTTCACCGCTATTTCTTTGGTAAATTTTAACACATAAAAATTCACCAACCAGACGATTCATCTCTCTGATATCATACTGCAACATTATTCACAAGGTAACTTCCTTATGAGTTACTTTCATAGAAACATGGAAGAAACTATTACTAATCTCCACAGTTGAAAACATAAGGATTCACTTATTCTTATTTGGGCATAATGCAAAATAATTTGAATATGTTGTGGACTCAAAATCTCATAGTATTTTTCAGTCCACATTTCAAAATAGAGTACATTGGTTCTTATTATTTCTGGTGATTTTCACAAACATTCATTGTGATTATAAAACCCCAAAAAAAATATAATTATAACATTGATAGAATAGTATAATCATACATAAATAATATTCAATTAATATCTAGGAAATATATTTCTCTTATTTGAAACGCAATTATATTAAATAGTTTATTAGTTCCAAATTCTCAGAATCTTCATTGTAGAAAAAAATGTTGATTGTATCAATTTTTGAATATCATAGAGTAGTAAATTTTTTAATCCGAGTAGAAATATTTTTTTAATATTATATAATGACTCTTCACTACTCATTTAACCATTACATGTTTTGATCTATTATGTGTATTAAATTCTTAAATATTGAGAGTAGATATCAATTTACTATCAATATTATATTATATGAAAACAAAATGTATTTATTGTGTGCAAAATATTATTCAATGTGACTCATAATTTTTCATGTGAATCAAATCAGGTGTGTGTTATTCATCATATTAGTTAAATCATGAACCAATATTCCTATGAATATTTTTCTCTTCTAATAAAACATAATAAATATTAATTAGTATTCTTCATATTCATGTAAACTAGAACACTTATGTTATACTAATTCTTTGTGGAATCAGTTGCACAATATACCATTTCATTATATTTTGTGTATTAATAGTGTACATATTATAAATTGACTTCATAATTTATTTGTACTTTTGTTAATAACATCCTGAATCATTAGGTATCATAACGTTGTTCTTATTTGTTTAATTAGAGTGCTTCATGGATCCATTTATTCATTCAACTGATTAGTATAAGGTAAAATCAGGTATATTGTTTCTACATATGTTTGAAAAACCTTTGATTACATGAGTTATATATCAAGAGGTCGTGGGTAAGATATCAAGAGGTCATGGGTATTATTTGGGTAAGGAGTATGTTTTCAAAAAATACTTATCAATACCATAATTTTGTGACACTCCCCTCTACATCACATAGACAAGAGGCTCGTGGAACTCCTTTTCCTATTTACATAAAATACTCATAGTTATACTAAATGTTTTATTAAAATTGAGATCTTTTGAGTAGTATCAACTATATCACCTTGTATGTTCAGTGATTTATCATAAATACAACTTCCTTTAACTTCTAGGTTTCACCGACTCAACCACAACGAAATATTCCATGTTGAATCAAATATTTTAATACCTTTAATGACAACATTTTTCAAATATTCTTCATGAAAGTAATGTGATGTGTGTTTTCATGGAGTTCTTTCTTAAAAAAGTTCATGTAAAAACTCTTATCACAAAAAAAAGATTAATATCACAAGATTTATCACTCCATGTAATTCTAAAACACTATCCATCCATATCAAATTGTTCAACTACCTTCAAATCATCATTTTCATTTCCTTTTTTCATCATCTCAAAATTAAACTAATTGAATGAACATTAAAATAATATTGTATGTTGATCCTGTACATTCATGTGTCAAATTCACTTGAGATAAGTCATATATTGGTCTGCTAAAGTCATGAATTGAAAATATTAGAATACATAAGTACATCGAATAATATTAATATAGAATAAAATCAATGTTAATCTCAATCATCTGGAATACACCATTCAAATTTATCAGGTAATGTTGTATTTTAAGGTGAATGTGCTAATGTTCCCCTATCTAGTTTGTCCTAAATTGATCAGGGATTCATTTGGGATCATTGTTATAATATATTCCATGTCTTCTGATTGATTAAGATGGAACCAAGATTGACACACAAATACATATAAAACATAAAAATGGGGAAATAACACCCCACATTCCCTCATGTGCATGAAATTATGCATAACCTTCAAGGTCATGCACTCTCGTGCAGTGGATCTACACCTACATCCACTAGTTCCCATAAGTGATCTATGTGGTTGATGAACTCTCCACAACCACCACAAATGGATGGCTAATGGTTGACTATTCCCACTTATTTAGTTCTTAATGGGTCCCCTAAACTAGCATGGTTTGTTGTCTATTTTCTATAAGTCCCATAAAAATAATTTTGTAAGATATTTTTATAGATTAAAATAATAATCCATCACTATAAAATTAATGGAAACCAACAATAAAATTATTCCATTAATATTCCACATAAAATTAATTCTTATATTGCATGGTTCCTGCTTCACCAGGAAAACAGTATTTTTACTTATATTCATTTATTATTAATTAAAAAAATAACTATATTCATGCTATTTTTAGAAACTGATTCAATATTTTCATTTTCTTAATGTAAACAATTTCTTTGTTCTCATGCGATAATGAAATATTTACTAAACATCCTTAATGAAAAAAATTATCCATTCCACTTATTTTCTATTTGAAATTAAAAATAAAAATATCTCTTAATCATTCGATGGTATTATTAATTGTTTTTAACACTGATTCACATAATAGAATGTAGTGAAACACTTATTTTAAACTTAATATTATTTAAAAAATCATCATAGTTATAACCTCAATGACTTCCAGGTATGTTTCCTAAATTATAATTATTTAATGAATTTTTATACTTTCTCCTTCTCTTAATCATCCATTTTATATCTATCATTGTTTTTATGATCAAATGTCTCAGATAAATCATCTAAAGTTCCTAAAAAAAGATTCTAACCTATATATCATATTGACAACATTGAAATTATGCCTCTTCACTGACAACCATAGACGGACAATAGAATCCATTGACATCAAATACAACATAAATGAAAATTCAACTCTTAAATATCCCCCTTCACATATATTGGATAAACCTTTAATCTATAATTCTTATGGAATGTTCCAATATTTGAATCTCTCACTACTAAATTTTAAGAAATTTTTTTCACAGTATATCCAGGTTATTAATATGAAATAAAACCTAAATGGGGATATGGTATTTTTCCAAACTTATGAAATGTTTCAACCATCATTTTACTTTAAGTATAAGAGATCCACATATAGTGTAGAGTAGAAGTGGGTTTTTTTATAAAAATATTTGTTCCATAAATAAATAATGTTGTTACATCAAGAAATATGAACTCACATAAATGTTTCCAATGGTTGTACACTTTTATTACAAGATAAATATGTATAAATGATATGTGAAACTTTTTCAATAATGATAAAACATAAACTCCTAAACTCAATTCAAATAACCAATAAAAACATTCAATTCTAATGGTAATTATAGAAGAACATAAGAAACATCTAGTAATCCAATTATATTATGTAGTTCATTAATTAAACTAATACCATTTTGTTATATGTTTATTATTTTCTAGAAAGAGAAGAGACATTATGAATGAAAACCCATTTTAAATTACATATCTTTAGGAAATTTACTAAATAATTAGATATGATTACAATTGAAATAACTATATTGGAATAAAATTCGACATTTATGAATTTTCTCCCAATCATAGGAAACACTATTCAAAACATTCCAAATGGTGGATTTATTTAAGAAAGAATTTCATGTTTCTCTATTATTGAGAACACCAGAAAATGGATCTTTAAATATTGAATGTCCAAATATGAAGACATCCACAACATTAGAATGAATGATACTACTTAATATTATTTCATTAGGATAACATATATATTTTCTTAAAATAATGATATATTTTTTATCTTCATTTTTTATGATATGATGGATCATTATTCATCTAAAAAAATAATGACCCTATATCATATTTTTATTTGAATACGAAATTGAGTAATCATTAATGGATGATGGCTTCTTAATCATTTAGATAATGAATTGACATAACCCTTTACTTATTAAATTTACCCCAAAAGAAATTTCAACACCTTTAATTCCATATATTATAAGTAAAAATAGAATAAAATAATTTTAATGGAATAATGTGTATCATCCTTGCTCCATCAATGTGAAAAATGTTGAAATGGATTTCTCATCCATGTTGTTCTATTTCCATTACTGTACAAACATTCACTCCTGATCATCAATACTGAATATGGTTAAGTGAATCTATGAACATATCTAATTTCATTGCGCATGAACCTTATATTCTCAGAAGATTTTAACTAACATGATTCAAAAAAAAAGTGAAACTTTTATCTTCATTAATGTCTTATTTATATGGTAGAATAATTTTTGAAAAATTTCTTATAGTATGAATACCCCTGATTTAACTCACAGACAGATCTTCAGATCCTTCATTTGTAATTTTTTATTACCCTTTAGAAATATCATGGTCATTTGATTATTTACTTTTGAACATTATCTTCATATAATCTATCCAAATAACTAATATTTTACAATATACATTAGTAGTATGCTTGTATCATCCACATAGATTCTTTTGAGTGCCACCCATCATAGTAGTTCTATTGGATGTATCACATTTAATAAAATATATGGATTTTCGATTCATAGAAATATCACAATAATTCATGGTAGAAATTTTTTTATAACATTGTTATAATTTCTTTCCAATTTTTCTAATTATATTAATAATAATATTTTTTGGATAATTTTTTTTTAAAAAATTATATACATGTTAAGATGATAATTCACAATTCATGTAACAACAATCATTGCACACATCAATTATATATTCATTATTTAAAAAATATTTTTATACTGTTAATATTTCTCACAACCTACTGACCTTGAATATTCATCTCTAGATTTATCCCCTTGACTTATGACATGATTGTTATTAAGAATTTATAATTGTTTACCAAAAATAATGTATGTATTTCCAAATTCTATTACAAAACAAACATTGGCCCAAAAATGATGATCAAATTATTTCATAAGTATGATGTTTTTAGTCTTATTTATATATTATTGGGATATTATGGAATAAATGTTTCCAAAATCCATTTCTTATCCACCCTATTCGTAGTAAGAGTCTTCTCATTGGCTTTATTAATCAATAATAGTTTAGGTTGTGATTTACAATATAAAATGTTTGTGGAAACATATTTTGAAACATTATTTCCCAATCGTATAGATGGAACCTCTATGTTAATAGATACCTAATATGAATCATTGAAAGGTCTTATGATCTTATAATCACTTGTCAGAGCTCCTAAAATATTTGAATCCTCTAGTGAGAATTGGGTTGTAACATCAACAATCTCCTTCATTTGTGATGTCCTGTCATCTTTCTTCCAACGATTTTCTAATTGAAACTACAATTAAAGACATTTCATGTTGAGGATATTTTCTTGATCATCAATAATAATAATCTTCTCTTCAAAATTATCATTTATTTTAAAAAACTACTCATTTAGTATAAATACCTGACCATAAACATTACTTAATCTTGTGTTATTTCAAGAATAAACATTGAGGATCTTTTCAGGTTTAGAGTTTTAGAGAATTAGATCATAAATCATGCATTACATTTCATATTTAAACAAGGTTGCTACATAAAAGACAATATTAACTTTTCCCATCAAAGGAAACATATTTAAAATAAAACATGGATTATTTCTTGACACTTCTTTGACACTATCATCACATCATGTACCTTTCCCTTGACTGGTGAAAAACATTTTAAAAACATGGGATGAGCACAAAAATCTCAGTAAGGGATATAAAAATACATAAATAAAACCTTATTCTGTGTATACTTAAGAATAAAAGAAATCATACTTCACTCATAAAACATAATCACTTTAACATACCTCATGAAATCATAATATTTATGAATAACTCAAAGAAAACATAAGATGTAATTGTAACTTGAGGAATTCATAACATTCTTACGTATGGAGTATCCCTCATGGTTACATTTGGAATACCCATCACAGTATATTCCCTAAATCTCTTCAGAGAAACCATAGAGTTTAACAACTTCGTGTTACCCAATGCATTGGAGAGCTATCACGGGCTCATGCTCCCTTAGTTTATCAATGAAACACCTATCTTCATAAACAATGTCCAAGAACCATAACAAACAATATCACATAAAACATACATAAAGGAAACATAAAATTTCCACATTTCAACCACAGGATATCAAAAACACATTGATATAATAAAATAATTATCAAAACCATTTTCAATACCATTATAAAAGAAAACTAAATCATGGTTTTTGTTTTTAATTTAAAAAAAGTTATGGCTTGTAGAGGAAGTTAAAACTCAAATAATGGTCACGGCGGTGGAGAAGTCATTGCCACTGCATACGTAAGACAAGAAAATTACCTTTTGTCATTTAGTAAAACAATTTGTATAAAAATAATCCTTTTGAATAAACATAAAAGAAAAAGGGGATTATACACCGTATAAAAGAGAGTTTTGTATAAAACAAAATATGCCTCAATGTAAGGAGAATGATACGAAGTCCCTTACGTCGTGTCTGACTTGATTCAATCGTTCAGTAATCTCCTGAATAATAAACTAGAATTAATTTCTACTTGCTTAAGATACCTTTTCAAGTTAAATATTCCTTTTATATCACTTATTACCATGTTACAAATATTATGTAATCATTTATGTCAATAACGGTCGTTTTACAGATCCTTGGTAATTGAGTCCGAAATAAACATCTTATAATAATAAGTTGTTCATGTGGTAAAATATCCACTATATCCAGAATTATATCCATGTTTTAGATATCATATATATCTTATATATCCAGTATATACATGCATTTATAATATTAAATAACATTTAGAAGAAAGAAATGAAATGCCCCATTCATGGAGATGGTAAGCCGTACGTACACATGAACGCTACTTTCATTTCAATTTCATATTTAATGGAATTAAATCATAATGATATAAAGATATATTATATTTCTAATATAACATTATATATAATATCATTAACTCCATCCTTTATACATCCAATATATGGCTTTAACGATTCAAAACACATTGAGGGGGCGGTAGTCCACATTTCCTAAAATGAAAATATCTTGTTTACCCATAATGGAAACCATAAAGGTATGCCATAAATGAAAAATACAGAATCATAAGGAAAACATAAACATAATATATATAATATATAAATAGAGTGACATCTTATTGGCCACCATGAAAGGTGTTAAAAGAAGACTGAACATTCATCATTTCGTGAGGTAGTAATTCGCCACTCACAGAAACATTATGTTCTTTAACCATTAGACAGAGGTGTGTGTAAGTGAAAATAAAATAATTTTAATAAAAACATCATATTATATTGAAGATACTATTTTTTTTACAAATTAAATGAATTAAAAGAGTTTATCAGGTTGGAGAAGCAAAATAAAACAAAAGAACATTAGAGAAGACATTACCTTTAAATCCGGTAACTCCCCTTGGTTGGAACCAAAAGGATTTCTGGAAGAGCTTTATGCATATGGTAAGGATTCTAGGATTAATATAGGGATTTGTAGAGATAAAATGACTAGAGTTTGGTAGATTCAATGCCTTAAGAGGTGTGGGTAAGGGGGTAGAGGTGGGGTCCTTTTATGAGAGGGAGGAGGGGCACACTCGGAATGTCTTGAAATGTTACTTTATCATAAAATGAGTTTCGGATTTTAAAGGTCCCACAATGATATATTTCTAGGATAAGGTGATAAGGGGTCAAAATCCACACATAAAATTGGTTTTTTACAAGTGTAACACTTATATTTTACATTATGTTTTCATTTTATTTACATCATTCATTAATGTGTTAATCAGTATGTCATCATGGTGTCATAAATAAATAAATTAATTTAATATCTAAAAATTATAAAAAAATATCATGATGTACTAAATAGTTTTATCTTTCCAATGACTATTTATAGTCTAAGATATCATTTTTTAGACAAAATTAAAATTGTTTTTCTTAGGTGTTAAAATCATTTGTTATATTTAACTTTCTTTAAAAATAAAAAAATAAAATGTCACTATCACACAAAAGTGATTCCATGGGGTCCCAAAGTAGGCACAAGGCATCCCTTGGTCGGCCCTGACACAACCAGTAGCATTAAGACACATTTTAGGGTCATTTTATATTATTATGATATTATTTTATTACTCTTAACTACCCGATTACTAATTAATCACGATAATTAAATATAATTACTGTCGTTACTATTAATAATGTCTAAAAACAAAAGAGTCTTAATTAGATAATTTGGGACTTTTGATTCAAAATATGGAATCCATTTAACTGAATTCCGAACACAAAAATGGTAATAATTGATTTAAAAAATAAATCTCATTGTCAAAACAAATAGAATGTTTGTTAGAAACAATATCTATCAAAATTTTGACACTTGTTTATGGACAATTACAAAGTGAAATTAATTACAATGACCAAAATTGGATTAAATGGTAAAAATATATTCTAATTAATCATTGAAACCAATTAAAAGGACAATCTATCCATATAATTAACTTAGATGAAAAAGCATTTTTGAAGTAAAATGTAGTATTTTTCACTGTTCATTAAAAAATGATCATTGTTAAGAAAAATACCAAGAATTTATCTAAATAAATTACAATGCCCTGATTATAAGGAATAATTCTATTTTGACAAAAAGAGATTATAAAATTGTAAAAATATAGATTTCAAAATGGGTTTCCATCAAAAGCCTGTGAAATAATCATTTAAAATTATTATAGAATTCAATGATTAAGATTGGATTTATTCTAATTTTAAGCCTTTAAAACACAATATAATTCATAAATATAACTTGATATGAAAATATATAAATCTTTATTTACATGTGATGTTACATACTTCCCCACTTTAGAAAATTGATTACCATAATTTATTTACTTATCGAATAAGTGGGAGTATTTATCCCTCATTATATTTTCATATTCCCATGTTGCCTCTTCAATCATGTGGTTTTTCCGAAAAAACTTTATTTAATGAATCACATTATTCCTCTATACTTTCTCCCTGTGGTCAAGAATATGGACAAGTTGTTCCTCATAAGATATATTCTCTTCTAGCTAAACTACCTCTGGACTGAAGACATGAGATGGATTTGGCATGTACTTCCTTAACATTGAAACATGAAAAACATTGTTTACTAGAGATAAAATCAGAGGTAAAGCCACTCGGTATGAAAATGATCCAACTATCTCAATAATTTCATATGGTATAGTTAAATTTGGACTCATCTTTCCTTTCTTTCCAAATCACATCACACCATTCCATGGTGAATCTTTGTGGAAGACATGGTCACCTACCTCAAAAGAGAGATCCTTCCTTCTGTTGTCCGCATAACTTTTCTTCCTGCTCTGAGCTATTCTCATGTGTTTCTGTATGAGATGAAATTTTTCTGCCAACTCTTCTACCAATTCTAGTCCCATAAACTTCCTTTCACATACATCATCTCAAAATGCTGGAGGTCGACATCGCTTCCCATATAATGCATCAAATGGTTCCATCGGTATACTGTAAAGAAAACTATTATTATAAGAAAACTCAACCAAAGAATGATGTTGGTCCCAACATCCCTGATAATCCATTGAACATGCATGTAGAATATCCTCCAAATTCTGATTTTTTTCATTCTGACTGCCCATCTGATTGAGGATGAAGAGCTGTTTTATAATTTAATTTAGTACCCAATGACTTCTGAAGTCCTTTCCGAATGTTAGAAGTAAACATGGGATCACGATCAGATACAATGGATAGGGGAACACCATGTAACCTGACTATCTCTTTAATATAAAAAAGTGAAATTTGATCTAGGGTGAAAGTATATCGTATAGGAAGGAAATGAACAGATTTAGTCAAGTGATCAAAAATATACCAGATTGCATTATTTCCTCGAGGTGTCTTCGGCAATCCCACAAGGATGCCCATGGATTTGTTCTCCAATTTCCACTCTGGCACTGGTAAAGGCTGAAGCATACCTTTTGGTAATTTACACTCTAATTTAACCTACTTAAATTAAAACACTTCACAGTAAAATCAGAAATATCTATTTTCATTCCATCCCACCAGTAATACTCCGGATGATTTCTATAAATCATAGTACTTCCATGATGAACTGAAAATGGAGAACTATGAGCTTCACATAACAACTCTCTCTTCACCTTTGAATCACAAGGCACACACAATCTCTTCCCAAATCTTAAAACACAATCATTATCAATGTTGAATTCAGGTTACATAACGTTCTGAACTAGCTCTAACTTTTTTTGCAACTCATTGTCTTTCTTCTGAGCTTGCATAATTCTGTCTTATAGAAAATATTTCACTGATACCTGAAACAAAATTAATGAACTTCCTACACCAACAACTTCTATGCCAATGTTCATCAAATCCTTAACCAAAGGATCACATTCCAAACATTACATGGTTAATGAAGCATTACATTTTCGACTCAAAGAATCAGCCACTTCATTTTCTTTTACCAGATGGTAATGAATTTTTCAATAATAATCCTTGATTAATTATATCCATCTCCTCTATCTCATGTTTAGTTCATTCAGATTGAATATATATGTTAAATTTTTTTGATTAGTATATATTTAACACTTTACACCATAAAAATGATGCCTCCAAAATTATAATGTGAAAACAACATCAGCTAATTCCAAATCATGTGTAGGGTAATTTACATCATGAGTTTTCAACTACCGTAAAGAATAAGCAATTATGTAATCATTCTGCATTAGGATTCAACTATGTCCTTTCAATTATGCTTCACTTTAGATAATAAGATCATCATTCCTAGATGGTAGGGCCAAAATTGGAGCATTCACCAATCTTGTTATCAATTCCTGAAAACAATCACGACATTCTTCTCTCCAGATAAACATAACACCCTTCTAAGTTAGGTTAGTCATTGGACTATATAACCATGAAAATATTTTAACAAACCTTCAGTAATAGCTTGCCAAACCATGAAATCTACAAATCTCAGTTAAATTTGTGGGTCTTGGCCAATCTTCAACAACTTTTGTTTTTGCAGGATCAAGAGTTATTCCATCTTTAGAAACAATTTGACCAAGGAATGAAATTTGTTGCAACCAAAACTCACACTTGATGAATTTACCTTAAAATTACTTTTCTTTTTAGGTTTGAAAAAAAACCCTTAAATAACTTTCATGCTTTTCTTTAATTTTATAAAATACCAAAATATCGTCAATGAAAATAACCACAAACCTGTCCTATAACTCGGGGAAAATTCTATTCAAAAGATCCATGAAGAAAACATGTGTATTGGTTAACCCAAAAGGCATTACTACAAATTCATAATGGCCATATCATGTTTGAAACGTAGTATTTGGAACATCTTCTTCATATACCTTCAACTGATGGTACCCTGATCTCAGGTCAATCTTTGAAAAAAACTGAGCTCCCTGGAGTTGATCAAACAAATCATCGATATTAGGCAAAGGATATTTGTTCATAACAGTGATGTTTTTCAAGGATCTATAATCATTGAAAAGCCTCATTGAACCATCTTTCTTTTTAAAAAATAAGACAGGATCACCCCATGGTGATGTGAAAGGTCGAATGAAACCTCTCTATAATAAATCTTGCAATTTCTCCTTAAACTCTTAAAGTTCAATTTGATCCATTTGATAAGGGGTTTTTTAAATTGGATTAGTATCAGGAACTAATTCAAAAGTAAATTCAATATCTTGATATAGTATTATTCCTGGAAACTCGTCAGGAATAACATAAGGATACTCATTCACCACTGGAACATCATTAATCTGAATGGTTCATTTGATTGCAACAATATGTGCAAGGTAACATTCATTTCCATATTTTACAACGTTCTCATCCTATTGATATGTTATCAACAGCAAGTGTTCATTATTGTGCAAAAACTAAAAGTATTTCTAAAAAAAACTTCTTTAGCTCTACAATCAATCATAGCATGGTAAAGAGAGAGCCAATATATACCTAGGATAACATCAAATTCTACAAGAGGTAAAAAAAATAACGTTTTCAATTAGGTTCATTCCACGGATAAGGATAGGAAGATTCTTATAAATTATTTTTTCCTCAACATTCCCCCATGTTTTTTTACCACAAGTTTAGGAGTTATTTATTGAGATGGAATTCCTAATTTAGTAGAAAATTTTTCAGAGATGAAAGAATTTTTTGACCCCGAATCAAACAACACATTGGCATAATCTGAAAAAACAAACAATGTTCCTGATACCACTTCATTTGATGACCCAACATCTGATGAAGTAGTTGCAAAGGATTTCACCACACCTTTCACCTTGTAGTCTGACTGCTTTCTATCATTTGAGATCTTTGTTGAAAACTCATTTGCATAATGACCCATCTCATTGCACATGAAATATTTCACTAACTGTAAATCAAATTTGGTCTTACCATCACACTGATCATTTTATGTGAAATCACAACCCCTATGTTCTATCTTAACACATCAGTAGCACTTTCCAGATTTCAAAAGACAATCCACAATATGATTTTTACAACATTTATCACAAACTATAAACTTAGTTTTATTACCATCAGACCTTTTGAAGGATTCTTCCCTTTCTCCTGCCACCTCGGTCTCTTCTTCTGTTGGTTTTTATACAACACTTGATCATCAGAAAAATCCATTTCCACCTTCTCAGAACATCAAACAATATTTTCATAACCCTTAAACTCATGAGAAGATAAATCCCTTCGATATTTTGGCTTTAATCCTAATTAAAAACGATTGATTTTACTATCAAGGTTTCAGATAAATTTTGGATCATACCTTGCCAATAGAGTGAACTTTTCATCATAAGCAGCCACTGAGTCGTCCTCTTGCCTCAATCCCAATAATTTTTTTTCCATCCAAAGTTGAACAGCCTTTGGAAAATATTTCTCAAGAAACATACCTTTGAATTCATCACAGTTAAGGGCGTCAATCTCATCTGCATCCCCGAAATTTTTAACCATCGACCACTACTGATCTGCATCACACTCTATACAACAAAAAAAGACTAACCTTTTAATTATCTGAACACCCCATGAAATCAAAAATCTTCTCCATTTATTTAATTGACCCTTCAGCTAGCACAGGGTCCGATGATCCTCTTAATGATGGGGGATGTTTCCTCATGAAATGTTACACCATTGATATGTTCCTGTGTGGTTGATCTGGATGATATCGTGAATGGATACCACCATCTTTTATTGCATCAGTCAACTGCACCATTACTACAACAAACTGTTCAGTTCCAATCCCGACCATATCAGGATGCTGATTTGGAAGGTCATTTCCTTTTGTATGACTTCCTAGCACTACTTCCACGTTTCCTCTGTGGAAAACCATTCTGAAAAAACATATCTTAGATGAAGAAACATGGTAATATTAAAATTATATATAATTTCAATTTGACCATAAAAGAAATATTTTTGGATAATAATTTAATGGAATTCTAACTCCTAAAGTTATCTAAACCTCCCTTTGATACCAACTATAAATACTGGACCTTTAACATTACTTAATCTTTAATTATTGCAAGAATAAACATTGAGTATCTTTTCAGGTTTAGAGATTTAGAGAATTAGATAATAAATCATGCAATACATTCCATATTTAAACATGGTGGTTACATAAAAGAAAATATTTAGTTTTCCTATCAACGGAAATTTTTTTAAAATAAAACATGGATTATTTCTTGACAATTCCCCGACACTATAATCACTTCATGTACCTTTCCCATGACCTCTGAAAAACTTTTCAAAAATATGCAATGAGAATAAAAACCTCACTAAGGGATATAAAAATACGAGAATAAAACCATAGACCATGTATACATAAAAAATCAATGAAATTATTCTTCACTCATAAAACATATGCACTTTAACATACCTCATGAAATCATAATATTTATGAATGACTCATAGAAAACATAATACATAAAGGTAACTTGAGGCATTCATAACATTCTTTCTTAGGGAGTAACCCTCATGGTTACATTTGGAATACCCATCATAGTATATTCCCTAAATCTCTTCAGAGTAACCATAGAGTTTAACTCCTTTGTGTTACCCAATTCATTGGAGAGCAATCACGAGGTCACCCTCCCTTAGTTTATCATGGAACCACCCATCTTCATAAACAATCCCCAAGTATAATAACATAATTGTATCACATAAAACATGGAGAATGGAAATATAACATTTCCACATTTCAATCATTTGATATCAAAAACACATTGATATAATAAAAACTTTCTCAAAACCATTTTCAATAAAAAAATAAAGGAATAGTAAAACATGGTTCTTATTTTTCAATTAAAAAAACTTATGGCTTGTAGAGGATGCCCAAACTCAAATAATGGTCATGGCAGCAGAGAAGTCGTTGTTGCCGCATACGTAAGACAAAAACATTCCCTTCTGTAGTTTAGTAAAATGCTTTGTATAAAATGATTCCTTTTGAATAAAATAAATTAAAATGGTTTTATACACTGTATAAAATAAAGTTGTGTATAAAACAAAAAATGCCTCAATGAAAGGAGATTGAGATGATGTGCCTTACCTCGTGTCCGACTTGACTCGATCATTCTTTAATCTCCTAAATAATAAACTATTGTTAATTTATACTTTCTTAAGAAACTTTTTCAAGTTAAATATTTCTTTTATATCACTTATTACCATGTTAATAACATTATGTAACCATTTATGTTAATAACGGTCGGTTTGTCGATCCTTGGAACATGAGTCAATAATAAACTTCTTATAATTACAAGTTGTTCATGTGGTAAAATTTCTATTATATCCTGAATTATATTCATGATGTAGATATCAAATATATCATATAAATCCAGTATATACATGCATATAGAATATTACAAATCATTTAGATGTATGAAATGAAATGCATCGGTCATGGAGACGGTAAGCCGTACATACGCATGAACGCTACATTCATTTCTATTTCATATTTATAGGAATGATATCATAATGATATAAAGTTATATTATATTTCCAGTATAATATCATATATAATATAATTAACTCCATCCTTTATACATCTAACATATTTCATTAATGATTCAAATCACTTTGAGGGGGCTGTAGTCTGCACTTCCTAAAATGATAATATCGTTTTACCCATAATGGAAACCATAAAGATATGCCATAAATGAAAAATAAAGAAGCATAAGGAAAACATAAACATAATATATATCATATATAAATAGATCGAAATCTTAAAGGCCACCATTAATGGTTGTAAAATATGATTGAACAATCATCGTTTAATGAGGCAGTAATTCGACACTCAGAGAAACATTATAATCTTTAACCATTAGACGAAGGTGTGTGAATGTGTAAATCGAATAATTCTCATAGAAACATCCTAGTATATTGATGATAGTAGTGTGATTACAAAATAATTGAATAAAAATATACTAGGTAGTTGGAGAAACAAAATAAATCAAAAGTACATAAGAGTAGACATTACCTTTATTTCAGGTAACTCCCCTTGGTTTGAACCAAAAGGGTTTCTTGGAGAGATTTCTACCTATGGTAAGGCTTCTAGGATGAATAGGGGGATGTGGAGAAATAAAATTAGTAGAGTTTGGCCGATCCAATGGCTTTAGTGGTGTGGGTAAGGGGGTAGAGATGGGGGCCTTTTATAAGATGGAGGAGGGGCACTCTTGGAAAGTCTTGAAATGTTACTTTATCCTAAAATGAGTTTCATATTTTAATGTTCCTACACTGATATATTTCGAGTATAAGGTGATAAGGGTTCGAAATACACCAATCCAATAGGTTTTTGAAAAGTGTACGTCTTAGATTTTACATTATCTTTTATTTTTATTTAAATCGTTCATTAATGAGGTAATCATTACATCACTATGGTGTCATAAATAAATTTATTTATTTAATGTCTAAAAATTATTGAAAAACTACCATGATGTAGGAAATATTTCTAGATTTACAATGACTATTTTCAGTCTAAGATATCATTTATTTAGTCAAGAGTATAATTGTTTTACTTAGGTGTTATATACTTTTGTTATATTTAACTTTTTTTAAAAATAAAAAGATAAAATGTCACAATCACGCAAAAGTGATTTTACATGGGGTCCCAAAGATGGCACAAGGAATCACATGGTCGGCCATGACACAACCAGTATCATTAGGACACATGTTGGGGTAATTTTATAATATTATGATATTATTTTATTACCCATAACTACCCGATACTAATTAATCACAATAATTAAAGATAATTATCATCGTTACAATTCATAATGTCCAAAAACAAAAGATTATTAATTACATAATTCTGAACATAAGATTAGAAATATGGAATCTATTTTACCAAATTTAAAACCTAGAAATTTTAGTAATTAATTTAAAAAATAATTCCCGTTGTCAAAACAAATAGCGTTTTTTTAGAATCAATATCTATCAAAAGATTGACACTTGTTTATGCCAAATTCCAATGTGAAATTAATTACAATGACCAAAATTGTATTAAACTTTTACAATATATTCTAATTAAACTTTCAAACTAATTAAAAGGACCATCTATCCGTATAATTAAATTAGATGAAAAAGCATTTTTGATGTAAAATGCAGTATTTTACACTATTCATTAAAAAATTGAACATTGTCAGAAAAATATAAAAAAATTATCCAAAGTAAATATCATTTCCCCGATTTTAAAGAATAAGTTTATTATGGAAAATATAGATTATAAAATTGTTAAAAGATAGATTTAATAATGGTTCGCCATCAAAAGATGGTAAAAAATATTTTAAAAATATTAGTGAATTCAATGCTTAAGATTGGATTTGTTCTCAATTTATGCCTTTAAAACATTATCTAATTCATAAATAGACATAGATATGAAAATCCATGATTCTTCACTTACTTGGGATGTTAGAAGTAGCTTGAAATTTCTATAACAATATTTTATGTTCAATAATAGTCTTTAAATACTATTCAATATTAAATCATTGTCATCAATGTTGTTTTACAATTTTTCATCAATTACATAGAAAATATCATCCAGATTCATTGTCACACTAAATTTATCATCATATTTTTATTCCATTGTTAGTTACATATATATATCCCCATATTTATCTATTCAAAGGATCCAACATATCTATATATCCTTAAATAAAATATAAACTTTACTTGAAATTAATTCCCCATGTAATATATTTCGTCTTGAAAATAGGTGATATGTTACTACATATATTGAAATAATCAAAAAATTAGAGAGGCTATTTATATGGAAATGTATTGAAAAGTAACATTTATTCAATAAACTAATATATCATTAAAAATTGTAGGTCGATTGGTATCACCACTTATCCTGGAGTCACCATCAGGAGGAAACATTTTGAAAGAAAATAACCAATACCTCATGATCACATGAATATCATTATTAAATTGATATTGTAGTTTTTCCTTTTCTTTGGTGGAAACATGAGCCACCTCCTGTTTATAATGCAAGACATACATTTCTTCCTTCTTGGTAAGGTATGTATTTACTAATACTTCCTCTTATTTTAGAATGATGGACTACTTCGTTAACTTCATTAACTCTTTATTTCTCCAATTCATCATTGTATAAGTAGAAATATATTTATCCTCAGAGATAACTGAATAATAAAATAATTACTTTATACTCCGCCTGATAATAAATATTAAATTCTGAAAAGTGATTTTATCAATATAAATAATACAATTGTGGTGAACAATCGACCTATTACTAATTGAGAGGACCACATAAGGATATAATGAACATTGACGGGGCGGGGTGTGAATTAGTGTTGGGAACTTTTTCACCAAATACTATTATTTTCTATTTTACCTTTATATCAATATGGATATTAATTCCCAAATAATATTTTTTCATATGTAATGTAATCCTTTAAAATTAATAATGTAAAATACATGTTTTTCTATAAAATAAACTACTTAATAAATGCATATATTCCCTAACATTCCTAATGTGGACCAGAAAATAAATCCTCCACTATAATTTGATCATATCCTATAGTGGTGTTTCAAGGAAAAAAAATTAGAATCCATTGTATGTTAATACACATTATGGGGCCGGAAGGAAAAAATTCATCTTACACAGACTAGTAATAACCTATTCAAACTCAGAGTTTCTCATAGGTTCTTTGTTCTGCCTATGAAGATAATCTCTAACATAAATGTCACAGTTATAACTTATTCATCCACAAAATTCTTCCATCTTACACTCATTGTAGTAGGAAAGAAACACATTTTCTTCATGGCATCATTCTACAGAAAGATTCAAATCATCTAATTCAGAATTTAATCACAATAATATGAATATGTTGTAGAATTATAATCTTATAATTATAATTATTCTTAAATTCATAATAATCTACTCTGGTTCATCTTCTTCTATGAAATAATCCAAATAACCTTTTTTATTATTTGGACACTATTATCTCTATGTAACATCATCACATGTATTCCTTCAGCATTTAATAATATTAAATCATTACTGTGGAACAATAATTCTCTTCTTAGATAAACAATGATATTTAGTAATATTGTACTGTCATATTATAAATCTCTTTGATAGAAAAAACAACAATGATTATTGTATCAATTATCTTTAATTGTTGGGATAGAAAATATTTGAGTAATTGAGTTGAAATATTTATTCAAAGTTATCTTAAGACCATTCACTACTCAAGGAAGATTAAAATATTATTATTATATCATGTGCATGAAATCCATGAATATTATAAGAAAATATCAATTTGGCATCCATATTATTTTATTTACTCACTCAATATATTTATTATGTGAAATATATAATTGTATGTGTTAAAAAAAATTTAATCTGACTGAAATTATGAATGTTCTCTTTATTATGTATGTGATGTCTTGAAAAACTAGTTCCTTGAATAAGGTTTTCTTACCAAAAAAATGAATTGATGTAGATCACTATTATTCTTCTTCATGAACATCAAAATAATTATGTGATACCGCTTCTTTGTGTAAATAGTAGCATACATGATCTTTTTACAATTAATTCGTTGTTATTGGAGTAGTCAATATTTTGTTCCTTCATTACATAATTATACATTGATTAGAATTGATGGACACTTTAAAACTCATAAAATTATTCTTCTTCTTGTGAGTAGAGAGCTATAAAAAATAGGTTCTTCAAGAAATATATGAGTATGTGATAAACTCAAGAATGTGGAATAAAAAATTATTTAACACACTATTAATTGAATCTACCACAAATCCAGAGTTCATATATCTTATTCATGGAAATAGGTTGATTCATGGGACTCATTCACACAAGAAAATGTTTACAGAATAACCCTATACATTATGTATCCGATAGGCTCATGTAAAACATTATCATGTTCACATAAAACCACATAAAGATTACATGTTTTTTATGAAGAAAAAATCTTTTTATTGGAATTAACTCTCTCAATTTAGATTCATAGTTATTTGTAGTCAGTAAAACGACCTTTCACCACAATGTTGGATCTGAATCTACGGGTTACACACAAGAGGGGGGGTGAATTGTGTCTTTTCAAAATTATTACAATCTCTTCAATTTAGACAAATTCTGTCCACTATGCTTTAGCACGATTAATCATACAGCGGAAAAAGTAAAAGAATGAACACACGGATGTATAGTGGTTCGGGGAACAGAAGGCCCCTAGTCCACTCCACCAACGCTCAAATCCACGAGCTTGGCGATTTTCACTATCTGGTCCTCGTTTCCACAGACCTGTTCACAACTGAGTACATGCAGTTGACACCTTTACAAGTTTCAGGCAAACACAGCATTCTTGGTTCAAACACGAACCCACACAGCTTAGAACGAGAAGCTGATCACTCAAAAATAAAAAGGGTTTCGATAAAGAAAACACTTCTCCAGTTGTTCTTCACAATTGCAACAGAAAGCAATTGACAGTAGATAGATCGTCGTCTTTAGAAAATAAAGATCTGTAATCAAAACAGTTCTGAGTCGATCCAGTTGCAATAGATATTACAAGAAACTTCACAACTTCAGCAGCAGTAGATTCACAACAGATAGTCGATGTAGAACACGTGAATCTGCTATCAAGATCTTCCTTCGGTAATAAAGGTTTTACACTTCTTCTCGATCACCAGAAAAGAACGCCTTTACACAGTCTCTGTTTCTTTCTCATTAAAAGATCAATCTCTATATTTCATACACTTTCCTGTGTATATATATATATCCGAAGTTTCCAAGATAGAACACATATATTCAAATATGAGAAAATCTTCCGCATAAATAGTTCCATGAAAATATCCTTTAGATTCGCGATATTAAAATAAAATAACAGAGCCGTTGTAACTCCCCTGAAGAATCGGCATAAAAAGCTCCGTTTAAATTAATCATTAATCCGTTGAAAAACGTCTTTGATTCAGTCAAAGTCGTACTTAAGAATCAACTCGAAACCCTCCTAATAATCCTCCTGTTTGACCAATGCAAAAGGAAATATCGTCTGTCAAAAATATCCCGACGCCAAACGTAGGGTTGATGACGTGGCTCCAAACGTAGGGTTCACAAACGCAAGATTCACAAACGTAAGGTTCAAAACGTAAGGTTGAACATACATACTTTCTCTTCAGCATTCAAACGTAGGGTTGATCATCCATACTTTATATTGCTTCAACTCTCCAAAGAACGTACGGTTGATTATAAAAGTAAGGTTGATGATCCATACTTTTGAGAAACAAACTCAACACTGAAAACTAACGTACGGTTTCTCTTCTATACTTGTCTAACAACAAAAACGTAAGGTTCCTTCCAAACGTAATGTTCTTCTTCCATACCTTTCAACAACGTAAGGTTCATTAACCATACGTTTCAAAATAACGTAAAAAGTAAACTTTTCATCCATACGTTACGTTCATCAACGTAGGGTATGAACAGTGATTCCAGTACGCGCTAAAACTGATATCGCGCTACAGTGATTCCAGAACGCGCTAAAATTGATCTCGCGCTACAGTGATTCCAGAACGCGCTAAAATTGATCTCGGAATAAATGAAGTATAAAATCTCGTTATATGAAATAAATAAAATAAAATAAATTCCTGCAAAATACTCAACGAAATAATTAGTAAATAATTAAGGGTATTTGTGAGCATCAAAATCATCATAAAGAGACAGAGTATTATTTAAAATAATCTCCCCCTTTAAAAAACATTATTTTGAATTGTTTGAAAACAATACATTGCTCAACAATCTCCCCCTTTTTGATGATCACAAAACCCATAAAATAATAGAACTAATTTAATTGCAATCTTTATAAAATTTTAGAATTTTGAAAGGATTAAAACAATATTTAACTATAATAAAATTTCTCCCCCATAAAAAATAAATTTTCAACTAAAAATAGATAAAAGATAAATGTCATATACATCCAAATTCTCCCATATATCAAAATTTCTTCATAGGAAACAAATGAATTTAAATGTTGTGTTTATCCAAATTCTCCCCCTTTTTGTGATATCAAAAAGAATCAAAAATTATGGATTTGAACACATTCAATATTGCACTGAACTATAAGTAAATGCTATAATTAACTGTGTATGAATAAGTGAATTTGCTAACTCAATCATAAATCAATAAACAACAAAACAAAAAAGAAGTAAGAAAAGAATTTTCATTCACAAGATGTTATATATAAACGATTGTGATATACAGAGGAATCAAGGTTCATAGATAAGACAGGGGAAAAGGTGTCTATCTCCTTTGAATCGCGGTCTTTATCTCTGTAAACTGTTCTCTGAGCCTCTTCATCATCCCATCTCCTAACTTGATGATAAGATCTCTGTTCTCGTGAGTCATATGAATATCTTCAATCAAATTAACTCTGAAAAACTCATGCATTCTTTCTTCTTTTTCAACAAAAAAAGCCAGTTTTTCTGATAACTGATTCAAAAGAATCCTAATCGGTTGTTCTCCAGATGTCAACTGATCCACTAAAAATCTATGATTATCTAGAAAAACTGACAAAGGGGAACTATTACACTGAAGATCGTGTAATCTGTCACTCAGATTGCTCATTGCTGCAGTAATTGCTTCAAATCTCCGAATCAAATCAGGTGAAGAGCCTGATCCACTTACAGCACTGTTTGCAACAGACTGAAATTTATTCTCCATGTAAATCTTCAACTCAGACAAATCATCTTTATTTACCATCTCTGATTTTAACTGATCAACAGCATGCAGCATATCAGTCTTAAACAAATCTACTTCCTGTCTTGAAATAGTACATTCTTTCAGCTTCTGAAACTTCAACTGCTCTATGTTCAGAAAATTTCCGAGACTAACATTCTCAGATTCTAACAGAGAGATACACTTGTACAACTCAACAACTTCTTCTTTTCTCGAATCAGGGGCACCCTGTGCTCGATTCTCATGTCTAGAATTAGGTTGATGAAGCAGGGCAAGTGGTAAGGAATCTGCATCTGACTGTTCTTTGTCCTTGTCCTGACAAGGTTGATCCACTGAACTATCTTTTGAAGCCTGAAACACTTCCACTGAAAAATTTTCCTGAAGTACCTCTGTATTAGCTTCAGAAGTATGTTCATCACGAACAGTAGTCTCTCTGACTTCTACTGATTGGTCAAGAACAATATTTTCATGTAAATCTTGAGGTCCGGCCACTTCTTCACCAGACACTGCCTCCATAAGTTGTTCTTGTTGAATTACTTTTTCAACAGCCACAGCAGCAGATTGAGGTTCTTTTTGAGTTTCTGTTTGAGCTGCTGGTTCCTCTATCGGTGCAGTCTGCTCCACAACAGCTTCTCTCACAAATGAATAAGAAATTAACGGTTCAGAGGATTTCAAGGCAGGAGAGATAATTTCTTCATCAATTGACCTCTTCCTTCTAGATTGAAGTCCTTATTGACTTCTCTCTTCCTCAACTTCCTCCATCTCAAAACGAATTCTCCTTGCCACTGTAAAAACTCTTGATTCTGCTTGTCCCTCCTTGGACTTAGCCGGTTGAGCCTGAGCACTCTCCGAGTTTTCTTCAGCTCCAAAAGGTAAGAGTTTTCCTTTAATTGTGCTCCAGAAGTATCCTACTTTCCTCAAAGTTCCAGCATTAAAAACATTACTGTGGTGACATTTCACCCCAGCATCTACCAATCTGATCATTCCTCTTTTAAACAAAAACAAAGAAATGAACCTTCCATAAGGGAAAAAGGTCATTCTTGCTTCACTCTGACAGCAGTAACTCAGATATCTTATCATAAACCGAGGAAAATTAAACTTAATATCACACATCAGAAGATACATTATGTACATGTCCGGGTATAGGATTTTCTCCATCTCAGCCATTCATGGTGCGATACCAGTCTGAACAAATTTTACCAAAATTTTCTGATCGAGCTCCAAATCCTTAATAAACATCTTCTTTATCACTCTGGTTCCAAACAGAAAAGACATAATGTCTTCAGACATATGTACAGAATCTCCAATATTCCGTAAATCGAAATGAAAAACTCCTTCATGAGGGCAGTTAAGAATTTGACTTATCTCTACAGATGATATTGAAAAGTCCTTATCCTCTATTTGAGCCAATAAACTATCCTCTGTATCTCCAAGGCTAAATTGAACAGTTCTAAAGAAATGTCTCATTTCTGCCTCATATAGAAACTCAGAATTTTCACTATTAAAAGCTTGCTCAAGGATTTGAAACGACAACGCTTGCTTCAACAGTAAATTAGTTTCAAACAGCCACTCTAAATCTATGACTTTACCTTGCAGTATTTTCTGACCAACTACCTTAGGTTTCTTTGCAGCACTGCTCTCGGCTTCATCTGGACGCTTAGTCTTTGCCATTCCAACAACGATTTCTGAAGGTTCGTAAGTTTAGGGTTTGAAGATTCAGAAAAGGGTTTTGGAGCAGATGTGCGGTTTTAGGTTTTCGAAAGGGTTTCCGAAAAAGGTAAAGCAGTTTAGAAGGTGAAACGGTTCTGATAGCCTTGATTCCCGTGTAATCACTTATCATTACTTTTATTTAAAACAAAATAAAATTACTTATAGCGGGAAACAGAAATTAAGCAGAATTCGAAAACAGAATAAGATTTAAAAAAAAATTATTTAAAATTAAATAAACCTAACTCCCCCTTAATAAATTCAAACCTTGCCGTGGGAAGTGGTTTAGTAAAAATATCCGCTAATTGATTTTCTATATTTACAAATTCTAATAATATATCCTTTTTAAACACATGATCTCTTAAAAAGTGATGTCTTATATCAATGTGCTTAGTTCTAGAATGACTAATAGGATTTTTTGAAATATTAATTGCACTAGTATTATCACATAAAATAGGTTTATTATTGAAATTTAATCCAAAGATCATAAGAGTGTTTTTCATCCACAACACCTGTGCACAACAACTACCTGCAGACACATATTCTGCCTCGGCTGTTGACAGGGCAACTGAGTGTTGTTTCTTACTAGACCATGATACTAAAGACTTCCCTAAAAAGTGACATGTTCCTGAAGTACTCTTCCTATCTAATCTACAGCTTCCAAAGTCAGCATCTGAATATGAAATTAAATTCAAATCAGAGGTTTTTGGATAAAGCAGAGATTGATAAATAGTACCTTTTAAATATCTAAAAATTCTTTTCACAGCAGTTAAATGGCATTCTTTGGGATTTGATTGAAATCGAGCACAAAGACATACTGAATACATTATATCTGGTCTACTAGCAGTAAGATATAACAAACTACCAATCATACCTCTATATAACTTGTTGTCCACTGATTTTCCAGTTTCATCCAAATCAAGTTTTATATTAGTACACATAGGAGTTGTAAATGGCTTGCTGTTTTCAAGTCCAAATTTCTTAAGTAAATCAGTAATGTATTTGCATTGATTTAAAACATTTCCAAAATCTTTTTGAAATATTTGAAGACCCAAAAAGAAATTTAATTCTCCCATCATACTCATTTCAAATTCTTTTTGCATTAATTCTGAAAATTCATGACAAAGAATTTTTTTGGTTGATCCAAAAATTACATCATCAACATAAATTTGAACCAACAAAACATTATTTTTCACAGTTTTCTTAAAGAGTGTTGGATCTGCCAGTCCAATAGTAAAATCATTTTTCAAAAGAAAAGAACTTAGTCTTTCATACCAAGCTCTAGGTGCTTGTTTAAGGCCATAAAGAGCTTTAGTAAGTTTGAAAACAGAATCTGGTTTTTGAGAATTTTCAAAACCAGGAGGTTGCTCAACATAAACTTCCTCCATTAAATAACCATTTAAAAAGGTAGATTTAACATCAATCTGAAATAATTTAAAATTCATATAAGATGCATAGGCTAAAAGGATTCTAATGGCTTCTAACCTGGCTACAGGTGCAAAGGTCTCATCATAATCTATTCCTTCTTCTTGATTATATCCTTTAGCTACTAATCTTGCTTTATTTCTAGTTATTATCCCTTGATCATCCTGTTTATTCCTAAAGACCCATTTAGTTCCTATTACTGGATAATCATGTGGTCTTTCAACTAATTCCCAAACCTTATTTCTCTTGAACAGGTTCAATTCATCCTGCATTGCTATTACCCAGCTCTCATCATCTAAGGCTTCTTCTATGGTCTTAGGTTCTTGATGGGATAGGAAAGTAGAGAATTCAACTATGTTTCCAAGGTTTCTTCTAGTTTGAATACCAGTCTCTAAGTCACCTATCACAGATTCTAAAGGGCGATTCATTATGGTTCTAGACTGTCTAGGCATTACATTCAAAGGTTCTTCAGTGTCATGTTCTTCTGAACTGGACTGAATTTCTTTTATATCATTTTCAAAATCATTCTTTAAATTCTCAAGTCTCATGTTTTCATTAGAATCAGGTTCATCTATTTGTTCTATCCTTTTCTCAAAAGGATCAGATTCATCAAATTTCACATGAACTGATTCTTCAACAATCCTTGACTTTTTATTATAGACTCTATAAGCTTTGGAGGTTGCAGAATATCCTAAGAAAATACCTTTATCAGATTTTGGATCAAATTTACCAAGATTATATTTGGTATTCAAGATGTAAACCTTGCATCCAAAAACTTTAAAGTAATTTACTTTAGGTTTTCTGTTATTCCATAGTTCATAGGGTGTCTTTTTCAAAATAGGTCTTATTAAAATTCTATTCATTATATAACAAGCTGTATTAACAGCTTCTTCCCAGAAATATATAGGTAGGCTATATTCATTTAACATAGTTCTAGCCATTTCTTGAATAGTTCTATTTCTTCTTTCTACAATCACATTCTGTTGAGGTGTTCTTGGAGCAGAGAAGGTGTGTTTAATACCCATGTTTGAGAAAAAGGAATTAAATTCCTGGTTCTCAAATTCTCCACCATGATCACTTCTCAATGAGATTATATTAAAACCTTTTTCATTTTGAATAGATTTACAAAAACCTTCAAATAAACTAAAAACTTCACTTTTAAATTTCAAAAAGAAAATCCAAGTAAATCTAGAATAATCATCAACTAATACATAAACATATAATTTACCAGTTAAACTTGCTACTCTTGAAGGTCCAAACAAATCCATATGGATAAGTTCTAGAGGTTTAGTTATAGAAACTTTATTAACATATTTGAATGATGATTTGTGTTGCTTGCCAAGCTGACATGCATCACAGAATCTGTCATTTTCAAATTTGAGACTAGGCAAATCAAAAACTAGATGTTTCTTAGATAATTTATGTAAAGCATATATATTGCAATGACCAAGTCTTCTATGCCAGATCCAGGATTCACTTATATTAGCAGTTAAGCAGTTTACTTGTTGTTTACACAAGGAATACAAATCCAAAGTATAAACATTATCAGTTCTGGGTTCTCTAAACTTAAACAGTTTATCTTTAGAAATATTGCAACTATTGTTAGTAAAATCAACAGTGTATCAATCATCACAGAGTTGAGATATACTTATCAGATTGTGTTTTAACCCTTG
Source organism: Viscum album (assembly GCA_963277665.1). Taxonomy (NCBI): domain Eukaryota; kingdom Viridiplantae; phylum Streptophyta; class Magnoliopsida; order Santalales; family Viscaceae; genus Viscum; species Viscum album. The sequence goes on along the minus strand of OY728123.1, from coordinate 854,358,656 downwards.
TACATAAAGTACTTTGTTGATTGAGACTGTCTCTGGATCTCCAACTGTTCCAATACCAATAATCTTTCCTTTGGCATTGTCACCAAAGGTGACAAGTCCTCCTTCCTTTCGAGTAAGAGAAGAGAAATTAGCTGAAGTTCCACTCATGTGTCTTGAGCAGCCACTGTCCATATACCATATTTCTTTCTTTCTTTGGTGACCTGCTACCTGCAAAGACATTCAAACAAATTGCTTTGGTACCCATATTTTATTGGGTCCAGGAGTGTTAGCAAGCAGTGATCTGGGTATCCAGATTTGCTTTGTTTTCTTAAAATTGATTGAATCAAATAGATCATTGGAAATATAAGCTTTCTTAATTCCACATATTTGAGGTTGTCTTAGAAAACAGTTTTTAGCTATATGACCTTTTGTTCCACAGAAGTTACAAATAACCTGTTTAGTGCTAGGAACAAAATAATTTTTGTATAACTTAGGTTTTTCTCCTTTACTTCCAATTCTAAACCTTTCCTTTTTAATTACAATTTTTCCAAGTATCTCATTTAAGTAATTTTCTCCTTTTGTAAAAACTAATGCAGCCTTTTTATAAAATTCTACTTCATCCTGTAGAGTATTTATTTTCGATTCAAAATTAATTTTATTTGAGTCAGCAGAGTTGTATTTTTCAATTAATTCCTTATGTTGTTTTAGCAAAGTATTTCTCTCATCTGAAATAGCTTTATGCAAGTTCTTTATAGATTTATATTTTTTAAATAATGAGTCATACCTTTCTTCAAGCATATTGCAGTAAGCTGCAAGTTTTTTATTTGAGAAGCTTGTTTCAGTGTTTGATTCATTATTTGAGTCAGAGAAGTAGTATGAGTGTACCTCATCAGTTTCATCCATGAAACACATATTTTCTTTTAAATTGTCTTCCTCCTTCTCTGAGCTTGATTCTGAAGAATTACTTGAGTCTTTAGAAACACTCCAAGTAGCTTTCATAGCTTTCTTGTCTTTCTGCTCATAATCATCTATTTTGAAGAATTTCTTCTTCTTTGCATCTTTTAATTTTGGGCAATCCGGTCTGATATGTCCCATATTTTTGCATTCATAACATCTCACTTCCTTGCTATCCTTCTTGAAGGATTTCTTGAAGTCTTTCTTCTTACTGTAGAACTTTCTGAATTTTCTGGCTAGCTGAGCCAGTTCTTCATCCGAATTTGAAGAATCAGAGCTTTCTGATTTAGCACTTACTTTTCTGTTCTTCAACTTTCTATCCTTTTGTTGAGAAGTCACTTTCAAAGCAGTATTTTCCCTTTTTATGTAGACTTTATGCTCATTTACCTCATCTTGCATTTCAGCCTCGTACATCATCAATGTACCAATCAGCTCTCTCATAGTTAGATCTTTAACAGAAGTTGATTGTCTGATTGCTGCAGAGATTCCATTCCATCGAGTAGGAAGTACTCTCAGTACCTTTAACGCTTGATCAGCCTGCTTGATTGGTTCTCCTAGAGCTGTTATATTATTGACAATTTCTGTCAATCTTCCATTCATCTGAGTGATGCTCTCTCCTTCAATAATTCTGAATGTATCGAATTTTAATTTAGCAGTTGCATATCTCATCTGTCTTACATTATCTGTTCCTTCATAAGCAACAGCTATTGTTTGCCACATTTCATATGCAGTTGGGCATTGAGATACTCTGTTAAATTCATCCGGTCCTAGACCACAGATGATTGCATTCATAGCTTTTGAATTCATGTCATACTCAGCCTCTGTAGCAGCACTCCATGTATCGGGATTTTCAGGAATTTCATAAGGAGTCAGAATCTTTGAATAGACTTTCTAACCAAGATTTTTCAGATAAATAATCATACGTGATTTCTAGCAGCCATAATTATCTCCATTAAAGTAAGGTGCTCTGACCATTGACATTCCCTCTCTCGTATCGGCCATGATACACTATGTATAATCTTTAAATGCTTCTAGCTTGACAAGACTTTAAAAATAAGAAGCTCCTCCTTTGATACCAATTTTTGGATCTGAATCTACGGATTACACACAAGAGGGGGGGTGAATTGTGTCTTTTCAAAATTATTACAATCTCTTCAATTTAGACAAATTCTGTCCACTATGCTTTAGCACGATTAAATATGCAGCGGAAAAAGTAAAAGCATGAACACACGGATGTATAGTGGTTCGGGGAACAGAAGGCCCCTAGTCCACTCCACCAACGCTCAAATCCACGAGCATGGAGATTTTCACTATCTGGTCCTCGTTTCCACAGACCTGTTCACAACTGAGTACAGGCAGTTGACACCTTTACAAGTTTCAGGCAAACACAGCCTTCCTGGTTCAAACACGAACCCACACAGCTTAGAACGAGAAGCTGATCACTCAAAAATAAAAAGGGTTTCGATAAAGAAAACACTTCTCCAGTTGTTCTTCACAATTGCAACAGAAAGCAATTGACAGTAGATAGATCGTCGTCTTTAGAAAATAAAGATCTGTAATCAAAACAGTTCTGAGTCGATCCAGTTGCAATAGATATTACAAGAAACTTCACAACTTCAGCAGCAGTAGATTCACAACAGATAGTCGATATAGAACACGTGAATCTGCTATCAAGATCTTCCTTCGGTAATAAAGGTTTTACACTTCTTATCGATCACCAGAAAAGAACGCATTTACACAGTCTCTGTTTCTTGCTCGTTAAAAGATCAATCTCTATATTTCATACACTTTCCTGTGTATATATATATATCTGAAGTTTCCAAGATAGAACACATATATTCAAATCTGAGAAAATCTTCCGCATAAATAGATCCATGAAAATCTCCTTTAGATTCGCGATATTAAAATACAATAACAGAGCCGTTGAAACTCCCCTGAAGAATCGGCATAACAAGCTCCGTTTAAATTAATCATTAATCCGTTGAAAAATGTCTTTGATTCAGTCAAAGTCGTACTTAAGAATCAACTCAAAATCCGCCTAATAATCCACCTGTTTGACCAATGCAAAAGGAAATATCGTCTGTCAAAAATATCCCGACGCCAAACGTAGGGTTGATGACGTGGCTCCAAACGTAGAGTTCACAAATGCAAGATTCACAAACGTAAGGTTCAGAACGTAAGGTTGAACATACATACTTTCTCTTCAGCATTCAAACGTAGGGTTGATCATCCATACTTTATCGTGCTTCAACTCTTCAAAGAACGTACGGTTGATGATAAAAGTAAGGTTGATGATCCATACTTTTGAGAAACAAACTCAACACTGAAAACTAACGTACGGTTTCTCTTCCATACTTGTCCAACAACAAAAACGTAAGGTTCCTTCCAAACGTAATGTTCTTCTTCTATACTTTTCAACAACGTAAGGTTCATTAACCATACGTTTCAAAATAACGTAAAAAGTAAACTTTTCATCCATACGTTACGTTCATCAACGTAGGGTATGAACAGTGATTCCAGTACGCGCTAAAACTGATCTCGCGCTACAGTGATTCCAGAACGCGCTAAAATTGATCTCGCGCTACAGTGATTCCAGAACGCGCTAAAATTGATCTCGGAATAAATGAAGTATGAAATCTCGTTATATGAAATAAATAAATAAAATAAATTCCTACAAAATACTCAACGAAATAATTAGTAAATAATTAAGGGTATTTGTGAGCATCAAAATCATCATAAAGAGACAGAGTATTATTTAAAATAATCTCCCCCTTTAAAAAACATTATTTTGAATTGTTTGAAAACAATACATTGCTCAACACACAATGTATTACTAAATCATTCCCCCACAAAATATTTCACATTGAATCAAAATTATTAATATCATCAAAGATACTGACATTTAAATATTCCTCACATAGGTAATTTCACACCAATTTTCATAGAATTACTTCATAGGAATGTTCATGTAGAATGAAATTACCTAAAAGTGATCAAAATAATATGGTTTATCACCCCTTATAATAATATAATGCAATCCATAGACATAGAATGTTGGAATGTACTATGAATCTTCATTTTTTATTATGTCATTATCATGTTCATCGAATAAAAAGTTTTAAAAAATTGAAAGAATATTCCAATTGATCTAAATAATTCTTATGTCAAACAATCATGAGATTGAGGTGGTATAATCCATGTAAATTATAGAAGGAAAATCATGGTGAACTAAAGTACTCTAGAAAATATGGAGGTAGAAGATGATCACTAGTGTGATCATGCAGCTTGGATTAATCACATTTGATGGACAGTGTTATGTGATTATTTTTATGTGATGAAGCACAGATTTCCATTTCTAGTTTTTCCAACATCAATCATAGATTTACTCATTAAATTATTTAAAATTGATTCCATGTCCAATAATTACTTTTTCTTGAAACAAGTTCAATACCCCAATACATAGAAAAAACATATATAGGGCTCCCCTAACAGGCTCTTGCTCATGCACCCTCCATGGCGCATACCAAAAAATGTCTATCTATTCATCCATGGGAGATAATAACCCATGTTTTTTGATTCCCCGATTCTTATCATTGGGTATTGAACTCTCATCTACTTCCTGTAATGGTGGTCTGGGTGTTGAACATTCCAAACTGAGAAGTCGTTGTTGATTCCACTTAGCTAGATAGGTTTATAGACTATTATTTTTATAAGGTTCATAAACATTACAGAGGTTAAACTAATCATATAATTGAATTACAATCTATCACTATTAAATACATGGGAACCAATACTCAATTACACATATCTATATTACTCATGAAATTCATGTTTATATTATATAACCATTTTCTTAATTATGAAAAATGATATTCTATACCATCATAATTAATTTATTATTAATTAAATGAATATTTTAATAGACTAAAAATAAAATAAACCAATATTTACGTGGTATTCTAAAAAAATCTTCCACAGTTCTCATGTAAAAATGAGATACACCGTATCCTTTTTCGATGTCTCTCCTTTCAAACGTCCAAATATTTTCCTTGTTAAATATATATTCCAATGATATTTTCATCATCTAGTCATATAATTATTTAATATAAAAAGTATTTTATAACACTTCATGTAGTGACACATGTATTTTGAATAAAGTATCATTTGATTAATCACCATATATATAAACTCATAGTGTTCAAAATATGTATTTGGAAATATCAATACAAGAGGACTCATCATTCTAATTAATTAAATCAATCATGCTATATTTATCTTTTTTATTAATCTTGAATATCAAGGATACATAAACTAATGTTCTACAATATTCTATATAAAATCTTTTATAAAATAAAAATAATGATATATTATTATTTCATAAACAACCATTGAAAACCAATAACTACCACTAACAAATAATGCAATATATACACAAAGTGAGCTCTTTAGAAACTAGAATTTGAAAATCAAAATTGATTTTAATCTAAACACTCAAAAATGGGATTATGTTCATGTTTTTAGAAAAACATATGTTACAAGCATTCAACATTTTGAACTCTACTATTTTTATAACATTTTTAATATATAAATTTAGTTTCACATTACCATATAAATCGATGAATCATTTTATATATTCTTAATATATTACATATAAATTCCATGGAGTTTTCCAAAACTTCTTCAGTTATCCTATGTAAACCTATCTTTTTGAATTAATACACTTTATTCCTAGTACCCCAAGTTTCATTGAACATTTTTATATTTCCAATAATATATTATAGTAATTTTCTAAATATATTATTTTCTTCTTGTTTATATTTCTTATACACATCCATTTTTATTCATTAGAAAAGAAATAGATTATATGTGATGTTTATCATATATCAAAAAATTTTGAATATAAAATAAACTTTTATTGAAGTAAATAATATTTTATTAAAATTGCCTTATATTAAAAAATAATAAAATCAGCATCACGAATTAGACATACGGAATACTTCAGTCCCACTAACACTTTGGAATACCTAGTCATAATGATTATATTATTGGACAATAAATATCACGATATTATTTTTAATTTAATTCATTTGTATCCAAAATTGAATCATTATATTAAACAAATTGTGTAGAGATTCAATTGTTGAATAATTTCATCACACGGATGGTCAAGAAATAACATCTTTAACACATAAATTATTAATTTAGGTATATTTCATAGGGTAATAGTATCATTAAATTCTTATATTAAGAATATCATTATTAATGGATTAATTTAAAATTTATTTTTGATGGTGATGTTTTTATTCTCTAAAATATAAATTGTTATTAGATAAAAATAATGGATGAAATCCTTTCATCATGGTCTCTTTTTATTATGATCTAACTTGAATTTATGTTTATGATCATTATATATGTTTAGTTAGACAATATCCAAGCGTCTTTATAAAATTATTTCATAGTAGAATTAATCTTATGACATAGTTGTTTATGTAGGGAATCAATGAAATCAAAGTCGTTCTAATACATGGATAGTTGATGGGATACCACATAATTAGAATCAATAATTTTTATAATCATAATTGATGCCTCTCATACTCTATCTATTCAGCATTCCCAACTAGTTTGAATGATAGTAAAACTAAAAAAAAAAGTAAACACTAGATTTATCTAGTAGAACCCAGTTGTGGCGTGAAACTACAATGATGAAAAATATTGAGTAACTTATTATTTACATTCGATATTGATAATAAACCATGGGATCCTGAGTATAGAGAAAAACTACATAGTTGGATGATTTAGGTTTGAACAAGAGTACCCATAGAATTAATATCACAGATATAATTATGAGTTGATCTAATTTGAAAATAATCACATATGAAATATATATCATATACATATGAATTTCATAACAAAAAAAACTGTTTTGTAATAATTATCTTCTCGTGCCATATTATTTTTTGTGTATTAATGATTATAATGATTCAGCTATTACAATCTCTATTACAACCACCAAATTAATGTGTTTACACCACATTATTCTTTAGTATTTAAACAACTCGAATTTTTTAAAATTCACCCAAAAATAAAAGGCATATATATTTATACGTATCATAGTGAACCATATTGATAAGGTACATAAATGATTCAGGTAAAGGAAAAAAGATATATGTGGTTTATAATATCGATTTGAATTTTCAGAGAATTAAATATATAAACACATCTATCCTTCTAGAATAATAAATATGAATCCATGATAATAGGTGGTTTAAACCCAATTCCCTCTCCCTAGGATGAATTTACTCTAGATAGATTATAATTCATGAAAACTCTAACATCTAATATTCCAAAAAAATACCCACCAACTAAATTGAAGAAGATTACATCGATTAAAAACTAATTTTAATATAAATGAAAGATAATTATAATAGAGTCCTTATATAATGAAATAAAATGATTTTATTCCTAGATGAAATTCACCACATAAATAAACAATACAGAATATTACAACTAAAAAATTATATTAATGAATATTGTAAGGATATTCTTCTAAATGAATGATAATTTAATAAATTTAAAAATTAGAATAATTTATATACATTTTATTCAATAAAATATTATATATATATTTTATAATTATTCTAAATTTTATGGTTATTATATATATTTATATATTATAACATCTATATCTAATTTAAAAATGAAATATTTTACAAGTTTTATTATAGGGAATTTTTATATATGTATATGTTATTTAAAGAATAAATTTTTTTGGTTCATTTAATGTTATTTAAATAGATTTACCTAATTTATATATCATATGACATATATTAAATTTGACTTCAATTATATTAATCATCAATAAATTTTTTCTATGGAAAAAATTGTATCTTTACATTATTTAGAAAATATGATGAATTTCAAATTGATATATTATGAACAATTCATAAATATAAATTTAAGAATAAATATATTTAAATCTTATTTACCTTTATAAATTATCATTTTAATTTTTAAATATACATTTTAGTTAATATTTATAAAAATCTTATTAAATTTTATAGAATTCTAATACCTTTTAAATATAATTAATATCATTCAATAAAAAATATTAGTATATCAAGATATTAAAATCATTAAATCATTTAATATTTTATGAATGCATATAATAAATGTATCAAATAAATTTAATCAATCGACCACAACTCTTTATAGTTAATTAATTTGTAGTAGACCCATTAGAAATTATAAATATTCAAAATAGAATTCAATTATTCATAAACCTTTTATAAATTATTAGAATTAAGTATAGATTTAAATAAGTAAACACCTACCTACCAATATGAGCACTTCCCTATTCTATATAGTCTTTTAAAATGCTTTTTTTAAATATTAATTTTAATTTATAATAAACTAATAATTTTATAATTTTATAATAATTCAATAATTTGAAATTTTTATATTATATAATAATTTTTAGATATCTGGGGAATTATAAAAAAATTTTAATCCAACTACAATTATGTGAACATAATATACAATATATACATCACATACTTAAACAATATTCAAATCATGACCTTATGAAACATAAAAAACGTTTTGATGATGTTTAAATAATTATTCTTATAAGACCCCTTACGAATTTTAATAATTAAAATTAATAATTATAAACATATAATAATTTAAATATTAGAAATTTATATTTTCATAAAAATTTATTAAAATATATAATCTTTATAAATTAACTGTTTGAAATCTAAATGAACACATTACATTATATCATAAGATGTGATACCAAAAGGTAAAGTGTATTTTAAAATATTAAAATTTAAAATTTCTATGAATTCAAATTATAATGCTTTATAATCATTTAATTACATAATTTTAAACACCTTCCGAATACTTTAATTTATAAAATAATATAATTAAAATACTCTGAAAATAACTTGAATGTGATTTTATAGCCTTTTATAAAACCTAACAAAATTAACTCAATAATGTTGTTGAATAGTAATAATAAATTCAACAAAATTGTTTAATCAAGTAAAAATAATATTTCTATAGTCAATTAATTTACAAAAAAAATTAATATATATAATAAATATTCAAATTTATAACTAAATTATATATAAATAGTATTAAATTAATTAAAATCTCAATTATAATAAATAAATAGTTTTAAAATGATGAGAAATAATATGTGTACTTATCATATTTAAATATTTTTCTTAAAATATCCTATTTTACATTTTTAAACAATGTAATCAAATATAAAAAAAATTAGCATGTTTATTCACTAAATAATCTTCACTCTGATAATTTTTATAATTTTTAGCGGTTCAGCATATACACCATAACATGGGAATAAATACCCATATATAGGATTTAACTTGATATAATATATGTGTAATATTACTGATTAACATAACATATGAAACCATGGATAGATGATGTTATACCATCATTCATCGATCTATAATGGAATACAATTGATGGTGATCTCCTAAAAAGAAAACAAAGTCTTCCCAATTATGAAGGATTGTAATAGTGTTTTATCCCAATCACTAACTATGGATACATTTTTAATTGGAAGGGGTTCTGTATCCTTTTCGTGGAGTGATGTATGGGGATATGGGATATGAATGTTTTGTCAGGTTTGCAAGAATACTATATGCATAATAAGAGGGATCATATCCCATTATAAAATCATTATTTATGTATTTTATTTAATGAATAGCATCTAAAAAATTCCTAATATATATAATTTATTTCCATTTTTCATCTATTCGTTGATTCATATTCAATTAATGATAAAAAATATTCAAAATATTCATAATTTATTAAACCACAAATGAGTATACAAGAACCTAATTTATATGTTTTTAGTGTATAGATCCAACATTTAGATGACTCGCTAATCTCTATTAAGGAACGGAATGACCTACGCGATCTTTTACTTTGGTCATATAATGATTCCATAAAAAAATATAGTGGATTATATTATTATAGGCATACATTTCTAATGGAATGAGGTATGCCTAAATTGTGTCAATTTATAGGACATAAGCCTCCATAATATCCTCAAATGAAATAAATATACTTCTCTGTTTAACCATATTTTTGGGGGGTGGAATGATACACTCCACTATAGTTTCTCCCCACATTGCTCATGCAAGATCCTATCTAATTAGTACATGAATAAATCTTTATAGTCCGAAACCATCATCATGTATACCTCATTAATCCAAATGATCATATTTTTTATTGGAATCCAAATATCTACATTGAAATTAACACTTAGTCTAGAAAGAAGTGAGCTGATATGGTCATCCAACCATTGGTCACCCAAATAAATCAATTCATTTACAAAACATCGAAGAATAATCATTAAATCCATATATATTTTGATATAAAACTACATTTTATCCTCTATATGATGGAAAATACTATAGGTGCCTAGTGCACAACCTTCATTTAAGGGCAATTGAGGCATCAAAAAATGTATTTGTTGACATTATACATCATGCATTTCCACTAGAATCTATTATTGTGGTCTTGGTGCATCTTTTTCATTCATGGCTATAACAACAATTGTGAAATTTAAAATTCATGTGATACCACCTCACCCATAACTTCTATAACCTTTATTCACCAACGTAATATGGGTTGACACACACCTCACCATTAAAGTGCCTATCAATTGTATTATATAGGTTATTCAATCCCAGATGACCTCACACTCAATGATTCCCAACTGGGAATCATCCGAATTATGAAAATTTTTAAGGGCTATCACTATTAATATAAGGTAGGAAACGTATCGTTCCACTATATATTCCACTTATAATGAGGACAACAAATAAGAAAACTCCTCAATCCACATAGCATGAGAATTATTTAAAAGGCCATTCATATAATCATGTCTCTTGATTGGGTGATGTTCATCCTTGAAATTGTAGAAATCCATGATCTCTAAGAAATGAATCGACAATATATTAAACTATATTCAGGATAAGATATACCAGAGACTATTATATTATATGAACATAAGAAAAATTTCACCGAATATTTTTTTATCCACGTAATAATGGAAAAAACCTTCACCACAACCTCAATATAATAAGTCATATTATTATACTGATATACTCTCATCTACCCATTCTCATAATCAATCATACCCCTCATATGAATTAATATTAATCCAAATATATAATTTAGAGTTTCATAATACACTATATACTCAATTTTCTCATCTAAAACTTCATGAATAAAGGATTTATAAATTTCAACTTCAACACCACAAAACATTCCATACAATTCTCTATTATGTTAAAATGATATCACATTTAGGTAATGTTCTTCATAAGGTCCATAATATGGGAGACATGTATTATGACCACCTCCCTCCAAAGGTACCCCACCTGGGAGGAAAATGATGGATGGGAGATAATGACCCCTGATTCCAACCTTCAGTAAGCCCTGAGTTAAATACTACCAACAATTGTATAAAATCTCAAATATTGATGGAATTACCCTTAGAAGATAATGTATGATCTAGATAGAATATTCCAATAACAGTGAAACTGCATGGAAAAAAGGAAAACAAAAACCATCCCATAATGAAATCCAATAGTTAAAAACAACAAAGAGGATCCAAATAAATATCCAAAATAAATCATAAGCGAGAAACTCAATAACATTTCAAAGGATTGAGCTTGTACTTCCCAACATAGTCACAAAACCCCTCAAAAAAACCTAAAAATAGTTTTTATATACATTTTTTCTATATAATATGTATTCCACGAAAGATCATAGCCATTATCTCTCATGCACATTTGAAAATATCATAATAATGGATCATGAGAACAACTACCAAAACAATATGCACCCAGGTAGGTCAATTAAGAAACCCCATCCTTGATATGGAATGATCACCAAATAACTCATCTATATATATATATATACTATAATTAATATTTATATAAATATTAACCCTCATGACTTTCCGACTAATTTACACTATCAAACCCCATCATCATACTTCTTGTAGCACTTGTCCCTTTTATAGAAACCTTATGTCCAATGATTAATTATTTTTAAACAACCAATTTAACCAAAAATAATATTTTAATTCATGAATTTATTTGGTATTAAAACTCATACCATTTTAGTTTCTTATCATCATTTTATTCCTTATCAACTAATAAATTAGAAAAAAATGAAACAAAAAACATAAACCATTTATTCATGTAAACATTCCATGATTCATAACTGTCATATATGACAACCATTTTTCATTATGAACTCTCCACAAATCAAAACCTAAACACACAAATCAACCAAAATATATCACATTTTCCCCATATATTATATATGGAACATCATGTCCACAACATTCCAACTTTATATTTTTTTAACAAGGGGATTCATATATATTTATTTATATATTATCAATGGAATTATAACCTAAATATAATATACCATTGAAAAATAATTTTTTAAGGATATATATTTGTATAAATGATTATATATATTTAGTCAATTTAACCAGAAAAACATGTTTTTGAAATTAAATACCCCAACATTATAACCAAACTCAACATAATCCAATGTGAGACGGTATAGTATTGATGCTCAGCCCTTTATGAAAAATGGAAAAGAAATGTAAAAATCATACGATTTATCCCATTCCCATTCTATGCCTATAAAACAAATTAATTATCTTTATTGATATCATATACACTATATCCAAAATAGAAAACAATAGCATATTGTTCCCACATGTTCATAAAAAGAGAAGAGATAATGGATCCCCTACCTTGAACATGGATTTTAAATTTTTTTCATATCGGTGTAACATAATGAATACAACTGCAAAGAACGAAAACTAAAGAAACACCTTGATAAACCAATAAAGAAATATTTGAATCCTTTATCCTTCCATCGAATCACCAAAACTATTTATTCCCTTTTCATAAGTATTATTGAGATGAATAACTATAAGAAAATATTGAAGATAAGTGATTAAAATTCACATAAAAACACTAAGGATTAATCCAAAAATTCCTTGGTCAGATGCCAATGAAATGAGGCTAAAATTTCTTCTTGGGATGATCTTAGATCACCCATGAACTGAGATAAATGGTGGAAAATATTAGGGTTTCAAGTAACATTAATGAATTTTTAAGATAATTTTAAATAGAATTCCATTGTTAAACACACTATAGTATGATGCAAACATGCTATCACAAGATAAGATTTCAATGAAAGGGGAAGGGAGTATGCCATTGTGGGTATCATCAATGACATGTTTTAATATAATGGTGATTCCAGACCATATAATTAATAAATATTGAAAGGAATATGTAGTAATTCAATCAGAATATCCAATTATTCAATTTCTAAAAGGAACATTATTCAGAAACCCTACTCCATGATTTAGCTACCATGAATAAAAAACCCACATGATCCCATCTACTGAGACTCCAGACTAAAACCTATCTCTCTATGTTGCAGCTATCCTAAAAATTTAATAACCACCACCAAGGATATATTATGTATAATATTTAACCATGATTCAATAACCCTATCGAAAAGAATATGTCTTCACTCTATAAAATACTTTTCCATTCAAAATCTCAACTACAACTCGACCATATTCTCATAAACTAAAAAAATCAATAAACACCTCTAATAACTAAATTATCACCTATTAATAGGGCATATATCAAAATAAAATAAAATTTTATACCTATAAAATGATTCTCACACATGATAATCCAAAAAAACATAAATGGAGGGAATGGTTTCCACCAACTATCCTGAAATAAACCTCGAAGGGATCTTGTTAAAACAAAAACACTAACACCATGTCACACCAACCTCAAGAGACTAAAATCAAGAATCCATCCACACATACTTCTCAAAATATACTGAAATATTGAAATCAAACAATCTCAACCACCATACACAATTTTTTTTCAATCATAAAAATCATCAAAACACACTATTTGTTATCAATATATGGTAAATGTTGTTTTGTTCTTTACTCACCTACATAGATTTTAATTGTATCATCATATACGATGTCTTCTTTAGGAAAGGGTTCTTACGATTTTATTTTATGCATGAATCAAGAATATCATCATCAATTGATTAGGACCATCTCATAAACAAATAATATTTACAAATAACATCATTAAGGAAAAATAGTTTTTTAACAAACTCAAAAAAACAATGGGTACATGGATAACATTATCGTTTCCCAATATCTTGTGTTTTCATCCAATTCATTGCGACTCTATAAATAATGAATCCAGGTGATTATTTTTCAACCCATCACTATCATCTAGGGATTTGAGAAATTTACTGGGAGTTAAATGAATGTTGTGTAATCCTCGATATAAAACTCTCATAAATCAATGACCATGAAGTCATCTATAATATATTAAATGATCTAATTGCAACACTCGAGCAATATTTATAATAAATAAACAATATATGTTAATAATATAATAATAATATGAACATTTTAATACCTAATGGGACAGAAAATCTATTTTTATAAGATGAATAATTTTTTAACATACATGTTTAATATAATCCCCAATTGAATTTTTTCAATTTTCCCTTCAAAATAGTTTTTTTCTATATAATCAAAAAATTATTTTTTAACCATTCCTAAATTTATTAATATTTTTTTTTGTATAATTGATTTAAATAAAAATTTATTTACTTTAAATTTTATATAATTAATTTATAGAACATTTGGTTCTGAAAATATTTTTTAATGAAAAATATTTTTTAAAAAAGATTTAATTTAAATCCATTTTAATTATTAAAAGTATTTGTAATTAAGAATGATTTATATAAAAATAGAAAACTATATATCTAAATATATTAATTTAAATCTATAATCATATTATTACAATATATTTAAATAATATAATATTATCTTATGTAGAAAAATGTATTTCATAAAAAACTCTTTTTCGACACAATTTTTGGGAATATATTTTTTAAAAAGGTTCCACATATGATAGCTGGATTTTAAAAAATTATTAAATTGATTATTAAGAATAAATATTATTTTTAAATATTTTCATCACAAATTTTTTTGTCACAATGAATATTAAAAATTATAAAACTTTATTACCTTGGTAACAGTTATAATCGGTTTATCGGGGGATAAAAATAAAAGATAATAGTAATTTCAAAAAATAAAATTATATAAATAAAATTTATAATCATTATTTTGACATTATATTATACCAAATTCAAATTTTATCCCATTTGTAATAATTAAATATTTCAATGACATTTTCATTTTTATTATTTTAGAAACCTTTCAAGAGGGTTTCCTAGAAGGTCCCCTCCCCCACTTATGAAAGAGAACATCTTCCCCTAACTTATTCACACAACTCATACAATATATATTGACCAATAGTTTCCAAAATATCTTCTCAAACTACTTATAAACATTATAAAGGTGATTGTATTACCTAACAAAAAAACCGAAGGGACCCTAATAAGATATTTAAAAAAGGTTCTTATAAGGAAAGGTAATTGTCTTAACTGATATATTACTTTTTGACAACTTATTTCACCAACATAAATTATATCATGAAACATAAAAGATAATAAAAACATTTTTCAGTTTAATTTAAATTTTATTATATTGATGCCATAATATTTTTCCTTTATTTTCTCTGTCTAATAGGAAATAAATCCATCATCAATATGTATTATGGATTACCACCTCATGAAATTATGCAGTTTTATTAATGTCCTAATAATATGGAAATTCATAATTCCAGAAATAACGAATATATATAATACATATAAAATTATAGAATTTTTTTTAATTAATAGGTCATTTTATTCGAAACCATTTTACCAATTAAGGGAATGATGTCATCGCTCAAGTGTACATATGACTTATATTCTCCCTGAAAAAAAAGTTATTCGTTTTCCTTATCAAACATTAATGAATGTTTCTAAACATTTATCAAATAAATAAATGTGATATTTATAAAATTAATTTTATTTAATAAATGATGGATATATAAACTATGCATAAGAACTTTAGATTTCCTTATGAAACATGCATGAGAAAATGTAGCAATTAACACATCTAAGAATGGTAATTATGATCTATTTGTAATGAACTGGTGTTAATATGTTGTAAAAGGATAATATATATGATGTTTTAAATAATAATATATTTCAATTATAAATTAATAACCCAACTAAAATCAATTATAAAATTGGATAATGTAAGTTCAATAATTGGAAAGCATGACATTTTGGATTTAATGACAATTTAAAATATGTTGAAAAATGTTTGTAATTATGCACATATTCCATTATATGTGTTTTATATACTATAGTAATTATTTATTTAACATGAATATATATTCATTAAAGAAGATTAAATTTTAAATTTAGCCGGTTATTTTAATGTATTACATTTTATATTTTATAGATGAGGTAATAATCAATTATATAATCAATATTTATTTTTGGATTGATTTCATTTTCATGGAAAAATATGATCATTTATCCATAATAAGATCCAATAAATTTATTATAAATAACATTTTGGTGGTTATTAATTTTATATTAAATTTTATCATCTATATTGAAATTTAATCATGTAAATAATTTTAAAAAATATATTTTAATTCTCTATTAATCTGATGTATTTTTGTTCCTTGTTCATGTGTTTCTTAAATTTTATAAAAAAAGTACATTAATTTACTCACATGAATTATTAAGGAAATCTTACATTATACTTTAATTTTTTAAAATGGTTAGAAAATATTATTTTTATTTTTTTATGAATTAGATGATTTTGAATTTTATTATAAAAAATTAAAAAATATTTTTTTTAACATCAACAGTGATAATGGACTTCGCCTCCACCATACCTATTTTAAAAATATTGCTTCCTCGACAAATATTCAATGGTAATACAATGAAATATTTATCAAGAATTATTACTTTTATTTTTCTACTTTTATTCCACTTATTGATTGGAATAATTTTTTTTATAAAAAATCATTATATCCTGAAGTATCGAAGTTCATATCATTCTTCATTTTAATTTCGAAGTCGTTAAATTTATATTGAAGCATTAAAATTTTTTGAAAATTTTACATTAGATTTACCTGAAGTATACATATTATTTATCATGATTATTCTTACTAATTAAACCATAAATCGTTTTTATAAGGTGATTCAATAGGAATTTCCTTGATTGACTAAGAAAACATTGATATTTTATATTATTAATTCAGTACAAAAATTTATCAAAAAGGTATATTTTTTTAATTAAAAAAATGTCAACAAATATTTGGAATTATTTTTACATGTAGTTATTTTTGGTCCCAAAAAACATATAGCCTCACTATTCCTCAATTGGCCTCATCAGACAAATCATTTGGGAAACTTAATCATGTTTTTACCAAAAGTTTAAAACTATCTTTCTACATAGTAATGATGGTATATATATATAGTTTTATAATATCATATATTTTATATTTTTATTTTTTAATTAATAATTTAAATGTTTTTTCCATAATATTAATTCATTGATATTATCCATGGATGCATTTCATGATCATGTTATTGATTAAATGACTTGTATTTTCAGTTATTACCATTCATTATTGATTATGTCTTAATTACTCCTAATAGATTACATTTTTTATAACCCTAACTAAAAATTATAGCTATCTACTATGTTGGATCCATTCCCCATAACATGATGATGAATGCATTGAAAGATATTGCAGGATGGCAATCATTTTATTTTGTCATGTTTTATATTCTATTTCCAATTTAAAATGTGTATATTGATGGTATTTGGTACAATAAGACAACTTAAAAAATATCCTTCTATATTAGAATAATTCAATATATTCCAATTTAATAAAGTATACAATAGATATTTGTTAAATGGATTATTGGTTATTATAATTGGTTTTAGAGGAAGTTTAGTAGAAACATTTAGAACTGGTTTTAGAAAAATATATATTAGGGAAATAACCATATCAGAATTATTGGGGATATGTATTGAAAAATTATAATGTTTTTTAGGGAATATATTATTTGGTTTTTCCTAAAAATACATTAATATTTGGATACTGCAAGTGGAAGTGGTTTTAGATTTTTTATAAGTAGGTGTAATAACTCCATAAATAGAACATTGTGGTTTAACTTGATCGTATCTCGGTGAATGAAATCAATATTTAATATGAACCTGTTTTGAAACACATGGAGGATATTAGTAGGATGATTCATGTTTTAGTTTTAAAATATTATTATGAATATGGGAAATATTTTTCTGATTTGAAGATATTTCTAATGATCTAATGTTTATGTTTTTTATATTAAAAATGTAAAAAAATAATTATGTTAATCGTTATACCAGATTAAAAGTTATATGATACAATTTAATATTTATAATTCTATGTCCTAATAAATTTTATTTCATTGTTTAGAAATGTTACCAATGAAGAATAATGGTATCCCTTCTCATGGTTTATATAGAAATTATCCTTCCGAGAAAGGCAAATAAGTTGGTATTAGAAGTGATCATGGCATGGCTATATTAGGGCATCTTAATCATGTTATGAAAAATAATCCTTTTGACATTTAGATACTTATTTTTCCATTATGGTATTATGATATTTTGGACAACTTGATGTGACATAATCTCCCATTATTTTAGAGGAATAAAAATATTGTTATATCTGAGCAACTTTTTATGTCCCTTGAAAATATATTTTTATCGATAGGGCGAGATGAAAAGGAAAATGTTATAATCAAACTATATATCTCATGGGTTATTTTTATCAATGGTGTCTATTGATAAAAAATCCAAGGGAGGAAAATGAAATACAAAACATTGAATGTAGGTTATTTAATGAAACATTCTTCATCAAATACTTATCATATGAGAAATAAAAAAAATGAATTGAAACATTATTTACGTAATGAAAAAAATGGGAAGAAAATGTTATAAAGTAATAGGAAACCTTTACAAGTATAACCAGATATTATATGGATTACATACACAATACATAACGAGAGTTTAAAATTTTATTAGAAGGTCTAATGAAATTTCTTTTAAGGGTACTAATTTCTCAAACAGTTTCTAAAAATTATAAAATTGTTTTATAATAAATAAAAACAGAGACAGAATTTTCTATATCATGAATATTCAAGGAGAATCATGAAAATAACAAGTCAACTAAAAACCAGGAAAAATAGAATTCATAAAAGAAGAAAAAACAATAATCATTTTCCTTCATGTCAAAATGTTGGGAAGAAGCATATATTAATATGATTTATGGGATTGGGAGTTTGTTACAGGTCTTCTGATATGGTTCATCATGGTAATGAATATATGGTGATAAAAAAATCAATGATCTAGAGTACATAAATTGAGGAGAAATTGGGATTTACTCACACCAATTCCACAATCAATTGTGGAACAAACTGTAGAATAAACTAATTAGAGAAGTCCAAGCTTATGTGATAACTATAGTTGAGGTGAAAATGTGAAATGATATAATACCACATATATTAATCATATCCTAAATTTTTTCCAATTCATTATTTTATTATACATTATAAAATTATTCTATTTCTTCCATGTTGAGAAATAAAATTAGTTATTTCTCTAGTTCCATTAGAAGGGTTTTGTATACAAAAAACCCTAATAGAAACATCACAATGCAAATGTTTTTTTAGGTAGTTCCATTTATAACACAAAAGCATGCCCAATATAATAAAATTATTAACATAGTTATGGATTAGTTAAATATAATCCTTTATATGGATATGTTTTAAAAATGTTTTCCAAAATATTAATTACAAAGTGAATGAAATTATTATTTATGATGAAGATGGAGAATTTATTTTCTCTAGCGTGTTGACATCATAAATGGAGTCATATCCAGATAAACCCCCAAATTTCCCTCAAATTATTTTATGGATAAGGAGAAATGAAAATGTATAGTTGGATATAGTGTTATTCAAAAATAAGATAAAACTATTGTAACGAAATGAATTTCTGTTTTTTCTATAAAATTACCAAAATATCTAATAGAGTGTGAAGTCATGTTCTTTATTTATTTAATCCTAGATAAAAAGATTATTTCACAATATCCATATAAAATGGACACTATGGATTAAGTTGTGTTGAAGAAAAAAATGTAATGACTTTTTTAAGAATTTATATATTATTCCTAGTGGTTCACTATATGGACACAACTTTCTACTTGTTAAAAATAAAATATGGACCCATGAGGTTTTTAATTGACTATATGGATATAAATTATATTATGATAATGACCATGTATCCACCCCCAACCATTATTGAGTTATTAGATTAAATTCATTCAAGTAAATATTTTTAAAATACTTACCTTTATTCTGGGAATATTTAATTTCATGTAAAGAAGGATGATATTCTGAAGGAAAAATTTTGATTAAATTAGATAAATTATTTGATTATAGTATGTGAATTTTTAATAACTAAAGAGCCATAAGTTTTAATGGATCAAATTAATATATTAAATAGGTAATACCTTGATAATTTCATTACGGAAATAATTAATAACGTATGGGTGTATTTTAATATCGTATATGGTCATTATATTTACTTGATCATTATTTTTGAGACACATTCAAGAAATGTATTAAATAGAAATTTTAAAAAGTTTGAAACCTATTATCAAATATATTTTTTCACATATTCTTATTTCTTATTAGTATGGAATCACATTTGATCTAATGAAGACAAATCCGTTCAACGAATGGCCTCTACTAATGAAACATGAATGAGAATAGTATTTTTATTAGTTTTTAGGTTACTATTTGTGATACAATCAAAAAAAATTTATTATTCCCCTACATGTAAATGAATACTACAAGTAAATGGGTTAGGTTAATAATAAAAAATTAATGTGAAGAATTAGTAAAATAATTAAACAATAGATTTTTCAATTATTGAATTCTTATTATTCCATTATTAAATGACAGATTTTTGGTATATAGTAGTGTATTAGGTAAGTGATATTTTGGTATACTTCTAAAAAATGGTGAATTTATTTTATATTCATCATGTTAGTTAAAGGCACATAAATAGAGCTATTCAACTGATTATCTTAATATCATAACTAAAATCATTTCATTTATGATATAAGACATTAACCTTATTATGAAATATTTGAAATTTACAGACTGTAACAATATTAAATATATCTTTCACAAAAAGAGATCATCATTCTATAGTGGGGATAGAACAAACTACTCATGGATTATTATTTCTCAATTCACTACCAAATATGGATGGAGAGAAATATATTAGATGAATTAGTCCTGAATGATCATGGAGTTATGAGTCAAATAGAATTGACATAGACCATCTAATAATGAATCTACTATAGATTAATATGGGATGTATTTTAGAGGGTCTCAAATTATTGTGTTACCACAATTATTATAAAATATAAAATAGTCCAAATTAGATGATATTTTTAGAAGAAAATAAATTCCACTTATGATGTGAGTTTGACTAAGAGTTCATAATGATTTCATTTTAAAATATTAAAATAGACTATGCTTTCAGTGTATACCAATGTCGGAAAGGTAAATATTTAATTACGCTATTAGATTGAATTTTTTAATTCACCATGGTTGCATCCATATTTATATGGGATTGTGTGATTATTTTTTGTGGGATAACATGATGTTGGAAATTTGTTATTATATATCAAGATGCACTACTTTTTAATTGTGGAAGGGAGGAAACAACTTCTAATATGATTCATAAAATATATTCCTATTCATACATAGAAATGGAATCAATTAGACAACAAAAGTTTTTAAGAAATACAAAATACTACTAAAAATATTTATTCAATATGGGTTATTATTGATCACCAAACTAATTTAGTGCATTTTAATGATATAATGTATTATTTACCTCTTTATCACCATACAGGTCTCTAGGTTAATGAATATATAATACAAAAAGTAACACATTATTCAATTTTGTTTGATTTGGATCCTTGTTTTACATGAAATATTTTGAGAAGTCCTTATATGGTTATGGAATAAATGCTTCATTTTATCAATTCATACAATCCTCAAACAAATATGAATTCCAAAAGGACTATTAAATCAATTGATTACAAGTTAGGTTCCTACTCAATTAATTTTAAAGGTATGTGTGATCGGTATTTACCTTTTTTGGTATTTTTATATAATAGCATTTTCCCATAACGTATTTGAATTATGTCTTATAAAGAATTATATGGAAGGAGATGTAGTAGTCAAACATTATTTGGTTGAATTTGATAAAAATAAACATATAAGCATTGAAATTATTGAGGAGACAATGGAAAATGTAAAGATAGTTCTAGATCATATTGACAAAGAAAAAATTCTGAAAATAATCTAGGTAAATATCTAAAGGAATGATATAGGATTTCATGTGATAGAACACATTTCATGAAAATATCTCCTTGGAAGGGCATCATAAGGTTCATTTGGAATGAAAAAATGATCCCTAGGTACATCAAACCCATTGAATATTTTGAAATGATTTAAATTATGGTTTTCAAAATGAAAATAACAAAATTACTCTATTATGGTAATGATTTGTTCAAAATAACATAGTTTAGGAGGGATAGGACAGAAGAGAAATAACTAAATAGATCTATAAAAATAGAATATGAACCTGAACATTCATTCTATTAAGAGACAATCCATATTTTGGATGATAGAGAGAAAGTATTTATAAATAAGAATACATGATTAATAAATTGATTTGGGGAAATCATAAAATAGATGAAGAAGCCTGGGAACTATTGGTCTCTATGAGGAAAAACACATCCACTTGTTTAGAAGGTAATTTACCTAAAAGTTTAAATGATGAATTTTTTTGGAGGGGGGAATGTTACGCGTGAGCATCAATTATCAAAAATGAACCATAAATTTTAGAAAAACACTTATAAAATGTACATTTAAATATTTAATTTTAAAAATTAAATTTGAAAGGATGAAAAACTATTTTAAAACACACTTTACCAAAATAATCCTCAAATTATTTTTTTAAAATTTTCCATTTAAAATATTTTTTTCTGAATAATCAATTATTATTTATTTTACCATTATTTATTTTATTTAAAATAATATTCTATAATATTAAATCTTATTAATTTATTATCCTTCAAATTTGAAAAAATAATTATAAAACCATTTTGGGTTAAAGGTGGTATATTTATCATAAACATATTTTGTTTTCAAAAATACTCTTTATTTTAAAATATATAATGACAATCAACATTAATTAATAAAAATACTAGTTAATCATTAAAAATTTAAATGAAATTTATATATTATATATCTATGAATAAGTATTTAAATCCACATAATTATGATTATTAATCATATAGCTAATGTAATATCATTTTATTCTCTATAAATATATTTCATGAAAACTCGTTTTTGACATGATTTTTTGGATTATTATAAAATGAAAATTTTCAAATATTTTGAGAAGAATTTATTCCAATGGATTCAATGTTTTGAATAAAAATAATTAATATTTGTTAATAAATTCAAAATAATGTTTGTTATATAGAATAATAAAAAATTTAATAAATAATTAACCCATTTAATGTTAAAACCTATTTACTGGGGGGATTAATTGAAAAGTTAGAGATATGATTGAAAATTAAAGATATAAAAATCAATTTCGATGACCATATATCAACCCTGTTATATAACAATTTATAATATATATTCATTTTCACTAATTTGAATGTGTAATGAATTTTCCCCTTTTGTATTCATTTTGAAAATTTCCATGTGGTTTCTAAGAAGGACCCCTACCCAACATATAAAATGGAACCGGTTCTCATAAAATATTCACACTTGTCAAAATATTTATTTTCAAAAACCATACCAAAATATCCCCCAAATATAATTATTCAAATTATATTAGTTATGGACTTCTGAATGGTTTAATCCTAGGTTCCGTAAAAATAGATCCAAATGAGTTTCTTCTAATCAAAGGTAATTTTCTACCCAAAGATCATTATTTTTTAAAATTCTACATTTAAAAAATTAAGTAATGCCATACCACTTAAAATATAAAAAATCTGATATCTCACTTATTGTGATATTTCATTATGTTGGTGGGATAGTATTTGTTGATATCTATATCCATAAAATATGAAACATAGACATCCCTCAACGACTTACAAGGATTGTAAAAAATATGATTATATATGAATCATTTTACAAGATATTAACTATATAAATTCAATATATCATCGACTTATATACCATTTTACACATTGAGTTGAATATATCACCTCCCAAGAATACGTATTGCCTACTGTATTCGCTAGGCAATGATCAACATTAAAGAACAGTTCTATAAATGTTTCCAATGGGTAAATCAGTTACATATTAAATTAATATTATTATGTAGATTATAGATATATTTCCTGTAAACATGAACTGTATCATCATTGAAAAAAAAACATGTGAAATAAAATTAAGTAGTTAACACAAAAAACAATGGTACTAATGAAATTTTATTAACAAACTGATGGTATGACATTATAAGATTATGATATATGATATTATAAATATTAATATAGATATATTAAAAATTAATAACATTCATAAAATAAATATAAAGAATTTCATATCATGTTCAATTAAAAGGAAGCATGAGGTGAGATATTTTGCCTCCATTTACAATCCATTGAGTCATATTTATTATCATACACCTATTCACTTAAATCTAGTTTATATAATGACCCTTTAATGTATTAGACATCAGTATATATTTATTAATAATGATTAATATATACATTTATGTTTTTTCTTTAGGGGGATATAATTTCAAAATTATACCTAAGATTCTATTTTACTGTCCCTCAATTTTTTTGGATTTCTTTTATTTTCATTAATGTTAATTCAAAATAAATCATTCATAAGATCCAATTAATTTATAACAAAAAAATTATTTAAGGATTTTCCTTATATTCTTCCCATTTATTTAATTTATATTATACATTTATGTATTTCATGATCAGGTTATCAATTATATGGCATCTTTTTTCAGTTATATTTATTTCCATAAGGATTATTCCTTTTTTAATCATGATTGATTCCATCGTACATAATCACTATTAATAATTTTATATCCCCCTTATTATTTCCCATTCCGCATGATATGAAGATGAATTCATTGAATGAGTTTCATAGATATCAATAACTTCATTTTTTTGGTTTTGTATTCTATTCCATTTGTGAAATTAGTATCATATATGTAGCTGGTACTCTAATTCTAATAATTTGAATGGTACATTTGTATTAGAACCATTATATCTATGTTAATGTAATAATTTAGATAGTTTATCTACATTATTAGAGGTAGTTTTGTTACACTGAGACTCATGGAAGTTACCATGGATCCTGCCCAGCCTTTGTGAAAGTGTTAATAGAATGGCCACCATAAAAAAATGGTCCAACACCTCAATAAGTCTCACAAACCATAGAGAAAGAATACTCCCCATTTGAAACATATACTACCTTTGATATAGGGAAAAAATTATAAATATATAGCACCCAAACTATAACTTTATTGGACTCCACTTGGTATTAGAAATGTAATTTCTTCATTTCTAGGCTACATTTATCCTCTCATAGACTACTTGAACCCTCCCTGTCATTATTTACCAAGAATTAGATTTGAGAAGTAATGAACCCACAACCCCATCCTTGAAAAAAAATAGTGACATGTAAATATTTTTAAAATTTGAAATGGGGTCATTTCAATGTATATATGATAGCTACTATTATAAAGAGATCATCCAAGGGAATATACTTTTCCCATGATCCAACAATGTTAAAAATGAAATCATGTAACATCTCTTCTAGTAATTGGATGGTGTTTTCTATCTATCTATTATTATAAGGTTGGAAGGAAATAAAAAATAATAACTAATTTACCAAATAATGTTTCAATCCACTATAGAATAAAAAGGTAAAACGAGAATACCAATAAGAGAAAGTGGATGTTGGAACTCTATGTAGCCACAAAAATTATTCCATATACCATCATACTAAAACATTCATGAAACCCAAATACATAATTTCTAGGATGTTCTAAAACATCATTATATGATACAAGATTAACCTGATAGAATTTTATCCTCCTTATACTTGCTTATTAATAAAATGAAATCCATAGATATTTCACCCCACATTCCCTTAGGAACATTGACAGGTTTCCAAAAAACATCCAGAGATATGTTTTTTGCCCTTTACCCACTGGTTTAGTAGACACAGATCTAGGATCTCTACCCCTACCCATTTCATCTCAGGATAGAAAAATTACATTGCAAAATAATGGTTAGATTTAGTTACTCTTTAGTAAATCCTTAAATGTGAGTTCTGATATTCACAAAACACTTCCTCATGCATCACCATTAAGATGAACAACCACCCTTTGAATATCATTTGGTTATGTATTTCCTATGTTCGTATATCAAGAGAATCACCATGATTAATTGGTTTATTCCTAACCAATGAATATATGTCTCCCAATTGATAATCATCAACCATGTATATCATATAATCCTTCCCTGTCATCTAAAAATGTAACCTCCTTCGTCTACCATGCTTGAATTTTCTTACAGTTCCAAAAACTCCTCCATTTCCATCATAGCATCTCTGAGCTTTTGAAAAACACCCTTTAATGAATTCCTTATAACTATTTCACATATAAAACATTATTTTTAGGATATTGTAAAAAAAATTCACATTTCTATAGAAACTCCATACAACTCATTTTCCACAAGTTATGGATATACTGATTAAAAAATATAACTTAATAACTTGTGATTTGTGAAGAACAAAAATATATTTATGATGATGTAATGTCATCACATCTTCATTAAAAACACCACCAATGATATAAAAAGATTTTGAGAGGAACAATTTTGATTGTAGGAACTGAAATTATTATATCATTAAAAGATCACCTACATCTATTATATGAAGACACATTCAACTCCCAGATGAGATGCATAACAAAAAACCTCAACCATCACCCCACATTCATGTAAATAATATTCCATTTCACCGATAATCCAATCCTTTTATTTATCAATGATTATTTGATGTTAATTAGTTTTGATAATAGCTTGATCATTCTGGGTATGAGATATTAATAGGCAAAGGACATATGATAAATTTGATATTAATCCACTATAATTTCCCAAATGGATGTGGAAACTTTGGTTTTATTCAACATTAATTGGGGCTTCGATGATACAAATCTACAAATAATTTTTTTCCATGGTGAAATCTTAGAGGGAAACCATATTTTGAACAATGTGAACCTATCATATTTATAACTTACATATGGATAACGTTAAATATAATTGATGGTTTCAAAGGACCTACAAGAAAACTAAGAGATTATAAGAAGCATCCTCCTTTTAAATTGAGAATATGAATGATAGAATGATGAATGTGGCAATATTGTGGTCTATGAATTCATGGAACATGGAGATCAACTATCAAATATAAACATATGGTTCATTAGTTACATAGATGAACATAACCATGAACATAATGTTTTGAAACCTATACAGGAATGTAGTTAATTAAATACCATCTTACATGAACCAAAATGGTAGATATTTTTATCAATGGTCTATAATATAAATCCATCAAGATACTTCCATTTGGTCAAATGGATCATCGGTCCTTTGATGAGGGTGTAAATTCTTAATTTTTTCCCTATTTCAACCTTTGATAACTTTTACACATCCTCATAATACCATCCTCTTAATGGGAAAATTACACTGGAGAACCTTAATGTGACATAGTATAATGGATTAAAGTCATCAACATTTTGTCATATATCTAAATCCTCCAATACATTAACATATACGGTGTCATCCAATAAAGATACATTTAAATATATAAAGCATGTTGCTATAAATCTACACCAATCTGATTATCAAATTGATTGGTTAGTGTAACTACCTCACTAGTAAAGACATAAAAAATTTAGTAAATCATGGATCCTCTACAATCATAGCTTCCACATATTTCATATATAATTATTTCATCAAATACAGTAGGGGATCTGGCCATTTTTATCCCATCCAACAACATAGTTTCTTATTCAAAACTACATGCTCAACATCATATAAGAGAATGAGATCTTTATTTTGGTGACTGCAATAACTTCCAACAAATAGTACAACTATCTAATTTCAAGGATGATATAGTATGGAGAAATGAAATGTAGGAATATAATGCTACATTATTGATGGAAAACCATCATCAGTATACACCCATGAAAAAAATCAAATAAGATAGTCTAGCCTATTAATTTAATAGTCATCACTAATGGTATGAGAAGCCTCTCTATATCATTTCCAAAATAAATGGCTGAGGATAGTGGAAAATTAGTAATATTTTTTCTTAAATAAAAAACAAATATAAAATGGTAGGGGATAAAATAATAATATGTATGATGATATCATATTCTTCTAGTGTTGTCACTATAAAATATTGCACCTATCTAGACCAAAATTACCTACCTAACTATTGAATATATCCCTCATGGATATGATCTGGTCGGGGTCATTAAATTTAGTTAATATCCTAATCTTATCCTGTGACAACCATATATACTCTTGGTGGAGCATAAGTTAATTTCCACTACAATAAAAATAGTCTTTTGGGTGGCTTTTGTTGATCTTAATGCTAAACCTAACAAACTCCACCATGTTGATCTCTAGGAACAACAAGTTAAAAATCAATTTGATGAATATAATGCCTAAAAAACATTATAATTCTCCAAATCCACTTAAAATTAATGTATATAGATTTCCCTATAAGGATAAATATGATGCCTCTAGGTTTGATTCCCCACTATTCAGAACATTAATGGTCCATGAACAAGATACGCATGACTAAAAACTCTACAACTATAAGAACTGTATTGGTTATCCACTTTTGGTCACCCACCCCATTAGTTGATATAATAGATCACCTATGACATAGGATCATGAGGACCAAAAATCATGTATCCTAGTTGTATTACCTATTCTTTTTCATTTACTAAGATCAAAAGGTATAATTTCATTTCCAACATATTAAATCCTCACACTGACTAACTCCAAATAGAATCCTATCAATCAACCTTCCTTTGGTACCACTCTCTCAAGACCCCATACCTACAAAGGTGCCCCTAAAAGTAATAAAATGAAGTAACTAAGATAATAAACCCATATTCCAACATTTATTAGGACCCTATTTTGAAAATGGATATTATTGTATAAAAATCTCACACATGGAATGCCTTGGCCTCAATAAATAATGGAAGATCAACATACAATATTACAATCACAAAAAAACTCCATGACATAAAAAAAACCTAAACTATCCCAAAATTCATGTTTAATGTCATCAACTATAAATAGTATATTGATAAATTTGAAAATGATATCCTAAGGAATTAAAACAATAAAAACTCAATTCTCAGTAATAATATTACCCAGAACTTTCCTCGTAATACTCATAGAAACTAGAAATATATGTTTTAAAAATTTGGGGTGAAAATAATAAGTATAATTTTTGGATAATACCAAATATCTCTCATGAACATGTAAAATGATTATACTAATGCACTCATGGATAAATATTAGAACTGACATGAACATAAGTAGGTCAACAAACCAACCCCATTGTTAATATGGCATGCTAAAAAGATGCATCCTTGTATAGTAACATAACATAAATAAAACTAATAAATAATTTAACCTTAAAAACTTCACTATTAATTTTTTGGTTCTCATTACCAAAAGTTGAATGAAATGGTAAAAAAATACCTTATATGGAATCATTGCTGATGAAAATTAAGAAATTTTATCATACCAAGAACCCATCATGCAGGTAGACATCAAAGCCCATTTGAATACACTTGGTTAATAATAGTCTCTCATAACCACTTCTATATAACTTGATTTTTATTGTATCATGAAAATGTAGGAAAAAACACGCATTACCTCCTCCTACAATACATGAAAACCCTACAAATACACCTCATCAATCTCTTAATCATAATGATAAGTGAACTATTTTTATTACCAATCTTAATTAATCTATCATTGTCACTCTTCGAATAGATATTAGTGGAGTGGTGGTGGCCATAAATCATTCTTCTATATCTTACATGATGGAAAAACACTAGCCATATCATTTTTTCATAAAAAATGTTCTCAAAGTTAATGTTTAAATATAATTGATAATTAAAATAGAATATAATATTCACCCACACAATATCATCCAATTCATTTATAATAAAAGAAAAAATATTCTCACAACATCAAAATAAGACCTAAAAACCTCTACAACATTCACTGCCACCACTAAATGTATTACACCACACAAATAGGATTCAATCCGCAAACCAAATTCTATAATTCGTTTGAATGATATCATATTATTAAATATATAAATTATCAATCATTCCCCTTTTTCTATCTCATTTATTAAATTATTATTTGTATCCAATTTAATTCCACACCCATTACTATTCAAGAATTTGTTATCCATTCTAAGTCATGTTTTTTTAATTTTTATCATTAATATTTAATTTCAAGACTGTAGTGTAAGTTTCCTAAAGAAATACCCAAAAACCATATTATTTAATTTTCAACAATACCTACACCACATCCAAAACATATCAAAACCACATCTCATAAAAAACCTCACTTTATATAAAAACCACAACACACTTCTCATCCACCACCCATCACAACCATAACCCATAACATTTTTATTCCAAAAAGATTCCATAATATTTACTTCATTATTTTAAAGAAAATCCTAAAAAAATCTGATTCAATGGCCCTTAAATTTGTTTTCTGGGTATATGTTCTCATATGTTTTTATATGTGGTATGTTAATTGAACCAGAATAACAATGGTAAATAATTCAATAGCTAAAAATACATAATATAACTCAAAATAATCCTATGTGGTGAGGAATTGTAATAATGATAGACTACATTGGCTAAATTACATGAAAAGGAAAATAAATAATATGATTTCTTCCCCACCACATAAATTTATTTTAGAATAATTAT
Source organism: Viscum album (assembly GCA_963277665.1). Lineage (NCBI taxonomy): Eukaryota > Viridiplantae > Streptophyta > Magnoliopsida > Santalales > Viscaceae > Viscum > Viscum album. Next base: position 854,327,515 of record OY728123.1, on the reverse strand, counting down.
TCATCAACATTTTTATTGCGCATAATATCTCTCTATTGGAAAAAATATTCTATTTACCAAATGAATATTTATAAATCGGATATGAATGATCCCCTACATCCAACATAGATTTCCAATTGTTTGTGAATGTTTCAAATAAGATGATTATTAACACCAGGTGTCATAAAAAATGAAAAACCAAGATCATTATAGGACAAATCATCACGCATCATTTTCATACCAATGTGTCACAAAAAATTGTTGTTCCCTAAATATGAATATATCCTATTGATGAATAAAAATAAAACACTGAAAAAAATTCACAGGAACTCACCTAGAGTAACTTTGGATCGATCTCCCAAAACCGTGGTAGGAAACTGATGAATAGTGGACAAAAATCCTCCTTATGAGGAACCAAGATCTTTCAAAGATCAAAATAAAATGTGGAAGAAGTTAATGTACATATAGGATTCCTAAATTTAAAGTATAGTTAAAAAAGTAATACCATGTTGAAATATATTATAATATATTAAAAATTTACTGACTAAAATATGATTACGACGTAATGGGATGGGTCTGTGCAACTATAGGGATGGTCAAAACCACATCTGAGAAAAATGGTGTGCACTATGCCATATATTCTAATAACCAAGTAATGTAATATTGTGTAAGGAATTACAAAATCCCCATAATAAAATAAAAAAAATAATGATTCAATTAAACTCATATACAAGGTGATGCAACCCCAAAAAAATGAACCATATGAATCTGTCCTCCTAGAATCTAGGGCATACACTTTCTCTCTATCCAACATATATGTTGTAAATAGAAGATGTACCAATACTATACCACCAATTCCTTATACCGTAGATGAACCCATATGACAGTAGCATCATCTTTATTAAATATTATATACCTCCTCACAACAAAATCCTTCTCCCACTGAAATCAGGGCTACTCTCCACCATACACTCCTAAACTCTCTCAAAAAATCACCCCTAACAACAATTCCACATGAACTAACACATTTTAATGGGATTGGAATTTCGGATCATTAAATAGTATATGACTAATATTTAGTAAATAAAACACTACCAAGGTATCAACATGTCTAAAACATCATCTTTGTCACACCCGTCTTTTATAATTTATTTATGTTATTAATTTTCTTCGTGTCGCGTAGTTCGGGTCCAGACCCGAACTAAGATTTAGATTTCTTTATGTTTCGGCCTTGTTTGCGTCCAGCGTAACGCAGTCGAAGCTACGCGGCCTCGCTTGGGTTATCGTGCGGCCCCACCCCATTCACCACACACATTGATGATGTTTAATTAATGAAATTAAATGAATTAACCATTGTTTTAATTATAATAATCATAAAAATGTCATTTGAGATTATTATTATTATTGTTGTTGTCGTTATTATTATTTCTATTTCAGTTTATTAAAATTATTATTGTATTGTTAATTTTACTATTATTATTATTATGCTAATTATTATCATAAGTATTATTATTATTATTAGCACTTGTTTTGGTTATGAGTTTTGTTTTATGTTTTTATTTACTTTTATTTATAATTGAACTTTGTTCTAAGTTTTTATTTTGTTTTATTTTTATTCCTCTTTGTTTCTCATTTTTATTCCTTTCCCTCTTGCATCCTGACCTAGCTCCCCCCCCATTCCACGTTTCTTTTTTTCTTCATCTCGTCGAACCCCCCCCCCTTCGCCCAGGTTTGCACCGCCTCCCTCCTCCCCTGTCCAGCGGCCCTACCTCTTGTCCCGGTCAAAGGGCGACCCCCTTCCCTATCCACTAGAGGCCGCCACCCCAGCTCCCAGGCACCCTACTCCATCTCCATACCACCCCGCCTTATCCCGTAGACTTCACCCCTAGAGCCCCCATGTCGAGCCTCCCTCCCTCATCTGGGGTCGTGTCCCCTGCCCCTCCTCCGGTTTCTCCTCTGGCAAGCATTAGGCCGAACCCTCCATTCCCCCATTTTCTATCACACCACACCCCACCCTTTCCCCTTTCTGTCTGCTCAAGCAGCGCCCCCCCCCCCCCCCCGGGTCAGAACCTCTGCCTCCTTTCGGAAGCCCACTGGACCCCCTGTTTCCAGCCCAAAACCCCGCCAGAACTCCCCTCCGGTGACCCCTCATGTGACCGCCATTGTCCGTCGACCTCCCAACATCATGCAACACCTCGGGTCACTGCTAATTTTTTTACGTCACACCTGGTAGCCAGTGTCTCCTCCTATTTCTTGGTGAAACGCTACACGGATGGATTTTCCCAGCGCGACATGCCTCGGCACCTCTAAAACGTGCTCGGACAGCCCCTATATGCTTACCTCAGGTGCGTTTTACTCAGTTTTGTTGGTTCTTCCTTTGGGAGATTTCCAGGTTAGGGATTTTGTGGTTTTTGGTTTTGATTTGATGTTATTTTTGGTCCAATTCATGTTTTAAGGTCTGATTTGAGTTTTTTTGTGGTATGTATTAGGTGCGGAGGAAGTTCCGCACATGTTTTGAGAAAAGTCAACACCGAGGTAGGTGTTTTGATGCCTCAACATCATTTGTTTAATTTAATATGTTTGTTTAGACTTAGTAATGTATTATTTGGCCTATTATGTGGTGTGTTTGGTTTGAAAAGGGGTTTTTTAACATGACTTTGAGTGATGATGGATTTCGCACCGTCTCTCCAGATGTGTTTTGGTTAGAGGTAGGTGGTTCCACGTCTAATTAATATTTGATGAATCAGTTTTCAAGATTAGTTTCTTTATCATGTTGGTTAATTAATTAAGGTAATGCGAAGTTGTTTTTCCTTCAGTTTTAATGTATGAATTGCATAAAAATTGATTAGAAAATTATTTATCTTGTGTGTGTGTTTCTGCTGAGAACCTTGTTGGTGATTTTAAAATTGTCCCGTTAGATTATTAATTTTTTAGTATGAGTTTTATTTTCCATTTTCGTCTTTTCTTTTTATGTCTTGGTTCAAGTTGTAGACTTTAAAAAAATGTTCCTAGTTTAAAGACATGTTTGGTTTTCTTTTTCCAGATTCAGTTTAATTACATGGCTGGTTGTTTTTATGTCTTTTATTTTGGTTAAAATCATTTCCACTTGTTACTTTCGATACCCGGGCACTTGTGCCAGACCGTGGGGATCAGGAACGCCGTTCGGGCCATGTCACAGAACGAGTCGGGCACCAGGTCGGATGGCGACCCGGACTGGTTCGTGACAATCATGGTGGTACTTAAACAATCACCATTGCAAAATTTGTGTGGTAAACTGAAAAAACTTCTAAAAACTTCATTCCTATAGAAATGAACTCCCAAAATCCATTATATTAATGTCATGTGTTTTGAATACATTTTATAGACCTAAAGTAAGTCCATAAAAAATAAAATGATTGATATTGTATTCAAACTTTTGATAATTGATGATTGTGTACTCTGTTAAACAATCTATGATATATTCTAATCACTCTTGGAGGGTCTAGTTAATCAAACCCATGTAAACTATTGGGGTCTTTCTCATATTAAATGACATAACTAAATTCTCTTAGTGACCTCAAAACTCCTGAATAATATCTCATTTATATAATCTTCATGAACATAAAACTGATCATACTATAACATAGATCAATTTATGAAAACTATATTTTTCAGTTCATTTGGTCAATCACTAGTGAAATGTAAAATTTAAATGATATTATATTAATTTTAATGATGTGTAAAATAGAGATCATTACATTTTAAATTACAAATACATTAAAAAATATTTCATTGAAACATATGTTAACCAATACGTTAAACATCGATTCTTATACAAATAGGTGTTGAATGTATAAAAATAGATATTCAATACATGTTTTATCATAGGTTATTATAAAACCCATTAATTAAAGTAATATTAATTCTGGTTTTCATTTTTTTGTTAAAAATAATAATCTACATCATTTTTATATAAACCAACATTGAAGGAAACTAATATTGATCTTTATGGGAGTTTTAATATATTTTTTTACAAAAATGATATTGAAAGTAGAATAAAACTCCGTTTGAATTTAAAATGAACAGTAAAAAATTACTTCAACATTTGTTTTTATGAGAACAAACTATAAAATTCACAAAAGAAAAAATATTTTTAGACATTTAATGTTGGTTACCAACAAAAACTTCCTTTGTAATCAGTTTTGACATTTTTTTGAATTTGAAGTGATGTTGAAATTAATTTAAATGTCATTTTTACAAATAATTATCATTAAAACAAAGTTAATTAATTTTTTCAAAATTTTAAAAATTACATAAACCTATGACCTTTAATATGATTTATACATAATCAAAAGTATAATATATTAACAAAAAGTTTGTTATAATCATTAAAAAAAGGAAATATATGTATACATATATTTATAAAATATTTAAATCTAAATTAATCTGACATAAAAATATTTTTTAAATAAATAATTACTATAGTTTAAATATTTAAATGTATATGATTAAACATCATCAAAATAAAATAAAAATGTTTAATTTTATAAAATTAACCATAAAATGTATTTATTAAAAACAAATGTGTTGTAATGGATCTACTGTTATGAATATCCTTTTTCATTATATTCATGATAAAATAAAAATTTAATATTAAAATTACCACATTAAATTTCTTAATTAGATAATGAAAATAAAATTATGAATTAAAACGTAAAAAAATATGAAACTCTGTGAATATATTATTCAAATTGTATTAACTAATATAATTTTTTTCCACCATTACATTCAAAAAATTTAATTATTTTATGGCCCCTTACCAACATGGGAACATTGAAAAACTATATGAATGAAATAAATTTTCATATATCAAATACCCTAAAATTAAATAACAAGTAAATTTTTATATTGAATGTGGATGTAATATAATAAAACATACTAATTCAATTATTCTATAAATCATTGAAAATATACACCAAATTAATAGCATAACCAATATGATGTGGATTTATATGTGTATAATACACATAAAATTTAATTTAAACTTGAATATAAAAATCCAAAAATAATGAAGTATAAAAAGAATAACTATTTTTAATCACATCAGTTTTCTTACCAATCAAAGAACCAATGAAACTGACACCCAATTTCGATATATTTAATAATTAAAATATGTATTTACATTCAGAATAATAATTCAGATATTTTCAAACTAATGAAATTTATTCTAATTCCATAAAATCATAAATCAATCACACTCATTTTGGATGAATTTGGTGTAGAGATAACTAATTATATACATAATAAATCCATCTAGTATATGTTATATTTTTTTTATAAATGTAATATGGAAATTAAAATTTACATTCGTATAAAACAATTTCAACATGGGTATGAATATCTCACCACAAATAAAAAAGATATATGGTATTTCTGTTAAATATTTTTTAATCATAGTCTCTCAAACATATCTTATATAACAGTAGACAATATTTACACAAATCATATATAAAAATTGAAGTGAATTTGTTCGTCCATCCAAAACATGTGATGTATCTTAAAGTTATAATATTTGAAACATTTGATTCATTGTAATTAATTATATTGATTCCAAATACTCATATAAAAGTAAAATATTTAAAATTTATAATAAAATTAAAATTTAACTTAAAAAATAAAAAAAATAACTACAAAATATGATGTTAATAAAAGAAGTTGTACTGAGTAAAAAATGACAAACACTACCTCTATAACTGGCCACCTCCTCAGAAGGAAACGGAACTACATTAGTTGGATCAATAATATCAAGTTATGATATACATACCTTTTCTACATTCATATGATGATAATGTGAAAAATATAAAAATTTATTTATGATTTGATTAGATATAATATTTATATGAGAATAAATTGTATAAAACTCATAGTGCATATTATGTTTAAATAAATGAGATCGAGGTGAAATATTTATTTCTATTTCTAACAAAATTAATATTATAGATGATTTAATTAAATCATTTATCGATTGATTCAACTATTAATGCTTATACTTAAAGGAATATATTTTTCATTTGTATCCCCTACCTTATTGTTATACCAACAAACTCAAACGACTTTCTAATACACATACCCAACTCTTATCCCCTCATGCATCCTTGGGGATAATTTTTCCTAAAACAATAGTCATGATATCTATGATTCACATAGGGATAGAATTACCCTGCATAACATTCATATGAATGTTTTCTTGATATCATATGTTAAAATGTAATCTCAGTTTTTTTGGTTCAAAAAACAGAAATGTTATTGAAAAATAATAAATAACCACTAATTATATTACCAGGTACTTGTCTTGATTGATTTGTTAGGAACATTCCCAATTTTCACCCCCACACTTTTCCTTTTTTATGGGGACTGAGGTGATATAGATGGAAAAACTAAACCTATTATGAGCTAATATAATATTTTAATTTTAATGTATCAAATTTTTTACTTGTAATTTCCTCTACTTTTAAATGATTCCATCCACATGATATTGTATGATGGTATCAAATCAATGACTGGATGTCTTAGTAAGACATCCTAGATTTCCGATATATGACAATAATAAATATTTCATCAGTCAATAAAGAATTTTTTTAATACCAAAAATTTATCCTGTTAGAAAATTTTCCTCCCACCAATAATTGTAAATTTCTCCAATGTCACTAAATCTAAAAACCAACACTTGGGTTTTCATTTCAACCCTCCATGATGAAGATAAAATGTATTCCATTTTCTAAAAATATATCAATTTAACTTAAACAAAAGATTATCAAAATTTCTTAATTTTATACATTTCATGAAGGCCTAATTACATCTCTGTTTGAATAGACTAAATATTATTCATGTAAAATATATAATATTTTAAAAATTAAAAAACTATAAATTGATAAATTTTAGAACTATTGATTTGTAAATTTAATCATCCATTATACTTTCAATTATAATTGAAAATTGATCTAAAATGTTAATCCTTCTATAGAACATCATGATTTTATAATCACAAACTACATTTTATTAAATCCATACGGGTTTTTTGATTTCATCCAATTTAACTCACAACATCTACTCTACATGAGTATGTAAATGATTTAGTGATTGTGCAATCCCACATCCACCTAGTCTAAGTATCACATTACCTTTAATATTAAAAGATACTATCATATGTGGCTCATTAATTATTATGATAATAAATTTAAAATAAAAAAAAGTAATTTCATTAAATAATTATATTCTTAACTTTATGTTAATATGAGAAAAAAACACAAATCTCAATAATTTTTCCTCCACCATTTTTTACATCAATTAATTATACTAATGTAAATATTATATATACCAATAAATAGATATAATTAAATGTTTTTATAAGATATGAATTACATTTTCAATAGAAAATGAAATTATATGAATTATGTTAACTAATATAGTTGAAAAAAAATAACTACTAAATATAGTTAATACAAATTGATAGTCATATATGAAAAATGACATTACGATTCATCATCTATAAAATGATTGAGAAAAATATGTTAATATAAAAATTTACCTAAAAAGAACCAAAATAATTGAAATATATAAATTTTAATATATATCTAAAAATTACTTTCATTACTAGTATTTGATTAAAAAAATAATGATGTTATGATTTTTAATTTAAAAAATTTCAGCTAAAAAATGATTATAAATTTTAATTCCAAAATAGAAGAAATGATCAAAATTTATAAATGTAAATATTGATATTAATAATTTAGTTGTATAAGTGTATTGTTTTAAAAATAATGATTGCTGGGATCTTCAACAAAAAATTGATTAATTATAATTGATGAATGTAAAATTTTAAAAACAATATATTCCATAAATAATAATATATATAATATAATATCTATTTAAAAATTGAGTTCTCATGTGATTATATTTTGAAAAAATAAATAGAGGTAGATCAACAAAAATAGTTTGGAGATTAATCAAATGTTTTCCTATATTACTTAATCATGATAAATTCATAATTTAAGAACTATATCTACGTCACAATTATTATTGTCATTCAGTAATTATGTAAAAAATGAAAATATCTTAGATAAACATGAAACATACTCACGATATATATCATAAAAATAATTTGTTACCTTGAAAAACAATGTTCCATTTATCATTAAATATGTCAATAACATAAAATATCATTTTCCCATGTGCCACTATGATAAATGGTTATTATTTGAAAATATATATTTTCAAATAAATTAATGAAAATCTATATTCATCATTATTTACACCATTGTTACTAAAAAACAATATAAATTTAAACATTGGTACTTATAATTTATTATTATTAATTTCTCATATATACGCAAAAAATCCAAAAACATATTAAGTAATAAATTTATTTTTACCTTTAAAACGCAAAACATATAATGCTTAAATGATGACCACTACTATAATATTTTGAACGGTACTCTATATTTTCTTATTTGATTGAGTAAAATATTAAACAACTAATTTGAAATTTTAAGTATGTTATTACATTAAATCATGTTTTGGTACCTAACTATTACAATTTTTTGATTTAGAATGAACGGTGAAGACATTATATTTATGACATAAACAAATAAATTCCTTGGATCATTCATTAAAAAATTTCCAATTATTTTTAGATCATATGCCTTTTATTCAGTAATATGTGATGATATATATGGATTAATATCAATACTGTTTTTTTAAAATTTATTAATATCCTATCATCACTATATCACATGAAATTAAAATTAAATATATGTAATAGTGTCCCTAACCTTCACTGTTGGATACATGGTGATATGATATTTGGATACTCATTTCTCTACAATATAAAAGTATTTTTTTAAAAAAATCAGCTACATACATTAAAATATATTTTATATCAATTAAGGCCATTATTCAAAATATAATATTAATATATACATTAAAATATTTAATATATCATTTAAAATGATATATTCAAAGTAAATATACATAACCTTATTTATTGGTCAATACAGAGTTGATGTTTTAATGTTCATTATTGGGGAGAAATGACAACTTTTTAGAAAATAATTTTTAGATTGAATTTAATTTAGAACGTAAAATTAAATATGTACTTGAGTATTTATATATTGATTATGTCAACGTGATCACTTGTATTGTTATTATGTTTTTAATTAGATATCATGGAACCTAATATAATAATGGTAAATTTTTTTGAAAGATGGAAAACCATTTCGCACCCTCATTTTTAGTTTACTAAGAATAATAAAAAAATTTTTTTTTGAACTTTCAGTCATAACCAAGAATCAATATTTTTAAAATATAGGAAGAAACAACCAATTTTTTATATGGACCAAAAGCACAACCAGAACATTTACCCTTTACTAGACCAAGTAATAACCTAGAAACTACCGTTTTCAATATGGACGAATTAACCATAAAATTCAATCTATATGAGATGTATAAACAGAAAATAAGGTCATTATTTTCAAAGTGAAAACATAAAAAAAAAATTAAATAAATAGAAATTATAAGAAGAATTTAGAACCACATTATGTAAATGAAATAATGAAGCAATTAATGTTTATATAGTCGGGATCAATCGAACAAAAAATATTATGAATGATTTAGTTCAATCCTGAGTGTTGCAGTATAGGTAAAAAAGTATGAAGCATTTTAGAATTTGATCATATCCCCAACCTCCATGATAATAAATCTTTTTCTACCAAATTGTAATTTTATATACACATCCATTATGCAAAAAAGCCATCAAAAAGTATTCATGAATTATTAGACATTAAAGATTCATCATTTCACATTAAACAATACCATTGTATCTTTCAATGATAACAATGTATTTTAGAGTGTAAATGATTTTTTAAAATGTATAAAACATAATAAAAATTTACAATAGATAATATATTATGTTAAAAAATTGAAATTTTTATAAATTATTAATAATAACGTACTTGGAGAATTCCCATAAATCGTGAATCATAAACTCTTCAATTTTAATGTATTGAAATTTGAAACTCATAATTATCGTACAAAATAGTGTGAATATTTATTATTTTTTTTACATGTGGTCCTCATTTAAATTTATATAAAATAATCTAAATATTATTCATAGAATCCAAATAAATAGTGTTTTATTATTGAAAAATTAAAACATGAATTACATGAATAAGATATTGGAAGTAAATTAATATAAGATATGATTTATATATATATATAATATAGATTATTTATAGCTTCATAAAAAATTATTTAAGTATGAAGTATCATATTTGGTAACATATTATTTAAAATAAATTTTCGTAAATTTAATTCTGTAGAACCATTCTATGATGTGTATGTATTAATCATTATTAATAATTAAGAACCATAAGGTTATTTTTTCAGTGATTAAAATAATTAAATATGATTTCTATAAAACCATAAGGATTAATAAAAAAACTACTATAATTATATCAGTAAAATTAAATAATAGTTTTTGAAATTTCATGTATTCAACTAAGTGTGGTTCAGTTTGTTTGATATATCCTTTATAAAACCAAAGGGATGTTTCTCTCCAAAGTCATTTCATAAAAAACCCATTAAGAATAAAATAACAAACAATATCATTAATAATATTTTATTCAAAATAACATGATATTATTAGACACATTTTTTCAGTCTTATTAGAGGGAATATTTTAATATAATTTTTTAAAAAAATTAAATAATATATATATATATATATGATATTATTATCAAAACATGTTTATCTGACAATGATCAACTTAAAAATACTCTGCTGTTATATAATTTATAAACGAATGTCTTCATAAATTTCTCAACCATTTTGTAAATTTCAAAATATCTAAATATAAAATACTAATGAATATATTCCCCTTTTTTATATAAATGTTTTAATAAAATTGTGTAGTATTTAATTATATATCAAATTTTATTTAAATTAAGATAGATTTTCCAATGAAAAATAATATTTTAAAATAGTTATAAATTAAAATGTTATATTTTTAAATGATATAAAACCCATTACAAATTAATTATTGAATATTATATTAAAGAAAAAAATTATAATAATTTAAATTGTAAAATGACTTCATAGTTAATCAAATTAGTTAAACTCCCCATTAACAAAATCACTTCTCCCTTATCGACACATTTGAATGTTAAAAATAGTTTATGATTATATTATTAATTTTTTAAGTGCTGAATTTATAATTTCATTATATATAAGTCGAAAAATACATTAATAATCCTTAAAAATATGGAATAACATTAAGGAGTCATATATAACCATAAAAGATGGATTAATAATTATCTAATATTGAATCAAATTCTAGTTACCCAATAATATATCTATATTACATAGTTACATTACATATAAATTATATAATATTCAATATTCTAATAATTTATGTAATTGAAATAGATTTATGTGTTTTCTAACCTAAATACTACAACATCTCATAACAATAATGACGTCCAAACTAATAATGTTGGCATGATGAGATATTTTGAAGGAGAAATGTTCTTAACCATGAATAATAATTTCATCCCTATAAACTGATTTAGCAAGAAGATTCAAAAAAACTTACATCCCTTATAAACATTCAATATTCCCATTTTGTATTTTATATTAAAAAATCTGTAAAATTTAAATGATTAGAAATGATTTCAACCTATTGATCATATGCTGGAATATATTCAAAATAATTCTCCATTTTGAACATGGTCTATATTGGAATGAGGTAAAATATTAATTTTTTTAGTACTTGTGTGGTGTAAAGGATATTTTTATATTTATATCAGTGTATATATATTACATAAAACACATAAAATTTTATAATCAACATCAAAAGAAGTTAATTTTTGCATAATCTAAAAGGACTGATCCCACCAACAAGCTGTAGAATTGTATTATTATTATTTAGTAGATAATGAAATACTATTTTTTGTAAAACTATATTATACTAAATGGTTTCCAATTAAGATACACACACTGCATGTGAAATTTAATATAATTTTTAAAAAACCACAATCAGAATCTCTATAACATTTTAACTCAAAAATAGTATTTTTAGACAAAAATATATAAGGTTTACAAAACCTATAAGATATTTTATAATTAGTTTTTCACTAATTAAAATAATTTCAGTTATATCCCATTGAAATCATACACATATTTTAATTCATAGCATTAAATATGTTCTAGAAGGAGTTAAATATGGAAGTATATAATGAAAACTTATATAAATATATATTAAACTAATTTTATAGAATCAATAACATCCATCATACATGAAATACTAATATAAATCTCTAAAATTTTAAATCTTTCATAAAAAAGTCCAATAAATGATTCTTTATCAATCCGTGGTTGGTTTTTAAATTATTATTTCACCTATTTAACAAAATATGATGTCTAAAGATTAATTTGAAGTCTCCCTCAAACATTATTCCTAACTAATTGATAATTAATTATTATAATTAATAAAAAAAATAATCATTGGAGTATCCAAATTAAATTTAATCCACATATACAAAAACAATATTTATTTCATTTTCATTGTTATTTGTAAATAATATGGGTTCCAGGTTTTCTTTCGAAAATTAATTTGGAAAAGAAATGTTGAAAATCTCTCATACCAAGATCGTGGATTTTTTTATTTATTTAAGGTTATTTAAATAACATTAAATCATGACTATGAAATATTTCACATTCAATAATTGGGTTTGGTTTGACATAAATATAACTGTATATGAATCCATTTAAAAAATGTCATTTCAGATAAATTTATTAGAGTATAAAACCATGGTAAGATAAATTTTTTATTAATGTTCATATATCATATAACCTTAAAAATAATGAAATAGTTTCATAATAATTTACCCATAAAAATATTTAGAACATTATCATACTAATCTTACATTAATTATAACAATATTTCTAAATATATCAGACTTATCCCAATAAAACCATTTGGTATCAATTACATGAGAATCATAAGGACATTAAACAAAATACCACAATTTATTTACATAAAACAAATTTATTAATAATTTCATTTCTAATTTATATTTTGAAACCACATATGGTTTATAAAAATTTTGATGAATAATTTTATATATAACATTAAAATAAGCCCAATAATTATTTAAATAATTTGTGATTTGAATTCCAGATTTGACATTTCTAATAACATTTTCTAAAATGTCTTTTGAAAGTATTTCCATGAAATATTGAAAGAATGAATCTCCCCCTCAACATATGTTTTAATAATTTTGTGACCATCCCCAAAAGAAATTATAATCCCTAAATTCTCTATAATGTTGTTTGAAATAATTATTATTTTCTATTAATATATTTTTATAAAATTTCATGTTCATAGATTCATCAAATATCATTTATTTTTTTAAAACTATATAACCTTGAAATTAGATTAAATATTCTATGGATATACCTTTTCCAAATTTTGAATACAATTAACCATTAGATACAATTTCATTAAGAAAAATGTTTTACAACTAAACACTCTAATGTAAACAAGAATATATTAAATACAATTATAATTCTCAAATGATAGTCTAATTAATATAAATCTTAACATTTCTGTATTTGATACAAATTATTATTGATAACATCATCCAAGAAATATATTTTCATTTTAAATTCATTTTAAATAGTTTTAGTGTTTTCATATAATTTTATATTCTTACTTTACCTAGGACAATTTTTGAGTTCCTTGGGGGATTAATTAAATGTAAATCTCAATTATTTTCTAACAAAAAATATTATATGTTTCTAAATTCTCCTACTCTATCCTTATTATTAGAGGAAATTAAATTTAAAAATTAAATTTAAATAATAATATAATTAAAAAAATTATATGGTTAAAAATTAATGACATAGAACGTTCAAACATATAAATTTTTCGATTTAGTCAAAAATTAAAACCTCATATATAATCCACCATGTCATGATTTTGTTATCAACCATAATAAATATAGATGAAAATTTTAAAAAAATCTACAAAATTTTCACATTAATAATAGGGGTAAAATAATATTTATGGTGTAAAACTATAATAAATAACTCCCAAAAATATTTTATCATATTTATATTTTTAATTTTGTTAACTCTATGACTCTATGGGAGTTTTTTGTAGTTATCCAATATTTTCTAAAATAATATTCTCATGATATTTCTTACATCACATGACATTATGAAATAAATAACAGTCAATGCAATGACATTATAGAGCATTACTTGTGGTAGGTATGTACCCTTACCATTTGAGTTTTTAATTCACCTCATCCTTTAATCAAACCCATGACCCCAGGGTCAATATAAAAATAGGAAATGATTTGAGTATCAAATTTAACTAGATTAGATGCATTTCTAATTCTACCTAGTTGATGAATATGTTTCTAGTTATGTGTTATTGTTATTAGGATGGTGAATTAAAAATAAAAAATTGTAGGGGAAATTACCCATAATGTGTAATGATCCCCAACTATCATTAAATGTTGGTTTTCAGTTACCAAAAGTCATGTTATGTAGGATATCTTTTTGGTTGGACATTTATCATCCATGGGGACATTAAAAAAATTGAAAACATTTTAAATAATGACCCCCTTGTTGGGAGAATCCAAATTCCAAATTATTTCCCCCTTATATGGAATCCTAGAATTAAAAATCCACATTCCATGACCCTGATGGGGAATTACATGTGGTGGGTACTATCTCATTCCCTTTAGGTGGTTTTAATTTACCTCCCCGCAAACTCAAACCTGGTTCATTATTGTCATCAACTTATAAGGATTCATTACAAGTACTACATGGGAGACCATAATACAGGTTATGTGTATGGATTTTTGGCAATAGAAACGTATTTATGATTAATAATGGTTTATTGTATCATTTTTGTGAATATAACTGAGTGATTTAATTCCTTGTGAAGGGAAAAATAATTTTTACTTATATATTGGATGTTTTAATTGTAAAGAATTCTCATTTATTGGGATTAAATAGTGAACTGATAAGGGAAGTTATTTCAATTAGCAGTCCAACCCTATAGTATCGAGTAAATTGTGTGATAGTACTCATTATAATCATTTAATACACAAATATCTATAATTCTAATGGAAATTAATATAGGGAAATTGGATTAGAGTCCCTTTAGTTTTGAATAAATTTCTCATTAGACACTGTGTGCATATCATAGCAAGTTATGACTAGGATGGATAGAGCATGGGTGGTTTCTAGGTGGCATGAATTGACACACAATTTATGGGTGGTTATTGGTGAATTGGGGTAGAAAGGTAATTCTAATATTAAGGAGGAAAACGTGGAGGTCTCTTGTTGGGTAGATCTAGTGTGATGTGGATAGGGGACATCATATTTGGTATGTGATTCAATATTAGAGGTCTTTGAAACATTTAAAAACGCTATATTTAGAAGGAGTGGTGTCATCAAGCCTTATTGGGGAGCCTTAATATGTGACTATTCATCAAGTGGTTGTGAAATATTTGTAAAACTAGTGTGTGATGGTTGCTGAGTGAAAAATTGAGAATGATTTAGGTTTTTTATGTATCAAGAAGATCTTGTATAATTACGCCACTAATGACTCAATTTAGGGTCACCCTTTTAATTGGAAAATATTATATTTAGCATGAATCTGGTAGGTCCATGTACCACAATTGTTGCTATGTATAAAAAATTATATGTGGTAGAATATTTCATCAATTATTAATCAAGATATTGTTTTATAGTCAAGCATAATTTTCATATAATGGGTATTTCATTATACAGTATAATGAATTGCATGAGGGGATGATACCTGCCATGATGAGATATTGTAACACATGCCTAGGTTGGTTTATAATTTTATGAACATCATGTATGGATTATTTAGTGAAGTGAAAAAAATTATGGGTATCAATGTTTTTGTAATGCTTACTACATGCATGAAAATTGGACATGGATGAATTGACAAGATTAGTTATTAAATTTATCAATGGGAAAATAGAATGATGTGTAGAGTGATGTAAAAATTATTATTAATCAATAATGATAGTAATATATATGGGGTAATTCATTTGGTTTTTATTTAGTTACCCTCTTAAGTGATAATTTACAATGATATGTAAGACCAAACATTGAATTCTCATAGTAAATCTTAGTGACTGTTGTTTGGTGGACCTGAGAGTATTTGATTCGACGATGAATTCCTTATGTTTAATTGAGATAAATAACTAGATGAAAACAAGAATTGAATTCTGGTTATTGGGAAATCAGTGAGAACCAAGAGAGTTTATGCTAATTGTGGGTGGAACATAGTTGAAATCCATGAGGCTTCTATTAGAGGATGGTGAATCAATCAAGAAACATTCATTTTTGGTTTCTTTGAAAATCAGAAATGTTTTTGTATTGATCTAATTATTTATTTTAGACTTAATTAATCATTATTTATTTTCTCATTGATTTTTGGTTATTTATAATGTCTAACATTATCGGTAGTCTTTTATACGTGAACATATTCATGTTTACACATAAACAGTACAGTAATGGTTTAGAAACACATAATGATATTTTTATAGGGTTTGATAATAGTTTTAAGGTCACCAGAGTACTTTTGGAATGGTTTTTGGGAGGGGGTTTTGTTTTTTGGTAGGGACTCATTGGTTTGGCTCAGAATCAGGAATGAGGTTTTGATGACAAAGTCTATCCAGATTCTAACGTTATATCATGAATATTAGAATTAAAATTCACCTATTGTGTCATTTTATTTGAAAAATATTATTTGTAATGGTGATTCTTATTGTTGGGATCATTTTTATGGTTTGGGTGGAGTGTTTAGAGGACACTGTGGTACGATGAGTTCAATATATATGTTTATTTTACTATCATTGTAGTAGGTTAGGGAACTTTTGGATCAGTTTCTAGTTTTCATTTATAGATTCATGGAATATGCGAATGATGGGGATTAAGAAATGAATATTTCCCAATGGGGGTGTTTTTGAATTCAGAGATGGATATTGGGGGGCTCATTGTAGAGGATTATCATGGAATATATAAAAGTATATTTCCTATGATAACCAAACCTATCAAGGATTATTTTTACTATGTTGGGGAGATTATATTGACACATGACATATTAAATTTTAAATTAGAGAGGATACTTGGAAATGTTTTATCATGTATATTGAATTTCAAGAGTATTAGGGTCAACTTAAAGAAAATTATATGGTTTTACCATGGTTTTTTAGTGGTCAATACATATCTATTTATATTATATTTCCATATATAAATTAATATATAGATAATTGTTTCCACTATATAATAGAGAAAATTATATAGAAAAATCATTATTTGATCATATTATTTCCATATCAAATCATGATTATACTTGTAGAATTAATTTTGGGATATTTTTTGAAAAATAATAATATAATATTTAGTTAAATACCCTATCGTGGTCTAATTATTGATATAGATTTTTTTGTCTTGATATGTGAGATAGTGAAATGGAAATGAGGGTGTGAAATAACCACTTTAAATTTTTAAATTTCTTTTTTAGGTTTAGTTAAATTTCTATTGAAAAATAAAATATGAACATTAGTGTTTTTCTATTATTTCAAATAAAAGTAATATACTTTTTACTCATTATTCTCTTAGTGTTAGAGTATGTAACCCACGTTTATTGTTACTAGATATTGAGAATATGTCATAACCATTGTAAAACTAACTTCATAACCACAAGGTCATTATGGAAAACTCAAATTTTTCAAAAATAGAGTCACATACTATAACCTTCTATTTAATGAATAGGAAGAAATTCCCACGAATTTAACTAGATCAACCTATAATTTAAACTCAAAAATATTACCAAACCTCATAACATGAAATAAAATATAATTTTAACATGTTGGCACAACCAATGATGTTCCATTTTTGGGTGTATAATTGAAGGCACAATGGTCCTTATTTTGAATAAAAAATATTAAAAAAGGTATAGTATAAAAATGATTAAATGAATTTAGATCCATAAAAATGAAATGAAATCATAAATCTATAAAGGAAAAGGTAATAAACATCAATATAGCTAAAAAGGATCATCATAGTGTTGTTTATCATGGAGTGATGTAGTGTTGATCAAATAATTGTGAAGAATAGTACTATATCAAAATTTAATAAACATATATGATTAGGTAGTTTTCCATCAAACTCGTAGAATTAAGATTTCCTTTTTTAAAAAAATCCATCAAAAAAATCTAACATTCATAGTATTTGTATATTCTTCTTTTCTAATTTAGCCACTATTTTCTATAATTAAAATATAAAAGGGTTATTTAGTGTTTGTTGGATTTTATTTAATCATTAAAATATAACTGAATTTTGCTGAAAAAACCTATTTGATTCAAAAAATTAATACATCTTTTAATAGTGAATAATAATGTTCTCTGTTATTTATTATGAATAAAGTGAGAAAAAATCTTCAAAATTCAAATAAATAAAATTTGAAATTCATAATATTCATTGAAAAGGGCATGGATATGAAACATGATTTATTCCTGGAGATCCTAATTTCAATCTGTATAAAATATTTTTATGATTTATTTATAGATCTAGAAATATGTATATTATTTTATTATGTGATAAATAAATATATAATATTTTATATAAAAAATATGCTATAAAATTATATCTGAAATTTTATATAAAATAAATAATATTTATTTAATTTAAAAAAAAATTATCTATGCATAAGAATCATTTAAAAACATTTATGATAGAATAAATGTGAGTATTAATAATTCAGAATAATACTAAATTTTGTGTGTTCTGTAATCATCCAATTAACTATGAACATTATCTATGTAGTCATCATTTTACAATTCATATGTATGATTCTGTATTGTCAATCTATCATCCTATGGTGCATATACATCATACAATGTTTGTAAACATCATTACATGTTTTTAAAACGAATAGTTATATGTTCTGCATAACCATGTGTCCAATCTATGTGAGAATAAATCCATTGTAACTAATATAAATCATAAGGATCATTTTTAATTGATTAAAACAATTAAAGATGATTCTTATAAAAATAAATGACCAGTTCTAAAATCATGAAGAAGGAAAATGTAAATTATTTTATGATAAATTATTATTATTCAATTTTGAATGCATTAAATAATGAGATATTACCATAATTATAGAAATTTAAATTTTTTGTGAATGAAATTCATAAAACAAATAAAAAAATCCAAATAATTAACAATAATCATTATCAAAAATAATATTTTCTTTTTAAGGAAGTGAGATATTAAAATAAATTGATTCACTCATATTAACTAGAATAAATTAAAATAATTTTTACATAAATAAAAAATAAAAAATTCAATTATCTAAATAATATAATGTTTATAGGAGAAATTGAACTTATATATGTTTATCTCTGAAAAAATTGAATTATCAAATAAACCATTATATCAAAAATTCATTATAGAAAATATTTTCCTACTGGAAATTTTATGATGATATATTCATTGTGTATAATTATAAACAAAATTTTATCGACGCATTATCATGAAATGTAATTGGAAAAATAAGTAAATGTTTATGATATATATTCTTCAAGGCATAGAAAATATACCACAATGCATAACTGATAGTAGTTATTAATTGAATAGATAATAGTTATGATATTTCATGTTTATTAACATCATATCTTCATTGTTATCAAAACATTCACATTTGAAGGATACCAACAAGGTACATTAATAAAAAGAAAATTTAAAAAAATCAATTTTCACACATTCTTTATGTATAATAAGATAGATGTAAATATGTTTTTTTAAATTCCAAAGGGAATATAAAACCAAATATATTCCATAGATATAAAATTCAATCATGCATTCAATCCATATTTATTCCTTTTATATCTAATAATATTCCTATAAACACTCAATAATATTTTTGTAAACTTGGATAAATTAAATAATTTGTTTTACATTATTGAATATCCAATAAGGTTGATAGAATAAGATGGAATGTTTCTCATTTTTATTTTTTTGATGTCCCAGATATTATGTCTTCACAAATGTGAGATGAATTTTTTTCACCATGTTGAAAATTTTTTCATTTTACAATGGTTGTAGGGGGAAACCATAATCATCAAATCCATTAAAATCATTTTAAATCTGTGATAAAGGTGATACATTGAAAAAGAATCATTCATTATCCATCTACACTATAATTATTCCTTCCGATAATTGGGGATATAAAGTCCCTTTCTAATAATTTGGATAATATTAATATACCATAACACTATATCTAAATATGTATCTATATGTAAAAAAATTTATAGTAAAAATTAAAATAATATAAAAAATAAAAAATTGTTTATTGAATTCATCAAACAAATTATCAAAAGTGTCCAACAAAAATTTGGAATCAATAATAAATAAGAATATATAAAAACCATTATCATTTCTAGGATTTTATTGTTTAAAAATAATTAATACCATCAGAATATATTGTCTTATATACATATCGGTTGGGAAAACATGTAAAAAACCAACATAACATACCCAAACTATAACATCTACATAGGATTTAGTGTAGATTAATTCACATTTGGAACTGTAAAATTTTAATATTTCAAACATCATTAACAAATATTTTATTTTGTCTATCAATTCAATTTCATTGTGTTGAATGAATAGTATAAAATTGATTTCCACTGGATATTCAATAATATCTATGGATACCAAACCACATTACATCATTTGAATTTGAATATAATCATATGAAACATGGAATTATTAGAAGATACCATATCTCTTTATAAAAAAAACATGCCTTTAGGAGTGAACCAGATATAGGTTTATCATCAATTTTTAAAACTTATGTCTCGTATTTAATAAGTGTTCATAGTCCATAATATTGATTATTATATATAAAAAAATTGTTTGGAAATGAATATATATTCATATATCCTAACCCCAGAAGAAATACATTTTTTTAAATGATAATTAGAATTCATATTCTCATGTAATAGGATAGGTTAATATTAAAAATGTTAAATCCATTAAATGAATATTTTATCCTATATAACAATTTTGTTCATTTATATTAACCTATCACATTATTAATGATAGTAATAAAATATTATTAGAACATGGTAAAATATATTATTCAATATATCAATATAATTGTTCAACTTTTGTAGTTATTTAAATAGTTTCAATCATATATAATGAATTATTTATGAAATATTATCCACAGTACAAAACATTAAGAGCAGAAATTTTAAAATAGTAACATTGTATTTGTTATCATGTATGATAGAAAATGACATGATTAGAAGAAAATATAACTCCCTGAGACTTTATGTTATATTTTTTTCGATAACATCAATTTCATTATATAATTTATTACACACAACACTATGATTCATTTTCATTACACCCAGTATTGAGTTTAGTTTGTGTTATATGCAACACTGAGTTAAAAAAACATGATATATGAATAAAACATTTTTATTTAATATGATATTTATCAACTACATTATAAATCATCTTGTTTTAGTTGTATACCATAATTTATGAAAAATATTATTATTTATTAATTATAAGTAAAATAATATACGTTAAAAAGAAGAAAAGAAATGTTTTCCAAAAAATGTATCTTTTCTAAAAGACACTTTAGTTTCTCTTTGAGAACATAATTTAAATGTATGTTTTACTAATTTAATAGAGATTATTTAATAAAAATAAAATAATCTTTTAAACTACTATATTGAAATTTTCATAGGGTGAATTGTTTGTATTTTTGGAAAAGATTAATTTTTTTATTATTAGTTAAAAATACTGCATTTTAATTGAAAACTACCATTTCTTATAAAATATTTATAATGTAAAAAAATTAGAATTTATTGTAAAATAAAATTAGTTTGTTTGAATATAAATTATCCAAATTTACATTGTTTTTGACATTTTATATTTTGACTTTTTTTTATTAATGCATTATGAACTTTTGAACATTTTCTATTTAAAACCCTGTAATTTCATCAAGTCTGGACAATTCAATTTAAATTAATTTTAATTTCAGATGTGAATTCAATATTTTGAATCATTATATGTTAATTTAAATAATACTGAAATCATATTTTTTTACCAAATTGAATAAGAAAATAGTAAATTCTACATATCATGATTATGTTAAAAATGGATCCACTGTGTGTTTAACAAAAAATATTATGGGTTATAATGATTTAACAAATTTTAAAAATATTATTTTCAAGAAATATTTCCACCTTATCCTTCCAAATATCATATTTAAATTTATTTAGAAGCATTTTAAATTTGTAACATTTTATCATTTTGGAATCTTTTTGGAAATTTCCCTAAAATGTTCACAGAGTTACCCTTTCCCCGCTTATAAATAGGCACTCCCTCTCTTCAATTATTCTCTAATCCCAAGAAAAGTTTCTAGAAAAACCCATAATTTTTTATCTCTATTATCCTTTTTTGTATTCTTAAGATTCATTTCATCCCAAAATACAATCTCATGGGTCATTAATAGAATATCCGAAGGAGGTTTCTCTTGGAAAAGGTAATTATCTTAACACATATGTTTAATTTTCACACTTATTGTTAATCCTTAAATTTAGTCTTCAAAATTTCTATATAAAAAAATTATCTCCCATATTATAATATGTTATTATTTTTATGTAATAATAATTATACATCTCTATATATATTAAACTAGATAGAAATTAATCAGTCCAGTGTGAGGTGGTCTACCACCTCGCTAACCAATGTATTTAGTTTTCCATCACCCCCATTCAATGATGGATGTAATGAAAAATTCAAAACCTATATTCCATAATTATGATATTATTAAAATTATATAATTTTAATATTACATATAAATATTTTTGTTCATTCTCATTTCAAATACAATAATTTCACTCATGTGTATGGAGGACTACTATCTCAAAAATCAATGTGATCCATTTGTCACATATGATTTAAATGTAATTTGACAAGAAACATTTATTGAATATATTTTACATACATTAGATTATAATGATTCAAATAATTAATATATATTCCACTTTATTACGCTTTTAGTTGTTATGGGCATGATACCATTGATTATGTGTATGTATGACCTACCATCTCAACTAAGTAATGTGATTCATTTACTATACTAAACATTTAATTGTGGATATAAAAATCTATATAATGAGTAAATAAAATATTTATAAATTTATTATCATTTTGGATATGAAGTAATTATAACATACTTTGAATAAATAAAACATCTATTAGAAAATACAAATGAGATAACAATGTAATTAGCATCTCTAACAGTGAAAATAATGAAATATTTTTAATGAATGGGTGGAAAATGTTATTAGAATATCATATATGATGTTATAAATATTTATATGGTTTTTGAACAACTAAATAACATTATTAAAACCACTATAAATTTTGTTAAATAATGTTCAAACAAAATGATGTGTTGGGTAGGGGACTTCATCTCAATTATCCATCACTAAGGAATATAATAATGTTATGAACCTAATTCATTTTGTATGGTATATATAAAAACCCTTTTACAAGTAAAATCATGATTCAATTATAAATTATTTTATTTTATTTTTCAATTTAAATTATTTAATCAATGTGTATTTGACTTGAAAATTTATGAGTGGTAAATGTTTTTGAAATATCCAACATTCATTTTTTACAGTTAACAGACACTCGAAATAATAGCATTCTTATGATAAATTTTCATCAGAAATTATAATTTTCAAAAAAATACATATGAATTAATGATGATTATGATTATTTAAAAACATCTATACCATTTTTTAAAAATGTTTCAATTTGTAAATTGAATTGAAAAAATGGGAAATATATATAAATCGTTATGCTTTACCCAAAAAAGATATTTTATGAAATCTAATATTGATTAATCAGTTAAACAAATTATCAAATATTTTAGGAATTATTTTGAATTTTATTGATGGATAGGTATCAATATAATATATCCCCTCAATACATCAGTGGGACTGATAATTCAAAAATGTTTTCGATATTAAATTGGTTTTTACATGTAGTATTTAAACTATATTGTTAAATTTTTTAATAGTAGATTTATCTTAATTCTTGAGAGAATGGAATCCAATAATTATGGATTTCTTACATTAATTATTGATTTCATTTTATTCGTCAATTTTTTCAATTATATTATATCTGGAATCATTTCATTATAAGTATATTGATTAAATGGCATGTGTTTTATGTTATTTATCTTGCCATATATATTATTCCAAATCTATTCAGGAATTTAATTGGTTTATATGGATTAAATGTTTAGTAATTTACCTACACATATTAATTATGAGTATTTATTCCTGGTGGTTTCCTCTATATGTAACCCTTACTGAGCATTTATGCTCACCCCGATTTTGATTGCATACCCCAGGATAGAAAGATTAGATATTCGAATAAATTTTTAATGAAGCAACTCATTTGAATTATATTTTTATTCTGTTTAATTATCTACTACAAATGTAAATTTGGAATATTTTATGTATATGTATCTCTAAAACAAGAAATTGTTTTGCTCCTCTGATATTTGACCCTTTATATCAATTCCAATTTAATAATGTAAGGCACCATAACTATGTAAATGGGGTCTGGATCATTAATTTTGGTATTATTTGATGTTTAGAAGAAACCATTGGATAGATTAAAGAAAATATATATTAACAAAAATAACCCTATGATAGACATTGATAATATGTATAGTAGTAAATTATTAACTATTGCTTAGGATATTTTATGTGGGCATTCATAACAAAACATCCCTATCTAGATATTGCATGTGGACATTATTCTAGTATATAGGAACCTATAAGTAATTAATATTAAAAGGAAACATTGGATTAGACCTAATCACCAAATAGTGCATGATAGTTGGCCTTACAATTATCTTGGTTTGAAACTATTGGGGGATATGATATGGATAATTCGAATTTTATTTATAGAAAATTGGGATAGTTTTGTAAATTAATTTCTCCAAAAAGAAACAATGTCTATGAATATTAGTTTAACATTTAATAATTTTTAATTTAGGGAATGTGTTTCACCCTAATTGGAAGTATAAATTATGATTTAAACTTCTTAATTTTCTAAGCTAATCCAGTATATACCATTTTATAGAAATGGGACCTTTATTGAATAGGGGTATCATTACTCATTAAAAAACAATAGATTTTCCTACAGAGAAAGCTATCACATCTAGAATTGGAACTAGTCAAATTATGGTTATATTTGGGAAGATTAATTTAGTTATGAAAAATAATCATTACCAAATAGATTAACATATTCAACATTGAGATTTTATGATTTTGGGTTAGTTTTTTCAACAAAATTCCCCGTTATTTGATTGGAATACTAATCTAATAGTAGCTGAGCAATGGATTAATTATATGGAGAAGACATTTTTGGTCATTTGAAGTGGTGAAATGGAAAATATTACACCTACAGTGTGGTTTCTAAAGGGAGATAGTGACCAATAGTGTAAGTTTATCCAGAATAATATATTGGGAGGGGAAATGAAACTCATTGAATGGAATAAATTTAAGAAAAAATTAGACAAAAAATTGCAATTTTTGTTAAAAAAATTATAATAATGATAAGGTTCCTTAGATTGATGAAAAATGAAAAATAAACGTTTTTGTAGATTATTAGGATACCATTACATTTATATCTTAGAATGATATGGATTATATATGCCACATGTAGTGAAAGATTGAACTTTTTTTGAGGGGTGTAATCTAAGTATTCGAAGGTAATTAGTCTCTTAAACTTCTTCATCAAATAATGGAATTGTTTAATGTGCTAGCATGATGGAGAAATAATCCTCTATATATAAAGGCTTCGAAGGGAAGGAAGAGAATATAGGGGTGAAAAGGAAATAATAGGTTAAAATATGGAAAATAAGGATTTTCCCATATGTGATAATATTGGAAGGGAACACCCTGGTGGTTTCATGAATGAAATGGTAGGATTCTATATGTTTAGAGTGGAAATCAATCATGTGCTTGTTTTCTGTAACATTCCTAGTCAATATGATTTACTTTCATTAAAAAAATTAAAATTATTTTCTATGTTGCATTTCATGGTCCACCATGATAATAATGATTTATAAACACCATGTTAATCTTGTGCTACACTCACCACTATGTTGTTTAGTCATTACATATAATAAAATGATTGACTTGTGCAGGACACAATTATAATTTTAGCTTTTTCAATACATAACACCAAGTTCATCAAAATATGAAATACTACTATGAACATGAAATCGGATTAGTGGGTAATAAATGTATTATATAAATTATGAAAATATGGTTTATGAATGTTTATAAGATGAATTAATTGGTAACAAATTAATTATAAATTAATGTGAGAATTATTTAAAAATAATGAAATTCCATTTCCAAAAAACTATTTTTCCAACGTTCAAATAAATTTTATCTTAATAAATTAAATCATCCACTTTTGATAAATGATTTAAATTAAATATATATTCATATATAATATTTTCAATATATTAATTCACATTCATATTATGTTTTCTCAAAAATAGTGATTATAATAAATCATAATTTTCATATGGAAATATGAATTTTTCTAAAAGGTGATTCTTCCAACTTTTAATAATGAACTTATTTTAAAAAGAATATCGGATACTATTACCTATTCTATTTTAAAAAATAAAATTAATTTTGGAAATTATAATAATATAATTATCCTCAGGTAAATTTTTTGGTAATTTTCATTGATGATTTATTTTGTTAAGAATAGAGAAAAATACTATATTATAGTTGAAATCCATTTTTTCAGTAGAATTATTTATATATTTATATTATATATTCATTTTATTGTCCTAAACTATTTATTTCAATTCATAAAAAATGGAAATTATTTTCTTAATGGTTAATTTTGTTTTATGATATCAATTTATAATATATGGTAGTTTTTTGAAATATCGGTTAACTGTGGAGAAAGAAACAATATTAGAAATATTCCATCTTCCAAAATGATTCTTTATTGATAAATACTTTCCAATGAATAGTATTTTCCATTGAACATGACCTACCATCTAACATAACTCAATGCTAACATTGAGTCTTCATTAGACTTCACCTGCAACTATATATGAGTCCCCAGCAGCCTAAATCACCATTGTTATTTTGGAAAATTTTAATTTAATGCTTCTAATATATATAATATTAATGTAAAAACTAAGGAGTAGTTTATGGAATATTATTTAAACATTAATTTTAACATTAATGTCTATGTGTGACCTCATTAAAAAGAAGAAAAAGTTCATAATAATTTTTCAACAAAATGACTCATGTTTCTGTTGTAATGCATATTTGAAAAAATCTGCCTCGTGTACTGGATCCTAGATGAGTGAACTTGAATTATCAATTGTTCCTCTAACATAAAATCTTACACATAGAATTATTAAAAACATTTTTACTAGGAATAATAAATTACAGATAACATAAAAAATACATATATTTAAAAAAATATAGTTTTTGATTCTCTATTTCAATCATATTTTCAATGAAATGGGTTATGCTTGTTTCTAAGCTAAATTCATGGAGACTCAAGACTCTGAGCATTTCATATCGAGAAAAACAATAGGGTGTCTTTCTCTATACATTATCTTTCAGTTTGTTTCCATTATTTATGTGGTGTGGGGTTGTTTTTCATGTTTATGAACACACATTATCTCCTACACTCTAACTAGAGATTACTTGATATTATTTATAATTTTTTTTCATTTAAATTCCCAATTTTTTTTAAGTAGGTCCTTGTCTAACATACATTTTGGTTCATACCACAACTATTTTAGTAGAGATCTATGCATATCCTAGAAACATTATAAACTATTGTGTTTGTAACCGATCATGTTATTGGATAATAGTTTATTTTAAGAGGTTATTATGTTGATGTAAATATAATTATAAATATTTGTATCCTTTAAACATGATATTAAATCATCAGTCTTTTGTGTGGTTGTCTACCACCTTGCGAACCAATGTAGTTAGTTTTCCATCACCCCCATTCAATGATGGATATAATGGAAAATTCAAAATATTGTATCATAATTATGATATTATTAAACTTATATAATTTTAATATTACATATAAATATTAACGTTCATTCTCATTTCAAATACAATAATATCGCTCATGTGTAAGGAGGACTACCATCTCATGAAGTGATATGATCCATTTTTCACATATTATTTAAATGTAATTTGACAAGAAAATATTAGTGATATAAATTAGATATAAATTATATTAGATTGATTCAAAAAATTAATATATATTCCACTTCCTTAACATTGTAGTTATTATGGGAATGATATCATTGCTTTTCATTATGTATAACCTTCTGTATCTACTAATAAATTTGATTAATTTACTATAGTGAACATTTAAGTGTGGATATAACAATCTATATACTGAGTAAATAAAATATTTATAAATTTATTATCATTTTGGATTTGAAGTAATTATATCATATGTCGAAGAAGAAGAACATCGTTTAGAAAACACAGATGAGATTACAAGGCAATTAGCACCCATAACATTGAAAATAATGAAATATTTTTAATTAATGGGTAGAAAATTTTTATTAGAATATCATATATGATTTTATAAATATTAATATGGTTTTGGAATAAATTAATAACATTATTAAAACCACTATAAATGATATTAAATAATGATTAAACAAAATTCAGAGATGCGTAGGGGACTTCATCTCAATTATCATTCATAGGGGAATATTATAATGCAATGAACCTAATTAATTTTATATGGTATATATAAAACCCATTTCACAAGTAAAATAAATATACAATTATAATTTTGTTTCTATTTTTCTATTTAAATTATTTAATCAAAGTGTATTTGACATGAAAATTTCGGAGTGGTAAAAGTTTTTGAAATATCACACATTATTTTTTGAATATTAACTCACACTAGGAAGAATATCTTTCCTATGATAAGTTTTCATTATAAATTATAATTTTCAAAAACAATACATATGAATTAATAATTATTATAATTATTTGATGACAACTATAACATTTTTTAAAATTGTTTATTTTTGAAATTTAACTGAAAAAGTGGGAAATATTAATATATCTATATGCATTACCCAAAAAGGATATTTTATGAAATTGAATAATGATTAATCTATTAAAATATTTATAAAATATATAAGGAATGATTTTTAGTTGTATTGATGGCCAGGTATCAGTATAATATATCCCCTCAATACATTAGTGGGTCTCATGAGTCAAATATGTTTTCCATATTAAATTGTTTTTTTCATGTATTTTTTAAACTATCTTATAAAATGTATTAATAGTAGATATATCATAATACTTGAGATAATGGAATATAATAATTATGGATTTCCTACACTAAATTTTAATTTTTTCTTACCCATGAATTTTTACAATTATATTATATCTGGAATCATTTCATTCTCTTATTATTGATTAAATTTCATGCATTTTTAGTTATTTTTCTTTCCATATATATTATTCCAAATCTATTTATGTATTCGAGTTTCGATATAGATTACATTTTGAGTAATTTACCTTCACATATTAATTATGAGTATTTATTCTTGGTGGTTTTCTCTATATGTAACCCTCACTAATCATTTAAGCTCACCTTTTTTTGAATACCCTAGAATAAAAAATTAGATATTCCATTGAATTATTAATGTAACAGCTTATTTGATTTTTATTTTATTTTTCTTTTATTTTCTATTACCCATGTAAATCTGGAAAAATTTATGATTATGTATCTCTAAAACAAGAAAATTGATTGGTCCTTCCAGATTTGACCCTTTATATCAATGCATATTTAATAATGTAAGGCACCAGCTCTGTGTAAATGGGGATGGATCATTATTTTTGGTATTAGTTGATGTTTAGAATAAATCTACAGATATATTTAGGAAAATACATATTAACAAACATAACCCTCTGATAGACATTGATAATAAGTATAGTAGTAAATTATTAACTATTTCTTATGAATGATTATGTGGGTTTTCGTAACAATACACCCCTATCTAGATATTACTTATAGACATTATTCATGTATATAGGCCCATATAGGTAATTAGTCTTAAAATAAAACATTGAATTAGACCCAATCATCACTTAGTGCATAACTGCTGGCCATTCAATTAACTTGGATTGACACTAATGGGGGATATGCTAAGGATAATTCCAATTTTATTTATAGACATCATCGATTGATTTGGAATTTAATCTCTCCAAAAATAAACCAAGTCTACTATTCTTAGTTTACCATTTCATAAATTTTAATTTAGTCCAAGTGTTTCCCCATAATTTGAACTAAAAATTATGATTTAAACTTATTAATTTTCTGAGTTAATTTAGTATATTTCATTATATAGTAATGGAACACTGATTTAAAAAGGGTATCATTACTCATTTCCAAAAAATAGATTTTCTTATAGAGAAAGCTAACACATTTGGCATTGGAACTATTCAAATTATGGGTATACTAGGGAAGATTAATATTGTTATGAAAAATATATACTAACAAACAGATTAATCTATTAAACATTGAGAATTTATGAATTTGGGTCACTTTTTCCTAAATAATTCCCCATTTATTGATGAGAATACAAATTTAATAGTAGTTGAGCAATGGAATAATTCTACAGAGGAGATATTTTGCAGTTTGATTTTGGTGAAAGGGAAACATTTACACCTATAATGCAGTTTCTCAAGGGATATAGTAACAAATAGTGGATGTTTATCAAGAATTATATATTGGGAGGGGAAATGAAACCCATGGAATTAAATGAATTTAAGGAAAAATTTGACAAAAAATTACAATTTGTGAGAAAAAAATTGAAATACGGATAAGTTTCCTTATAATGATGAAAAATGAAATAAATTTTGCTAGATTTTTAGCATACCTTTACATGTCTATTTTAGCATTATATGGATTATATATAAAAATGGAGTGAAAGAAAAACCATTTCATTGAGGGGTGTAATCTAAGTCTCTTAAAGGAATTGGTCTCTCAAACATATTCATAAAATAATGGAATAGTTCAATGTGCTATCATTATTTAGAAATCATCCTCCATGTATAAAGTCTTTGAAGGGTATGAAGAGAATATGGGGACTATAAAGAAAAAATAGGTAAAAATATAGAAAATAAGGAATTTACCACATGTGATAATATTGGAAGGAATCACCCTAGTGGTTTCAGGAATGAAATGGAAGTTTTCTATTTGTTATGAGTGAAATTCAATCACACTCTTGTTTTTAGTAATATGCCATGTTATTATGATTTACTTTCGTCGAATAAATTAAAATTATATTATGTGTGGAATTTTATGTTCCACCATGATAATAATGATTTATATGCAACACCATGTTAATCGTGGCTACACTCACCACAATGTTGTTCAATCATTACATATAATACTATGATTGACTTCTGTAGAACACAATTATATTTTTTTCATTTTCAATAGACAACAATGAGTTCAATAAAATCATGAAATACTACTGTGAACTAGAAATTGGATTAGTGGGTACGAAATGTTTTATCTAAATTATGAAAATATGGTTTATGAATGTTTATAAGATGAATTATTAGGTAACAAGTTAATTAGAAATGAATGTGAGAATTATTTGAAAATAAGGAAATTCATTTTCCATAAAACTATTTTTACAATGTTCAAATAAATTTTTTCTTAATAAATTAAATCAATCACTTTTTATAAATAATTTAAATTAAATATATATTTATATATAATTTTTTAAATTAGATAATTCATATTCATCTTATGTTTTCAAAAAAAAAGAGATAGTAATAAATCTAAATTTTCATATAGAAATATTAATTTGTCTAAAAGGTGGTTTTACCAACATTTAATAGCGAACTTATTATAAGACAATTTTTTGATACTATTACATATTTTATTTGAAAAAGTTTAATTAATTTTTGAAATTATATTAATAAAATTATCTAATGCTAAATATTTGAAATTTTTCATAGTAGTTTTATTTTTAGAAGAATAGTGAAAAAATAAATTTTATTTGAAAACTGTTGTTTCAGTAAATTTATTTATATATTTAAATTATATATTAATTTTTTAGTCCAAAAATCATTATTTCAATTCATAAAAACAATGAATATTATTTTCTTAATCATTTTTCTTTTTTATGATATCAATTTATAATATATGGTAGTTTTTTGAAATATTGGTTAACTATGGAGAAAGAAACACTATTAGAAATATTCCATCTTCAGAAATGATTCTCTATTGAAAAATACTTTCCTATGAAAAATCTTTTCCATTTAATATGTCCTACCATCTAACATGACTCAATGCTAACAATTATTCTTTATCAGACTTCACATGCAACCATATATGAGTCCCCACCAGCATGACTCACCATTGTTATTCTATAAAATATAAATTTAATTCCTCACATATATATATATATATATTAATAATGTCAATACTAATGATTATTTTATTGAATATTATTTAAAAATTACATTTAACCTTAATGTCTATGTGAGACCTCATTAAATAGATGAAAAATATCATGATGGGTTTTCATCAAAATGACTCCCCATTTTGTTGTAATGCATATTTGACGAAATTTTCTACGTGTAATGGATCATAGATAAGTGAAAAAAAAAATTATCAAGTGCTCCACTAACTGAATATATTACACATAGAATTATTACAAACATTTTTATTGGGAAAGAGTAGAGTACATATAACATAAAAAAATTCTATATTTAAAAAAATAGTTTGTGATTCACTATTTCACTCATATTCTCAAAGAAACGGGTTATGCTTATCTCTAAGCTAAATTCATTGAGACTCAAGCATCTGAGCATTTCATATGTAGATAAACAATCAGGTCTATGTCTCTATAAATTATCATTCATTTTTTTCCTTTATATATCTAAGGGGGTGTTGTTTTTCATGTTTATCAACATGCATTTTCTCTTATACTATAATAAGAGAATACATGATATTATTTCAAAATTGTTTTCATTTAAAATCCCATATTGTTTTTGAAAGAGGTCCTTGTGTGACATACATTTTTTTTTTCATACCACAACTATTTTAGAATAGATCTATGTATGGCCTAGATACCTTATAGACTACTGTTTCTATACCTGATCATGTTTTTGGATAAAATTATATTTATATAAACTTCTATAAAGAATTGGATTCATAATTGTGGGGGGGGGGATTAAGTCTCATCTTGAGATAGAACCCCTTATTTAGTTATGTTGTTTGTTTTTTTGTTTCTATCTATACAATGATTTAAAATGTATTTGTTCTTAAACTAAAAAACTTATACTTATATATATATTCTTAACCACTATATATTTATTTATTTAATAGTGTAAATCTATATCCAAAGAAAATGTAATTTTCATGTATTTTTAACATAGGTGAAAATTATTTGAGGATTCCTTAAAAATATCATCATTAAATAAAACTACTATTTTGATTTTGAAGGTTATTTTATATTAGCTTATAGTATTTTATATAGATTACTGTTTAGAAACAAAAAGTATTGGGATGTGAATTCACCCCCCTAGATTGTCACACATATGAACAATTCGAATCAAAGGATCATATAATATTTTAAACTATGGTTTTAGTTGTGTTAAAATGATCGTATATTTATGTTAGTTCAAAAATCAGTTCCTCGAATTGATAATCAACCAAAATGCTTCTCTGCCAAATATCATCTTTTTAAAATTTAAATTACTATGCTCAATGGAAAATAAAAATGAAAACACATATTGAAACCATGGTTTATAACAAATGGACTACTTTAGAGGATAAATATTAATTACCAAAGACTACTATAAAGGGGTGGGATGATACTAATAATCATTCATATAACAAATACTATAAATCCATGAAATATATTTATTGTTCTTTAGGTGATGACTATTTTAAAAAAATATCTACTTGTAAAATTACATTTGAAATTTAGGATACATCATCGATTTTTAATAAAAGAAAAAATAATGGAAACGAAATGATATTAAAAATAATTATGACATTAAATATGCTACATTTACGATGGACCATAATGAAATTATTTCTAATTTATACCTCATGGCCAATAAAATTTTGAACAAGAGGCATTTCCATGGAAATCATGTTTTATAATAGGGATAAATCATGTGACTGGTGAGGTGTCTTCTGGAAATAGAGAGAGGAATATTATTCTTAATAAGATAAAACCATAACATTTGATAACATCCAATAAAGGAATTTCATTATGTTAATTATGTACATGGAATAACATAATGTAATTCAATAATATTAAGATGAACCTAAAAGGAAATCTATATAATTCATGTCTACTTCTTAAAAATAGAAAGAGAAAGACAAATTTTTAGAAAAAACATTTAGTGTAGTGGATTCAGTAGTATACAATGATAGAATATATATCACATCTTACTATGTGGTTTTAGAAGTTATACAAGTAGAGTAAATTATTTAAAAAATCAATCTAAAAAGAATGTTTTGACACTATAGGAACATTGAAAAATGAATAAAAGTGATATGATTCTCAAAATTACATTATCTGTTATGAAACTATGAGAAAAGGGAATGTCAAATATGACTATCCCAAGAATATCAATAAAAGTATGCACAATGAAAAAGAGAGGATCTGAAACATGGATATGAATGAAACGAAGAGTTCTTCTGAAAACTCATCGAGGGACTCAGGCTCAACTTAAGAGAAAAAACATAAAAAATAAAATGTGTGCTTCGTGGAAAACACGTCTAAGGTATCCCGTTATCCGACCGCTTCTCTTGTAAATAATTATAATATTTTTGGAGATGAAATTAATGATGATGATATGTAAAATAATTAAATTTTCAAATATTATAATTTTTTAGACAAGACTTTTAATGATCATAATGATAATTACAAAATTTTATTGTGAAGGAATTAATTATCTGCAAATATTAAAAATGGTCTGGCTATAGAAAAATTGATTATTTCTCACTATTAAAGGAAAATACAAAACTAAAATTAGATATTCAATTTTTAAATGATGACATATAGATATTGCCTAGTGGTATTGAAAACCTCATTAAAATACTATGAAAAAAATTTCACATAAGTATATCACTAGCATAGGTTATCAACATGCATAGATAGGGAATATGAAGAGAAATTGTATTCCCAAATCCTATATTATAAATTTAGCTGCTAGTTTTTATGTAACTGGAACTATCAATTTTTATATTTCCAAGGGATTACAATAAACGTACATTAAACCCATTTAATAAATATGGGTTCCTAAAGCTCTCATTATTTACATTTTTTTATGAATGAGAATTTGGGAACCAAAATCAATTTTGGTATAAAAATTATATTTCGGGAACCTTCATGAAGACATGTTGTAAAAATATATGGTACCTAGAGAACCGGTTCTCTAAAAATATGAGTTGATTTTACTCGATCATTAGTAATTTGAAATAGGTTTTCGGTGGACATGTCATCTTTGGTGAAAATGCTAAAAATAAAATCACAGAGCTTGTCCAAACAGGAAAATCGTACTCTATTTAAATATAAAATGTTTTATATATTGATGCTCTGAAATATAATATTCTTATCATCAATATGAAATATTATAATTTTTTCATATGATTTTTCAAAACAAGTCTTGTAATGTTCTTGATTATAAAAATGAATTAGATTTTACTTCCTTGAGAAAAATTTTTTTTTATAATGTTAATTTAGATCCTCTACTTTCCCAAATTATTTCTTGTTTATGTGCCATTTATAAGGAATAATTTCTTTAGCATATGTGATTTGACCAATACAAAATTTAATCACACAGAACGAAAACATTGAAAACATTAGTTAAAGATCTACCTAAACTTTAATTTCAAATTAATAAAATCTGTAACCTATGTCAAAAATAGAAAATACTAAATATCATTTAAATCAATGAAATAGGTTTCAACTTCTAAACCAATATATTTTGTTATCTTGGATTTTTTAGACCATCAAGAGTTTCCAATTTCAATGGGATGAAATATGTCAATTTTTTATAGATGATTTTTCACGGTATAAATGGGTATTTGATTTATCTGAAACAAGTTAATCATAATCATACATTACCATGTCTGATATATCTGTAGAAAATTTTAGTATAAATAGAATTAATACCATATAAACTTATGAAAACTGGGAGTTTTGAAATCAAGAAATTTAATAAATTTTCTCATAAAATAGCTAGAGTTACTACATTTTTTCTCCTAGGACCCCAGGTGGAATGGAGTCGAATATATAAGATACATGACACATCAAGAAATTTCAAGAAAACTTCTTGATTAATTTTAGCATCATGTTTATATTTGGGCGATGGAAATGAATACAACTCATTGTATAATTATAATATTCTTAATTAGATATCTTATAATGAAAACCCCATATAAATTTTTAAATATTATAAATCATTAGGTTAATTAAATTATATTTTCTATTTTACAAGGCAATATTCATAAAAATAAGTATAATATTGATAAATTTGTTTCCAAGAGCATTGAATTAATTTTCCTTGGTTATTAAACATTATAGAGTGTTTAAAAAAAGAAACAAGACATTGGAAGAATATATTCGTGTAAAATTTTCTGAGATAGATCCATGTTATATTAAGACCTCATAAGAAAATCTTGAGTCAGATTTTAATACTCTAAAGATTAATGCCAAATCTTCTTATAAAATTTGTAAAACATGATAAAATCAACTAGTTCTATGGAACATAGTCAACCAAACACTGATCTATAGATGAAAATGAAGTGACTCGCCCCTAAATTCATAAAGCTGTCTGGAATCATAAATAACACCCCTATATGATGTTGTAGGAGTCTTCAAAAGAGGTACATATTGTTAAGACCCATCTATTGGGGCCTGTGTCGTGACTACGTCAATCCCCCCATAGATAGGCTAGGGGATGTTGACTACCACTGAGTAGGCATATCCAAAAAATGGAATGAATTTTCTTATGAACATGTACATGTGAATACAACTCCAAGCCAAAGACGCTGGAAATTAAAAACACTAAGTAATTAAAATACATGCATACCACTACAACCCAAAAACAGAGTATGATATTTAGAAAAGAATTAATGTACAACCATGTAAGAATACTATCCCACCAAAATGAATCTGTAACAAATGTATTGATGCTCATCCATAGAAAATCCTACCTAAACAAACTATAAGGTATTGCACTATACTACTTCTACTATGCAACAAGAACACACCGAAGACATTCTGATCACACTAGGCCGCTCC
Source organism: Viscum album (assembly GCA_963277665.1). Lineage (NCBI taxonomy): Eukaryota > Viridiplantae > Streptophyta > Magnoliopsida > Santalales > Viscaceae > Viscum > Viscum album. The sequence continues at coordinate 854,290,008 of OY728123.1, read as the reverse complement.
TGGTCCTGGTCTTCGTAAAACACCATTAAAGATTCGACTATTTTCAAAAGACATGACACGTGCTGAAAAAGACCGTGAAAGGGTGAATAAATAATACACATCAGGGAATCCTCAAACACAATGAAAAATAACACAATGTAAACACAACTATGAAAAAAATAATCAGCTCAACATAGGCATATGTGAACAACACATATAAAAATAATAACTAGGTATACTCATAACAGATTCCATGACTCAATGTCACATTCACTTCCAGCCATATGGTCTTGATCATAGCTTGATCAATTTGGGGAATCTCAGTCCACAATAAATATGATATTAAGCACACCGAACTACTCTACCAAAATTATCCAAAAAACCATATGGTCTCAATATGTCATGATGTTCTTTGAGACAGCCAATCTCACAATGACCAGGTGTCTTGATATCATATTCAATCCCTGGTCACATGATTCAGCTCGAGGAATTCTCATTCCATGGGAACTCACTCATCAACCCATGATGTCATCGAGGACTCTTACAAGGGGTCCCTCTAATTTGGTACCCTCCCATAAAGAAACCACTTTTATAGATTATGTTATAATGAGATGTTACTCTCACATAGAATACCATGAACCCAATCTATATTACCCCACAATGGAGGGGATTCTCAGAGAATACCATGAACCCTACTAATGAGGCTTCTAATGTATGGGATTCCAAAGAATACCATGAAAGCTACTAATATGACCCATGAGATGGATTATTAACTCTCTTCAATTTTTGTTCACACCAATACATAATGAACTTCATTATGTGTGAAAGGGTATCACATTTTTATCTAGGAGGATTCCTTAAATCATTCTTTGACTATGTCTCTCGAGTGGATTTTTATTCAATGTCATACCAAACTTTTGATGAAAGAATCCATTCGTAAATCTCTCCACCTATATTAGTTTTGATGGTGGTCTCAAAAATCTATCTCAAATGTGATGACTTATCTTAAGGGACCTAATTTCATAAACAAATCATCAAACATACTTATGATTTGAATGTTATGGGGCCTTTTGTAAATATAGGATGGTTAGGTTCGGGTTTAGTCCAACCCAATAAGACCAAACCGAACCGTCCTAGGTCTGACCCATCCTACCTAGTCTACCCATCCCACTGGGCTCATATGGGAGGCCCAACTATTTTGGTCAAGCCCCATTTTGGCGAGCTAGTTTGATCCACCAGTCAGGGCCTAACCTGTCTGTGACCCCCATAACTCCTGCACTCGGTTCAACAACCTAAAATTCCTTCAGTAAAAGCGGTCGGACATTATGGCATGGCCGGTTCACATGTCCAACAGTTCCCTCGGCTCTACTATAGTTCTACTCTACAACTGATGTGGCTTTAGTGAGTCATGTCTCCTCAACGCATCGACCTCCTACTGCAACTGTCTACCACCTTCACGGCCTTCCTGGCTATGGCCCCCATGAACCACCAGTGACCGCACCACCATGGGACCATCCACCACCATCTTCTATCCCGGTATCCGAGTGGCAGCTCCACCACCCACTGCCACCTACTATGGGACTTCCTTCCACTAGCGTCTCTTCCAGCCGAAACCCGCGGCTTCCTTCTTAGGGCTGATCTACCACCATAGTATCACCCAGACCGCTTATCACTGCCAATGTGTCGTTCAATATTCGTTATACCTCCATGGTGTCGTCACAAGTCATATCCATAGTCTCGGGTCATTGAAAAGTGCATCAGAGGCGCAAAAACTGCTTATTCATAATCTACGAAGAAACATAGAAATAGTGGGGCAGAATAATGCATAAGGTATACATGAAGGACATATCAATGATGTTGTTATTTTTTCATGGATTGATCCTTTATAGAAGTTTTAATGAGGAACAAAAAATCACAAGTATCAACTCCCTTTAAATAGCCCCATGTTTAACCCATCCTTTATGGATTATTGAACAACGGATCAACCTGCATATCAGTTGGTTCGTGTTCATTATCCAATTAAAGAACCCGAAAGGAATCGCAAAGAAAATGGATTCCTAACATGAAGATGGGATCAGTTATTGTTGAAGAATTAATATGCACTTCCATCATTCATCGATCCCCAATCCCCGATCCTGAGTCCTTGATCAGTGATTCGTGATCTTCAATTCGTCAACATTCATCATCGCTTGTCATTCGCTACCAAGTGGCTTCACCAATGCCTTTTCATTTCCAAAACATTCAGTGAATTTCTCTAGGATTTTCAATCTGATATTTTATCCCTTTCAAGATGTAAAATGAAGAAATGCATTTCAGCATCAATATTTCATTATGTGGCAGCATCTCCATGCAATTTTACTTATGAAAAGAAAATGGTTTCTTTTTCATAGTGTCGCAATGTCGCAACATCACAGCAAAATGTTAAAAGAAATAAGATAATCTTTTTCCAATGTTTATTTTATTATATTTTAAAACAGACAAAATATTAACTTTTACCCTTGACACACACAAGATGATGTTAGATACCTCTTAAGGAAAGCACACACTCGTGAGCTCAATGGTACTCTCATATTTCCAATCTGAGTTTCCATTTATGAGTTATAAGATTTTTTTAATAAAATAATTCTTATTTAATTTATTTATTTATAGTTTCTTCCCGAAAACTACATTCTGTAGATGACCTGTGTCGGTCAATGTTATCTTTTTCCTAAAGAAACCATCCCATTATAAACTCAAAAGTGGTTTCTGATTTTCAATTTGAGTCACCATTCATGATTTATAAAAATTTTAAATAAAAACATTTTTATTTAATTGTTTTGTTTGCAGTTATGCCATTTTTAAATTTTTTTTTTCACTACAGATCAGCGTCGACTAAAGGTAAGTCATGCCTAGGGTAAACCCACCTTCGTGAACAAAACAGTGGCCTCAGATTTCAGAATTAACCCTTTTTAATGTTTTCCCCCCTTTTCAATAAAACCACTCATGTTTGATGTTAAAAACATGAGATTTTTCACTAAACCATTTCTGGCACACCAGTCCTCAGAATCAAGTCTCCTCTATGCACCTGGTCCAGGATTTTTTGTAAACATTTTCTAAAACTAAAACAAGGAAAATCAAAGCCATTTAATTATCCCTACCTTAAGGATTTATGTCCAATCAAGTCAAACCAAGGGATTCCCAATAAGATGAGGGTAAGAGCCTGAACCTCATCCTCCTTCTCCCATGTACTCTTCTAGAGATTATTGTACTTCCACTAGGCTAGAACTATGTAATAGAATACCCTTTTAGGGTCCTCTCTAGCTGATCCTTGATCTCCATGACCAGGATTTGAAGTAAGCATCCTAATTTGAAACAATAAACTAAGGTATTTTATGGAGTCAAGTTATCTCCTACATGTACATACATCCAAATCGTTCTATTGAACTCTTCTCAAAAAAATCTATGAGGTGGACGACATTGTTGATCTTTCCAATATAACTCATATGGTATCATGTTTCTAGGACATACATTTTAAACCCATCATGAACTCCATCGATAAGCTTTCTCACACCATTCTTGGAAACCCAAGGAAGGAAATAGGAACCCTATCCAAGCACTGGGGATTAACATAGTGAGTTAACAAACACAAAACTGATTAAAACAAGCACTCATCTTCTATATCAATAGGTAAGACCAATATTACCTTGTTTCATCATCCCCTCTATTAGGATTGACACCCACATGCATATCTCGAGTCATCTCACCACTACAGGCATCCAATGCAACTACCATTCATCCTTTGAAAGGAATGATGTTCTCCTCACCATTTGAATATCCATTAAAGGAATTCCCTATGGAAAAATGAGTATGTAAAGTCTAATTACCATTGTCACCTAGTTGTTCCTTCCTAAAACACTATAAAAATATATGTGTATCAACCACCAAATATAGGTAAGCTTAATCATCACTTATCTTCATGGATAACTATAATGAGTCCAACTTCTTTGTTTCCTAGTTTAGCAAATATGAACTAGATCTCATGCTGAGAGAATCCACTACCATGTTTTTCTTTACTAGGAGTATAGACTCCTTCCAAGTCATAGTAATGGAAGAATTCTATCCAATTCCTCTTCCATAGGTTCATAACCTTATAGGAAAAGATATACGTGAGAGACATTTTCTTTGATTAGATGATAAACCTCTCACCCATCAGGTTTTGTTTCCATACATTCAATACGAAGACTACCATTTCCAACTCATGATCTTGAATTGCTTATTTCTTCTCTTGAGGTCTCAACTAATGAAAACCATGTGCGGTCACTACATACCACTCCATCCGGATATAACCATGTTCAGTCCCCGATGCATCACAAAATACTACATAATTGGCTTTTTCCACTGGAAAACTAAAGATCTGGGCACTCATCGTACAACGTCTTAATTACATAAAATCATGTGAGAACATATCTATATATGTGAATGGATACCCCTTTTAACATATCAATGTGTTCATCAACCCACTGGTAGTGTATACTTGTTCTCCATGGTCACTAAGTTGATGTTCTAGTAATCTGCAGCTATCCTTGATAACTAGGTGTTATTAATAAGTTCATCTACCGATCCTCCACCTGTACCCTCAGCTTGTGAGGCTCTACAAAATTAATCTAATATACTAATGCTCATATCAGTTCCATATTGGGGTTTCGAATAATGCATGAGTCTATCTCCCTATGGGGAGGTATGCCTTGAACATCTTTAGGGAATATGTTTTCAAACACTTCCACTGCCATTGGGAGCTAAAAACTCATAACATCCACTTCCCCAAGGGTATGGTTGGCCAACTCAATAATTATTGGTCACACCCTACTATGAATGAGTCTATCTCACTCTTCCTGGGTTTCCATTTTCCCTAACCACAGAAAACCCCTTCCATTACTATAGACATACCAAACCCTTTTGACTGAAATAATCAATCTGTTCATATAATATCGATGACAAATCCATTTTGAGAACAATTTCATATGTCCTCGGTGATACCACCAAAATATTCCAACTAATACTCTTAGCTCAACGGTCAGATCAAACTATCGACACTAGTGTCCTTATATAGTCACCATTTGTATATTTCTCTAAAAGTAAGGGTAAAATCAATAGTATAATATAAAAATCTAGGACTCAAAAAAGATTTGTGATAAAGAAAAATTATTTTCACCTGTGTCTATAAATATTGAAGTTAAGTGTAGACACAGACTGTACCTAAAATAATTCCTGGATCCCTTTGGTTATATGCCTTAACTGCATGCAAATTTTCCTTCCCCGATCCTCCATCACCCTAAGCCTAGTGTGGACCACATTGGGGTGGTGGTGGTAACATATTGAAATGTATTCCAGCTCCCATTTCTCTCCCAAGACATATTATACATCTTTTTCACTAGTAGATCATTCTGTTTGTATGATTGTCTCTTCATTATTGGTCTATCCATTGTTTCCCCATCAGCAGCATGACAGGCTAGACAATCTCTAGTGAGATGTCCCCTACCGTTACATGAAAAATATTTTCTCTCTCTAGGCCGACTGGACACATACTATGAGACCAAATCTGTAGATCCCCTATTTTGGGACCTATTCTCAGAACATCTCACATGATTATGTTTTTGAAATTGATGTCAACTTCCTACTCCCAATTTCTCAACTATAACATTCCTAATGTCGACATCAACAGGTTATATCTACTCAGACAATGGAATTTCATCCAAAATAGGTTTCTATGGAATACAAACATAAGTGATAATGCATGTAGGAATATTGTTTGCTCATATTTCTTTAACCACAGCTTGCTCAATGTTTTGATCCCCAAATCATTGGTTGTATCATATTCATTGAGTACCTATAAAGGACTGCATTCCTCGATTAATACTCAACTACGACATTTTAACCTACCAAAGATGTAAATGTTCTTGGTCATGAAGAGCCCTTATCCATTTTAGTGATATCCCCTTCTCTGAGAATGGTTCTCAAACACTATCCTTGGGAGAGTCACCTCATCATATGATCAAGTATTCTAAACACTAACATCTCCCCTTTGAGCCATGTAGAAGCCTCAACACATATACCTCCATCTAATTAAATATTATCCTAAAAAGATTGAAAACTCGGTCCCCACAGAAAGACAGTCCTTAGATGCATTTGAGTCAGGATCTCCAAGGAACATGTGGGGTCTGTCTCACATGAAATCATGGAGTGATCTCTACCCAAGAATTTCATCTGCTGGTACTATGAGTACCATGTGCAACTATAAAGATATTGGTATAGATGGTAAACCAAATTGATGTGTAGTCTCAGGATGAAATACATGCACCAATAACTTGCCACCCCGAAGATTATTCTCATGATCATGTGGTGGAATAATGGATGGTTGTCTATGTGGAAGCATCATGAATGAAAACCGGATGACCACAATCAATAGAGTATTCATGTTGTGAGGACGCAAGAAGGACATGGAAAACACAACCCATTCCAATATTATTCATGTACAATCATTTTTAACTACACAAGTTTCTTCATGTACCATGTTGGGTAAAATAATTTAGGGTCTTGGTCTATGGATACGTCAGTTGCCGCACAAGCACTCCATTCCCTGCCATAAAATGCAATCATGAAACACTCAATGCCATTTCCCCAAACCAAACACATAGAATCAGGGCTTTTAAGGTAAAATTGACCTCTTGTGATACCACTCTATCATGACTCGTCTCCTGGGGCCCATTCTGTGACAACACCATGCCCGCCTCTAATAGCCTAGGGGCTGGTGACTATCATTGAGATTGAATATCCCACAAATGGGAATCATTTTCCCATGAATATGAACACATGAACATTACTCCATGCCAAATGAGTTGGAAAGTAAAAACACTATGTAAATAAATTTCCTACATAACACTAAAACCCAACAATAGATTTCAAAAACAAGAAATGTAGTAATGTAAAAGTGGTCCCGAATACATGTACACCCCAAATAAAAAGTCTATAATAAATTACTACTACTCAACTACAGAAAACCCTACCTGATCCAACCATAAAGTACAACAGTGGACTTCTATTTCTAATCCACCAAAACAAACCTCAGTTTGTCATATCACACTAGGCCCCACTTGGTCCTGGTCATCTAATAACACCATCAAATATTCATAATTTTTTAAAAAATACAAAACATGTGGTCAAAGGTCATGCAACGGTGAGTTAAACAATACTCAGTAGGGAACCTCAAGACATTACGAAAACCCCACTATGAAGAAATAGTTAGCTGAAAATATGTATATGTTAAGAACATATATAACATGAAAATATAGGTATACATATAAAGTTTTCCACGACTCAAGGTCTCATTCACTGCCATCCACATGGTTTTCCAAAAGTCATAATCGATTCCGGGAGATCGCACGCCTCATTCTATCTGATATTAACCACGTTGAAAATGTCTAAAAAAATCATCAGAGATAACATATGGTAACAAAACATCATGACTTTACTTATGAAATCATGTCATGCTAAGAAAAGGAGTCTTGAAATAACAAAAAATCCTTGGTCACATGATTCCTCTTGTGGCATGCTCGTTCCTGGAGAACTGAATCTTTAATACTTGATGTCATCGGTGGAACTAATAAGAGGTATAAATAATTTGGAACTCGCCCAATTCAAAATCCCTGGTAATGATTCTGTTGTAAATATATGGGATTCTTTCAAATAATACTCAGAACCCAATCTGTATTACCTCATAGCATAGTGGATTCATAGAGAATACCACGAACCTTATTGATGATGCTCGTAACGTAGGGGATTACAAACAATGTAGTCAACCCCACTGATACGACCCAATAGATGGAGTATTAATGCAATTCTCTTAGAGGTCATGCCAATACCCAATGAAAACCATCAGGGTTGATAGTGTATTACTCTAGTCCCAAGGAGAATTTCATAACTCTATCTAGGCCTCTATCTCTCAGGGGGATGACTCTACAATTCCATTCCAAACCCTTGAGGAAAGTAATAAGGGGGAAAGATCTCCTCCTAAATTGTTCCTTATTATGGTCCCCAAATCCATATCACATGGACAAACTCATCGTAAGGGTCCCAAATACATAGATGAATCGTCAAATGGACTTACTGTTTGAAAGTTACAAGGGTTTGTAATAAAAATGGGGTTTTCTAGGTTAGGTTCTAGTCTATCCTAGTCATACTAACCTGACCCGACTCAGGGTCTGCCAACCCCACCCAGGTCCAACATAAGCCATTGGGTTGACCCGACCCACTAGGCCTTCGAGACCCGACCCGCTGGGCTGTGGGTTCGGGCTACCACACATTGTGGGCTCTTATACCCATCTAATGGCTAATTGGGGTGGCCCATCTATTTCAATCTGGTCCGCATTTGTTGGTCTTGGTTGATCTGCCAGCCATAGATGGACCTGGCTGTGGACCCATCTCTGTTTCATGTAGCTCTTTTGCCTGCACAACCACTGTCCAACGTGATCGGTCTGTGAGATCAACATATCACATGGCTCTTCCATGGGTTTATCCTTCAACTGAATCACCTCCAGAAAATTGCATCTCCATGATGGTTTGACCTCCTTCCATAGCTATTCACCACCACTTCGGCCCCCATGCTTTTCTCATAACGGAACTGCCACTGGCCCCTACACCATCGGCTGCCAAGCAGGTGGCCGCCTAGCACCAACACCACTCACATCCTCCTACTACGGTTATTCCCGCAGCTGATTGTCGAGAGGACGACCATGCCTTCTGCCTCCTGCAACCTCCTACCGCATGCCAATCAGCCACGGTAGGCCCACATGGACCGACGGTCACCTCAGATGTATCATTCCTTCATCGTCACAACCCCCTTTGTCATCATAGTTTCATATCTTTGTTCTCAGGTCATCTCCCCGTGGATCCTAGGTGTGATGATCACTCATTAAAAATCCACAAATATCAGAAGAAATAGTGGGGAGAAGAATGAACAAGGAAAGAATGAAGGACAAATCCTAGTAGTTGTTCTTGTCAGAATGGATTCATTATTGTTATGTTTTTTAAGGAGGAACAAAAAAACACACAAGATCAACTCCCATTAAATCCCCACATGTTTAACCCATCCCGTATGGATAATCAAACCTTAGATCAACATGTTCATTGGATAGTCTGTGTTCATTGTCAAATTCAATAAAGGGAAGGAATCACAAATAAATCTATGCCCTAATATAAGGATTTGATCAGTTTTTAGCAGAAAATGGGGTTAAACCACTAGAATTCCTCGATCCATGATCCCCTTAGCCTCTATTCATTATCTTCAATTTGGATCTATGATCCATTGGTGTTCGTCGCCACGTGATTTTCTCAGCCGAGAGGCTACACTAATACCATTACTTTTCTATATCTTCCTATCATTTTCTCTAGGATTTTCAATCTGATCTCGTAACCCTTTCATATTTCTAAATGATGAAACACATTTCAGTGTTGCTGTTTCACTATATTGAAACATCACCACACTGTGTTATTTATCAAAAGAAATTGTTTCTTTGTCTTTATGTCATAGTGCCGCTACATCACTAAGAAACATTAAAATAAATGAAATAAACTTTTTCAGATTATTATTTTATTATATTTTAAAATATCAAAAAAAATTACTTTTCCCTTGAACCGCGCTGGTCGAGGTGGGACCTCACCTAAGGAAACGACACCCTCACGAGCTCAATATTACTCTCATAATTCAAAACTGAGATATTGTATACGAGTTACAAGATTGAAATCTTAAATAATTTTTATTTAATTATTTGAAATAATTTTACGTCAGAAAAACTACCTTCCATAGTTGACCAGAACCGACCAATGTTTGGCTCTGTCTAAGGAATAAACCCCATTACGAAATCAATGGCGATCTTATATTTTCAATAAGAGTAACTATATATGAGTTATAAGGACTTGAGAAAATAAAAAATATTTTATTATTTTATTAATGCTTATACCATTTTCTGGTTTTCTCACTGGAGACCCATGCCGATTAATGTTAACTCACTCCTAGGGTAAACTCTCCATCAAAAAAACTACAGGTCCCTCTGATTTTTGATCTAGTATCCCATTTAATATTTAATCCACTTTCTTGGAAAACCCATCATGCATTCTATTAAAAACATTAAATTTTTTGTTGAACCATTTAGGGCATACCAGGCCTCAGAATAATACATCGCCTCATTAAGCTGTCTTGTAATTTTCCCAAAAACATTCTAAATATAAATCCAAAAAATTTGATTCATTACCCCCCCCCCACACACACACACTATATATATACATTCTTTTAAGAATAAAGTTGAAAATCAAGCATTATTATCACATCATGAACATAAGAACATCACAAATGTAATTAATGTTGAACTATGGATAATGGATATACAATAATAACATAACAAATTTCAATGAAATACATTTTTGGGACATGTTGATATATATATGGTTACATTAACAATTAGTAATAAATAAGTTTCTAGAAATGATTTTGGTGATTGTTTCACAATATTTAGAAATAAGGATATACTAGATACATAATGGTATAGTCAATAAGATGATATAGACTATTTGTAAACCTTTTCACCTATAGAAACACAGGAATCATTTAGAATATTTCAAGACAATGTAGTTCATTTGGGTGTAAAACTATAACAAGTGGATTTTAAGAGTGCATTTTTGAATGGATATATAATTGAGGATGTTTATTTTGAACAAAAATCTAGTATTCAAAATCATATTTTTCGAAGTCCTATAATCAAATTAACAAATGATGTGTATGGATTAAAAGAAAATTCAATGAACATGGTATGATAGGAATATAACATAACATTTTTCTAAATTTTTATCAAAAGGAATAGATGATAATACATTTTTATATAAAACAATTTTAATTGACGTCTTAGTTGTTCAAATATATATAGAGGATATTATCTTTTGATCTTCCTAAAATTAATTGTTCTCTGAGTTTTAAAAAATGTTGAAAAATTAATTTCAAATGTGTTTAATGGGTGAACTGAAATTATTTATTATTTTAAAATTATTCAAAATAATGAATAATTTTTTTAATTCAAATTATATACACCAATTATATGGTAAACCCTTTGGTCTTAAATAGTTATAAATATAGTTTTACTTCCACAAACACCATATGTATTTTATATCATGATGAAGCAGGGAAGCTGGTGGATCAATCCAATTATAGTGTTATGATTGGATTTATTATATTCCTAACTTCATGCTAGTCAAATATTGTACTTAGTGTATGTATATATAGAGACCCAACCTTTTCATACATTACTATTACATAATTTTAAAGATATACAACATAATTATATTACAAATATTGTATCCAATGGTTTAGTGTATTGGGAAAACTAGGACCATACATAACAATTAAAACATCCATCATAAACATTTATTTAATTTATTCTTCTCTAGTTTCATATTGGCACTTGTCCTCTCATTAGTACATGTAGCCACCTGAGGATATACATCAAAAGGGGTGAGCTAGAAGCCCAGTAATAGGATATATAAGAATGATATATCATGTCGTGAGCATAATAATAACATGGGAAAACGATAATGAATATAAGAGGAAGCATAAATATAAGACTTGAAATGTGCAAATGCATAAAAAATGAAACATCATGTCTAAGTGGTTAAATAACACACATACTTGTGAACCAATATATCATCTCGTTCACACATCAATTCACATTTATTCATCAGATTCATCACATTACCCAATGCATTGGAGCTCTTTATAATTCTGGGCACACCCGTCACATTCAAACATTCATATTGCGCTATATATTTTCGGGCGCAGCCGTCACATCATAATCTTATCATTATCATTCATGCCACATAGATCATAAATACATAATGAACATAACTAAACCCTAGGATGTAATTGTTTTCATCTAATAATAACACATTCATATAATTTGTGTTCCCAAAACAAAGAAGGAATACCATACTTGATACAAGAACCATCAACCATGAATGAGAAGTAAAAGGTGAGTTCTTAGAAGAAGAGTTCTTTTGGAAAACATTTTGTTTAAAATAAACAATAGTGTTGAACATGTATATACAAGTATTGGAATGAAAATGATGAAAAACTGATATTTAAGGAGTAACAATTTAAAAATAATGGAGTTAATGAGGGAGAACCAGAAGAATGAAAATTGGGTTTGAGAATTTCCCCTTACCTTGTATCTGAATGCTTCCTTCTCTCTAATGTCATGTATAATGACATTTATTTATTAATTAGAAATAAATAACCTTTTGTACATTAATATGGTTCATTATTGTTTCATTAAGTGGTTTTTTGTGCCTTTGGATGAGTTATACAGTTTATAAACATTATTCAAGAATGTTTGTTTTAATGGTTTTTTTAGGTGGTTCAATTGTATTCTAAAATTGATGTTTCGGTTGAACAAGGGTAAACATATAGAACTGATATTACATGTTATTAATGATATTACAGAATATTGAATGATCTTATAATGAATCATATTATATCCATGTGGATGATTATTTAGATAAGAATTAAATGATGATTGTTTGGGTTAATTTGATAGACTTTTCCATCACAATGAACTTGTTTTATTTTATCACTAGTAATATGGTCATAAGTTTGATCAAGAAAATTATATAGGAGGTAATACATATATCATATTCTGTTTTATCCATAAAAATGGTTTCATGACCAGATCTGAAGGTAGAAATGGAAGAAGAGAACTAGTTATTCATGAAGGTGATAAATTAACACCTCACGAACAACATTCTCTTTAATAAAATAAAAGGAAGAGGGAAAGAGGGTTGGATGATATAATAACCCATTAACATTGTAACATTCCATTACATGTATAATACTAGATTTAAAAAACCATTTGTATGAAAATTGATGGGGAGAGATCAAGATATGAACTTGAACTTGAAAGGAAATAAAATGAGATGAGGGAGAGAAATTACCTCTTAAATCCTCCTCTTGAGATCCTCCATAAGGAATATAGGCATGTACTTTTGATGAGAACAGAATCTATTTAACATGGGAGAGGGGATAGGGAGATTTTTTTGTAGAGTTTAGAGAAGGTTTGGAGTTTTAGAGGTGTTATGAAATGAGGGTGTGAAGAGTGGTATTGAAAGTGGAGGGGAGAGGGGTTCCCGTAATATAAAATTCATTAGTTTATTAATTATTCCTAAGATAAGGAATTGTGAGTACTGAATGACCAGGAATAGTAATTGTATCATGTGATCCTGAACCATTTGGGATTACATTAGTAGAACATCACACATGACTCTATAATTAGCTTTTTTAGGTTATTTTTGAAAATTACGGTATTTAACTATTCATAAAAAATTCAAGTATTTCAGAAAATTCCCAAAAATTTTCCCCGACCATTTTTCAATATGTAAAATCCAAAAATGACATCCATTTATCAAAAATCATTTTCTAAATATGATTAATTTAATATTTAATTAAAATCAAGGTTTATTACAAAAAACTATTTTAAAACATTCATTTACCTATTCTAAAATATAGTTACATCATTATTTTAATTGAATACATTTTTTATACAATAATATGTAAGGTTACTATTAATTATTGTGTATCAATATTCATAAGGGTATGTTACTATTATATGGGTAGGTTTCAATTCGCCCAAAATTATTATTGTTTTATTAGACTCCAAAAATCATCTTGAACACAACCATGTATGACATATTTCCAAAATTCCAAACACAGAAGTGAGAAACGTTTTTTTAGAGGTCACTTATCACATAGTAGTTAATTATGTTGTGTTTTCATGTTATTTTATGAAATAATTATAAGAAGGGAATTTCCATTGAAAAACTTCGGGTCATTACATTCTTCCTCCCTTGAGAAATTTCTCCCTGAAATTTCACTTTACACAAACAGGTGAGGGTGTTTCTACATCATTGCCTCTTCTGGTTCCCAAGTTTCTTTCTAAAACATATGGTTCCTCCATAACACTTAGATAAGGTGGGATGTCTTGTTATGTATAACCTTATCTCTCCCATCCAAAATCTCTATTGGCTGCTCCTCATAAGATAGATCATCTTCTAGCTACACCACCTCTAAGTTTATTACATGTGATGGGTCTGGTATGTACTTCCTCAGTAGTGATACATGAAACACATCATGATATTCATACATATTTGGTGGAAGTGAAAGATAATAGGTAATGGAACCTATTTAGTCAATGATCTTAAAGGGGACCATATACCTTGGGCATAGCGTCCCTTTCTTCCTAAATCGCATGTGTCTCTTCCATAGAGATATTCGAAGGAAGACTTTATCTCCAACGTCGAACTCCATGTCCCTACGATGGTTTTCAGCATAGAACATTTTCCAGAATTCAGTAGATTTGATGTGTTTCAAGATGACTTGAACATTCTCTATTATCACTTTAAAGAGACTAGGTCCATGTAGATTTCATTCTCCAACTTCATCCCAACAGGTTGAAGTTCTACATCGCTTTCCATATAGAGCTTCATATGGAGCCATCTGAATACTCGAGTGGAGGATATTGTTGTATGAGAACTCAACCAATGGGAGATGCGGATCCCATCCACCTTTGAATTCTAGAGAGTGGGATCTTAGCATATTTTCAAGAATTTGAATAGTCCTTTCAGACTGGCCATCAGTTTTGGGGTGATAGGTCGTGCTGAACTTTAATTCAGTACTCAAAGCATGTTGAAGGCTTCTCCAGAATGTAGATGTGAACCTTGGATCACAGTCAGAGATAATTGAGAGTGGAACACTGTGCAGTCTCACCACTTCCTTCACATATATCTCCACAAGTTTTTCAAAAGAGATTTCTTCCTGAATAAAGAGAAAACAGGAAGTCTTGGTGAGTCATTCAACCACAAACCATATCACATTATTTCCCTTCAACGTCTTCGGGAGACCCGTGATAAAGTCCATAGTAACATTTCCTTATTTCCACATGGGTATAGGAAATGGATTCATCATACCTTTGGACTTTTTTACCTCAGCATTGACATGATGACATACCAAGAACCTTGATATATATTCTTCAATCTTTTTCTTCATGTTATCCAACCAAATTTATTCTCGGATATCACAGTACATCATGGTACTCCCAGTATGGATAGAGAATGTTGAGCTATGGGCATTTTACAATAGGTCCTTCTTTATCATGGGTGATGAAGGCATCTGAAGCCACAATCCAAACTGAATCACACTATCTTCAACGATATGGCACTCTTGCAGCTTCCCTTCTATTACTGCATTAACCCACTTTTGTATCTCCACATCATCCCTTTGTGCTTCCGTAATCATCTCTTGGATTGATTCTTGTGATATAATTTAGGAAAGGTAGGATGGATCCCCTGCCCTTATGATTTCCAAATCCATTCTTTGCATATCCAAGAAGATAGGGTCTTTCTCAATCTGCAACATGGACACAGTAGCAGGTTCATTTCTACTTAGTGCATCAGCTACCTTGATCTCCTTTCCAGGATGGTAATGAATATAGGAATCATAGCCCTTGACTAGCTCTAAACAACTCCTTTGACACATTTTGAGCTCATTTTTTGTGAATATATACTTTAGGCTCTTATGGTCAATGTATATGTCACACTTATCACCATAAAGGTATTGCCGCCAGATTTTCAAGGAAGAAATAAGGGATTCTTGCTCTAGATCATGTGTCAGGTAGTTCTACTCATGGATCTTCAACTATAGTGAGGTGTAGTCTATCACATTATCATTTTTCAGGAGTACGCAACCCAATACTTTCATTAAAGCATCACTGTATATCATAAGAAATTCTCCACTTTTTGGTAGTGTGAGTACAGATGTAGTGATTATCCTTCTATTTAGCTCCAAGAAGCTTCCCTAAAATTCTTCCATCAAGACATACATTACCATTTTCCTTATTAACTTAGTTAGCGGGCTTGACAATCATGAGATGTTTCTCACAACACGTTGGTAGTACCCAGCTAATCGAAGAAAACTACGGATTTCTGTGACACTAGAGGGCCTCATCCATTCCTCAATCACATTTGTTTTTGAAGGATCCATATAAATTCCCTCACTTGTGATCACATGTGAAAATAATGTGACTTGATTCATCCAAAATTCAAACATTCTGAACATGGCGTACAACTTCTCCTTTCTCAATATCGCGAAAACAAGTTTTAGATGTTATTCATGTTCTTCCAGCCTCTTGGAGTAGATGAGAATATCATCAACAAAAACTACCATAATTTTTTCTATGCAATGTCTAAAGACTATATTAATCAAATCCAATAAAATTTCCGGGGCATTAGTATGTTCGAAGGGAATCAAAAAAATCTTATAGTGCCAATAACTTGTACGTAAGGTAGTCTCTTTAACATATTCCTTCATCACATTTACCTGATGATTTCCAGAATGAAGATCCACCTTTGAGAAGTATTGAGCTCCTCTTAACTAGTCAAACGAGTCATAAATCCTTGGAAGAGAATACTTTTCATCATGGTGATCCTGTTGAGTGCTCGATAATCAATACACAACTTCATTGTTCCATCCTAATTCTTCACAAAGAGCACTAGCGCACCCCAAGGTGATGCACTGGGTAATATGAACCCTTTGTCCTAATGCTCTTGCAGCTGCTTATTTAACTCCTAAAGTTCTATAGGATCCATCCTATAGGGACACATTGAGATAGGAGTATCTTCAGGTAATAGTTCAATTGAGAACTCAACCTCGCGATATGGGGGAATTATGAGTAACTCATCAGGAAATACATCACCATATTCCCTCACGAAGCGCATTTCTTCAAGTTTGGCACTTTCCATTAACTCGACCATTTGGGTGAGGGATTCTTCTTCATAGGGAATCCACACCCAAACCATTGAAGTATATTTCAATGGAGATTCATGATCTTCCTTGCATTTGTAGAGGAGAATGGGATGGTTTGGAATATGAAAATATATTTCCTTTTCATGACAGTTGATATGTTCTCTATAAAACTAGATCCAATCCATTCCCATTATAGTGTCGAATTCCACCAAGGAAAGTATTACGAGATTTTCTAGAATAATCTTCTGACATACAGCAAAATAATAAGAGTCAAACACTTGACGTGCAATGATTTCACCATGTGGTGTTTTAACAGATATCTCTACTTCAACGTTCCAGGGCTTCGATTCTATATTTCTAGAAAACATGCTAGATATAAAAGAATGTGTAGAACTAGAATCAAATAAGAATTTTTCCATTTTTGAGTGAATAAGAAGTGTACCTTGTATGATTTCATTATATTTCACTACTTCAATAGTAGTGATGCCATAATCCTTCCTTTGCTCCTTTGGCTTTGGTGAATGCTGACGTTGATTACCCTCGATAACTCGAGGTTTAGTCCAATGGTTTGCATAGTGCCCTAGCTCCCTATAATTGTAGCATTAAACCATGAGTGGTTATCTCCTTTCATCGACTACATTCTCCTTATTTTTCATTTCTTTTCTTCACTCTTGAGAATTATGTCCTTCTTTTCAACACTTGATGAATTTCCCCATCCCTTTGAGGAAGTTCCCATGGTGTAACTTCCCAAATTTTGGGCATGTGGGACTTTGAGTTTTCTGCCCACTTTTGTCATTAGATCATCGAGCTTGAAACTCCATCTTTCGTTTCATATCACCATAGCCATGGGACCATTCTCCAAAATCCATCTCCACATTGAGAGCAAATTGAACAACTTCTTCATAACTCCCAATGTCTCGAATTGGAAGAGCCTTTCGAAGGTGTGGTTTTAATCCACTAAAGAGTCTATCAATTTTGCTATCATTGTTTATAACAAACCTGAATAGTACCTTTCAAGCCTTGTGAAATTCTCTTCATAGGTTGTGACAAATTCTCCATTTTTTTCATGAGATCTATGAATTCTCACTCCATATTCGTGTGATGAGTCCTTGGGAATTACTTGTTATGAGACATTATCTTAATTTATTCCCATTACATATCTTCAATTTCCTCCCATGACTTGGTGTTCTAAATTGAAGCCCACCATTGATCAGCCTCTCCATCTAGATGATAAATGGCTAGAGTAACCATCTTTGTCTTAGAACAGTGAAGAATAGAAAAGATTTTACCCATGGATATGACATACTCTTCCGCAACTAAGGGATCAGAAGATCCACTAAATGTCGATGGTCGTTGAATCATAAAACATTATATGGCTAGTTTCTCCCTCTTTGTTAAAGGAGGGTGTTCCCCATTTTTTTGGTTATTGTTAATAACCAGAGATAATTGTGAAATCATTACCATGATGTTCTGAACTCCACCTCCCAAATCATTGGGGATTTCCTTCAGGCAATCATTGCATTGGCCCTCTCACGAGTTGTTATCCTGATTTCTTATGGTTCCCACCATTTTCTAAAATAAAATAGGGTAGAAAAAAACATAAGTAAACAAGTCATGAATACATAACCTATTCATTTGAACAATTTATACAAAATATAAGAACATATGGGATCCCTATGTAGAGATTCTTGTGTTCATATTTGTACTTAGTCTCATGCTAGAGGTTTTCTCTAGGGTTCACTAATCCTAATTCCCAAATTAACTAAACCTTTCCTCTGATACAATCTATAGAGACCAAAACATCTCTTACATTACTATTACATCATTTTATATATAAACAACATAATAGTATTACACATAGAAGATCCAATTATTTAGTGTATTTTTCAACCTAGGACCATATATAACAATTACAATATTATGAATAAACATTTATTTAATTTCTTCATCTATAGCATCATATTGGCACTTGTTCTCTCCTTAGTACAAATAGACACTTGAGGATATACATTGAAAGGGGTGGCCTAGAACACCTATTAGAGGATAGATAAGAATAATATATCATGGGGTGAGGATAATAATAATATGGGGAAAATATCATGAACAATAGAGGAAGCATAAATATAAAACTTGAAATGTGGAAATGCATAAAAAATGAAACATCGTGTCTTAGTGGTTAAATAACAAAAATACTTATGAACAAATCTAGAATCTCATTCACATATCAATTAAAATTTACTCATGAGATTCATCTATTTTCCCAACGTATTGGAGTGCTATATAACTCTGGGTGTACCTATCACATTCAAACATTCATATTGCACGATATAATTCTGGGCACACCTGTCACGCCATAATATTATCATTATCATGCATGCGACAAAGAACATAAATCAATTATGAACATAAATAACCCATTAAATTGAATGTGTTTCATCTCATAATAAAAAATTCATAAAATTTGGGTTCTCAAAACAAAGAGGGGATGACATACATGATACAATAACCATCAACATTGAATGAGATGTAAAAGGTGAGTTCTTAGAAGAAGATTTCTTTTGGAAAACATTTTGTTTGAAATAAAAAATAGTGGTAAAAATTTATATTTTATATAAGTAAATAGAATGATGAAAAAATGATTTTTAAGGAGAAACCATATAAAAAATGGAGTGAAAGAGGGATAACCCGAAGAATGAAAATTGGGTTCGAGAATTTCCCATTACCATGTATCTGAATGCTTCCTTATATTTAATGTCCTATATAATGACATTATTTTCATAAATTAGAAACAAAAAACCTTTTGTAAATTAATATGGTTCATTATTTTTACATTAAGTGATTTTATGTGCCTTTTTATTAGTTATAGAGTTTAAAAAAATTATTTGAGAATGTTTTTTTATGTTTTTCTTGAGTGGTTCACTTGTATTCTTAAATTGAAGTTTGGGTAGAACATGGGTTAACATACAGAACTGATATTACATGTTATTAATGATATTATAGGATATTTAATGATCTTATAATGATTCATATTATGTCCATGTGGACGAATCATTAGATAATAATTAAATTATGATTTTTTGGGTAAATTTGAGCTATTTTTCGATCATAATGAACTTGATTTATTTTACCACTAGTAATATGGTCAAAATTAAGTTCTAGAACAATAAATAGGAGATAATACATATACAATATTTTTTTGCAACCATATAAATGGTTACATGACCAGATCTGAACTTATATATTGAATAATAAAACATGTTGATCTTGAAGGTGATAAATTAACACCTCATGAACTATGTTCTCTTTAATAAAATAAAAGGAAGAGGGAAAGGGGTTTGGATGACATAATATCTCATTAACATCATAACAGTCCATTAACTTTATAATAATAGAGTTATAATACCATTTTGATCAAGATATATGGGGAGAGATCAAGAAATGAACATGAACATGAAATGAAATTAAAGGAGAAGAGGGAGAGAAATTACCTCTTAAATCCTCCACTTGAGATCCTCCTTAAGCATGGATTTGTTTTTTAATGAGCATAGTAGCTCTTGAATGTGGGAGAGGGTCTATGGAGGATTTTTGGGAAGTTTTTGGAGAAGGATTGAAGTTTGAGAGGTGTTAGGTAATGAGGGTGTGAAGAGTTGTATTTATAGTGGAGGGGAGAGGGGTTTCCTTAATATAAAATTCATTATTTTATTAATTTCCTCTAAGACAAGGAATGGTGAGTCTTCAATGACCAAAAATAGTAATTGTATCATGTGATCCCCAAAAAAGTTTAATTACTTCAGAATAACATCACACATTACTATATAATTAGCTTATTTAGCTTATTTTTGTAAATTACGGTACTTCACTATTCATCAAAAATTCAAGTATTTTACAAAAATCCCAAAACGTTACCCAAATTTTTTTTTTGATGTCTAGAATCAATAAATGATATCCATTTTACAAAATAAATTTATAAATATGATTGATTGAATATTTAATTAAAATCTCATTTTATTACTAAAAAACAGTTTTAAAACATTCATTTACATATTCAAAAATATAGCTACATCATACATTCACTCGAATACTATTTTTATACTATCATAGGTAAGGTTACTATTAATTTGGGTATATCACTATTCATAAGGGTATTTTACTATTCATAAGGTAGTTTACTATTCACCAAAAAATTATTTTTGTTTTATTAGACTCCAAAAAACATATTTAACACAACCATGTATGTAAGATTTCCAAAATTCCAAACATAGAAGAGACAAACATATGTTTTAAAGTCAATTTTCACATAGTAGTTCTTAATGTTGTGTTTTCTTCTTATTTTATGACATATTTATTAGAAGGTAATTTCCATTGAAAAACTTTGGTTCATTATAGTATATGTGCTCAATGTTGCGAAACCCAAAAGAGCCACGTTTACTTACAATAAAATTAATTATCAAATACATCAAATACATAAAAAATTTATAATTTTTATACCATGGAGGAAAATAATTTTACATATTGAGTTTTTTATATTTCTATTTAGGGGTTTGAGATTTAGATAAAAAAGAACATTTAGAAGATTTCATCTTTTCAGAAAGTATCTAGTATCTTAGTGTAATAAGAATGAAAACACGATATCATTATCTAGTTCTAAAGTGGAATACATGGATAGAGGTATTTATTTTGAAAATTTTTTTGGGATGAAACAACATTTTCTAGAATATAGATATATAATTCACACATTTCCCAAAATATTGTGACATTAAAAGTAACATAAACAACTCTAATGATATTTTGTTTCACTCCAGAACATAGAACATTCATATAAGACAATAGTTTTATAGATATAAATTTCAAAAGGGTGATATAACTCTATAATTCATATGAAATGAAAATCATCATGTATATTTTTTTATATGATATCGAATAATGAGGAACATAACTACAAAAAAAAATGAATTATATATTACAAATTGTAGTTTGAAATAATGTTTGCTACCCACCATTAGAATGAAACCACCAATGGAATTTACCGATCATTGAATTACCCATCATTTGATAACCCACCATTGGAATAACCCACCATTGATGTTTTTATTTTTGGGATATTTATTGAATTTGATATTCAAATTTCAAATCCCTAGATGATATAAATTATAAACATTGTTTAAACTCAATTCCCTCAATCAAACATTTTTATTTTGAACATCATTGATTCCCTTTCACTGCCATTCTTTATTTTTTACCTTGACCACACATAAACCATTCACAAAGTTTTAATGGGTTAGTGTGTATGGATCAACTAAATTGAATCCCAAGGATTCATGTCCTTCAAATAAGAAAAGCGGAGATTCGAGCATATCTATACTTGAACCACCAAACCATCAACTCATGAATATAATAATAGTTATTGAAGAAGAAGTGAATGTTGAGTGGTTATTATCAATAAATGTAGATGATGATTAATGTAATACAGAAACATGGATGGGTTGAGTGGTTCTCAAATAATCTTATACCATTCTATGATAGGTTATTGCATCAGTTTTACCAGTATATTGAGTTTAGATTTAGAGAAGATAATGTATGGATTTAATGAAAAATGAATAGACACAAGGCAGTATCCTATTTTATAAAATAGGAATGGTTTCTTAATGGATTTCTTGTAGGATTTTAAATTGTTTATTATTGATTGATTCCATGAAATTGTGATACATTTGGGTATGATAATTCATTATCAGATCTGACAATAGAGGAGAATTTATAGAGACGAGCAGCAAATGTGATAGATGATTGGTGTTGTTTTCTATTCTAGTTTATAA
Source organism: Viscum album (assembly GCA_963277665.1). Classification (NCBI taxonomy): domain Eukaryota; kingdom Viridiplantae; phylum Streptophyta; class Magnoliopsida; order Santalales; family Viscaceae; genus Viscum; species Viscum album. The sequence goes on along the minus strand of OY728123.1, from coordinate 854,267,346 downwards.
TGTATATGTTATTTATAATATAACTTGATTTCATCACAATGATATACCATGATGTATATTTTATACATATTATAAAAACCAGAGGAATAATCATCTATGATGATATTTGATGGTGCATATGATAAAAATGTGAAAACCTTGTTTTGTATGAAACTCTCTCATTATTAATAAGTAAATTTGGTCAAGGATTGAAGAAAAGGGATTAGTTAGTGAGGATGATGATTCATAAGTGATGTATGGGGTTTTTATTTTAAAAAAATTCATCTTTGAAACAATGAAAAATAATTTGAACCTATGGATGATAACAAGGATTGTTTTTTTTTTAAAAAACTATCTAAATATTTTTAATCTAATTGATAACCCTTCTAGAGTAAATGATATTTTTAATATTTTATTTGAACTATATGATTCACGTGAGAATATTGATGATAACTTGGATGAAGATGAGGTTTATACTCCTGGTGATGAGGAATCACTTTCAGTTGAGGATGGTAGTGTCCCATAAATCCCTAATAATAAAAATGTTACATTTCGTCTATCAATTCATTGTAAATATCTACTAGTTAGAGATACTCTTTTGAGTGGGTAAAGTGAAGAAGAGGAAATTGAATCTTTAGAATAAAAACAGCTTATAATTTCCTCTTCCATGTCTTCTAAATAAGTGGTAAATGTATTTGAGGAAGATAATGGAAATGAATAAAGTAATGTAAATGGTGAAAGTGATTATGACAAGGAAAATTTTAATTAAACTGATATATAAGATGATGATGGATACGAATGTGATTATAGTTATGATCATGATAGGCCTGATGATTATGAGATGAATCAGACACATGATTCTTCTCTAGTATGTTCTATTGCATTTAGCTTTGGGGAGAGTCCAAGACTTGTTCGAGATGTTTTTGATATTTCTAGATATGTGTTAAGGTAATATATTAAGGGGGAGGAAACTATTAATTATTTGATCGACCATTTTTACAATGATAATAGTGAATCCTTTAATCCTTTTGTTTTATCTTCTATTGCATTATGTATCAAAACTATAGAGGAGTGGGAAATATTTCTAGGTTTTGTTTTTCTTGTGTGGGACTACTATGATTCTAATGATGATGTGATTATACCACCATGGAATATAGGAACATATATTTCATCAAGAGAATAGATATATGCTAAGTAATTAATGGTGGAGAACATAAATAATGTAGTTGAGATTAAAATATTTAAATCATTTTTTCCTACTAGATTTGATGAGCCTACAAAGTTATCTTCTGAGATATTTTCTATTTATATTCCTCTTGACGTTGTGTCTACAGATGGAATATAATCTATTATGATGAGGATTATCTCTAATTTTTAGAGGATTATAAGAGTTTAGGAATATCCTTTTACAATTATTGGTGAGAGATATTCAAAATTCCATTCTAAACTTATGGTATGCCACAGTCTACCAATTTTGTTTTCCATATTTCGGATGTTGGGATTGAAAAAATGTGGCTATCAAGTTGGATGAAGGATCTATGGTCTTTTATAGATGAGATGAGGAATTATTTGGCTTTTATTATGGATTCTTAGTTGTAGAAATTAGAGAGTATGAATTTTTTAGCTTCTTCTTTCTATGCTTCTCCTCACACAGATGATATTGATTTGTACAAATCGGTTGTCAGAGAGAAACTTCATTCTATTTTCGGTGTTGTTTATGTTATTCCTCAGGAGAGTTGGATGAATATTTTAAATAATAGTGATCATGTTTATATGATGGTAATGGAATGTTAAGATGATATTATATATGATATAGAAGCCATCATAATGGGAATTAATTATTATCTCCCTCAGATCTATACCAATCCTGATATCATTTCTCATTCGATGTTCTTAGAGGAAAACATTAGGATTCCACCAGTTACACATTATTTAAAGGAATAGGTTTTCCAGTTAAAGGTGATGACTCTAGTTAGTAAATTGTTATGGAGAATAAATGTTTTTTCTAGTTCCATATAGTGAACATGAAATATCATCCTAGAATACATCTAATTTATGAATCCTTCTCTGCATATTTATGGAACAATAGTGGTATCTCTAAAGGATATACCATTGATTTCACATTTAACTCCACATACCTCTCCCCAATATATGTTTAGTCTAGATGATACCCTAAATACAAAATCTCCTTTACCTACTCTGTTTTAATACTTTACCATGCCTCCTATGAAAACTCTCCAGAATATCTAGTTGATTATCATTTGAGAGAAACCCTATATATCTACAGTTCCTATAGTCACCACTGTATTTACATTATTATGCAATAATATACCCTATAAATTTAATAAGATCAATATAATTGTTGATCCTAGAACACATGATGAGTGTGGTTATTTTTAGGCATTTTTTTAATGGGATATCATTTTACATTATTTAATGTCTTTTTTTCTATAATCATGTTTTTCCTTAATAAGAATTATTTTTCTATTCATATTTATCCTTTTTCCTAAATTTGTGGTTATTCTTCATAATTTGGTAATCCTAATGGGGGATAATACTTATGAATTTTATTGAGAATTATGATTATTAGCCTTTTCATTTCCATTTATGTTTTTCATTGATATCACACTTCTGATTCCATTTTTATTTAATATCCTTTATATCATATTTATTTATTCTATATTTTGAAACATTATGTTCAATCTACTCACAGTATCTTTTTAGAGTTATACGCAGATATCAATACATTTCCTAAAAAATATATTTTATGAAACAATGTTATTTTATATGGGGTTTTTAAAATAAAATTATTTTTTATCCTCAAAAGGGGGAGATTTATAGAACATCCTTTTTTATGCTCACAATTTATGTTCATTATGATCCTAAAGGTTTTAATGGGTTATGATAGCCATTATTAATATAAATCATTTTGATGAAATGTTTTCTAAGTGATAAAAAAGACTTACAATCACAAATATTTCACTGTTTGGAATGAATCACTTCTGAAAATTTCCTACAACTAAAAAATACTTATCGATAATAATTAATTAATACTAGACATTGCTCGCTAATGTTAAAGATTCACTTACCACCATATAGGAGTCGTCGCCAACCTATCTCACTATAACTATTTAGGAACATTTAAATTAAATGATTCTAATAGATATATTATTAAAGTTAATAAGAATGATTAATTTAAAGATTATAATAGAAATATTTTTGGTAAAATTAATGACTATGTTAGATCACATAATTAGGATGTATTAGTTCATTATGATTGTTCATTTAATGAAATACACTTCATTTTTTACAAAATATTAGATAAATACTCTCGGTTGCATAAGATATTTTCTTAGTGTGAACAAATGATAATTTCATCCACTTACAGAAGATCATATATGCAGTATTCTTATCTAGATTTTGAGTGTTAAAGAGTGGATTACACATAACAGTCAAATCATTTACTATATATGAACAGTGAGAGCTTGCGACTCATTATTTTACTATAGTTTTCATAGAAACATCTTGATATTCTCTCCATGATACATCTAAGGAGACATATTCACTATAGAACTTCATAATAACAAACACTATCATTTCGTTGTCAATATACGTTCTCTAACTACTTTTGGGCTTTATATATAGAGAATTGTGTTGTTTATCTTATTTATCAACACCCTCGGTCTCTAGTACTATACCTGGAAAATATAGTAATATTCCCTCAACATTATTTTCATCTCTACAGCTAGTTTTTTAGAATATATTGTTGTTTGATTTTTTTTTATTCACACATTTATTGTGGAAGAGTTACAAGCGTGGCCTAGACAGCTTGTTGGATTCTATGTAAATAAATGATACATGTTTTCGATCTGATTATATTTATATAATCTTCAAATAATCATGTGATTTAAATGTGGCGGGGGGGGATTCTTTCAATAATTGAGACTAAACCCATTATTTTACCCCTTTTTTATTTTTCTCATCTCTTTACATTGCTTTGAACTGTATTTGTTTTTAAACAACAATCAAAACCAATATGTTCATTGTTATTTATAACCACTGTTTATATAAGTCTTTGATAAATTACATTTGTTTCATAAGTTATTATAATTTTCATATTATTTTAACAAATTAATAATAAATCTTTGAGTAATCATATAGAGTATGAAAATTATATCAATCTATTATTTTGATATGTTGGGTGATTTTATTTTAACTCGGGGATTTTATTTAGATTAATTTTTAACGGATAATTTTATTGGGAATTTTATTCACCCCACACCCTCTTTAGATTTTTACCCTTACTAATAGTTTTAATGTAAATTTAGTTCATTTATATATATATGAAAGAAAATTTGGTCATTAGAATCAATTTTATATTGAAATTTAATATAAAAAACATTATCAATTTTTGATCTTTTTATCTTCGATATCCCACATTCTCATCACGTATATGGGATAAATTTTAAATTAAAATATTCCACACATGATAATTTATTCAAGATAAATTTATTAAATAATTTGTATCATTATAATTTCTAATTTCTAAAATGTCAAACATCATTTCAAACCAATGTGAATAGTGAACATAGTTAAAATTAATTATAATGATTTAGATAAAGTGAGTATATTTTGTAGTTAAAATTAAAATATATTGTGTAAAATTACCTTAAAACATGTTCAACACCCATTGGAAGGACGATTTTCAATACCTAACACCATAGAATCTATTTTAATGAATTCATGGGATAATATTACAAGTAATTGACCCATATAATAATTCTTGTAATGATAATAAAAAAACATTTCTTTTTATAGTTTTAATTTCAATAAATCTTTTGAATATAGAAAAAATCACATAGGTTTGATTATAAAAATAAAATTGAAAGGTAAATTTGTTTTTTATGTGATAATTATTTTGTATTTTTTATAGATTAAATAATTACATTACATTTATATGAAAATCTAGGGCATGAATTATTTCAATAATAATTAAAAAAATTAAATGATAAGAAAAATTTAAAAATGATGTAAATTCAAGGAATTATAATCCTAAATAATTTTTAGGTGAATATCTCATGTTATTCTAATTTATACTTAATTGATTCGAATTCATTTATTTTATTTATATTTATATATTGAACTGAAATAAATAATGTCAATATAGTCATTAATTTTTTTTAAAATACTGATATTATATTAAATGATTTAAAATTAAAAAAAATCATATGATCTTCCAAGATACAAATAAGTGAAAATAAATTTCAAATATTGTCCAATCTTGGACCAATGAATCTTTTATAATGAACGTATTGATCCTTAAATAGTAAATATTTTATACCGTAGTTATGGTTTAAGGATTATTTTCACGAGTTACTTGATGATCTATTAATATTAATTATCAACACATATAGAATTTTTATTTTTTGAATTATGTATAACATTTTAGAATATATGGGTCTAAATTTCCTACTAATTATCACATTAATATATTTATAATTGAAAAATTACCTAGGTTATAAAATAAATTATCTTAATAGAAACCAAAATGGTAAAAATTGAGAAACATAGATGCCAGGGAATACATTTTTAAAAATTATATTATTTTTAGGTGTGGTGGTGTTTCTCTAACCAGTAATCCCAACCCACCATTATAATTTATTTTTTGTCCAGATTTTGTAAGGGAGACCTCCTGATAGAAAATAATTTTGAGTATTTACAAGAATGACACTCCTCATCAACTATAAAATAGATCTCAGTATCCCCCATTCTTCACACCTCTCAATACATTTTGATCCACAAACCCATTATATAATAACATAAAAACATCCATCCCATCATACTAGAATCCTTACTATGAGAATAAATCAAACCAAGGATGACCATTGGTGCAAACCAAAAGGAGAAACCTGAAGAAGAGTTAACATTCATGAATGAGCATTTTGGTTATATTTCATCCTCAAACCCTGTAAATTTATTATATTTTTATTATATAATTAATTAAATATAATATATAAAAGAATATATTTTTATGCATTTGGTATGACTTACAACCACACACAATTACTTAAAATTGGTTACAAAAGTATCATTTGTGTATACGGAGGACCACCGCATCGTGACCTATGCCATCAGTTTTTCCATTACCAACATTAATTAGTGATCATAATGATATAAATATGATTTATATATGAAATATATGATACATATTAAATCATTCGGATTCAGAAATTTTTATATCATACATACATTTCTACATTTAATTTTTTGGAAATACGATAACGTTGTTCGTGTGTAGGGTGAAATACCACCTTGTAAAGTAAAGTGATTAGTTCATTCTATACAAGGAATTTCATACGGATTATTTTAATACAAATATTTTATATATATCATATTATAATTTTTCTATAATGATAATATATCCCATTATTTCTTTTATTTCATTCTGATATGAAAATAAAACTAATGTTCATGCATACGTATATAATACTATCCCCATGAACAATGAATTTAATTTCAAATTTATATCATTTAGGGATTCTTATAGAGTAATATATACTGAATATATTTGATATTTATATCATTGAAAAAATTCTGGATATTCTGAAGTCATGATGTGTCTAATATTGCAAAAAATACAACAAATCCAAACTTATATGAAAAATGAAGAGGTTGTTTCCAAAAAAGTGACATTAACATTGAATTGATATTAAATTGGTAATTTTGTTTGATAATAAAAAAATTTATGGTATAATAAATAGGAATATTATTATATAAGAAAAGTATAGTCAACTAATATTTTTTTTAATTGAGTATTGAACATGAATGAAAGATATCAATAATTAAGGTAATGGATTTCCACCTCACATTTATTTTGTGAGACAAAATCCATTTTAAAAGTCTATGTTTTGTATGTGGTGTGTATATTTATCCTTGATTAATTGTAATATTATTATAAATTGAATTACATGGATTTATATATTGATTTAATTATCCCTCTTTCATGTGGCTTATGGTAAAAACATTACCAATGTTGTAAAGCAATTTTTTTTCACTATTTGTCGTTTTTGAGACACAGGTTGTGTTATGGACATATACTCTTTTACCAGGTGTATATAATGACCCATTTTACAGGTTATATCATGAATATCCTAATTTTATTCATATTTTAATCTATATATTTTTATATAATTTCATTGTAATTATTTATAAATGTTTAGAAATATGAATGATTTTGTTGCTACAATATCATCATATAATAGGATTTTTTATGATTTTTCATCCATTTATGAAATATTATGATACATTTATCCAGAATTATCATACTTTTTTCACATATTTTAATTCCAGATATCGATATTTGTTGGTCCCATTTTTTTCACTCTTTGGAACTTAATATTGTTTAGAATGCGTTTTTAAAAAATTCATACATTATTTATCTCTACGGTCAGTAATATGTATAATTCAAAAACCACATTTTGAAAAAATTATTTCAAAAATGTTTTGAAATGATTTTTTAGGCACCCTTATCTTCCATACATTTCTATTACATAATTTTAAAGATAAATATCATTAAAAATGTACACAACTAAGATCCAATGTTTTGGTGAATTTGGAATACTAGGACCACACATAGATTTTATAAAATAAAACATAAAACATTATTTATTTCATTCTTCTCTATCTTCTTATTGGCCATCGAATTATCCTTAGTAAAAGTATAAACCTGAGGATATACATCAAAAATGGATTATATAAAAGGATAGTAAGAGGATATATAAGAACATGAATCAATATATCATGGAGGAACATAAACATTATCATCATGACATAGGCATAAGATTATAATAATGAGAAGAAGCATTAAAAACATGGAATTAGGAAATGCATAAAAATGAAACATCATGCTCTATTGGTCAACTACATTACATAGTTGTGAAAAAAGATATAATCATGTTAATTTTTTTTTCAAATTACTCACAATGATCATAATATTACACAATACATTGTATCTCTATATAATTCTTGGTTCACCCATCACATCCTAACATATACATTATTCTCTAAAATTCAAGGCACCCCCTTCACATCATATCATATACATTATCAAGCATGACACATAGAAAATATATCAATCATGAACATAAATAACCCATGGAATGTAATGGGATTCACCTAATAATAATACATTAATATTATTTTGGTACCAAAAGATAGGGGAATTACATCCTTGATATAATAATAATCATCATTGATTTAGAATTAAATGGTTTGTTTTGAAAGAAGAGTTTATTTGGAAAACATTTTTTTCATAATCTCCAGTACTGAAAATTTATATCCCAAAAAAGATAAGGTAATGATGAATAATTTATTTTTATGGAATAACCATACAGAAAATGGGTTGTTAAATGGAAATCCCAATGAATGTGGGTTGGTTTTGAGGAATCCCCTAACATTTAGTCCCAAAGCCTCTTTCATGTTAATGTCTTTTATAATCACATTAAATTCATTAATCAGAATTTAAATAAACATTAATACATGAATATTATTCATTATAATTTTATTATATTCTTTTATAGGCCTTTGGAAGAGTTACGGAGGTTAAATTCATTGTTTGGGATTGTTCGTTTTCATAGTTTTCATGATGGGTTCACTTGTATACATAAATGAAAGTTTGTGTAAGATGCAGATAAACAAATAAAATTGTTATTATATGTCATTAATGATATTAAATAAGTTTAAATTATATTATAATGGATTTGGTTATATACCATGGGGGATAATTCAATATATAAAAGTTAATGATTATTATTTTTGGTTAATTTTATTTGTATTTGATCAAAACAAACTTTATTAGTTTTATCATTTAGTATTATGTGTATAAGTTTGTTATAGAACATAAATGGGATTAAAACAATCAACTTAAAATATTTTTTCCACAATTTAATGGTTTTATTAACCTCCTGGAAATAATTTAAGGAAAATGAATGTTCATAAACCATGATGTCGGGAAATTGACACTTCACGGGAAACGATTTCATTTTTAATAAAATAGAGTGAATGGGAAGATTTTATTATTGTATAATCCATTAACATTATATAATTATATTAAATGTATGTTATTGGATTTTTAATTCCATTCTGATTAAGGTAGGTTAGGGAAGAATAAGAAAAGAAATTATAAGTGACAGGAAATTAAAATAAAATATATAGGATTTACCTCATTAATTCGACTCTGGAGATCCTCCTCTAGGCACCTTGGCTTGGTATTTTGATGAGACCAAGATCTATTTGACATGGGGGGGGAACTTGAGAAGAGATTTTGGCAGAATATCTGAAAGGTTCAAATCATGATAGGTGTGTGGAGAAGATGGTTTGAGGGTGCAATTTATAGAGTGGGGAGAGGTGTGTTCTTATTATTTTAATCATTACATTATAATTTCTCTCAAGGTAATAAAAGAAATTATTTTTGGGACTATAAATAGTAATTATTTCATGTGAGTTCTAACCAAAGGTCATATACATAATCCATGACTCAAGCATTAAAATTCATGTTTTTAGCATTTATCATAAATTACTGTATTTTACTATTCATCAAAAATACATTTATTTTAGAAAATTCTATAAATTCACCCTAACTATTTTTAAATGTTTATAATTAAAAACTGAACTTCATTTTATGAAAAAAAGTTTTCTAAATTTGAGTAATTTTTATTTAATTAAAATAATCTTTAAATTAGAAAATAAAAATTAATAAAAAATAACCGATTTTATAAAACTTTTAAAAATAATTTATGGTCAAAAGATATTATCTTAAAATCATAAGACATGAAAATAATAATTTATTAACACATTTTGTGAAAAAGAAATCATCTCAATTAATCATAAAATATTTATAACATCTAAAAATATGAACACTAAATTAATAATTTTTAAAATACTCATTTACTAATATAATGAAATAATTATATCATATTTTCACTTATAAGGTAGATAAATATTATTTGTACTATCATTGGTATAATAAATATTCACTTACATAATTTACAATTCATTAAGGTCATATTACTATTTATAAAGGTATCATTACTATTCATAATAATATGTTACAATTAACCAAATATTACGTTTGTCATATCAGACTCTAAATATCGTACTAATTGTAATGTTTTATGTCAAAAATTCCAAATTCAAAAAATAGAAATGGAAAAATAATGTTTAATAACATGGAAATAAAAGTCACATATAATTTAGTAGTTTATTTAAAAAATGATGTGGAATTGTGTTTCCTAATGTGATTTTATGTTACATAATTCTATGAAGGGAATTTCCATTTATAATACATTGGGTAATTACATTCTTCTCCCTTTTTAAATTTTTACATAAAAAATTTATTTCACAAAAATAGGTGAATGTACTTATACTCCATCACCTCCTCTATTTCCCATGTTTCTTCTTCATACTTATGGTCCCTCAACAACAATTTGAAAAGTATTGTTTCATTATTGCATATAACCTTATCTCTCCTGTCCAAAATCATTACTGGATGCTCCTCGTAAGATAGATCATCTTCTATATATACCACCAGCGTGTTTAGTACATCTGAGGGATCTGTTATGTAAATCCCTAAGAGTGATACTTGGTACACATCATGAACTTGATCCATACTCGGTGGAAGTACAAGATTATAGGGAACTTATCCTATACGATCAAGGATCTCAAAGGGGATAATGTACATTGGGATTATCTTCCCATTCTTTCAAAACCATATGAATCACTTCTATGGTGATATTTGAAGGACAACATTATCTCTAACGTCGAGCTTCTTTTCCCTTTGACGTTTGTCATCAAAGCTCTTTTTCCATCTTTGAGAAGCTTTGATATGTTGCCGGATTGAACATTTTATATCCTCTCTTGTACAAGATTAGGTCCAAGTGGATTTCATTTTCTAACTTCATCCCAATAGTATAGAGTTATACATAGATTTACATTCGATGAACCATATGGAGAAATATGAATAATCAAGTGGAAGATATTGTTGTATGAGAAAATTGTTGAGGGGATATGATTATCACAACCACCATTGAATTATAATGAGAATGATGTTAGCATATCATCGAGTGTTTCAATATTAAATTCATATTGGCCATCACATTAGGGGTGATAGTGATTTCTGAAATTCAATTCAGTACTCAATGCATGTTGAATACTCCTCCATAATTTAGATGTGAACCTAGGATCCCAATTAGATAAAATTGCGAGTGGAACCCCATATAGTCTCACCACTTCCATTACATATATCATACCATGTTGTTCAAGTGAGAGATCTTCCCAAATACTGATAAATTGAGATGTCTTCGTGTGTCGATCCACCACAACCCATATTGAATAATTTTCATTGGATGTCTTCAGGTGACCTCTGGCAAAGTCCCTGGTGACATTATCCCATTACTATATTGGTATAGGAAAAGTTATAATCATCTATATGTACTTTTTAATATATTCATTGACATTCTGACATATAATGCTCCTTGAGAAATATTCTTCATTCTCCTTCTTCATGTTATCCAACCAGAAGTGTTCTCGGAGATCATGAGAAATATTAGTTCTACTAGGATGGAGAGTGGATGTTAACCTATGTGCATTTTCCAATAGATCATTCTTTACCAAGGGTGATGAAGGAACACAGAGCCTTGTTCCAAACCAAATTTCACCATCATCATCTATATGGAACTATAGCAGCTTCCCCTCCTTTACAGCATTCACCTTTTTCTAAATTCATATCACCCCTTTGTGCCTCATTAACCATCTCTTGGATAGATGGATGGGAAATCACTTTCCCATGTTAAGATTTATTCCCAAACACCATTATTAAAAAAACCCATCCTTTATTTATCAATGAATATTTGTTCTTTCTCAATCTGCATCATGGATAGATTAGAGGGTTATTTTCTAATTAGACATGCATTTACCTTATTTACCATTGTAGAATGATAGTGAATATAGAAATCATAGTATTTTATTATCTCTAACCATTTCCTATGATAAATTTTTACCACATTTTGTGTGAATATATACATTATGCACTTTTGATTTGGTAAATATGTCACACTTCTCACCATATAATAAATTCCTCCATTTTTTATAGAGAAAATCACACATGATAGCTCTAGATCATGAATAGGGTATTTCTTCTCATGGATCATCAACTTCCATAAGTAATAGTCTATCACATTATCATTTTCATCATGAAACAACCAATGACTATATTTAAGGCATCACTTTATGTCACAAAACATTCACCACTATTTGGTAAAGTGAGTACAAGTGTAGTGTTCAGCCTTCACATTAGCTCCTTGAAGATTTCTTGACATTCTACCATCCAGACATACTTTACCCCGTTCCATTTTAATATAGTTAGTTGTATTGTAATTAATAAGGAATATATCACAAAACGTCGATAGTAACATGATATAATAAGAAAACTACAGATATTTTTGATAGAGGGTCTGGGCTATTTATAATTTATTCTGTTTTTTTATGGATCTATTGAAATTTCCCCACATGTGATGACATGTTACAAGAACATAACTCACTATATCAAAAAGAAACACATTCTTAACATGGCATAAAACTTATACTTCGTCCATGTCTCCAACAAAAGTATTAGATATTATTCATGATCCTCCTTGCTCTCGGTGTAGATGAGATTTTCATCAATAAACACTTCCAAAATGTTTTCAAGGTAATGTATTAAGAATCTATTCATCTAATCCACGATAATTGCAGTGGTATTAGTACATCTGAATGGAATCACCAAAAATTCATAGTGCTCATACATTGTATGTAATGCAGTCTTGTGAATATCATTCTACTATAACTTTAGCTGATGATATCCAGAACTGAGATCCACATTTGAGAAGTAACGAGATTAACTAACCATATCAAAAAAAATAATCACTCTTAAAAATCGATTAATTTTTCATTATAGTGATCTTGTTGAGTTCCTGATAATTAAAACACATCCTCAATAATCAATCCTTATTTTTGATAGATAGAATGGGTTCACCACAAGTTGATGCATTTGGGTATATGAATCCATGGGAATAATTCTCTTGCAGCTGCTTCATTAACTTCTCTAGTTTTATTGGAGCCATCCTATAGGGACAAATTTAAATAGGATTATCTATAGGTAAGTGTTCTTTTCAGAACACTACATCATGGTCTGGGGGATGTATGAGTAACTCTTTAGGAAATACATCACTATATTCCCTCATGATGTGTATTTCCCCAACATTGATAACATCCATTGACTCAACCATTTGAGTGGGGTATGGATCATCATATGGAATAAACACCCACATAGTTGATGTATTTTTCAAAGGATATTCATTATCTTCATTTTTTTTAGAGGAGCACGGGTTGGTTCAAAATATGGAATGATATTTCTTTTTCCTGATAATTTACATGTTCTATATATAAAGAGAGCTAATCCATCCCCATTATAGCATCGAATTCCACCAAGGAAAGTATCCTGAGATTTTATGGAAGAATCATCCCATAGACGCCAACATTTTAAGGGTCCAATACTAAGGTTACAATGATTACCCAACTAGGTGTTTTATAGAAATCATTACTTCCTAGATTCGGGTATTCTATTCAATTGTTCTAGTAAACATGTGAGATAAAATGGAATACCTAGAAATAGAAACAGATATATCATCATCCATTCTTCAGTGAATAGGAAGTGTACCTTGTACGAATTCATTTTCAAACTCTACTTCTACAGTATTGATGGCATAATCTTTCCCTTTCTCAACTAGATTTGGTAGATGATTATGATGATTACCCTCGAGAACACGATTTTTAGTTCACTCACTTGCATTATTCCCTTTATCCCTATATTTTTAGAATTGTACCATGGGATGTGCTCTCTGTTCCTCCACCTCATTATCCAGAATGTTTATATATTTTTGACATTCATGAGCTTGCTGGCCTTCTCTCCCACATTTAAAGCATTTCCCTACCCACTAAGGTAGTTCCCATGATTATTCATTCTATGTATTATACATATGGTTGGTTGTGTTTTCTTTAAAAGTTTTTCATTATATCATATATATTGAAGCTCCATCTTTCATTTCTTATCACCATAGCCATGGGAATATTCTCTAAACATTATATCCACATTGAGAGCACATCGAACAACTTATTCATAACTCTATAGGTGTTGGTTAGTCATATTCCACACAATCTCTCAGATAATACTACATTAGTAGTGGAAGTATTGTGGGATGTCTCTTAGGCTTGTGTGTTCCAATTCTCTAATTACTAGAATCATGATGAGAGATTCATGATTAGGCTAATAAAATCATGGAATCATGAGGGGGATTGGAGGCCTTGGTGTCATCTAGATAACCATCCTAAACACCTCAAAGAGGATATTATGAACTGTCTAGAAATCAAGACAGATGATAATTATAAGAAGGAGATTATTTCGGAAGATATTGATAGATTGGTGTAGAATATTGAAGAAAAATTAGATCAGAACACCTTTATTATCCTATTTTGTAAACATGTAGTTCTTGTGGAGAAACAATTGAATATTGAAAGGTAATATCTGAAAAGGTATTTTGTAAGGTGACTATGGGAGGGGGATAACAACAATGCATTTTCCATGAATTCTTGAAGGAGAAGAGAAGCACGAAGATCAAAATAAACCATGGGAAATGAGTTTAAATGTTAGAGGTGGAAGTTTCAGGATGGATGGCATTGCAACATTTCACTGGTATTTTAGCTTGAGAGATTCACCTCCCCCCAAATATGAGGATTATCAAGGGGACACATTAGATGAATATTTTTTTGGATGTATCCCCCAAATGTTGTATGGATCTGAAAATGCATTCATTTCTTCACTATCTTCAAAGGCGCAGAGAAATATCGCTATCTTTATGAAACCCCATGATAGCACCCCCAGTCTGGATGGATTCTCGGGGGCATTGTTTGTGGTAGCTTAGGAGATGGTTGAACCTCAGGCCATGGAGGCAGTTCAACAGTACTTTTGTGGTGGACCATTAATTTGGATTGTTTGTTCTTCTAGAGTTGTTATTTTACCAATATAATAGTACCCAACTAGTCTCATCCATTATCATTATATCTACCTTTGTAATATTTCATACATGATTTTAGAATCTCTCATTTAAATGATATTGGGATGGGTTGTTCTGAGTGTGGTTTTGAGGGAACAACATGGTTTTTTCAATGTACATAACAATCAATGGGCGACCAAGATAGCTAGTGAACTGGTGAATGATATAAATAAGAGGCCAGTGGGATCAAATGTGATCTTTAATGTGGATATGGATAGGTATTTCAAGAAAATAGTGGAGATTAATCATTCATGTGATATAGAAATATGTCTTTCAAGAGTGGATTTTCAATATTAAATTTACATGCTTATCATACCCTAGGCATTCCACATCCCTTATTGATATTTTCTTTGGATTAATTAAGTGATTTTTAGTGGTTTGTCAAGGGGAACTATTTTCTATAATCCTCTTCATGTTTGATCTAGTTTCCTTACCTCAGAACCTGCACATAGGTGTGGAAACCGGCAGGATGTAACCTTATTGTAATGGGGGTGTTGTGGAAGGTATTTCTCATATAATGTTCACTAATTAAATCTTAATATTCATTAATGGAAGGTTTAGGTCCTTTATTAATCTCAAGTAGATTGTGCCTCTCTATGGACGCATGAGTGGCCAGTGTATCAACATAGGGAAACACCATGTTTTTAGCTATAAAATTTGATATAGAGGGAAATGTAATGGCATTCAGGATATCCTTGGTATCCAACGGAAAAAGATGATGTTCTTATACCTTTTTGTAAAAATTTTCTATGAATTCATTATGAAGACACATTTTGATTACATTATCAACCCGCTGCTATGAAGGATATTCAATTGAAATAACTTGTTCTTATAGTTTAGAGGGATGGTGTATTTTGTCAATAGATTTCTAAAATCAATTATGATTCATGTGTTTTTGTTAATTAAGCCTCTCAAAGGTGGCATGGGGCAGATGGAGAGAATTCTAACCTAATTTTTTGGGTTTCCAACTAGGTCTGGTGCTTTCACTGGGATTCCTCATCTCAAATGTAAAATCCCATGGATGAAGGGGAGTGGGGATTTTTTACCTTAATGGATCCATGAATGGAATTCCAAGCCGACTAACTAGGGATATTATTTTTGGAGAATCCCTATAGCCCTTAGTCTTCATGCATAGCACTATGTATGTTCTCTCACCTTGAGGTCCTCCTGAGATCCATTTCGTGGATCATTATGAAAGGGGATGTATGCATCTGGATGTTCAATTAGGCAGGTGAGGTGTTGGATTTTAAAAGTTCCCTCATCTATATATTTCAATTTAGGAGGTGATCTTGAGACCCAAATTCATTCAGTTTTTCCTCAACCTTAATGAAGTTCATGTGTTTTAAGATATTAACATTAATGAATAAATGTAAATATGTTGCATCCTGGATTCATCCGCAAGTATGTTCACCACTCGAGATTACATGAGGATGTTCCATGCAGAAAATCCTACTGATGAGTGGTCCTTGAAATATTGGTGAAAAAATATTCATACACAAATGAATTTCATAATCTAGTGTATCAAGAACAGGAAAATTCTATCAAATAATAATATCCAAAGAAAGGTTATTCCCATGGAATCTTACAGCTTCTATTGTGAGATTCCATGGGGTGAATACACTCTCTACTAATTTTTTAGAGTAGATAGGTATCATAAGACTTGTTTTTATTCTATCCTCATCCTTACATAGAAAACGAGAATTCTTTTCTAGTTTTCTTTTCATCTTGGATCCTTGGTATCCGTATTAGGGACCTGTAATTTATTGTTTATTTAGTTATTCATATTCAGTCTGTTGGACCATATGGGAGGCGCACAACCAAAACCAGCTAGGAACAATAAATTCTTTTTAGTTTCTCTAAATGAGGTTTTGGTCCCTTATCTTGGAGTTGGGATCACTATTAATGTGGAGACATCATTCATTTATGATATATCACTTCCTAAACATTTCTCATGTTCCAATCAGGGTGGAGTGTCACTAGATTAGGTGGATCCCCCCTCCCTCAGGGGATTTAAATGCAATGTGGATAGGACTTTTATGGGTGCGATGGTAAGATGTGTCAAGGTGCTTTAGGACTCACGAGGCTTGATCCAAATGGGGTTTGGTTATTTCTATGCACCTGGAGATTTCGTGGGTGTAGAGGAGTGGTATCTTCTCTCTCGTATGATGATTTCTAGGCAATGCGGTCTCCATGTGGCTAAGGATGAGTTCGAATCTAAAGTTATGGTGAGGTCCATACAGGGGCATTATATAGTGTCATGGTATTTGACCAATCATTATTTAGATGATTTTGAGATACTATCCTTGGAAATATTATTTTCCATATTCATAGGGAGGCTACATTCATGGTGGACTCACTCATTCATATGGGTATCTCAGATGATGAGTTGGTTATTTATGATGTCATGGGTTCACTTCCTATAGATAGTATGGTTATCATTCGCAGGTATTTCCTAGGTTTTCATTACATCTGGCCCCATTGTACTTTATTTCCATTTTGTTATATAAAAATTCACATTCCATTCTATGAATTAACGCTCCATAATTATTCCAAGAGTTCAATGGAAATACATATAAGAAACATTATCTTAAACTCTTCTCACTCCTTCTCTTTAATTTCATCCCTCAACATGGGGTTCTTAATCAAAGACCACCATTCATTATCCTCTCCAAAAAAATGATATATATCATGATTCACCTTCTCCATCTCAGAATAGTAATGCACAAGAAAAGATATTCTTCATCATGTTGACCCACAATTCCACAACTATTGGATCAGAAGATCCACTAAATGTTTGTGTTCGTTGGCAAATAAAACACTTGATATCTAGTTTCTGCCTCCTTGGTGAATGATGAGGTTATACATTATTTAGGTTATTATTCCAAACTGGAGACAACTGGTTTTGAATCTCCATGAAATTTTGAACTCCACCTACCAAAGCATTAGAGATTTTATTCTGGAAATCACTGCACTATCCTCACACCAGTTGTTGGACAGATTTCACCTAGTTCCCACAATTTTCAAAAAATACTAAATGTCAAAAAATAAGTCAACATTTTCTGAATATATAATTTATTACTTTATGTAATTAGTTCTGTTAGAATATCTACTGGAATCACTATGTTTAGCAATGAATATTGGCCGCTTACATAAACTTAGTCTCATGGGGATTGTTTTCACTAAGGTTATATAATTCAAATTTCAAAATTATCTAATCTTATATATTATACCAAATTTTTTTTCAAGATGATGATTTGGTCAATGGACCAAATCACTGAGATATATAAGTTATAAAAATTAGAGGACTCTTAAGGAAGGGAATTTATTACAATCATTCTTATGAAGAGGGGTGAACTCAATCAGAAGGTACTGAATTCTTGTTCTATTTCTTTAGAAACCCATATTATAATGAACATATGCCTCCATGTTTGCCTCTCTAAAGGTGTGAGTGATAATATGATTGAGATAAGATAGGTGTCTGAGGCAGGTGATCCATTTTGATGTGAGGGTCCATAAAAGGAGAAACATACCATGCCTAATATCCTAGACAATGTTAGTGTAATAACATTCAATCCAGATGTTGTTCCACCCACATTGTCTAATCAAATCGAATGCAGTGATAATATTTTACATCTCTTCTTCAAGGGAGGAGTCATGACCGCATGGTCCAAAGCAGCAGACCAGTGTGTCACCATTTTGATTTCTTCAAATTATACCATATCTTGAATGTCCTGGATTACCTTCTGAAGCACCATCCAAATTGATTTTTATCCAAACAGGAAAAGCTGTTTACCATAAGACTACCAACAATAATTTTGGTAGGCTCTATCTTCCTTTAATCCCTACCTTTTCTAAGATAGTGAAATCATTAATTGTGTTGTGTCATGTACCATTTGGAATGGTTCTGGCGTCCTTGATCATAGTGTAAATCCTAATTTTATCTACTTGGAAACTATACTCTTTATTTTTCTAAAAAATAGAATTTCATTCATAAAAAATATGATAGAGTTGTTCTACCAAAATAGTGATGAAAAGTTGATCAATTTGAGGTGAGGTATGCATAATAGTGCATCTCCGCAGCTACAGTCCAATAGAGATCAGACCTGTATATCTAAAATCAATGATATCAAAAATAAAGTTCCAATAAGAAAAAAGCAATTGAACAGGATAGAAATAAATTATTATCAGCATACCTGTGTTGGTTACACATATGACCATTATAACAAAGCTAAATACCATACATCCAAAGATTAGAGTTCATGAGGATTCTACTATGTCCAGTTATTCAGATTAGAGTATGTTAGGATGGTTGAATCCAACTTTTGATAAAATTCTTAACATAGTTGAAATCATTGTTGTGGGTGTTGTAATTATAATTATTTTAATGTTTAGAGGTTAGAATACTATTATATGTTGGTTCCCAGACCAAAAAATCATCTGTGGTGATAATGATATAATTGTAAATAATAGTAGAGATTTTATCAGGAAAATTAATATCAGAGGATTTTAAAGAATAATTAATGGAGATGTCTATATTAGTTGGTAAATACATGGGATTAATCATGTTACAATGTGGGATTCCATTCCAATTTTCCAACAAAAACTGCAGCGAGGAGTCTCTATTAATTATCTATCTAGAGCGAGACATGATTTTTGAAATAGTGTGTTTGATATAAGGCCATATAGAGGTTTCCATATATATGTGCATTCCATTTC
The DNA here is from genome assembly GCA_963277665.1 of Viscum album. Taxonomy (NCBI): domain Eukaryota; kingdom Viridiplantae; phylum Streptophyta; class Magnoliopsida; order Santalales; family Viscaceae; genus Viscum; species Viscum album. The sequence continues at coordinate 854,247,505 of OY728123.1, read as the reverse complement.
TAAGGTTATTGGATAATCTTCCACGAAGGAAATCATAATACTAAGCATTATTATTCATAATATTCCAAGTAAGCATAGCTTTAAGGGCCTCATTAAATGATTGATATTATTAATTCCTAGGCTACCATTAATAATGGGGGTGCATCATGTTTTCCACAGGATAGGAAAAATATGTACTTTTGGGTCTTCCACAAAATATGGATACCCTAAGATACATAAAGGAAAATACCCTTCTTTTAAACCCAAATAATTCATAAAAGAAACTTCCTTATTTTCCTGGATGCATTTACCAAATAAAATGGAGGATTTACTCTAGTTTATTGATCGACCAGAGACGTCTTCATTGTGGGAGTGGACAACTATAATCTTTATTATATTCCTACTATCACCATAGAGGAAGATAATTAATTCATCCACATAGAAAATATGTTAGGGAACAATCACATCTCTAGAGGAAAAGATGGGATTGAGCTCGCCCTAACATATTGAATATGTAATCTGTCTATTGAAGTAGTCCTCAACAATAACCAAAAGGATTACAGAAAGGGGATCACTTGGTCTAAATCCTTTTGTACAAGTGAAATAACCCATTGGGGAGCCATTTATCAGAACATAGATGTGAGAAGAGTAGAAAAGTGATTGTAGTTTGTTAACCAAGTTTTTATTAAAACCAAAGCTATAAAATATTTTGTAAATGAATCTCTAATAAATGCTATCAAAATATTTTTAAATGTCATGTTTAATGGAAAAACATCCCCTTATTTGTGTCTTTTTAAGAAATTATGTAAATTTAGAAACAAGGCAAATGATGTCTTGGATATTACTTATTTTCATGAATCAAAATTTGTACCAACATACATTTTTTATGGCGATGGGTACCAATATCATAGCTAAGAGCATGGAAATAATTTTATATACAATGTTGATAAGTGGAGTAGGCCTGAAAAGGTGAATTTTTGAAGCATAATCAACATTAGGGATAAGATAAGGAATTTGGAATTAATACCATAAGAGAGATAGCCACTGATGATGAAGGATCTTACTAAGTGACAGACGTCATTGAAAACAATGTACTGATGCTGTTGGAAAAATGTCATTTGGAAAGCCATCAGGATATGGAGAACTATCCTAATTTAGGATAAACATCACATCCTATATTTCATGATCTATAGGAAAACTATTCAAGAGGACATTATCATTATTTGTAAATAAGAAAATAATGATATCATGTCTGATATCTTTGTTTAGAGTAATGCCATTGACGATATTGCTAATGTATGAGGTGTCATGATTAGCTATAACTTCCTTAATTCAATGATATTATCCACGTTTTTAAGTAAGGATAGAGGTCTAGTGTCCTTTATAATCCTCTTCAACAAATTAATGAATTTAGTGTTTTTGTCTCTATCCATGAGCTAGTTGACTCTATGAGTTTATTTCCTAATATTTTCTCTTAAGGTGATAAGAGATTTCAATTTTCTTCTTATGTCAACTACATGCTTTGAGTCAGTAGAAAAGTCACTATGGTTTGAGTCGGGTTGAATTTGATTGAGAGAATTCTCAAGGGTAGTAATTTATTTATCATTTTGTGAAGTACTGAATTTGTACCAATCTTTCTATTTTTGTTTTATAAGTTTTATCTTTATAATGCTGACATAGGAATCATTCGATGTGATAGAAATCTAAGTGACTTTGAAATTTTTTTTACAATCCTCAACAATGTTCCAGGTTTTATTGAATCTAAAAGGAATAATGGTATTATTATATCTAGTAATATGGCACACCAAACATTAATGATGATTATAATTAATACTAGGCAATGTAATACTAGAGATAGTATTACAGTTATCAAAATATTTGAAGTTTGGTTAGGCTCTGTCTAGTTTACTTTATAAAATTATATTATGTTCTATTCTATACAAGTTATAAATAACCCCCAACCAGATTAATCTCAACAAGGTTATTATCATCAATACAGAGTTTAAAATCAGTAATGGGAGTCTTTGTTTGTTAGGGACCCAGTTTTTATCTAGACCTAAGGAAATCATTGAAGTACCCTAGAAAAACTCAAGGAGCTTCTATAATGTTGTTAAGGGAAAATATATTGTTCCACAATGTTCATCTGTCTTGATAATTATAGATGAAATAAAAAAATTACAAAGTAATATAATGTCTTGCATGGTTTTTTCACATGCCAATGACTGAGAATCAGCATTAAGAATATGAAATTTACTTATAGAAACATGAGCAAAGTCCCACAACGAATCACATTTGTTATTGTTAGAAGTTTCACCTATAAAAATATAACTATATTTATGAGGACTATTAAATCTAGAAGTAAAAATGTTTTTAGGTTCCATGATAGAAAAAATCATCAGCTTATGATTAAAAAGATATTTTTTTAATGTTACAATGGTTTTAGGGTTTCCAATACAATGACAGTTAAAATATAAAATATTCATTATACATACACTTGTGGATAGGCCCCTTGTTTTTGTGACCTCTGGAGTTTTTTACGCCCTTGGATTTTTGTAACAGATTGGTAGACTATTCTTTAGGCATCATTGCATTTATTTCATGCATAGACCTTGAAGGGTTAGGAGTGTTAGGATTAATTTTTTTTATCTTTTGATTCCTCCTCCAGGTTCACTTGTTTATTGCCCTTTCCAATATGTACACTCGTCTCTTATTCATATTATTTTATTAGATCAGACTCTCCATGATTGCCTTCCAGATTTTCTATGTTGAGGTCAGGCATGAGAGTGGTGTTGATTGAGTGACTCTATTTTTTCTCTAGTCCTTTGTCATCATCCTGCATTCCCTAAGCATTGTTAATATCCATAATTTTTATGCTTCATCATGGGATCCATTCAACTTTTTCCATCATTTCCTCAATTTGTGAAGGTGAGGAGAGTTGATGATGAGGTTTAGTGGAAGCTGTCTCAGAAATAGTGTCATGAATTGCAGTGTCCAAGTGTGTGGGAGCTTCAATTTCAGTTTTCGAGTGACCAGGAGTCCGTGATTTCAGTTCAAAAATTTCTCTGAAATCTTTATGCGCACTGGCCTTCTAATTACCCTGGTTTTTGCTGCCTTCTTTTACCTGTTTGACTTTAATTTTATCAAGACTGTCGTTCATTGAAGTCTCCTACTCAATGGATATAGCGGAGGCAGACTTAGTAGTACTAGTAGTAGGCAGGGTGTCTAGTGTCCTATTATTTGTAGAAATTTGAACATTTGTTGTTTTTGCTTCGGATGCAGGTGCAGAAATATATCCAAGGAGCTCAAATGTTGTTACATTGTAAGTCCTTCCATGAGATCCTTGGCTATGCTTTACAGGTTGTGAATCCTCATCCTTCTACTGATCATTCTATTGTACTATGTTCAATACAATCTCATAGATTTCCTCAGCAAAGCCTTTCTCTTCATTATCTAGTTCCTCCATTTCAACCATATCATCCTTGGATTTCTTATAAGGGTCCGTTGATGATGATGCCACACTTTATTTCCTCCTCCATCTATCTATCTTTTTCATGGATTATTCATATTTCTTCAATACATGTTTTTATACTTTATATTTCCTATAACCTCAGTCCAATCCTTTTCGGTATGAGGTTGGACCTGTTTTTTTCACAATTCTACAATTCAAAATGGAGTGTCCTATCATCTTACAATAGTCACAAAAGGGTGGTCTTTTCTCTTATTTAATTTTGGCCTCTACCTTATAATCCTTTTCATTTAATGAAATGAAATGAGGTCTCTTTGTTTCTAGATTAACTTCAACCATAAATCTTGAATATATAACCAAATAACCATTCAATGTTCTCTGATCAATTTTAAGAGGTATCCCTATGCATGAGGTAAGGTCATTTAAAATTTTTGTGTGCCAAAAGAACCAACTAAGCCCATGTAACCAGACCCAAATATATGCCAACTAATTCAGATGCATAAAAGGATTGAAAGAATAATCCCAAGAAGAAATACGTAGGAGACCAGGTTTCAATTGTATGGTGACTTGATTCCAAGCCTGGTCTAAATCCCCATGAAAGTGCAAAATGATATGATAGCCTCCCTTCCCAATGGGAACAAGTTTCCAATTCGGTGTGACCCAATAGTGGGTGATTGTCATCATGATCTCATCTATTGACCACAGTTTATCCCCTTTCAGGTAAGCGACTCATCCAAGTACAGAAAACATACACAATTGTTCCCTCTGATGTAGCACATTCATATTAGCAGCAACCACAAAGTATCCATCATTGAGTTTTATAAAACATGGGGTTGTCGTTGTGGAAGAAATTGCATTATTTGATCCCTTATGAACTTCCACAAAATATACCCCTTTGATGCTTGAGTCGTGACCACATTCTCTGGAGTTGTCTGGTCTTCATGCGCATGTGGAGCATTCCACTCAATGAATTTTTCTCATGTAGAATCAAAAGAAGCTATTTGATACCGAATCGATCACTTCTGAAAATAGACCACATCAATCTTTAAAATAGGGTTGAGATTTGACCATTAACTATTAAATAGTTGTAAAGATAAAATACATAATAACATTACACAACAAATATGGAATGGTTTAGTTTCTTAAGAAAACTAAGAACATATATATCATTTATAAAATAAAAAATAAATATTTATTTAATTCATTATTCTCTATCTTCTTATTGGCCCATGAATTCTCCAAAGTAAACATAGTAATCTAAGGATATACATCCAAAAAGGGTGAGATAATAGCCTATTAATACGATAGATAAGAACATGGAACCATATAACATTGGAGGAGCATAGGAATTATCATGATAACATAGAGATAAGATCATATTCATAAGTTTAAGCGTAAAAAAACATGGAATGTGGAAATGTCAAAAAATGAATCATCATTTCTTACTGGTCAATAATCAAACATAGTTTTGAAAAAATATAGCATCATGTTCACTCATATATCCCAATAACCAAGATACTCTTCACCTTAACCTACTCATTTGGGTGCTAAATAATTCTTGGTGCACTATTCACATCATAAAATTTACATTACACTATATAATTCTCAGTTCACCCATCACATCCAAACATTTACATTATCCTACATACCAAATAGAAATTATATCAATCATCAACATAAATAACCCATGGAAAGGAATGGGTTTCATCTCATAATAATACATTTAAAAACATTGTGTTCCTAAATTAAATGGGAATAAAATAATTGATATAAGAATCATCCACCAAAAGGTAAAAGTAAATGGTGTGTTTTGAAAAAAGAGTTCAATTAGAACACATTATGTTTGTCATAAAAATATAGTAGAGAAAATTTACATCCATGAAAATATAACATTATGTTGAAAAAATTATTTTTATGGAATAACGACACTGATAATGTGGTGAAAGAGGGAAACCCACAGGAAATAATGTTGGGTTTGAGAAATCCCCTTACCTTATGTCCCAAAACCATATTCACATTAATATCATATATTATCACATTAGATTCATTAATTAACAAATAAATAACCTTTCATACATTATTATTCTTCATTATTGTTTATTATATTTTTTTATAAGACTTTGGATGAGTTATAGTGTTTAAATTCATTATTTCGGAATCTTTATTTTTTAGTTTTCATGATCGGTTCACTTTTATACAATAGTGGAAGATTGTGTAAGTTATAGATAAACAAACAGATTTGTTATTATATGTAATTAATAATATTAAATAAGTCTATGTGATAATTTTATGGATTTTTTATATAACGTGAGGATGTTTTATTAGAGAAATTATAATGATGGACATTTTAGGTGAATTTTTGATTTTTTTATCAGAACAAACTTGTTTTGTTATCGTGTAGTATTATGTGTATAAGTTAATTATAGAAAATATATGGGGTTAGAAAATACACTATAAAATCTTTTTTCTACCATTTAATTGTTTTATTAATAAACATTAAGTTGTTTATCAGAAACTAATGTTCATCACCCCGATGTTGGTAAAATGTCACTTCATAGGCGACCATTTCATTTTTAAGATCAGAGAGGGAGGAGTTTAATGTTGCATATTACATTAACATGATATAATTATAGTATATTTAAGGTAATAGGGTCATCATTCCATTTAGATGATGGTATATTAGGAGTTAATAAAAAATAAATTGAAATTGAAAAGAAAATGAATGAAAATATAAAAGATTTACCTATTGAATTATCCTCTTGATATCCTCCACAATGCACCTAGGATTGGTATTTGGATTATACCAAGAGCATATGGACGTCAGGTAGGGACTATGTATGTTTATTTGGCATAATATAGGTAAGGATCAATACTTGAGAGGTGTGAGAAGAATAAGGTGTCAGGGGTGGTATTTATAGTAGAGAAGATGGGTGTTTTCTTATAATTGTAATCATTAGATTATTATTTTGATCCACAAAAAAATAGTGAGGATTATTATGACTAAATACATTAATAAGTTCCCATTAGTTTAAAAAAATGGTCACTTACACCATCTATAACTCTTTCATTACTCAAAACATTACGTTTTTATCATTTATCAATAATTATCAAATTTTATTATTCACAAAAAATTGATGTATTTTAGAGAAATCCCAAAAATTCAACATCACAATTTTCAATGTGTATAATTAAATAATGAACACCATTTTATGAAAATGAGATTTTAAATATGAGTGATTTAATTGTTTTATTAAAATCATCATTTACTAGGAAAATACAAATTTAATAATTATAAATGATTTTATAACACTTCGAAAAATTACATAAGGTCTCATAAAATTATCTTAAAATCAGAAGACATCAAAATATTAATTTATTAATTATATTTTTTTAAAATTAAATAAAAATATTTATGAAATATTAAAATACCAGCTCTTAATTAATAATTTTTAAAATATTTATTTACATATAATATGATATAATTATAACATATTGTCACTTATAAGATGGAAATATTTTATTTATACAATCATTGGTATTATTACTATTCACATTGATTATTTACTATTTATAAGGTTAATATTACTATTTATAAGTGTAGCATTACTATTCATCAAGGTATGTATATATTTACCAAAAAATATGTTTCTCCTATCAGACTTGAAATATCATACAGATCACAACCGTGTATGTTAGATTATTGAAATTTAGAACACAAAAGTGGAAAAAGTATGTTTAAAAACTAAGCTATAAATTTCACATAGTATATAGTTGTTCATTTTTGAAAGATATTACATTGTGTTTCCGAATGTGATTTTATATTACTTAATTATAAGAAGGGAATTTCTATTGATAAAACATTATCACATTGAAATTGTTTATATCAATTTTATGTAAATATATTTTAAAACTATTCTATGTTTTTAATTTTTTCTTAAAATGTTTTTTGAAGCATCATTTAACAGTTTTCAAGGTTACATTCTATGAAAAACGTCATCAAAATGATTTTTTGCCATAAAAATTCTTTCCCAATGTGGCGAGGATTTTTTTCACATGAAATGTTCTAAATTATTATTAAAATGTAATTTATAAGTTTCAAATTAGTTATCAAAGAAAATGTTTGTGAATGAAATTTATTTCATTAAAAATTATTTTCAAAGGGTTTTTATTTTCCTTATATAATTCTCCAAGTGATTTTAAAAAATCCTTCCCCCTGTATGATGACATACTTTGATTTAATTTATAACTTACTATGGATTACATCTGGTAGACAAATTCTTATTCTGTATTTGAGTCATCTATGTTTATGTGGACATGTTCTGAATGAATCCAATTTCACTTCCAATGGTTTTATCATGATATAATGCTTATGAAACATAGTTCCTTTCTCATGTTATTGTATGAGGAAATGATTATGAATCCTGTCACTTTTCTATGGATTATAATATGATTAAATTTTGATGAATCCCATTTAATTTCATGGGATATGATATAATGTCTATATAACCCATCTTTTTTATAGGTCATGATACAATAACAGTTTTATTGTCTCATGGAACATGTATCTATGATTTCATTATCTAGAATGTGGGACAAATATCTCCCTTAAATGAGAAGGATAATGGTTTATATCTTATGACATAACCATGGATGAAATGGGCAGTGAACACATTTCAACAAGGGATTTGTCCACACAAATGGTCTTTGGAGTGAACCATCACTACTAATATGGTATTGGGGGTAGACCTTGACTACTATGATGGTATAGAGAGTGAAACCATTCTATTATGATAGCATTGGATGTGATCCATGACCTTTATGGAAATGATTTATTTTGATTACATTGCATCCACAATTCCATGTCTTATTCTTATGTTATTACCTCATGGATTATTCTCTTGATTTCTTAATATTTAATTTATTATTATTTTTATACATTATTACATGTATTGTGACACCCGGCCTTTATTGAAGTACAAGTTTAATTTTAAATTTTTATTTCATAAATTAATTTCCTGTTTATTTAAATTATATGGTTGTGTCATGGGTTGAACCCAGTGTGGGTTTCCCGTTGTGGGAACGGTGTGCACACACGGGCCTTGCGCTGCTCGGCGAACAGGTAGGGGATGGGCAAAGCCATGCAGCTTTTCCATTTCAACGCACGGTGCCCGTTGCGCGGACGATTCAAATAACAGATGTTAACTTCAGTTTTATTATTATTATTTATATTATTATTATTTTTATTGATACTATCATTATTATTATTATTAGTATTATTATTATGATTTTATTATTGTTAATATTATTAATATTGTTATGCTATGCGATTATTATTATTTCTTATTATTGTTATGTTATTATTATTATTATGATTATTATGATTATTACTACTATTAATATTTTTATTTCTAATATTATTATGATATTAATAGAATTGTTATCAATTTTTTTTGGGTTTTCCTCCCCCCTGAAACCCTAGCCACCACCCTTCTCCATTTTTCATTTTATTTTATTTTTTTATCCTCTTCCTTCCTCCCCACATCTCTCTCTCTCCCCTATTTCTTCTTCCCCAGCTGGAACACCCCTCCCTGCTTGACCCGTCCTCCCTACTCGGTCACGCCCCGACCTGCCTCGCGCCCTCACCCTCTCCGCCGCACTCTCTCCCCGGTTCCCGCTCCCTCACCCGTCGTGCCTCCCCCTTCTTTCCCTTCTTCTTCTTCTTCTCCTCCCCCTTATTTCCATTCTTCTTCTTCTTCTTCTCCTTCCTTTTTTTCCTCCTCTACTTCGTTGGACAGCGCTGCTATTCCCCCTCCCTGTTCGCTATGCCCTCCTAGCAGACCGTCGCACCCCATTCACCAGCAGCTCCGCCGGCCTCACCCTAACCCATGCTCCCCTCCCCCTGCTCAACCGCACTGTTGGCCTCTCCCTCACCCGCTCATCTGCGCCTCCCAGCTCGGCCACCCTCCTCTCGCAGATGCTTCGAAACCGCACCGGACCCGCCCTCCACCCCAGCCAGCGCGTCTCCTCCCCCCTCTTACACCCCATGTTCGCCCCCCCCCTCCAGCAGACCGCCGAGAGGTTTGTTTTTCTTTTTTTTATTATTTTAACTTATCTAATAAGTTATTAATGTTTTATTTGGTTATTATTATTAATATGTTAATTATTATATCATTACTATAATTATTATAATGTTATTATTATTTTTATGTCAATAACAATATTGTTATTATTAAATTATTATTATTACTAATATTACATTATTATTATGTTATTATTATTATTATTATTATTATCATGTTAGTATTATTATGTTACTATTTTTATTATTATTATTATGTTATTGTTATGATTATGCTATTATTATTATTATTATAATATTGTATTGTTATTATTATTATTATAGTATTAATATTATTAAAATTACTATGATTATTGTTATGCAATTATTATTATTATTATGTTATCATTACTACTATTAATAATTTTTTACGTTATTATTATTATTGTTATTATTATTATTGTTATTATGTTAACATTATTATTGAACCTGTTTAACGGTCTGCTATTTTAGGACCTATTTGACATCTCAATACGGTGTGACCATGGCGCAATGGGAGTTTTGCGCCGTGTCTTATTCAGTTCCTATTTGAGGTATATGATTCCACACTCAATTATCATCTGGTGATCTTTTGCGTGTTGGTTTAATTTTTCAGCACCCTGCTAATTAGTTTCCATGCTGAAAAATTAGTTCAGATTACTTTTTAAATGTGCATCTAATTTTCCAGTACTATATTTATGTGATGAAAGTCCATTTTAATTGTGAAAACTTACTTTGGCTGTTTATTATTACAATTTGTAAACTATGCAGTGTGTGAGTTAGAAAGTGGGGATGATGCAGTTTGTGTTTTCACGTGTCAGAATATGTTTTTTATATAAATGGGTTTTGAGTGACTTTTTAACCTTTAAAAATTGTTGCGACATGTTTGAAAACTGTTCAATAATTTTTCTTAGTGGTTTTCTTAATTAACAAAGTGATTTCATTAAGTTAGGCGTCTAGTTTAATTTAAAGTGTAAGCAGTGTGGTTTAAGTTAAAAAAAAGGTTTTGGTGTGTGTGTGGTTTTCAAAGAGGATATCAGTGCGCAGGTGACACTTTTGGCTCTAAGTGCTAATGTGACATGTTATGTGAACTTTTATCTTTAGGTGATCACAAAGAAGGAAGCCGGGGTATTAGGTGGGGAGACTAGGACTAGTGAGCTAGTGTTCTGGAGATGACCTGACCCGGTTTCACTGGCAGGTTTTACGATTGCAACACTAACTAAACATATGATATCTGAGGGTCGTGGCCTTCTTGGCCACATGTTATGATGGTCGTGGCCTTCTAAGACACTTTATCTGAGGTTCATGGCCACCTAAGCCACGTTTCACCGAGACACGACGTTCTAGGGTCCCACATGCTCTAGTACCCTTTTGGGGATTTCCCATCCTTTGGTGCAACCGGTTACTTTGCGTGCACAATGATACGTGATATATCACTTGAATTATTACCCTAATGAGATTATCTTGAACTGTCTTTCCTTTAAATCGTTTTATTAAAACCATTTTTTTCACTTCTTTCTTTCTTTATTTAGCATTGCAAATGGTTTGGATTCTGATAGTTGTGTCTGGAAGCTTTTCTTGGTGATATCCTGTTGGGCGATTTCTCACACCCTACTTACACCCTTGGGTGTAATTAGATTTGTTTACTTCTGATACAGGTAAGGGTCCAGCTTTTGGAAGCAGTGGTTTAGGTTGTTAGCAGGCCTATATACGTGGCGTTTTGGTGGTGGCTTAGGGGCGGTGTCCTCACACCGGGTGACAGTTCTTAGGTTGGTTTTTGGTCATCTTGTTTTAGTGTTATTTGGGTTTTGAATATTTGTGAACCAAAATCCTATTTGGTTAAATGCATGTTTGACGGTAACCTTTACTTCTGTTTGGTTTACATTGGTTGGCTGCTTTATATTTGTTCACTCAGGTAAATCGTTCCCAAAGTTTAAGTTGATACCTGGGCACTTTTGCCAGCCCGTGGGGATCGGGGACGCCCTTCGGGCCTTGCCACGGGTCGGGTCGGGCGTCGCGTTTATGGTGACCCAATTCGGTTCGTGACAAAATGGTATCAGAGGAGGTTATTTCGTGGTTTATGTTATTTGGGATGAGTTGGATTATACAGGAGTTGAGTCTGTTGGGGCTCAAAATTCATGTTACGAGTAGGGTGCCTGGCCAGCATGCCTGGTGACAGATACTGAGTCACCATGGGATGTCAGGGTGCTTGTTTCACTTATTTTCTGGGTGGGACATGCAGGATCTAGACTGTACATGGACACCAGGCAAGAAAGTAGAGTTTTTTCAAGAAGTCATTTTTACATGTTTGGTTTACTGATGATTATTTATCATGTTGAAAAATTTAGTTCCTTTTTAGATATGTGATATTGATGGTATTCTTTCTTGATTTATTCCCTTTTTCAGTAAGATGCCTCCCTAGAGAGCTTAGATGCACCCACGGGAGGAAGCCGAAGAGAGTTCTCCCGCGCCGCTTGATCAAAGATGGGTAGAGGCGATGGTCCGAGCCGTTCAGGCTTTGGGACAAGGGGCCACTCCTGCCCCCGTTCCTATTCCAGCTAGATGGGAATAATTTGCCTCCAGGAAGGATAGAACTTAGGAGTTTCTGAGGAGAAAACCTCCTTCTATCCAAGGTGGTTTAGAACCTCAGGAGGTAGAGGAGTGGCTTGAAAAGATAGAACGCATGTTCAATTTCATTGACACACCCGGGGAAGTCAGGGTGAAGTGTTCCTCATTCCAGCTGGAGGGTTCCAGTTGTAAATGGTGGGAATCAGTGGTCCAGGCTGGGAAACATGAGCACATGAGCTGGAAAGATTTCATTGGTATCTTCAACGAGCAGTATTGTCCAGAGTTCATAGCCTATGATAGATCTCAGGAGTTCATGGAGCATTCGCAGGGGAATCAGACAGTGATGGAGTATGAGAATCGCTTTGCTGAACTGGTACGGTACGCACTTGAGATAGTTTCGAGCGAATTCTTGAAAGCTCGGATGTTTTAGAAGGGCCTTCGACAATAAATTCACTCCCAGGTTTTCTTATTCAAGATGAAGACTTATGCTGAGGTATTCGATCGTGCTTGTATGGCCGAGATTGACCAGAATGGAATGTTGGGGTTTTTTGGATCGGTGTCAGGGCTTGGCAGTGGCAGTTCATCTGAGAAGAAGAAGAAGCATGATGAGCAATGGAAGAAGAGTGATGGCAGTTCAGGTCATCCTCCCAGGCATTTTTCATATGGGGCTTCTGGTGCAGGGTCCGTTCTGTGCCATCAGTGCGGAAGGTTTGGGCACATCCGACCTCTTTTTCCATACCCTCCCAGACCATGCCATGGATGTGGAGTTGTGGGACATCTACAATGCTTCTGCAGGACTGCACACCCTTACTAGAGTGGGGCTGGATCGGTGGCTTCCAGAGGGGTTTCAGTTCAGTCAGAGCAGACCAGAACAACATGATCTCATTTTGGTGGCCATGGTGGTAGGACCGGATCATCTTCAGGGCAGAGCCAGATCAGGGCAGAGCCCCAGGTGAGTAGTCTTTCTCAGGTAGGGACCAGGCAACTGCATGCTGTGGATCAGGCACCAGCGGGATCTAATGCAGGGCCTTTGATGGTTCGAGGTACTATTCTGGTTGCATTTTATATAGATATAGTTATATTTGATACTGGTTCTTCAGTTTCTTTCATATCTGCTCGTTTTGTGAATCTGCTGAACCTACCAACTGAGCTGTTATCGTTTGCTATGGAGATAATAACACTGTTGGGGAAACGGAGGGAGCAAGGCCTTAAGTGTCGATCGTTCGCACTCTCTGTGTCAGGAGTAGAGATGGAATGTGATTTCATGGCCCTTGACATGGGACTATTTGATGTGATCCTTGTTATGGACTAGCTGGTGTGCTTCTAGGAGCACATTGATTGCTATCTGCGCCGAGTCAGTTTTACGACACCAGATGGGACTCCCCAGTTATTTCACGGAGAATAGGATCCTCGGTCGGGACGTGTGGGACCTCCACACCCTAAGCTTGGAAATCTTGCTCATCAATTGTCGTCGCTCGTGCTGGAGGATGACGGTGGTATTTCACTGGGCGGGTTAACTCGTGTTGTGGATGTGTTTCCAGAGGTCTTCCCAGATGATTTTTTTGGCTTACCCCCAGAGCGAGATGTGGAGTTCTCGATTGAGTTGGTGCCGGGAACATAGCCTATATCTCTTCCCTCATATTGCATGGACCCCACCGAATTGAGGGAATTAAAGATACAGTTGGACGTCTTGGAATCCAAAGGATTCATTCGCCCGAGCGTCTCTCCTTGGGCCTCACCGGTTTTATTCACGAAGAAGGCCGATGGAACCCTTCGGTTGTGCATTGATTACCGGAAATTGAACGAGATAAACATCAAGAATAAATACCCTTTGCCTCGGATTGACGATTTTTTCGACCAGCTGAAGGGGGAAAAGTGGTTCTCCATGATTGATTTGCGTTCAAGATACCACCAGCTCAGGGTGAGAGAAGCAGATATCCCGAAGATGGCTTTCCGAAGCATGTACAGTCACTTCGAGTACTTGGTCATGCCTTTCGGAATGACGAATGCTCCTGCAGTTTTCATGGCGCTCATGAATAGGGTGTTCCACCAATATCTCGACTCATTTGTCATGGTATTAGTGGGTGACATCCTGGTTTATTCTGGATCTGAGGAGGAGCATGATCATCACCTGTGCGTTGTTTTGGGCACTTTGTGGGATCACCTCCTGTATGCCAAACTCTCGATGTGCACTTTCTGGATCAGGGAAGTGAAGTTTCTGGGGCATTTCCTCTCAGAACAAGGGGTTTCAGTGGATCCTGAAAAGATCAGGGCAGTTATGTCATGGGAGCAGCCGATAAATGTGTTTGAAATATGGAGTTCTCTGGGCTTGGCTGGTTATTACAGGCGCTTTGTCCGGGACTTCTCGTGGCTTGCCTCCCCTATTACCGCACTCACCTAGAAAGGGGTGAAGTTTGAGTGGATCCCATAGAGCCAAACATCATTTGAGGAGTTAAAGTGGCAGTTAACCACCGCACCTGTGTTGACCTTACCAGAGTCAGGAAAGGGATACGTGGTGTATTCTGATTCTTCAGGTATGGGACTTGGATGTGTGCTCATACAGGATGACCATGTTGTGGATTATGGTTCTCGCCAACTCTGGCCGCATGAGAATAACTATCCGACTCACGACTTGGAGTTGGAAGAAGTGATGGATACCTTAAAGACATGGCATCACTATCTTTTTGGGGAGAAGTTTGTAGTATATTCTGACCATAAGAGCCTGGCCTATATTTTCTCTCAGAAGGATCTCAATTTGAGGCAGCGCTTCTGGGTCGAGTACCTCCAGGGTTTTGATTTTGATATTGTCTATACCCCTGGAAAGGGTAATGTGGTAGCTGATGCTTTGAGCAGAAAAGTACCAGTGCATGCATTGAGGAAGTCCAGCGATGAGTGGACTTTGTTGGTGATCTTCGCCCAGATGCATTTGGAGAGAAAGGAGCACAGTGGAGGTACTTTCTTGGCTAGCATCCAGTTGACTCCTGCCCTTCTGGAGTTGATTCAGCAGGAGAAGCCTTGCGATGAGCTGTGTCAGTGATCTATGCAGTTTCATCATGATGGGGATACTCTTTCTGATTGGTCCTTGTCTTCCCAGAGGGTCTTGTGCTTCAAAGGCCATGTTGTAGTGTCGTTGTCTCTACGGAAGGTGGTGATGCAGGATAGCCACCAATCTCAGTGGGTCGTCCATCCTGGTACCACCAAGATATACTATGATGTTCGCTATCAGTTCTGGTGTCCAGGTATGAGACGGGACATAGCCGACTTCGTATCCAGATGTTACACCTACCAGCAAGTGAAAGCAGAGCATCAGAGACCATTTGGCCTACTCCAGCCATTAACCATTCCTACTTGGAAGTGGGACGCGGTCTCCATGGACTTCATCATTGGTATGCCTTGTACACCTCGAGGGAGGAATGCTATCTGGGTGGTGATTGACCGCTTGACCAAGTCATCTCACTTTATTCTGATCAGAGATACAACGAAGGTAGATGAACTGGGCTACTTGTATATTCAGGAGGTGGTCAGACTTCATGGTGTTCCGTCAGCAGTTGTTTCTGACAGGGACCCCCGCTTTACATCTAGATTTTGGGGAGGCCTCCAGAGGGCTTTGGGGTCACAGATTAAAATGATCACGACATACCATCCTCAGACCGATGGCCAGATGGTGCGGGCGAATCAGATTCTGGAAGACATGCTCCGAGCCTGTGTGCTAGATTTTGGAGGCTCATGGGATAGCCATTTGGGACTGGTCGAGTTTGCTTATAATAACAGTTATCAGTCTTCCATTAGAATGGCACCCTTTGAGGTGCTCTATGGCCGTCCTTGTCGGTCTCCTCTATGTTGGGTTGAGGTAGGAGAAGCCTCGCTCTTGGGACCGAGCCTTGTTCAGGAGACGTCTGAGAAGATCTAACTGGTTAGGCAGTGATTGTTGACAGCTCAGAGTTTCCACAAGTCTTATGCATATTAGAGGCGGCGGGATCTCGAATTATCAGTGGGGGATAATGTGTTCTTGAAAGTGGCCCCTCACTTGGGTCACCGTCGTTTGGGGAAGCAGGGGAAGCTGACACCAAGATATGTCGTACCTTTCGAGATTCTTGAACGGATTGGCATGGTGGCATACAGGTTAGCTTTTCCCTCACATTTGATGTCGATTCACGACATATTTCATGTCTCCCAACTAAAGAAGTGCAACCCCGACCCGTCGCATGTGCTGAATTGGGAGGAGCTGGAGATAGAGTCCGACTTGTCTGTGGTTGAGAGACCACTGCGTATAGTGGATTCCCAGGAAAAGGTGTTGCGTGGAAAGTCCATTCCTCTGGTTCGTATTCTCTGGCAGCATAGGAATGATGAGGATGAAACATGGGAGCGTAATTCATGGTTTGAGCAGGAGTACCCATTTCTATTCTATGATCAGGCTTTGAGATGACTTTCTGGGGGCGGAAAGTTTTCATGATGGGGAGAATTGTCACACCCGGACTTTATTGAGGTACAAGTTTAATTTGAAATTTTTATTTTGTAAATTAATTGCATGTTTATTTAAATTATTTGGTTGTATTATGGGCTGAACCTAGTGTGGGTTGTCCCTTGTGGTAACGGTGTGTGTGGGCAGGCCTTGCGCCGCTCGGCGCATGGGCATGGGATGGACAAAGCCATGCATCTTTGCCATTTCAACGCACGGTGCTCATTGCGCGGATGATTCAAATAACAGATGTTAAATCCAGTTTTATTATTATTATTTATATTATTATTCTTATTATCGATACTATCATTATTATTATTATTATTATTGTTGTTGTTGTTAATATTATTAATATTGTTATGCTATGCGATTATTATTATTATTTCTTATTATTGTTATGTTATTATGATTATTATGATGATTATTATTATTACTACTATTAATATTTTTATTTCTAATATTATTATGATATTAATAGAATTGATATCAATTTTGTTTGGTTTTCCTCCCCCCCGAAATCCTAGCTTCCACCCTTCTCCATTTTTCATTTTATTTTCTTTTTTATCCTCTTCCTTCCTCCCCACATCTCTCTCTCTCCCCTATTTCTTCTTTCCCAGCCGGCGCACCCCTCCCTGCTTGGCCCCGTCCTCCCCGCTCAGCCGCGCCCCGACATGCCTCGTGCCCTCACCCTCTCCTCCGCACTCTCTCACCGTTTCCCCCTCCCTCACCCGCCGCGCCTCACCCTTCTTTCCCTTATTCTTCTTCTTCGCCTCCCCCTTATTTCCCTTCTTCTTCTTCCTCTCCTTCCTTTTTTGTCCTCCTCCTCTGCTTCACTGGACAGCGCTGCTGCCCCCCCTCCCTATTCGCCACGCCATCCTAGCTGACCGCCACACCCCCTATTCGCCACGCCCTCCTAGAAGACTGCCCTACCCCCTTCACCAGCTGCTCCGCCGGCCTCTCCCTAACCCACACTCCCCTCCCCTTACTCAACAGCACCTCTGGCCTCTCCCTCACCCACTCATCCGCGTCTCCCCACTCGGCCACTCTCTTCTCGCTGGAGCTTCGAAACCACACCGGACCCGCCCTCCATCCCAGCCGGCGCGCCACCTCCCCGCTCCTGCACCCCCTGTTCGGCCCCCCCTCCAGCAGACTACCGACATGTTTGTTTTTCTTTTTTTATTTATTTTATTTTATTATTTTATCTTATCTAATAAGATATTAGTGTTTTATTTGGTTATTATTCTTAATATGTTAATTATTATATCATTACTATAATTATTATTATGTTATTATTATTATGTCAATAATAATAATAATAATATATTATTATTGTTACTATTATTACATTATTATTATGTTATTATTATTATTAGAATATTGTTATTATTATTATCATGTTAATATTATTATGTTACTATTTTTATTATTACTATGTTATTATTATGATTATGCTATTATTATTATTATTATATTATTATTGTATTGTTATTAATATTGTTATAATATTACTATTATTAATATTACTATGATTATTATTATTCTATTATTAATATTATTATGTTATCGGTACTACTATTATTTTTTTACGTTATTATTATTATTGTTATTATTATAATTATTATTATGTTAACATTATTATTGAACCTATTTAACAGTCTGTTGTTTTAGGAACTATTTGACGGCTCAATACGGTGTGACCGTGGAACAACGGGAGTTTTGTGCCGTGTCTTTTTTCATTCCTATTTGAGGTAGGTGATTCCACACTCAATTATCATCTAGCGATCTTTTGCGTGTTGGTTTAATTTTTCAGCACCCTACTAATTAGTTTCCATGCTGAAAAATTACTTCTGATTACTTTTTAAATGTGCATCTAATTTTCTAGTAGTATATTTATGTCATGCAAGTCCATTTTTATTGTGAAAACTTACTTTGGCTATTTATTATTACTATTTGTAAACTATGCAGTGTGTGAGTTAGAAAGTGTAGATGACGCAGTTTGTGTTTCGGCATGTCAGAATATGTTTTATTATATAAAGGGGTTTTGAGTGACTTTTTAACCTTTAAAAATTTTTGCGACATGTTTGAAAACTATTCAATAATTTTACTTAGTGGTTTTTTTAATTAACAAAGTGATTTCGTTATGTTATGCGTCTAGTTTAATTTAAAGCGTAAGCAGTGTGGTTTATGTTTTAAAAAAAAGGTTTTGGTGTGTGTGTGGTTTTCGAAGAGGATATCAGTGCGCAGGTGACACGTTTGGCTCTAACTGCTAATGTGACCTGTTATGTGAACTTTGATCTTTGGGTGAGCACAAGGAGGGAAGCCAATGTATTAGGTGGGGAGACTAGGACTGGTGAGCTAGTGTTCCGGAGATGACCTGACCCGGTTTCACTGGTAGGTTTGACGATTGTAACACTAACTAAACAAATGATATCTGAGGGGCGTGGCCTTCTAAGCCATGTTATCTGAGTTTATTGGCCACCTAATCCACGTTTCACCAAGACACGATGTTCTAGGGTCCCACATGCTCTAGTACCCTTTTGGGGCTTTCCCATCCTTTGGTGCTACCGGTTACTTTGCGTGCAAAATGATACATGATATGTCACTTGAATTATTACCCTAATGTGTTTATCTTGAACTGTCTTTCCTTTAAATCATTTTATAAAAACCATTTCTTTTTCACTTCTTTCTTTCTTTATTTAGAATTGCAAATGGTTTGTCTTCTAATAGTTTTGTGTGGAATCTTTTCTTGGGGATATCCTTCTGGGCGATTGCTCACACCATACATACACCCTTGGGTGTAAGTAGATTTGTTTACTTCTGATATAGGTAAGTGTCCAGCTTTTGGGAGTAGTGGTTTAGGTTGTTAGCACCTATATATGTGGCATTTTGTTGGTGGCTTAGGGGCGGTGTCCTCACACCAGCAGACAGTTCTTAGGTTGGTTATTGGTCATCTTTTTTAGTGTTATTTGGGTTTTGAATAATTGTGAACCAATATCCTGTTTGGTTAAATGCACGTTTGACTGTAACCTTTACTTCTATTTGGTTTACTTTGGTTGGATGCTTTATATTTGTTCACTCGGGTAAATCGTTCCCAAAGTTTAAATTGATACTCGGGCACTTGTGCCAGCCCGTGGGGATCGGGGACGCCCTTTCGGCCTTGCTGCGGGTCGGGTCGGGCGTCGAGATGATGGCGACCCGATTCGGTTCGTGACATGTATCACGTGTATGATCATTAATTTTCATGGTTTGATCTTAAAATGTAATGATCGTGTAATCATAACCTTATATTCATGACATTTATATGTATCTTCTTTATTTACACTTATTGGAAAATTGAGCTCAACCTTTTTTTGGTTACCTTCTCTTAGGTTATGAAGATTAGTTTTAATTAGTATTATTTTATGAGTTTATCATTTTGGGAAACATTTAATAGCTTTCACAACGTTATAATATTTTTTATCCTAGTTTCCAAAGGTACTAAAATAATAGGTTCATCAAGTCTACGTTTATGTAATGTGTTGAATATTCATCTAAAAATATGTAATGTACATGTATGTTAAGAATGTGTCTTTATAGTTGACATCAGTGGAATGTTTTAGACATCCTTTGGAAAATATGATGATAAAACTCTAGTTAGAACCATATGGACCTTTATAACGATATGTCAAGGGATTACACTAAGGATAAGTCTAAGAATGAGTTATAGTAAAAGTAAATGTTTGATATTTTTGATGTTGGTTCGGGAGAGTTATTTCCAATAAATTACATCCATGAAAATGATTCTAGAATTTGATGGGGATCATGCTAAAATGTATGTTTGGGTTAAAAATCTAAAAACAATATATTAATTAATACTTCATTTGGAAGATGTGCATGATAATGGGGCTTAATACATACTAGGTTTGACTCTCCAATGGGATATTCATTGGAAACTCACAAAAAATATATGATCCGTCATAAGGGATATATATATATATATATAGATTATTACTTTGATTAAACTTGGATAATCTGAATTTTTCATAGATTAATGGCTTAAAGGCCATAATTTAAACATCCTATAAGTGATTTTTCATGATTACGTGGTTCCCCACTATGATTAGTGTTTCTCACACCATGATTTTTTTGATGGCTAGAACAATAAGGAATCATGATTGTATTGAATCATATAAATAATTAAGTGATTATTAGTAATAAATTTGGATGATGAGTAGAGAGAAATATATTGTGATTGTTTCTACTAAGCTATCATGATATTTGATTACAAAAATATTCTGCAATGTGATTCATGACATATGGAATAATAAGAATATGTAATTTTTTGAATTTGTATATGGTAATAAACATTGAGTATATAATACT
Source organism: Viscum album (assembly GCA_963277665.1). Taxonomy (NCBI): domain Eukaryota; kingdom Viridiplantae; phylum Streptophyta; class Magnoliopsida; order Santalales; family Viscaceae; genus Viscum; species Viscum album. The sequence goes on along the minus strand of OY728123.1, from coordinate 854,226,574 downwards.
ATGATTTATGCATGTCAAGAAGGTGGGAAGAAAAACTAGATGTAATATCACAAATTGAATGGATTAAGTTATCTATGTGGGAAAAATGGTCATATATATATATATTGTTTAAGATTTTAACATAATATATTTGGAGAATATGGGTATAACATAAATCAATTCACTAACACTAGAATTAAATTTCATAATATTTAATTTGATATTCCATGCCAATATTTTTAGAGGAAGGATTGACGTAATTAGTTATTATGATACATGAATTATGAATAGTGAAATATATAACGATTGTTGAGAATATGTTTTTTGTTATGAATTTGAAAGAATATATCTAATGGTATATATGAAATAGAAAATTAATTTAATGACACGGTTATATTTTATGGAAATATAATTATTAAGGGAAGGTAATAGTTAATATATTTTTAATGTTGAGAAAATTCTTTTTAGTTTGGATAAAGAGATTTTAGATAAAAATAAATTTAATTGGTTAGTACTAATTAACATGTAAATAGTTTAATGATTTTCTTACAATGCAGATCATTATATACTGGATGGAATTTATATCATTTTTTATTTATGGAATATATCGAATTATCTTTTGAATAAAGAAGAATTCATGTTTTTAATAATGATTTTTTCATAATTAAGGTTATTACCATGTTTTAAAAGAATACATTATGAAGGTGTTCACATGTTTAGTATGTGATAATCAAAATCTATAATATGGAATATTGGGATTAATGATAAGTTCATTTTTGAACTTCGGTAACCTTCTTTCTAAAGATGTGGATTCCAACATTTTTGAAGGTTCAGAATGGATAACAATTTGTGAAATGGTTTTTGTGGAAAATTTTGTGACAATTAATATATTAATGTATAAATTCACCAGAAGAATATTTATAAAAATGGCTAATCGTGTCTCCCTATTTTTTATGATAACTGAACAAATATGGAATGACATATCATTCTATTTATGGATCTTATGATATCTCAGTGCTCTGGGTATAAAAAATAACCTTTAATTCATGGAGTTTGAGAAGAATTTTAAATTGATCAATGAAAAACTAAAGTGTGAGAATGTGAATTTAAATTTTAATGAAATATATATTTTATAACATCTTGTGAAAGATATTCAACTATAGATAACGGGTATTAAAATAAAATATTGTCCTACTATCATTATTTTTTATGATATCAATGACCTTTTACATACCTATTTGGTCTATGGTGATATGAAAACAAACCTTCTCTAAATAAATTTAATTCTTATGATGAGTGATATCTAGTATTTTTTTTAATTTATTATTCCATTTCATTGTCCAAATTTTCATGTTCTACTAAAGTTCTCTAATGTGGAAACTAAGTTAGTAGTTATTTTGGGTAAATATTTTTCTTTCAAATTTCACATTTTAAAGTATGCATCAATATATATTTTTATGATGTGGGTTTCTATGAAAGGAAATTTGAAGTATTAAAAAAATATCACACATATGAATTTTGAGGGTGAATTTTTTTAAAGTGGGTATAATGTAACACCTGAGGTTTTATGAATTATTTTAAAAAAAATTTAAAATTCATTAACGACTCAGATTGCATACTGATCCAAGTTAGAGGTTATTTATAAATAAAACCATGTTAATGTGGTGATATTTTCCACAATAATTTTATCATTATTTACATAAAATTCAAACTTTTGATTGTGTTATACTCAATTCTTCTAGAAACTTGTGCTAAACGCAACACCGGGTCTAAAAAAACATAAAATAATATTATAAACATTCAATTGTAATTGTGGGTTTGAATATGATTATGAAAATTTTGAAATATTTTTATTCATTTATAATTAATTAATAATTTGAAACGAGGTAATTTTATATGAATGTAAGAACAATTTTAAAATAAAGAAATTTATTTTCTGAAAAACTATTATTTTTTATGAACGAACATGTTTTATCTCATCCAATTAAGCCAACAAAATTTGATGAATGATTTTATTAAAAAATATATATTATATATGAAAATTTATTTAACATTCAACTTATGTATTTTCTAGATAAGATATAAGAATTAATCTAATTTTCACATAAAAATGTGCATTTTTAGAAAGGGTAAGTTTACAACCTTTTAATGGTGTACTTATATTAAAAATAAATTTTATAAATTTTATAAATTATATTTGAAAAAATATAATTATATTTTTATATAATAATATTCAAATTTTCATAGTGTGATATTTGGTAGATTCTTGAGAAGTTTCATCATTTAAAAAATATTGAAAAATACTGAATTTTATTTGAAAACTTCCCTTTTAGTTTATATATTTCATTATATAATTTATGATTTAAATTGGATTTTAAGTATATTTACTTCAGTAAAAAATATATTATCAAATTTTCGTCATTTTAATTAAATTATTACTAAAATTTAGAATTAAAATTTTGTAATTTTTTAATGTTTTTAAATTTAAAATCATACTTTTTCCTCAAATGTATAGGAATAATTTTAAATTAAATTCCACCACATATATTAACTGATAAAGAAATTATTCCAGATTTGTAATAATAATAATTTATAATTAATACTAATTAAAACATCATTTTTACCAATTTTATTATTAAAAACATATAAAAATAATTATAGTGAAAAAGGTAAAAAGTATTTCACATAGTGATAAATCTATGAATGTATGATAACACCTTCTCCGAAGCCCATTTTCAATACATTTTCTGTCCTCTGCCACCTTATGTGAGAATTTTTCAATTTTCAGGATATTATTTAGTTTTTTTTCCTATTACAATCTTTTAAAAAAATTAAAATAATGAAAGCTATTGTTTTTGTCATTTTCAATTTTCAGGATATTATCCTAGTAATTTGACCCATATAATATGTTATGTAATTAAAACGACAAAAACAATAGCTTTCATTATTTTAATTTCTTTAAAAGATTGTAATAGGAAAAAAACTAAATAATATTTTTTCAAAAATATTATTTTTTAATGAAAATTATTTGATTTTATCATGATAATTTATTATAATTTCATATATATTAAATAATGACCTAAATTTTTTAACCAAAAAAAATAAGTTCATCAAAATATTTCTTGAAATTACTTTTATAGATGAATAAATCATGTTACACTATTTGGATATTAATATACTCCAATTCCATTATTTCAATGAAAATTTAACATTCAAATTAAATAAATAAATTCAATATTTACAATAATGATATTTTATAATAAATTATAATTCATTAAATGATTTATATTTATTATGAAATTCATTTATTTCTCCAAGTGTTTTTTAAATATTTATTAAAATAAAATATTGTCCCTTAATTGACCAATGTATCTTTTATAACAAACATATTTAAAATTAAATTTTAAAAGCATTGTTAGCGCAGTTCTGGTTAATGTAATGTTTTCTCGAGTTACTAATGCATCAGTAAAATTAATTTCAAAAAATATGGGATTTTTATTTAATAAATTAGATATATAATTTCAATATAAATTGTTCTAAATTTCCTAATAATTAAAACATTAATTTAGTTTTCATGGTTTGATTACATAGATTCAAAATTTTTTCCTTTATATAAACAAAAAATGGTTTAAATAGGTAAACATTTTAGGGAAGTAAGACCCTTATTAAAATTCATTTATTTTTGTGATGGAGGTGTTTCTCAACCCAATAAATCCCCCGAAAATTATTATAATTTTTTTATCCATATGATGTAATATCGACCTCCCCATTGTAAATAAAGTTGATAATTTTCAAGAATACCACTCCTCCTAAACTATAAAAGGGATCTCACTCTCTATCATTCTTCACAAAAATAAACCAATATTGCTTAAAAAAACCCTAAATAAATCACTAAAAGACTTCCTTATCCTCATCCTGTTATAATTAATTTTTCATAAGGGTGAAATAATTATGGTCTTCGGTGAAAACCAATTGAAGGTACCAGCAGAAGAGGTAACATTCATCAACCAAATGTTTTCCATTTTTATTCCTCAAGTATATTTAATTATTTTTATATATTTCCTATATAGTGGGATTAAAATATTATATATATATATATATGGAGATGTTTCTATGAAATTGTAACAACCTAAAAACACATGCACATCAATAAAATTGGATATAAAATCTCTATTCGTGTGTATAGTGGACTACCACCTTGCGAACCGATGTCATTTATTTTTCTATTACCAGCTTTAATGGTTGGGAATAATGGTGGATATAATATTTATGAATGATATATATTATATATATTATATTTAATATGATTATATAATTTTTATATCATATAATACTTTATTCTTTCCATTTTGTGAGAATCTGATAGCGTAGTTCATGTGTACGTGATACTACAACATCACATAGTAATGTGATTCATTCATAATTAAAATGAAAATTTTTATTTTATTAAAAAAACATTATGTGTTATATATAAGATAAAAAAAATTATTTTTAATTATAATATATCATATAAATTTCTTTATATAAATTTGATAAGAAAATGGAAGCAACGTAAATGTGTATGTATAGCGTACCAACTCCTTAAATAGTGTATTTAATTTCATCTTTATATATATTAGATATTATAATTAAAAATTAGATACTAAATATATATTATATTAATATCATTTTATCAATATGGTTAATTTTAATTCATGATTAATGTAAGAGAACCAAAAATATAACAAACTGATACATATATGAATTAAAATGAGGATATTACTTGAAACATTTTGTTAATATGTTATTTTTAATAAAAGGGTAATAAAATGTCAAAATAAAACTTCATATGGTATTATATATATGAATATTGTTATTTAAGAGATTAATAATAAACTTATATTTATTATACATGAGTTTTCAATGTGTATGAATGATGTCAAAACTTATGGTATGGGATTTCCGGCTCACTTTTATTTCCTAAGATACACATGCCATGTTCACTCTCTATTTATTATATATAGTTTTTATATTACTCAGTGATATGTATTATTATTCTTATAATGAGAATGATTTTGATTTAAATATCCATTTTGGGATCTCTCTTTCATGTGGTTTATGGTCTTAACGTTACCAATGTGGTAAGGAAAATTTTTCTCAAATTTCTTTCTTTGAGACATATGTTATGTTATGCAGCTATACTATTTGTAATGTTTTATATACTATCCCATTTGAAATCTAATATGTTATTTTATTATTTCATGAGTATTATGATTCAATTTCTCTATTGTGTAAAAATATTATTGTTACAATATCATCATTTACCGAGATTATTTATGATTATGATTCCCATAAATAATCTTATGATCTGTTTCTCAAAAAATATCATTAATTTTATTATCCTAACATTATTCATGATATATTTATGTAATGGTATCAAGGTTTCACTCTTTGTAACATTATATAATTAAAAATTTTTGTTTATGAAAATACAACCATATTTCCCCTTTCGTTGAGAAAACACTATTAACAAAAACCATGTTTTCTAAAAATGATTTCAATTTTATTATAGGATCTTATAAAATAATTTTTTATGATATTTTTTTAAAATATTTTATTCAAATGTTTATAGAATTTGTTTAAAATTATACACTATATTTTTCCAATGTTACTTTCAATGAATATGCTTTTTAAATAATTTTATAAAAAAATAAATTTTCAAATTAAAATTATAAATTTTCATCAACAATTCATTAAATGATTTTTAATTCCTAATTTATATGTTTTAAAGGAGTGTTTCTATGTAAATTATTTTAAAATTTTTTATGTATTAAATTTTTTTTTCAAATAAATGATATTTTAATTAATAAATGCTCTAAGATAAATATCTAAATCCTTCTCCATCTAATAAGAAATTGTTTGATTAATTTTCTTTTTTAATGGGCTTATTATCCATGGACTCCATTATTATTATTTATTTTATAGGTTTATGTTTATTAGGATATGTTTTTATAAAAAACATTTTTTTCCATGAGCTATACACTAGTGAAATTCATAAGAAACCATTTTCCTTTCAAGTGTTATTATTTTAATAAATGATTACAAAACATATATCTTTTCCATATGTTAAGTTATGATGAAATATTAATGATACCCATTTAATTTCATGTGTTCGGATATTATTTTTAGAAAACCCATATATTTTATTATTAATTATAAGATTAATTGTTTACTATCTCAGAGCTTATGTATTTTTGATTTAATTATTTTATAAGATGGACCTATATCTCCTTCCAATGCATTGGATAATTATTTAAATATAATGGGATAAACTATGATAAATTGGGGTGGACTCTGTTTAATAATGTACATTGTCTGCTATGATGGTAATGGGATATACCTTGACAACTAAGTTGTTATTGTGAGTGATCCTTAACTACTAAGATTGTTTGTGGAGTGAACCCATTCTACTGAGACAACCATGGTAGTTATCCATTATTACAAAGGAAATAATTTCATATCTTTATGTGTCTTAAACTATTAAAATTATAATTCATATGTTATTCTCCCATGGATAATTCTCTTCGTTCCCTAATACATCATGTCTTATGATCTTCCATCATTATTCCATGAATCGTGTGTATGATTTTTAATATTTCATGTATAATATAAAAATATTATTCTCAATTTCTCATACACTTATGTTGATGTTATGTTTAAAAATCTCATTTATTTATCCTTAAAAGAATTCTAATCTCACCCTTTCATCTGTTTTAATTCATCGGTTTATGAAGATAGATTTTATAGAGGTTTACCAAATAGGATGACCTTTATCAAAAATATTTAAGATCATTTACCATGTTAGAATATTGTTATCCATATTTCCAAAGAAACTAAATTATTATGGACATTGGGAATGTGTTTATTTAATTTATATAATATTCAAATAAAAATATGTAATATGGATGTATCTAAATCTCGGTTTTCTATAATTATGAATGAAAGAAAGATTTTTCCAATGATTAATGTGTAAATTATAAGGAGGTATAGAACTATGGAAATGAATTCCCCAAGATTCAATGGTATATTCATTTGAAGAAGATAAGGGATCATGGTCTAGAATATACTATTCATACAACCAAAGTGGAAGGATTATTGTTCATGTGTATTTTTATCCATGAGATATTTTGTAAACATAGTTTTTTAATTGTATTCCGATTATATGAATATTGAAATATTTATTGATTTTTCTGAAGTACTATTTTTATTGGATTTGATGCATGTGTTGCATAGTAACAAGAAAAGTGATTAAGTGGAAAGTTTAAATTGTCAGAAAACACATGATTGAGGAATATATAACCCTTAATATGTTCCTGATGTTAAGATAATGATATTGAGTTAAAAATATTATTGATATGGATAATATAAATTTGATAAAACATACTACCATGAAACTGAGTAATGATTTTTCAAAAAAACATATTTTATGATATCACCAATAGGCAAAACAAAATAATTTTATTTATGTAATATATCAAACATTCTATGTTTTATTTAAAGAACAATACATTTTTTCAATAAGGGTTTATGGTAATTCAAGCTATTACCATTTTTCAATAGAATACATGATCATGGTATTCACATATTTGGAATGTTATGTTAAGATCCATTATAAATTTTCTAGGGAATATAATGTTTATTTACTCACATTATAAAAAAAATTGTATTAGGACCTAATCATTTTTTATGGGTCATAATTTTAAATATATATTAAATATATTTAGTTAAACATTGGGTGTTTTTGGGTAAATGTTTCTAATAAGTTTTTTTGTAATGAAAGAAGGAATATATTATTATTATTTTATGGATCCTATGATCTATTAAAAGTTAATTTAAGTTCTTCATGCATAAAAAAACATCAACATTGGATATTAATTTTTTGGAGAAAGAGATGAAGTGGAAATTGATCGATGCATAAATAAAGGGTGAAATTATTTCTATTTAATTAAGATATAATAATATTTTGTAATATTCATAGAGATTTAAATAAATATTCAACTATAGTAAAAGGATCAGGATAAACAATTTATACTCTAATTATCATTTTTTATTATGTTAATGTCATTTTTTCAATCAATAATTTTTTGATTTTTTTCATTAACCGCGTACTCACCATGTAATCTATCACTCTCCATTAATATTTTGGTGTTATTTCTCTCTTAAATGCCCATGTTTTTACATCCATCCTACATTCTAAAATTTGAAAATATAGTATTTCTTATTTTATTAGACATTTTTCATTTCATTTATTACTTATTAAGTGGGTATTTTATTAAACATTATATGATGTGGGTTTCTAATAAGTATATTTTTAAATACCACACATTTTTTTATTAATGTCATGTTTAAATTTGGAGGGCACAATTTATTTAATCTGAGGTAAATGTAACACCATAATTATTATAAATTAAAATATTTTATTTTAATGTGTCAATGAAAAGAGACACCAAGATCAAATGAAAATAAAAACCTCATTCCTTTATGATATATTTATTTTTAGATAAATTCAACCTTATTAATAACTTTCATTACACAAAAAAACAATGTTTCTCCTACATTACATTATGTGATGAGTATAGATTGTGTAACAAAAACCAATTAATTTCTATTATACCTAACATATTTTCAAAATTTTATTATTTAATATGATTTTCATGAACCATCCTAGGTACCCTCATAACCAGATAGCTGAGCTAGATCTGACATAGTTTGATGGTCATTTCTAATCCCCATGGGATGGTGACGAGAACATGGCATCATATACTATGAAAGTGGGAAAATATATTCCAAAATACTCAATAGAGTAATGATAAACAACCCAATATGAATAAAAGAAAACTTCCCAGGGAAAGGTGTAATATAATTCAAAAAGGAAAAATAACCCAAAGTACTATAAAAAGTACCAAAATGAAATATTAATATAACCTATGTCCTAGAAGACATAAATATCAAATCCCAAAGATCTAAAGCTACTAACACATCTTATTTGAGCCTTATACTTTTTCAAACCTAGAATAAGATATTCTACGTACAATTGATGGCACATATAAGGTGTGTGAAGAAATCCCAGTCAGGTCTCACCAAGGTTTCCATAATAGGATTACAATATTTAATTTAACAAATAAAGAATTCAGTTTTAAATAAATATGAATGGAATTTATAAAGAATATTTAAAACAAATCCGTAATTTCATTTCAAATGATGGAAATGAATTAAATAAATTGAAACAAAATGATTTTATATAAAACAATTTATATAAATTCAAAACTTATCTAAAAAAGTTATCAAAATATGATATATATTTCAAAATAAAAAATGATATCCATGGTAATTTCCCAAATTGTATCATTTTGCTTTTCTATAGGATCCCCAGACACTAGAATGTGGACATTGAAATAGTTGTATACATGCATCCCTTTGATATTAACCAAAGAGGACTCAGCACCATCACGTTGAAGATGTGACCTATTGTACTAAGTTTTGTTTTAGTTTTAATGTTACAAAAGTGTTATATATCAATAACTCACATATACCATAGATTTCATTTTCTATAATACAAATCAATCATAGGTAAAAAAATTAGGACTTCTCTATATAAAATTCATTCTATTCTCCATTTTAATTCACTAAATTCCATTTGAAAACCAAATTGGCTTTTAATCAATTCATTATATTTCCAAGATATAACCAATGTGTTTCTATCAAAATCATTTTATGCACTTTTTAAAAAATATTAAATCAATTCCATCACATTAACTTTACTATTTAAATTCATCAATTTAAATTTCCCAAAATTCCATAAATTTCACAAATACACTCTAGTTCAAAGGAATTTGGGTTTTTTTCCAAATTCATTCTGAAATAAAATTTCAAAATTAAAATATAATGGAATTTGGGTCTGTATTAAACATTATAAATTTATTTATTTTAGATCAAAAAATTGAATTTAAAAAAATTATTAAAATCAAGAAATTTAGGGTTAATTAAAACAGGAATTCACAATGGAACCACCAACCTTTTTTCACAGAAACACGATGCCTTGAATAGAGACCACTAATAAGAACGAAGGCATGGAAGATCGTGGAAGAAAAAATATAAATAGGAATCAACAACATGAGTTTTATATCTTTTAATCCTATGATAAGAAATCAAAAATCCTAGAGGTACATATAATGTGATTGGGAGACCGCTTCCACGGAGAGACACACTGTAACTTCAATAATGATCAATTTCTAAAAAAAAGACATAGAAGGATTTGAGGGATCCACGATTTCCTAGGGATGGATCTTAGGTAAATAGGAAACCATTATAGAGAATATGAGATGTAAATTCATATGAACTTCCAATTTGGAAACAACTCTCAGGATAATAAACAACATGTAACACAATTACACATCATGGAGATGATAAGTCCCATAAAAACAAAAAATCATGATTCCATTTTTTATTAAATGTTTTATTATTATTTTAGAATTTATAAATCATTGAACCATATTACATTACATGTAAATCTCAATAAGTATATAGAACAATAATGGTTTTTTTAGAAAATTCTTACAAAACATTTAATTCAACATTACAGGGGTCCTCCATACTCTTTCTCGGCCCTTCCAAGAATATGAAAAAGGAAAACCAATAAATTGATTAAAAAATACATAATATAAACGTAAAATGATGTTACAATTTCCCCACCAAAAAAACATTATGTCACTACAAAACATGTCACGAATCATCCTTATCAAAAAAGAAAGGCCACTAATCTCTCATCAGTGTTTCACGCTCCTATATCTCATTAGAATCTGAATTATGCTTCAATAGAACTCGAACTAATGGTATCATCCTCCAATGAATAACCTTGGTTTCATAATAAAATATCCTCAATAGATTCTCGACCATTGATAAATTTGGTTTAACCTCAATATCTCTCCATCTTAGAACATGAGAAGGATAAAAATAATACATTCAAAGTTCTGATTCCTGGAACATGTTATGTATGGATATTAGAAATGGTTGATGTTATAGATGGTATGACACTTTTCCCACTGGATAAATAACCACAAATGATCCAAAAAATAAGTATTAATCCTTTCATACATCCCAATACATCAATAAGGGAAATAGGTTGAATCATTCAACAACATCTATTCACAAACAAAAAATTGTAATGGTATGCGATGACAATCACCATAAGACATATACCAGATATGTTTCATCAATGTTCTCTAAAAAATATACAGAATCTATTTTTTCATCATTTGAACCATGATTGATCCAACCATAGACCTTTGACAAATACCTAACAATCCTAATGGATATTTAAAAGGATGTCCATATGAGGTCTCAGAATGAGTCACTCTAGTAGCGTAGTGGTGACTATTATTTTAAACATAACTCAAATATCCATAGATGGTTGTCCTTATCCCCAAAAAAGTCAATAAAATATGTGAAAACTATATCATAAAGAATATATTAATCTCTTTATATCTATGTATATAACTACAAATTGTATGTCATTCTAAAATATACCTGAGATCCAAGTGCCTCATAAAGGTCTCTCAAAATGTTAGAAGTGAACTTATGATCTCATTCAGAAACAATAGTGAATATAACTCTATGAAAATGAAAAATCTCTTCTACATAGATATTTCTAAACACATAATTTTTGTCTAGTTAATGAATCGGTATAATTTGAGCTGATTTATTCAACTAATAAATCATAACCCATATTATATTCTTCTTTCTATCGGTATACTGTAACCCTACAACAATCCCCATTGAGATCTCATCACACATTCACGTTTTTATTATAAGTGGTTGAGTGAAACTAGAAGGTTTCTATTTCTCAATCTTGACCTCTTGTCTTACATAACAATGATATACAAAATCAGAAATGACATGTCTCATCCCTGGCCACAAAAATTTTTGTCGCTTGTAAGATAAAATATTTATTTTTCCTAAGTGTATTTTCCACTATGAGATATGGGACACCCCCCCACCATAGAATTCCATAACATTAATGTCACAAAAACTTGATTCAAATATCATACAATTCCCAAGGTGAATAATTACTAGTTAGGAACAGTCTCTCCACCATAAATTGAGTCTCCAATACTACAGAACTCGTTATCAAGTTGATAATCTAGATGAATTTACTAGAGAATAGAAGATTTCATCTTAACACTAGATGATGAACCCTTGGACCCCAAATCCTAGATACCTTTATGAGATTATGAAAAAATGGAGATCATGTTCCACTCATTTGATGATTATTTAACTACAAGGGTCGAAAGATTCTTACTGAAAGAATCATCAATGAAATTATATCTCCGAATGGTATAGAAAATGTCCAAATCAAATTTTATCATATACTCCACCCAAATCGTATGGTGGTGAATACAATATTTTTGATAGAATATATAACTCAAGTTACTATTTTCTAAAAACAATGTACACCTTTCTCGGTAATGGTAATGCGAGCAACTCTTAAGATCATGTGTCATAGTTACATGTTCAAGTTCATGGGTGGAGAAATTATTCCTATGTTACCGTTGCTTTTGGGAGCTATAATCAATGGCATGATCACCCTACAAGAGAATGCAACACCAACCTAAACATGAAACATCATATAAGATCCTATATCCCAACCTGTCTTTTAAAAGATTTAACACTAGTGTAGTAGTCAATAGACATTTCATCTCTATTAAAGAATTATATCATTTCTCATCCCATGAAAACATTACTCCCTTCCGAGTGGGTGAATTAATCAGATAATAATACATTGATAATTCCTTTTTAAACTGATGATAATACACATCTTGACCTAAGAAAGTATGATACATGAATTCACCTCATCATTACTCCAATGTCTTAACAGCTTTAACCTTCTCAGGATAGACTGATATACCATGTTCCAACACCACATGTCCGCATTATTTTACATCACTAATCCAGAAATCATTATCAAAATATTGGAATAAATTTTATGTTTTACAAAAAGTTCTATAAATTCTCTTAGATGATGTAATTGATCATCCTCAGTCTTAGAGTAAACATGGATGTCATATAGAAATGAAACTAAGAAAGTTTCATGATACTCATTAAAGGTCATTTTATCAAATCTATAAATACTATAGAAGAATTGGTCAGACTAAAATTAATGGAAAGATATTCATAATAGACATAACAACTCTAAAAGTTGTTTTTCAAAATTTTATATTCTTTTAATATCATTTAACGATAACGATTTCAATGATAAATATTCAAAAACTAATTCTCCCCATTCAACTAGTCTACTAGATCATCAATACGTGGGAAAAATACTTATTCCTTATTATAACTTGATATATTTTTTATAATTCCACACAAATACCATATGAAGCATCATATTTTCTGGAGAATAGAACTGACAACGTCCAAGGTGAAAGAATGGTGCCACAAATTCCTTTCTTTGTAAGATAATCAATATAATTCCTCATATCATTCATTTTAGTTAGGGACTTGTAGTAATAATGGATAGAAATTAGATGTGTATCATGAAATAAATCGATATAGAACTATACATCCATTTCTGATGGAGAAACAAATAATAGAAATTGAATAATGTTGGGAAACACGATGATAAATAGAGGGAGATTTCCAATAAATGATTCCCTCTCTATGTGAAAAAGAAAATATAGATATCACTTTCATCAAATCTTGATATTATGGTATGTCACTACATGACCATGGGTACCATTCTCCTTGAATGAAACAGCAAACCCCGTCAGGTTTAGTGAAGCAGACAAGTCCAAGAAAAAAATTAATTCATGATTTTATCATAATGATACAATCCATCCCAAAAAATTTGTAATATTATTTCATAATTATAACGAGAAAACCAAAATAAATCTCAACATTATGATTCCAATTTTCATTAACGGAACTTATGCTTCCACAAAGAGAATAAAAAAATTCCTGATAACCTTGACTTTCCAGCCAGGTCTATTTCTATTATCAACACTCTATCGATCACATCATCCCAAGAGAGAAACTTCCTAAAGAAAACCTAAAAAAATCAAAATGGAGCCCCAAATAAAATCATATATTCTTCCACTTTTAATTAGACATAACATCATGTGAAAACTAAACAAACACACCAAGATTTTTTTAATTTTCTATCACGGTCTTGTCATGATGCTCATGTTTGAAAAATACAATATCCCCCTACAACAGAAATGAATCTAGATAGAAATGTTTAGTGAAAATAAATTTGAATTATTTATACTCAAAAACCCCATGCTTCATTAACATCACCATTGTTCCCCCAACATCTTCTTCTAGATCCCTCCAGTACAGAGGTGACATGCTTTTCCTTGATTTCGCCATCTGTCTCCATGAACTCAAACAAATGATTGGTCCTTCTCAACCATTATTAATCCACATGAGGATAATATGAGACAATTAATGCTAGTAGAATATGTTAAAGGAACATTTAATAAGAATTATAAAATGAAACCCTTTGAGGTTCCATTACTAGATCCTAAACAAGAACTGGGGATGGTGTATTTCCTAGATCTTGGACATCACACCCAATCACGACAACAATGTTTTAGTCCACAAGAGGGTTTTGTCCCAAAATAGATTTATTTTATTACTCTTGGATATGATATACACATCTTCTAATAGTCATGATATTAAAAAACATTGTGATTCAAAACTGAATACATCAGATTAACATTGAAACAGTGAAATAAGTAATGTTAATCCAAAATGATTCGAACAATAAGAATTGGATTTCAATTTATAAAAAAAAATTAAGAAAAATAATTGAATTAATCTTTAAGATTCCTTTCCCAAACCACCTCTGGTGACTGAAATCTTAATATAATGACTTCTATCCCATCGCTCAATCAAAAAAACTTCTTATGTCCCCACATTATTAAAAAACTATGTACTAACATTAAGGCAAGATGAATAAACACATTATTGGACCACTTTTCCATGAACCAACCATAGCACCCAAGTAACCTGATAATAAATCACTATTTTACATGGACGAAAGGTACTTCCTGATCACAATAATTCAGAAACAAGCACCAAGAATCATATAATGTTATGGTGGGAAATAATTTTCCCAAAAATAAATGAATTAAAAATAAACAAGTTAGTATTCATAAAAGAGAACTTCATAATTAGAATTGTATCAAAAGTAAATCAGACAAAAAAATCCAAACTACTATAGAAAATTAACATAAAATAAATAGGGAAATATCATATGACACTCTAGAATCAACTCTCCATGCCCAATGATAAATAATTATTACCACCACCATGTGGGGAAAAAACCTTGTTCAAACCTGGAATAAGATATTCTCTGAACACCCGATGGTACAGGTAGTGTGTGAGATATAATCTGATTAGGTTCACACTAAGGATTCCAAAAAATGATTCCAAGATAATATTTACCAAATAAATATTATAATTTTAATTAAATATGTATGGAATTTCAAAATAATATTTTTAAAAAAACTTTTTCACATTTAAAATAATGAAAATTATTTAATTACATGGATTAATTAATAATTTATATAATTATTTTTTATAAATTTAGAAGACCTGTAAAACAGTTAAAAACACATGTTATATGTTTCCAAATATTAATAAATGAGAAACACGTTCTTATTAAAAAGTTTAATATAGTTCCATGCTATGTTATCCACGCACACTCAAATGTGATAATAAAAATATTTTTATAATAACATTCCTTTGATGCTGACCAAAGAGGATTTATCAACATCCCTTTAGCGAAGTGACATGTGGTAATATGTTTTGATTCTACTTTAAAGAATATATATAGTGATATCCTAATAACTCACTTAATACATAGGATTTAATGTACATAAATAAAAATAAATGATTGTAAATTTATTTTAATAATTATTAAAATAAAATTCTTCCCATTCTCTATTTTAATATTCCAAATTTTCATTAAAAAATCCAGTGGGGTTATAATAAAATCACCCCTATTAAAATATAAAACCTTTTGGTTTTTATCAAAAAAAATTTAAGCCATTATTTAAAAATACCAACTTGAAATAAATTCTATCAAATCAATTTCATAATTTAAATTCCACATTATAAATTTCACAAAAAAACAATTTCAAACATACACTATAATTCAATGGAATTGGGTTTTTCCCCAATTCATTCCAAAAACCAATTTCAAAACATCCATCTAATGGAATTGGGTTTGTAAGAAACCAGTAGAAATAAATAAAATTTAAATCAATAAATTATATCTTAGTAAATTGATTATGGTTTAGTAAAATTTTTGAATCAAAATAGAACCACATAACTTTTTCTCTACAAAAAAACACCATAAACCGATCCCGCCAATAAGAGAAATGTATGAGAAGATGTAGGAATAGAACCTAAAAACATGATTAAAAAACACAGGGTTTATATCCATTAATCCTATGGTGATATAAAACAATCCAGGAAGGGGAATTGAAAGATATAGGAAGACCTCTTACATAATGAGTCACACCTCAACCTCTACAATGATAAATTGATGAACAAAACAGCTCGTATGTGATTGAGGGATCCAAAATTGCATAGGGGCGGATATTAGGTCAGGTGAAATGATGTATAGAGAACATGAAAAATGAAATTTCATAAAAATTTACAATTTAAATGAAAATATTTGTACTTTACCTGGCCTGTAACCCAATTATTTGTTGTGTAATTGACAAATCCCAAAAATGAAGAAAACCCCATCCGATTTTATTAATAATGAATTTTTTATTATTTAATAATTTACACTTAATGTACACATACTAAAAAGAATGTTAATAACTAGTAGGCTACAGAACATGCACTTTTCATGCATAAAATTCCAACAAAACTCTGCTTTATCATTACTATTATCCTCCAAACACTTTATCGTCCCAACCTAGACAATGAAAATGGAAAATCGTGCCCTATCATAAAAACATACATAATGGAAAGGGTAATGGGATCGTACAATGATATTTCTATCATAGTAGAAAAATAGTTGAATATTAATATTCAAAACTATATTATGAAAATAATGGTTATATATTAGTTTGAAATAAAATAATAATCATTTATATGATAGAGGATTTTTTTAAGTAAACGTTATATTTTCAAAAATAATTTTTAGTCATGATTCATGAACATAATATAAAATATCTTTTGAAAATATTTATAAAATTTAATTGATAAAATGTAGAGACACAAAAGTTGACGTACATGGAAAATACATTCCTTTTTCTGAATACTTAATACATAACAAAAATAGACACACAAGGACCGTAATAGTTTAATGTCTTTGAAAACTCAGAATATAATCTTCTAATCCTATTGAAAGATCTTGAACAAATCCCATAACGATCTTCCCCTTATTTTCCTTACCTTAAACCTTTCTTTATTTCCTAGGGAAAACAAAACATAAAAAGGGTGAGATCAAATGCTCAGTGAGGGAAAACATAGAGAACATAAAACAATCCATAAACATTTGAAAGCAAAAACTTGAACATGAAATTTAAACCTCAAAATCTTGAGCAAAGACATAAATCGTGGAAGTATGTAAGGAATATTTCATAATGGAATATAAACAATGATAAAATATATTGGGAATAAAATATGTAATTGTGGCAACCATTTAGAACATGTTATGATTTCAATAGTAGCCAAGGTATTGCTGCCAAGACCATCTTAGTGGACAAAATCCCTTTCTGAATCGAGGTCACTTCTCGTTTCAGTCCTGTAACACTAAACTTGATTAACTTACCATTCCAACCATGTCTATCTGTTGATATATAAATCATTACCCAATGCATTGGAGGAAGATATAGGTCCCACCCATCTCATAATGAAATCATTCTTACTTGTGCCACAAAATAAACATACATCATCCATAATAACCCAGCGAATAAAATGGGTTTAAAAAACATCATCCCATAATCACATAATACATATAAAATAAATGGATATCATTTCATAATAAGAAAATTTAAACATTGTAAATCATAGAGACATTATACTTGAAACCTACACATTTGTAATAATGTCATCATAGATGGAAAAATGGTTTTGATATAACACTTGAAATGAATTCTTGAGGAAAATATCCGTTCTTCTTTAAAATAAATTTCATTTCCCAAAACATCATGAAATTTTAAAAGAAATTTTTTTTGTTGAAAATAGTCATGAAATATTTTGGAGGAAGTTTCCTGAAAATAAGGATTTATAAAACCATAAAAATCTGTTTGTTCCCTATAAGTAAAAAATCATTCTTCATGTACTTTTACCGGAAAAGTCAAAAAGTACCTCGTAACATAAACATAAGAAATATTACTAACATACTCGCTGGAAATCCTTTTTTTATTTTCAATAGTCGGTTTAATGGGTTCCGGTGCCCAAGCATACAACCACAACATAAACCCAGAAACAGCAATCAACACACTAAAAACATCAGTAAAAATCATCAAATTCGTACTCCTCTCTGCATCCCCTTCCAGACTCATCTTCTCCAGTGGTCGAGGCTGTTTCCCAACCTAGGGTCCTCCAATACTGAGGACTTTGCACCCGATTCCTGAGAAGTTCCAGAACAGGGTCTGGTGAAATCCTCTCAGTCACAATGTTGTTCGCAAAAGACACAGCGACCTTGCCTTTCTTCCTAGATTCTGAACGAGTCTGCATAGGCCGCGGGAGACAGGGGTAATCCTTCCTTGACCGACGTCTTACTGTGGGTGAACCAGGCCCTCCGACTAGAAAAGAGGTTTGCTCACTCTGTACCACCTCACTGAACAAGCGGTCACCTGTTCCGCTCACCTTCTCTGTCCCACCCAAAGGGAACTCCCTTCCTTTATCATCCTGACCCGTATTAGGGTTCTCCATCACGGGAAGAAGCACCCCCACTGAAACACCTTCATCCACTGTTGCCGCAGGGACTGCTTTCAGGCCCTGCTCAACCTGGCCCTCAGCAGCTCCCACCACATTGGGGGTTCTGGTTTCCATGCAAACAACCAAGGATGATCCCTCCAACCCCAGTCCCCTGTCACCCTCTTGCATCACCTCCATAGCCTCCATTCTGATCAAGCCAACTTCAGTCTCCAAACCTCCAGCCAACTGATCCTCTAAGGCCCTGTCACCATTCTCCTTACCTGCAAAATCATTCTCTTCCAGGCATTCAGATCGACCATCCTTGGCTATGATAGAGAATCTATTACTCAAAGGTATAAAGGGGTGAGCCACAGGATCCAATCCCCTGGAATCCTTCAAACAATCCAAATTCGGATGACTACCTGGCCCCTTCCCATCCAAAGAACCAGTACCCAAATCACCCTCCAGAATTGCCTTACTAGTCCTGACTGATTCCCCATCCAGTGTCATCAAAGCCACCCCAGAGCATTCTCCTCTGGTAGCCGGCTCCATCGGTCTCGAGTGAGAACCCTCCTCAACCTGCAAACTGTTATTCCCCATCAAGGCCGGTGGGATATATTTCCCTTTACCATCTCCCTTGGTTGACCGAGGAGGAAGTCCCCTACGGCAGACCTCGGTTGAGTGCCCTAACCTCC
Organism: Viscum album; assembly: GCA_963277665.1. Lineage (NCBI taxonomy): Eukaryota > Viridiplantae > Streptophyta > Magnoliopsida > Santalales > Viscaceae > Viscum > Viscum album. Next base: position 854,206,976 of record OY728123.1, on the reverse strand, counting down.
GACAAGACCCACAGAAATCAATCCAATCTTCATAAATCACCTACTATTTACAGCGGTACTCTTCACCTATCGTGACAAAAACATACTCAATGGGAGATCTAGATGTGTCTATATCAACACAAACACGAGGATTCATTGGATGACAGAGCGCATCAGTTCGACTATCCGCGCAAAGGAATATACCTACCACATTTCCAAGCATTAAGATAATTACAGGGTTCTGGAACTGTAGGGGAAGCTTGGGAAAACTTACCCAAACTGCGATTGAAGGTGAGTCCCTTTTCATGTGCAGGTCGAAAGACCACCACAGCAGCAGAAAACAGGATCCCTTGTAAAAACGAGGCGCCCTTGACCATGCTTTTATCAAATCAGCCTCCGTCTCGAAGCAAACCATTATCTGCCTATTGTCGAGTAAACCCACCACCGCTCATTCTTGGAGATCCCACGAACTGAAAACAAAACGATCAAAATCATTAACCGAGGGCCTCGTGTCCTTGAAACGGGCAACAAGAGTGAGATTCAATAGGTTGGTAGACTCGGAAACTCCGTCGAGGATAAAGGAAGATTCAGGACCCCGTCCACCAGATCCAGGACCATAGGGTTTAAAGCCACATTCAGGAAGGAAGGGAGAAACTCCGGGTTAGATGAAAACAATTTTATAAAACAAGGACATGGATGATAAAAATAACACCAGTAAATACTAACGAATAAGAAATCTCGGATAAAAATGAGATTTGTAAAATTATCCCTTACCTTAGGTCCGATATGCTTCATATGGATCCGAACCTCCGGTATAATGATTTAAATAATGTCATTGACTTATTACGGAATCATATTCATTGTTATGATATAATATATGGTTCACTTATGACTTTATATTACCGGTTCTTTTGTATGTTCAATGTTAAAGCAACATTTTGGGTTAAATCGTTTTATTTATCATACGTGTTTGGACTTGATGTTCTTGATATTATTACTTATATCCTGATTTACGTAATTCGATAATGTAAAACATGATTTACATATAATATATATTTCAGTATATACATATATATATGATAGATCGATTAAATGAAATGAAATACACCGTTCATGGAGACGGTAGGTCGTACGTACACATGAATGCTGTTTTCGTTTCCTTATTGAATTGAATGAAATTAAGTAGATGAAATACATATATATACACATAAATACAGTATCATTATTATGTCATATATTGCATGATTACTTATTATATATACTTTATAATCATTCATTAATGGTAAACATGGAGAATGAATCTCATCATGTCGTGGAGACGGTAGTCCGTACGTACGCACGAGCGATGATATCATTACCATGATTGTAGAATTGTATTGGAGAGTATTTATACTATTTCAGAATCAATATCACTTTACAATAATTATATATAGTTATTATTTACACCATTATATCCATCCAAGTAAGGTGGTGGTGGAAAATAGATTACACCACAGCGTGGAGATGGTATTCCGTACGTACGCACGCGCGGTGATTTCGTTTTCTGTAGGATGGATTGATGGTGAAATAGGGTTATTTCATACTTATAATAACATATCAGTATATGAGTGATACTGATTTTATTACTTCATAATAAAACAACTAAATAAGAAGAAGTGGAAGAAAAAATAATGTTGAAAGATTCGGTAACGGACATTACCTCTTCTTTGAAGCGCCTCTTTGAGACCTCCTCTTTGGGAAAAAAAATTAGTCTTTGAAGAATACCAGGACCTCTAGGATGTTTCTAGGGAATTTTAGAAGAGAATTTGGCAGGGTTTGGCCGAGCATGAAGGCTCAAAGTGGTGTGAGTAAGAGAGGGAGGAGGTTCCCTTATATAAGGGAGGAGAGGGGCAACTTTGGAATAAGAAAACCTATTATTTTATTATAAAGTCATATTTGGTTTTTAATAGCTACAAATTGAGTTATTTAGAAGTTAAGTTGGGGGTGGGTCGAAATCCTCTCATCCAATAGAGTTTAGATAGGTTTAGGGATCTATTTTAACCTTATCATTTAGATTTAACTTTAAGTTAAATAATTTTTCTTTTACCGTGTCTTCTTGTTTTCTTACACTATAAGGTTAATAAACATACTATAACAAGCCAAACAAACCCCAAGTTCTTTATTATTAATATATATAACCTTATATAAGTAATTTGGCCTAACCGTATATTTTTAGGAATAAAATAACTATTTATAATATAACATTTTTTTTAAAAGCTATTTTATGTCAGTTTTGACACTATTTGGTAATTGATTTTTGTGAAAATTATAACAGAATGATTAGTTCGAAAAAATTTAACTTAATCAATAATAACATATTATATTAACCTATAAAATTATTGTAATTAATATAAAGTATCAAATTACATTTATTTGGGTTTTTATAACATCAATTATGTCAATATTTCATTAATAAGATTATTACTGCATCATCATTGGTTCATAAATAAATTAAATTTGTTAAAGTCTAAAAATTAAAATTAAAATATAATTATGTAGGAAATATTTTTATCTTTCTAATGAATATTTATAGTCGAGTTTATCTTATGTATAACCCTATATTAAAAATGATTTAGTTATTAAACTTTGATTTTAACTATTTTAACCCTTCTTTAAATAAATTAGTAATAAATGTCCTAATCTAATCCAAGTGGGTCTAAATGGTCATATTTTATACCTAAGGTTGTTTTTTGGTTGAATTAAACTTATCGAATAGAATTAGGACATGTGTTAGGGTAATAATAATATCATTTTTACCCTTAATTACCCTATTTACTTTTAACCGTGGTAAATGAAAGTAAAAAAGTTACTATTCACCAAAAATTATTTTTATCTCATTGAACGAAATTTTACATACTAACATCAACCATGTCTCTTAGAATTTTTAAATTCCATTCATAGAAGCGGTAAAATTATGTTTTATGGAAATTTGGAAATTCTCTTTGGAGGTGGGTAAAAGATGGTGAAAAGTTCAATAAAATTTTTATATATCTAAAATTATTATAAAATGACTCAAATTAATTACATTGAACATATATTGGTATTCTGTATCAATTTTTACCTAAAATAAAGTTAAATAAAATAAATAATTATTTAAATAAAAAGTGGGTTTTTAAATAGTAACGTAGTGTCTTCACTATTCATCAAAAATTGAATGTTTTCAGAAAAATACCAAAATTTCACCCTAAGCTAATTTCGATATTCCAAATACAAAAATGAAGTCCATTTTGAAAGATAAAATTTCAAAAATTGGGTATTATTATTAATAACAGCTAGTTCATAATAATATTATAATAATATATTGTTTAGTTAAACTTTGTATTTCGTACTACACACACTATCAAAGAAGGTCTTGACTGCTTGTAATGTAAGCCAAGTCAGGCCTACGTGTAGTGAAATCTCTGTTTGGTGTTGCGTATAACATTATTAAAACTTATTACATTTATACATTAAACAAAATCTGTACTTAATGTTGTGTAGAATAATTTCCACAAAATAAACTTCAAATAGTGTGTAACACTAGCCAAGAATAGTGTTGCGTATACTGCAAGCTGATACGGTGTTTCATATAGTACAAGGTAATCATAGTGTAGCATACAACACAAGGCATAAAAGTAATTAAAAATAATATTTCTCATAAAATCTCGGGCTGTAACATTCTACCCCCCTTAAAATGAATTTCGCCCTCGAAATTCGTTGGGGTTGTAAATGGTTTACTACTTGAATGTTTCTTTTATAGAAACCCACATCTTAAAAAAATAATTCTAAAACTTCATTTTAAAAAGGAAAGTTAGAAATGTAATGGTTACCCAGATTAACTCATCACTGGGCTTCCACATAAGAGAACATAGGTGAAAATATGGATATGGAAGAAAAAATATAACCATCATGTTCTGATGGACAGTGGTAGAGAACATGGCTGTAAAATAGCCAACAATCACAAAGCCATAGATTTGAGATGATCTAAGGTACCATCTGATTCGTTGGATATAATAGCACTAAGACAACAATTTTGGTTTTCAATATCATTTCCCTAAAGTAGAAAATTTTGAAATAGAAGAAAGACTTGCTTGATTTTGGTACAATCTCACTATTGTTCGTGCTTTGAACAATTTCCACTTCATCTCTTAAAGAAATGAAGTTGAATTTTTTATTCTTGAAGTGCTAATAGTTCATGTGATATAATTAGGGGTTATTCCATCCATCTCAAAGAAAAAGTTAGAAAAAGTTATCGAATACATAAGTCCATGTATGGTGTGGTTAATCAGATATGATTCCAAACATGGACTTATACTTCATCTATCATAGTGCTTAATAAAATAAAACTAGTTTCTACTATCAAGGGACTTCCTGTAGGCCAGTGGTATGCGATAAAGGCCAGTCTCACTTCGGTTGTGGGTTTGATTCCCATAGCCTTGTCCGATGCGATGGGTTTTCGCCCGTCCTACAGGTTGTCCTTTTTCTAAAATTACATCATTATGACATTCCATCAATAATATCGAAAATAGTTCTAGCCTTAAAATAACTTATGTTCAACATAATCCATTTCAAATCTTTAGGCTTCTCCAAAATAATTATGTCTATGCTTATAGTATAAAGAAAACAATTACTTGAAATGTCATCTACCAAGCATGTGAATACCATCATTAATCCCCGATATATCTTGTTGATCACATTCCTATCATGTGAATACCTTAATCATGTATTCTCTTGAAATATGAATACCCATTTAACCTTAGTGAAAACATGAATTCTGTCAAAAGTTACCTCTTTCCACATAAGAAAATCACAAAATTTCAATATACTCAAACCATGAAATCACTTTGTCCTTATTTTAGTCATGAGATCATGATTACTATCATATTATTTTCTCCTTATCCCTTACATATGTGAATTTCATCTGCTTTCCGAAAATATTTCAATAACTTTTTCATGGTTACCAGTACCATAAAATTATTGAAAACCACAATAGATCAATACATAAATATTCCAATATTCCACGATAGTATATAAAACATTATTTTGGAATCCCATTACATAAACACTTAATCATTACAGAAATTCATTTTCATACTCAACATCACAAATAGTGATTGAATAAGACTTCCCTTTATCCTTTTCCTTAAGAGGTTTCTCACGTTGATCATCATTAACCCATGGATTAGAGAATTTATTAGCATAATTCCCCATTTCCTTGTACTTGAAGCATTGATGTGTTGGTGGTGCGCTATCTGCAGTCTTTTCTATATTCACATCATTAGAAACCCTTTTTCTCTTACATCGACACTCAGCTGCTCAATGACCTTCTCTTCAACACATAAAACATTTTCTTGTACCTTTTAGGAAATCTCCACCATGCTTCTTTCCGCACATTGAGCATAAGGAAACATTCATCTTCTTTTCACCATTACTCTGAGATTTCTCCTTGAACTCCGTCATTCATTTCTTGTCAAAACCATGAGATGGATAAGTAACACCAACTTCCATTTCTAGCTTGATATCACAACGCACAATTTCTTCATAGATACTGAAGTATCTTATAGCTACTGCCCTTAGAAGAGTTGGTTTTATGACACTGCAAAATTGATCTACTTTACTTTCAGGTTGGATGATAAATCCAGATGCATACCTTGCATGTCTTGTAAAATTCACTTCGTATATACCAACAGATTCATCATCCTTCTGCTTAAGCTCAAGAAACTTTTTATCCATATTTTTTCGATGAATACGAGGGAAGTACTTATTGAAAAATAATTTCATGAACTCGTCCTATTCCATGGACTCAATTTCATCCTTGGGCCTTGTATTATTAATTAGAGTCCACCATTGGTCTGCTTCACCTTCTAAATGATAAACAGCTAGAATGAATTTATCGTGTTCCAAACATTGAAGTATGGAAAATATCTTTTCAATGCTACAGATCCATTGTTCAGCAACAAGTGGATCAAAATACCCATTGAAATAAGGTGGATGTTGCCTCATAAAGGACTCAATAGAATATTTTTCCCTCCTATGGTCATTTGGAAGTCCATAAAGATTCATATCTTGTGTAAGTATAGCAATAAGATTTTGCACTCCATCTCCCATAATGTTGGTTTGTTTATGAGGACAATCACTGCATCGTCCATTACATTGATCAACACGGTTCCTTCGGGTTCCATCCATCATCTAAAACCCAAAAAGAATAGTGTGAGAGACCAAAATAAAGCTAGAAAAACAACATAATAAAGGGGGAGTAACTTCAATATCTAACATCTTAGGACTAATTCTAATATTGTTAGCGAAATTCTATTACTATAACATATACGTATACTTAACCTTAGGGACATCCCTAGATATTCCTTAGAAATATCTCTAGGGATCTCACTATCATTTTCGCATCCTAGTTTCTAAATGTTTACTAAACCTTTCCTATGATACCAAAAGTAGAGACCCGAAACATGACGTACTTGGACAATACATTACTTTAGTAGAATACTTAATACATAGCAAAAATAGACACACAAGGACCGTAGTAGTTTAGTGTCTTCGGAAACTCGGAATATAATATTCTAATCATATTGAAAGATATTCAACAACTCCCATAACGATCTTCCCCTTCTTGTTTCCATACCTAAAAACTTTCTTTATTTCTTGGGGAAAAAAACATAAAAAGGGTGATCTCAAATGCTCTGTATGGGAAATCATAGAGAACATAAAACAATCCATAAACATTTGAAAGAAAAAACATGAACATGAAATTTAAACCTCAAAACCTTGAGCAATGACATAAATCGTGGAATTACGTAAGGCATATATCATAATGGAACATAAACCATGATAAAATATAATGGGAATAAAACATGTAATTGTGGAAACCATTCAGAACATGTTATAATTTCCATAGTATCCAAGGCATTGCTGCCAAGACCATCTTAGTGGACAAAGTCCCTTTCTGAATCGAGTTCACTCCTCGTTTCAGTCCTGTAACACTGAACTGGATTAACTTACCGTTCCAGTCGTGTCTATATCATGAGATAGAAATCATTACCCTATGGATTTGAGGGAGAAATAGGTCCCAACCATCTCATAATGAAATCATTCTTACTTGTGCCACAAAATAAATATACATCATTCATAATAACCCAACGAATAAAATGGGTTTCAAAAATATCATCCCATCATCAGATAATCCATATAAAATAAATGGATATCATTTCACAATAAGAAAATTGAAACCATGTAAATCATAGAGACATTATAGTTGAAACATACACATATGAAATAATATCATCTTAGATGGAAAAATGTTTTTGATAAAACACTTGAACTGAATTCTTGAGGAAAATATCATTTCTTCTTCAAAATCAATTTCTTTTCAGAAAACATCATGCAATTTTAAAAGAAAAATATTTTGTTGAAAATAGTCATGAAATATTGTAGAGGAAGTTTCATGAAAATAAGGCTTTATAAAACCATAAGAATCCGTTCGTGCCAAATAAGTTAAAAAAACATTCTTCTCACACTTTTTCCGGAAAAGAAAAAAAAAAGTACCTCATAACGTAAACAAAAGAAATATTCCTAACATGCCATTGATTAAAAGTCAAAAATGGTTAAAAAATACATTAAACATACATGAAAACACTTTTATAAAACATGGACATGGATTATAAAAATAACCCTAGTAAATACTTACGAATAATAAATCTCGAATAAAAATGAGATATACAAAATTATCCCTTACCTTAGGTCTGATAGGCTTCGTATGGATCTGAACCTCCTTCATAATGATTTAAATAATGTCATTGACTTATTATAGAATCATATTCATTGTTATGATATAATATATGGTTCACTTATGACTTTATATTACCTGTTCTTTTCTAAGTTACATGTTAAAGCAGCGTTTTGGGTTAAATCGTTTTATTTATCATACGTGTTTAGACTTGTTGTTCTTGATATTATTACGTATATCCTGATTTAATTAATTCCTGAATTTAAAACATTATTTTCATATAATATATATTTTATTATATACATATATATACTATATATCGATTAAATGTATTGAAAGACACCGTTTATGGAGACGGTAGGCCGTACGTACGCATGAATGATGTTTTCATTTACTTATTGAATTGAATGAAGTTAGATAGATGACATACATATATATATACACATAAATACAGTATCATTATTATTTCATATATTTCATGATTACTTATTATATATACTTTATAATCATTAATGAATGGTTAACATGGGGAATGAATCTCATCACGTTGTGGAGACTATAGTCCGTACGTACGCACGAGCGACGATATCATTCCCATGATCGTGGAATTGTATTGGAGTGTATGTATACTATTTTATAATCAATAACACATTAAAATAATCATTTATAGTTATTATTTACACCATTATACCCATCCATGTAAGGTGGTGGTGGAAAATAGATTACACCACGATGTGGAGACGGTATTTCATACGTACGCACGCCCGGTGATTTCATTTTCCGTATGATGGATAGGTGGTGAAATATGGTTGTTTCATTATTATAATAACATATCAGTATATAATTGATACTGATGTTATTACTTCATAATTAAACAACTAAAGAAGAAGAAGTGGAAGAAAAAATAAAGTTGAAAGAATCGGTAACGGACATTACCCCTTCTTTGAAGCGCCTATTTGAGACCCCCTCTTAGGGCACCAAAATTGGCCTTTAAAGAATACTAGGACCTCTAGGATGTTTCTAGGGAAGTGGAGAAGAGAATTTGGTAGGGTTTGGCCGATCATGAAGGCTCCAAGTGGTGTGAGGATGAGTGGGACGAGGTTCCCTTTTATAAGGGAGGAGAGGGGCACCTTTGGAATAACTAAAAATGTTATTTTATTATAAAGTCATATTCAGTTTTTAATAGCTCAAAATTGAGTTATTTCGAAGCTAATGTGTGTATGGGTCGAAATAATCTCATCCAATAGAATTTAGACAGGTTAGGGTTCTATTTTAACCTTATCATTTAGATTTAACTTTAAGTTAAATAATTTTTCTTTTACCGTGTCTTCTTGTTTTCTTACACTATAAGGTCAATAAACATACTATAACAAGCCAAACAAACCCCAAGTTGTTTTTTATTAATATATATATCCTTATATAAGTCATTTAGCCTAACCATATATTTTTAGGAATAAAATATCAATTAATAATATAATATATGTTTTAAAAACTATTTTATGTCTATTTTGACACTATTTGGTAATTGTTTTTTGTGAAAATCATAACAGAATGATTAGTTTGCAAAAAGATAACATAATCAAGACTAACATGTCATATTAACCTATAAAATTATTGTAATTCATAAAAAGTCTCAAATTACATTTATTTCTATATTTATAACATCAATTATGTCAATATTTCATTAATTAGATAATTACTGCATAATCATTATTTCATAAATAAATTAAATTAGTTAATGTCAAAAAATTACAAATAAAATACAATTATGTAGGAAATATTTTTAGATCTCAAATAAATATTTATAGTCTAATTTATCTTATGTATAATGCTATATTAAATATTATTTAGTTATTAAACTTTGATTTTAACTATTTTAACCCTTCTTTAAATAAATTAAAAATAAATGTCCTAATCTAATACAAGTGGGCCTAAATGGTCATATTTTATACCTAAGGTTATTTTTGGCCTAATTAAACTTATCCAGTAGAATTTGTACATATGTTAGGGTAATAATAATAATATAATTTTTACCCTTAATTACCCTATTTACTTTTAACTGTGGTAAATAAAAGTAAAAAGATACTATTCACGAAAAATTATTTTTATCTCATTGAACAACATTTTACTTACTAACATCAACCGCATCTCTCAGATTTTTAAAATTCCATTCATAGATGCGGTAAAATTAGGTATATGTAAATTTGCAAATTCTCCTAGTAGGTGAGTAAAAGATGGTGAAAAGTTCAATAAAATTTTTATATATCTAAAATTACTATAAAATGAATTCAATGAATTACATTGAACTTACATTGGTATTATGTATCAATTTTTACCTAAAATAATGTTAAATAAAATAAATAATTATTTAAATAAAAATGCGGTATTTAAATAGTAACTGAGTGTCTTCACTATTCATCAAAAATTGAATGTTTTCAGAAAAATACCAAAATTTTACCCTAAGCTAATTTCGATATTCCGAATCCAAAAATGAAGTCCATTTTGAAATATTAAATTTCAAAAAGTGGGTATTACTATTCATAATGGCTAGTTCATAATAATATTATAATAATATCTCGTTTAGTGAAACTTGTTATTACTTACTACACACGCCATAGAAGAAGGTCGTGATTGTGTGTAATGCAAGCCAAGTCAGGGTTGTGTGTAGTGAAATCTCTGTTTGGTGTTGCATATAACATAATTAAAACTTATTTCATTTATACATTAAAAAAATCTATACATAATGTTGCGTAGAATAATTTCAACAAAACTAACTTCAAATAGTTTTTAATACTAGTCAATAATAGTGTTGTGTATACTGCAAGATAATATATTGTTCCGTATAATACAAACTAATCTTGGTGTAGCATACAACAAAAGACATCAAAGTAATTAAAAATAATATTTCTCATAAAATCTCCTGCTATTACATAAAATGACCTTAATTTTTTATATTGCAAGATCAATATTATCATAGGATGATTTTTTGGTAATTTTTTTTAAATATTTCATTTTTTAAATGTTTTAAAAATGAAATTTTAATTATAAATATTCATTCAATTTAATTATTCATTATATTATTGTATCATTTTAATTTATTTTAATGTAAAATTAGTTAAATTATATATTAATTATTCCAATTTGGTTAATTTGATTCATTTACATATTGAATTTTTATTAGAAAACATTACCGAAATTTGAACAATTTATTTTTAAAACCCTATTATATTTTCATGTCTATTGGATTTATTTTAAATTTAATCGTACAACATATTTGAATTGAATTTTGAAAAATAATATCCATATTTTGAATCAGGATAATATACATTTTTTAATTTGGTCAAATTAATTTCTTCAAAATTAAATCCTCAAAAGATTAAAAATTATTTACCACAAATAATGTCAGAATGGATTTACTAGGAGTTAAACTCAGAATATATGAGATAAAATTTACCTAGAAACATGATAAAATCATATTTTATGGCCATATATCAAACCTATACTTCACAAAATATAATAAATTTTCTTTTCTAATATTTATTTTTGTGAATTTCTTTATTGTATTATATTCCAATGGGAAATTTCCCAGTAGTTTTTAGGGGGGTCCCCATTCAACACTTATAAATGGGAACTCCCCAAACTCACTTATTTACACATCCCAAGCATGTTATCTTGAAAATTACATAAAAATATTTCTCCCTAAAAACCTTATTATTATTATATTGGTTATGTTTCACCCAGAGAACCATCCATATGACAATTAAGAGAATATCCAAAGGGTGTTTATCCTATGAAATTTAATATATTAGCAAATCTCTATCATTTTCATTATTCTTTTTCCACATACAGTTATGTATTAAAACATCATATATAATGAAACATGAATCTACCATGTACTAATATGCAATTATGTGTATTTACTAGTAATTATCCATTCCAACTTCCATGAAATGTGGAACAAAATCATCGATGATGCATATCATAGAATACCACCTCATGAATTGATGTAGTTTTTAATCTATCACCATCATTATAGGATTGATATTATGATATCTTTACTACATGTGAATGATATTTATTATATTATTAAACTTATATAATTTCAATATTACTTATAAAATATTATGTTCCATCTTCTTTCCAATACGATAACATCACTCATGTTTATGGTGGACTACCACATTGCACAACGATGTGATTATTTTTTCACTTACGATTTACATTGAATGTGAAAATGGATAAAATTAAATAATATATGATATATATATTAGACGATATTGATTAATTAAAATTAATATATAATCCACTTCCTCATAGATTCACCTATTATGGGTATGATATCCTCACTCATGCTTACATAAAACCAACAGTTTCTATGAAGTGATATGATTCATTTATCATGTAAAACTATTAATAGTGGTTGGAGTTTTTTTTACTAAGTATAAATGATATTAATATCATTATTATAATTATTTAACTGAATTACATATATCCTCTATACAAGAAACAAATCTTATATTACAGAATATTCAAGAGAAATCATGGAAAATAACACTCAAAGTAATAAAAATGATTTAATATTATCAAAAATGTGGCCATAAAATGTTATATGAATATAATATATGAAAATATAAATATTAAAAATTTTCATTAATAAATAAATAAAATGCATTAATATAAAATTCATATATCCATAGGGATCTATACTGAAGGTTTATGAAGACATTTGGTATAGAGTTGTTGTCCAGGATAATACCAACAGTTTAAAAAAAATATTAGTATATGTTGGCCTATAACAATGGTTTATTTAAATGGTTTGAATAAAGTCTCAATATTTAGAGGCATAATCAGGATCTTCCTCACCTTCTCCTTGTTCAAACCCTATGGGTGTTGTCCATCATTGATTCCATCTCCCCTAAGTCAAATTTGGGATTCTACCCCCTCTCAACTAGATTGGTCATATGCCTCCTCCATCATGCCTTTTAGTATCCCCGTTCCCAACTCGGGTGAATGTGGCGTAACCTCATGTAATATTACAACTATCCGATGGATTTTTGGTAATTTTTTTGGTATCTTTGAGAGGAATGATTTATTTCCCTACTTTTATTTACTCTCTTGTGTTCCACCATTTTCATTCGCATGAGTCTCTTTTATAAAAATTATTATTTTTCATTATTAACTTTTAATGTTTTAAACTCTTTTAGTTTAAAAATGTATGATTTTCCATTTTACATTATGTATTTTATTAGAAACAAATGTTTCATAATTGTTTATTTGATCACATAATCCTAGCTTTAAACAACTAGGCATTTTAAATATAATTGAGAAATTGACATAGAATGAAATTAAAATGGTTAATGGTTTATTATTTTATAACTGTTTATTTGGATGCATATCAAAATTAAATAATATAGATGTATATTTTGTAATATTATATATGTTCTTAAAAATATGGTCATTAGTATTAAGTTAATTAAATATATTGTCATTGACCAGGAATTTATCCAATAGATATACTGATGATCTGAAAATTTTAGTAATAAGTCAAAAATAAAAAACATAAAAATGATAATGAATTAAAAAAATATATTATTTAACATAATTATTTTATAATATAAATGTTTGATTAATTTTTAAATTATTATTCTTATTAGAGATCAATTTGATTTACTAAAAAATCAATGTCATTACATTTTATGTATTAAAAAATTGTATGAGATAATTAATGACCTTTTATTAACCTTATGGAACTGTTGGTTTTCTTTTATTTAAAATGCGATATCATTCACAGTAATGTATTTTTATATAAAAAACATGAACCTAACTATAACTAATAATGTCATGTCCACTAACCCTCTAAATTCACTCTATTAAATTAAAATTATCTTGAATAAAATCACATTTTCATTAATGATATATTTTTATTAAATTGTTATTTATGGATGAAACAAAAATTAATGACTGTTATAATATATTCTCTTGATATTATTAAATTACCTCTAACATCATTATTTGAAATTACGTTCACATAAACCATAATAAAAATATAAATAAAATGAGTAATGGAATGAATAAATAATTTATAATTTATTTTTACTCAAATATTACTAATTTTAAAATTATAAATATGGTATGTTAGAAAATAAACTGATATCATGATTGTTATAAACATATTTTATTGAGTACACATGATTTATATGTTAATTTATTTTGTTAAATTTTATTCATATAATAAAAAGGTTTTTTGTATTATACATTTTTTAAAATATAATTTTATCTTGTTTTTCCAAAAGGTTATTTTTGATGTTTTATATGATAGGCAGATATATTGAAAAGACAGTGATTAAGTATATATTTTATTTCTTTATGTTTTGTAATATGTTTAATATTTCATTTTGTTTTTCATATATGATTCAATGTTTTTATTTCAAAAACCTTTATTTTATATTATTTAATGAAAAAAATATGAAGGTTTCATCATAGGTTCCATGGTGGAATTATTATTATTAGTTTTATTTTTATTACGGTGAAATCATTTCCATTGTGTAAGATGATCTCATTAGATTTTTTTTCTTTTCCTTGTTGATCATGAATGAAATAAAATCCTTGAGCTATACAAGAATAGTGATGTGATATAGGATATTGAGTCATAGGATTTGTGGGTTTATCACATATACGGGGTAGGGTGTGCCAAACAATTTTGACCATTTGCAATGTGGGCCAAGGCAGGTTAAGCTCGCATAGGTATGTGCTAAGGGGGGTTGAGCCCGTTTGGGTGTGGTATTACCCACATGCATGATTTTAGAGTTATCATTATTTATTTTATCTACCATGATTGTGAATCCCAAAAATTTAGGGATACCATCCTTGATTCATTATTTGTTGTCACCACTTATAGAATATTTTAATTCCATTATACTTTGTTTTTCTAGCTACTAGTATGATTTGATGAATTTTAAATAAGAAATGGTTGTAATTTATTTTTTAACTATGATTTACATTCATAATTGGAAAAAACATTTTCCAATGTAATAGAATGTATAGAAGATCGATGTATCATACCAATCAGATTTCAACTGAGTTTCAAAAGAATTTTGAATTTTTTTAGATTTATCATTTTAGAATTATTATTATAGTGGTTTTATATAATTTTAATGTTATAATTGATTAGGTAGACTTTATTAAATATTGTAAAAAGTTATTTACCATATAAATAATTATATATTTCAAAAAAAATATTATTTTTTATATCACCAAGGTGTAAAGGGAAAATATTAAACTATTCATGAACGTAAGAAATAAGTGGTATGGGAAATTTTTTATATGATCAGTTTTTATTTTTGTATCACTGTGATTGAAATATAGTACTAATGGAATAAGGTAATTATTTCAATACACATTATGAAAAGTCATAAGATGATGATGTTGAGAGAGGGAAAATTTTAACAGATGTCGCTAGAACTACAGTATATTAAGAATGTACTAAAATGACCAAGATGTAATTTTTAATGCAGTTATATCATGGAAAACCAATATTTGGATTTTTTAATAAAAACATGATTATATTCTTATATTTTTAAAGGAAATTTTTCATTTTGGTGAATATATACCCTAATTCATTATAGGTCATGCATTTTAATTAAGAATATTGTATTTTCTACTAATATAGATCATTCTTCTCTAAAATTTTATAGTTTATTTTTGGAGGAAAAAACTAACAATAATGACTATATTGAATTTGTAACGTCTCAATAGAATAAAAATGTATATGGAACAACATCTCATGTTCCATAATAAGTGATATGGAACTTTACCATAATTCCTAGACATCATAATATATTCTTTTCTATAGAAATATCTAGAAATATGTAATGGCATGATACAGATATAATTAAAGGTAATGATGATTTGGTTAATCCTATAGATGTATTAGCATGGATGGTATTTTATTCCAAACATCATAATTTTGTTTTTGAGGTGTTTAGTGTCATATTTTGTCTATCATTTTCTATTTTTAATCTATTTGTTCAGATTCCTAATACTCACAGCATGTGACTTTTTTTATTCATGTTTCTAATTTTCCTTTGTGAATGTGTATGAATAAACCATTCACATTCTTTATTATACTGATAGTTTTACATTTTAATACCAACAATGATATAGACATATACTTGTAACCATTAATATGATATTTGAAGCATCTTTTGGATATGGGTGTGCTGACATTTGATGATTCTTTAAAAAAATATATTAGATGGTTGTTGTTCTTCTATGGAAAATAAATTATTTCCCTTGTTATGAAATGATTTCAAGTTGGGTCACAAAGGGAAAACTATTATGTCTTTTATGTATGAATAATACATGAATGATAATTGTTAAATATTGATTTTGTTTTAGTTTCATGGGGAATTTCATATTCCTTCCAATGAATCATCAATATTCGACGAATTGTCAGAGCTTTAATAATATTATTGAAACTAAACAATCACCTCAACATGTGTTAGTTAGAGAAATTCTTAGTTAATAGAGATATATTAATTTTACATTAGGTATATGTTAGATAAAATATAAAATGAGGATGAATTTTGAAAATAATCCACATGTAATTATAATAAAGAGGAGTCTGTTTTTGAGTTGACATATTGGTCTACCAATTTTTTACATCATTATTTGAAATATTTCATTCAATAATTATAAATACCAACAGGTATAAGAAAAATGAATTCTGATCTCATCTGGATTTATTGGATTTTAGTATTCAACAAGAACTGCATACTTTGGGTATCAGTGAAAAAATGGGAAGTTCCTTATTCTTTTTATGTGATGAAAATGTCTGAGAAAGGTAAATTTCTAATATTGTGGGAGAATATCATGGTTCTTGATGATGAGTCTAGAAACATATCTAATCATGTCAAAAAAACGTATTTGAAACTAAAAAAAAAAGATGACGCCACAGCCTTCTTCATGAATTTATTCTAATAGAAATTCAACATTTTCTATCCAATAATGTAAGGGTGACAATGATTTGCTTATGTAATTTTTTTGAAAGTGTTTTTCTTAATGTTTTTCCAAGGAATTGATTATAAATTTATAGAAAGAGGAGGCATTAATGTTCTATGATATGTAAAATAATTCTTACATCATTTATCACCAACATATTTCATTTAACATTCTATCATCTAACCGAAACACTTCATGGGAGGCCGGTCGATTTTTGGAAGATGTATTATACTGAAATAAATATGTTCACAATGAAATTGTATTCCAAAAACTAGAATTATCCTAAACATCTGATTGTGAAAGGTTTTCTGGATCAAGGTTGTATATATTTTTGTTCAATGTGAGCACTAGACATAACCAGACAATGAGAAATGAAGATGAACAATATGTGAAAATTGGGCCCATGTTTCCATCTTCTCCCTATATAAGATGAATTTTTATGTCTTATACATTGGATACATTGAGCCGTGAAGATGATAATAAGTCTTATCGCACAATCATTTTTAACTGTGGTCCGATTGTTGACTATAACAAGTATGTAATTTTTATATTTATATTTTATCTCATATTAATACATTTCACATATTCCATATATTTTTATTATCATTTCAGGAATGGAACATAAAAAAATTTACAATGGAGTTTATAGATCATTCCATATGAGAATTAGAGAGGCTTTAAATGGCCTATAGTTTCCTTCTAGGTTGAAATCAAATATATGAACATTATATTAATTACCTATATATATATATACCCATTTCATTATATTATTCAGAAATATTTTTGATCTTATGATGACTTATTGACTACATTTCTCAAGAATTAATATCATTGGATTGTTGTCACAATTATTTGTCTTGTGATTTAAAATATTTACAAACCATTGGTTATAAATTTGTTACAACTTATTAAGAAATTACGATGAGAACCGATCATGGCGTAGTTATGTTAACTACTTCAAATGATTGTTATTCTAGTTCATCAGACAATCAACATCCATATGATGAAGTGTATTCATTTAAACATTTTTATTAAATAATATAATTGGATTACTACTCTCAAGGTTGAGTCACTATGATGAAATGTAAACGATTTGATTCAATGACCCAATAGGGTACATTTGTTGATGAATTTGGATTCAATTTTATAGATATGAGTCGATTCATGCACAATGAAGAACCAAACATTTTGGAATCTATGGACAAAAATGTGATTTATTGGAAAGATCATTTGATACCTAATTAACGTTTCATTAATGATGTTATACCCAGACAAATGTTTCATTATGTTTTGGAGGAAATTAAAACCAATGATGACTACATTGTTTTTGAAAAAAAATATTTTAGTTGATAAATCAGATTCTCCAATTATGAAAGTTTATCTTGAACGTAAATTAGTGGTGGGTAATATAATTACGCCACCATATATGTTCATTATTAATTCAATTTATGTTGATGTTATTTTCTCAGGTTAGTATTACTATAATTAGTTTCATTTTGGAATTATATTTTTTTTGTAATGTTTGATTGACATTCACATAATTATATTTTTTTAATTCATAATAATATTTTTAAAATGAGTATTAAAAAATTATATAACATGGTTCTTTCAAAAATATGTTAAGAAAATAATTTTATCTTATTTCATTTATATGATATATTCATGTTGTTTAAAAAAAATTCTAAAAAAAATTCATTTCATTCTTATAAAGATTATGAAAAATACTTCTGAACCTTAAAGGAAGCGATTTTTGATCCTGGTCAACATGTTTGGGATGGTGCGTTGCCTCCTTCACATCCCTCAATGTGTATAATAATTATAATATTTTTCTACTTATTTTTTTTGTAATTTCATGCTAATATTGTTTATTCAAAATCCTTAGATACAATCAGTTCCACCAGAGGTGCATCCTCATTTAGCTAGCATGGGTCTGATCTGGGATTCTAATACCATGATGGAGAACCTATCATACTCATTCGCACACTAGCCCACCAGCGGACACCCTATCCACCAATCCATTTTCCCTGTACTTGAGAATCTTAGGATGTTCCCAATAATTTCTCTATCATATCATTTATAATCTTTTTCCCATACGACATTTACCCCGTATCTACATATGTTCCCACATTTACCACATTTATATTCTTTGACATATCCCCCGATATAAAACCCATATTCTTCTATATCTACACTTCATTCATTCCCTTCCATCTATCCACTATCTAATTATCCTATTCCATTATCTTACCCTCTAGTGCATGAAGATCACATAGTGCATGTATTCCAACAAACACTTCCGGTAGAGGTTACAGATCTAGGACAACCCACAAATCCATTTCAAAACATTGATCATTCTACATTGGAGTTTTTATAATAATTATGTTGAATTATATCAATTCATTTATTTAATGTTGTAATTTGACTTAATTATTCTTCTTTTTACTCTCTTATCATATTCAGTGGGATTATTTATTAGGAGTTGTTGGATAACTCGTATAAAGGAATCCTGTAATCTCTAGAAATATATAATGGTGGATTACAATGAAGATAAGAAGGTGGAAGGAAAAAATTCCAAGTAATTTAAAGGATTAATGTCCACTTTATCCATGTACTATACTATCATTCTTTTTGAACCAGTTTCATGGAGACCAATTTTTAATTACAACAAGTCAAAATCAAGGGCTCATATATGTGTATGAAAATTTTATAAATTTATATCTATATTTTTATATCTATATGAAATGAAATCTTCCTTGTAGTGTCATATTAACATTTCCTAAGGTGAATATCCTAATTATAAAAGTTTGATGGATCTTGGGGAGTCATGGAGATCATACAAGATTTAGTTTTCTCTTGGTTGAAAGAACATAAATTGTTCTGATTTAGTGGGTGAACCCATATTCTCCGACTATTTGAAAACTCAATACCGAAAAATGATCACATATTGGCAGACTGATGAGTTTAATTTTTTCCCTATCATTAATGGTTTTTATGTTAAATTTAAATATTATTCCTTCTATTTATTTCTTTATAAAGAGTGTATGAAAAACAAAACAAAATGATTCAATGACATATCTACACAGATTTGGGCACACTACAATTCATGGTCATGTGAAGTTCATGGTACATTAATGTAGATTTAAATAATTTCTTTAGTTATATTGTTACAATAGGCATAATGAAAAATTTTCCTCGATTCTTAATGTCCAATTGGGCTCCCATTCTCTTGGATTATTGGGAATTATGCCTATAGGCCAGTTAGAAATTCTTCCTATAGGACAATTGGCCATTATTTTGAGAGACAAATTGATCATCAGATATAGAGGCCAATTGTCCATTAGCACTATTAATTAGTAGGAATAATATCATATTGGCCACTGGGATTAATGTCCAATTGGGATCTAGGCCTAATTTCCTTCTGGGAATTATTCCTAATGGCCAATTAGACAATATTGGAAAGTGATAATTGACCTATAGGCCAAATGGACATTTGGCCATTACACCTCTATGCCAAATGGCCATTAGGTCTAATTACCAATTTTCCAATACTCCTATAGTCTAATAGGCCATTAGTACTACTATGAAATTGGTCGTTAGTCCTATATTCCAATTGGTCATCGTGCATAGAGGCCAATTGGCCATTAAACCTATTGACTAATTAGCCATTATGCCTATAGGTAACTTTCCCAGCAGTCCTATAGGAAAATTTTCCATTAGGACTAATGTTTTATTAGATTATAGACCTAATGGAAAACTAGACTATAATCATAATGGAAAATTTTCATATAGGCCTAATGCCCAATTGGCCATTAGTCCTAGGGGCCAATTTTCAAATATTCATAATGGGAAATTCACATATAGGGTTACTCGCTAATTTGCATCTAGGCCTAATTGCTAATTCACCTCTTGGCATAATGGAAAACTGGCCAATTAGTCCAATAGGATAATTGGCCTTTAAGATATGAATATAAATAAGTCATATTCGTGATTATTGAATGTTCATAATGAATAAAAAAATTATAATGTTTTTTGATTAACATTTATATATGAATATTTATTATTAATGCTTATCATATTTTTAAATTGTTGAATTCTTCTTTCATTTATTTATTATTCCTTTTTATCAAATTTTTACATTGTGAATATGTGTTTACTAATAAATTTTATTTTAAAAAAAAATATTCTCCATCGATGCTCGTGCACCCCATGTTAAATTATTATTCTAAAGAATGATGAAAGGGGTACAAGTGAATGTAATGCACAAAAACAAGATAATACAATATTCTTTTTCCAAGTATTCATTAAAAAATAAATAAATATCATGTTAATATTTTCTATGGACTTTCATGGTGGATCATGATGGTAAACAAGATGACATCATTGGGTTAAATGATCATTCAAGTTATCAATTTGGTGATGAGCACCAGGGAAGAGTTTGATGCTGAACAGATACAAACATTGCCCCCACTACCTGTTGGTCCTCATCAAGCACCTCTCATGTTTCTGACACCCCCAAGCTACCAAGATCTCATGTCGATGTAACTAGGGAAAGAATAGATTTAGAGGAGTGAGAATGTAGTAAAGAGTAGTGTAAAAGAAGTAAGATAATCACCCAAAAATATTGTAACTTTATGTCACTTATAACTAAAAAACTACATCATAGGGTGATACTACAATTGATTAATATATGAAATTGATGAATTCTTTAAATGATTCCCTAAGGGATCCCAATGATTGACCTAGTTGCGATCGAGATGAAGGTTGTATTGATAATATTGTCGATGATGTTTTTGTTCCCAATGTTGTTGTTAGTGAGGATGCGGGTTTTTTGTTATCATTATGATGATTCTGATTCTTTTGAGGATGAGGATGTTGTCGATGGGGGAGATATTGATCCTCCATAATTTTTACATAGGAGGAAGGAGGATTGTGCAATTATGTAATTACATGAATTGATTTTTTTACGAATGCATATGTATCTTTTAGTATTTTATATGGTTTGAAAAATATTACAATTTGTTGGATGTATGATAAATGTTGAAAAATAATATTTTATTGAAGATATATTGTATATTTGTTTATAGGATCTGGAGGATGAAGTATTTGTTTTAATGCCCAATGGAGACAGCAACCTGTACCCACAGTATTTAAAACCATTGGTAGAGTTTCTTTGATGGGAAAATATATACACATTGTTTTGTAACTATGTGTATAAGTTCTCTGATGGGAAAATATATACCCCGGATTTTTGAAACTCTTGGAATATATCTATACTCACAGTTTCATTAAAACAATGGGTATGGAAGAATTTTTGGAACATATATCCACAATTGTAATAGGAGTTTTCGATATAGGTTATTTCTGATTTACCAATAGGCCATGATCTAAAAAATAGTAAGTATATAAAGTACCAATGGTTTTGGGGCTATACTGTTTGTTTAAAATTATGGATATAGGTGGATTTTCCAGTATTGGTGATTAAAACTATTGTAGGTTATTTTAAATCATGTTCTTCCAAATTTAATCCTTAGGCAAGGTACTACATTTTAATTTCCCATTATAGAGACTGATTGTAATGTTTTAAACGTAATTCATTTTATGTAGTGTATATACTACCCCATTTACATGAAATATAATGATTCATTTATACGTCCTTATATTTTGTTTTTCATTTTTTTATTTCATCCATTGTGACATGAATTGAAAATTAACAATTGGAATAATGTATTGAGTAATCTCACTTTATATTGGGATTGTTATCATTTTCTTGAAATAATAACCTTCATCTGATTATTTTTCATTTAACATTACATTTCACTTAAATATACAATTTTTTGAATGAATTGGTTATTTCATAAAACTTGTAATATTTTTATATATATTTTTACAATAAATGCTTTTTGATTAACTGTGTAATATTGAAAAAATATTTATCCTTTACTCAGTATGAATATTTTATGAGATCAAATACTGATTCAGGAATTTAATTGAATAATTGATATATGATTAATGATTTGGACATTCATGTGTTGGATGGTCTTGCTAAAATAAATCCTATCTATGTATCTATAGTTCTCCTAAAAAATATGTTGTAAAAATTAGAAGGGCCAATAATTGTAATATTTTAATTGTCTTATGTTGGGTCTTGATAGTATAGGTATGACGATGAATGATATCATCTAATCAAAATAATTATGAATTTTTTTCATTATGTATTCAGTAATTATTATCTATGATATTTTCACTATTGTATAATATATAGATGCATTTCTTTCTCAGTTTAATGATTAAATAAAATTTTTTCCATGCATAATAATTAAATTGAATTTTTGTTATGTCTTTAAAATTATATATATGTTTTTCTTATTGATTTATGGTGGATTCCAATACATGAAACCCTTTATAAACATTTGATAGGACCATTATTTTTTCATTTCCCTGAGATATGAACAACTGATATTTGAATGAGATCTCAAGGATTCAATTTGTTTTCTTTTTTAGGTATATGATGTTATTTGTTATTTTCTATTACCGATTTAATATGGGTTTGATGTATGTATATGGCACTCCAAAAAATTTAAACTAATAATTCATTGATGATTTAACCCTTCGTATCTATGGAAATAATATAAACTAAGACATCGTGTATGGGTTACTGTGGTTAGTGGTTTTATATAATTAATATCTTAATCAATTATAAATCACGTGTTTTATTTTATTTAACTATAAAAAATCTTTCTTGTATAACTATGATTACATAAATTAATATTTTATTCCCTTGTATTTTATCAGGACATAACATTCCTATGTTGAAATTATTCTATAATGGAAATCAAACATTTTATTATTTTCAAAATTCCATATAATTATAAATCCATTTATAATCATAATTATTGGATCCTTCAAAATAATCTAATTGTCATCCAATAATTACATAAAATAATTTTTATTATTATAAGTATACTAAAACATATACATGTTTATACTCATAGTTAAATAGATAATTTTAATACAAGTAGATAAAACAATATATATAAACATTTTAGTTTACAAAATATTAAGTTAAAATGTATATAAAAAATATATAAACATATAATTTTATTAGTATAAATCATCTAAAAAGTAAAAAACAAAATTATATGAGATAAAAAATTTAATATACAATGATGTATATTAAAAAATATAAAAAATATTTGGATAAAATTTATTATAATAATAAAATATAACAAAAAAATTATAATTGACACATAATTTATCCCCAAGAAAATAATGTATCCTCGCCAAAAATTATAATAAAAATTATTTATAACCATTCAAAATTTATAAACATAAAATATATTAAATAAAAAAATTAGGAAAAAATTAATAACCAAAATTTTTATACATATATAATTTATGGATAATAATAAATTATAATAAAAAATTAATTACAAATATGACTATTTATATTGATAATGATTCGTATATAAATATATAAATAAAATTTTAACATAAAAAATAAGGAATTAAGATGAAAATTAATGTAAAAGAAAGCCTAAATAGTGATTAAATAAATTTATTTTATATTTAATATAAGTGGACTTCTGCAAAAAATTGATATCAAAGGATGAAGATTGTGTAACTCGAACATGATAAGTACATTTCTGTGACACATGTTAGTATGTGATTGAGGAAGGTAAAAAAATAGTGTCAATGATGTAATTCAGTGGCTTAATTAGGCATAAATAAAGATAATCATGGTTCAATAATGATTATGATGTGCAGTCATGAGTCACTCAACTAAGAGTTTCAAATATACAGGCTATAGAAAAATGAGGATAATAGAGATAACTCATGTGTTGTAATTATTTTATTGGTTTTAGGTCAATTTTATCACAAAAAATATAAAAATTTAAATTTTAACAATCACAACTACATATATTGATTTTAAATTCACTAGAAAAAACATTTAACATTGTTATAAATGTGTTGTTAATATCAGTGAAGATAAATGTGGTCCCTTTTAACATTGCTAAAAAAGTGCTGATAATGTTTTTCCTTTATCTACGCTAAAAAATAATTGATAAAGTCCCCCACCCTTTATTAGTTCTATTTTTTCAAGGATAAAGGACACCCTTTATCAGTGATATTTTATCATAGATAATACACACCCTTCATCATAGCTATTTTTATCAGTGAAAAGGGACTACTTTATCATCCCATATATTACCTATGATAAGGGGAATCATTATCAGTGCTCAAAATATAGCTAATAATGTTGGAATTTATCAGTGCAATAAATACCACTTATAAATTCTAGGTTGCATGTGATGTGCTATTAACATAATAGCAAACCCACCAGCCCCTGTACAATAATCACACACACCACTAGCTTAGAACTAGTGCAGAAAACGTTTTTTACGTCGTTTATTTTTAATTTTTTACGTCGGTTTCTAGCAGACGTTAATACGTGGGACGTTATAAATTAGGTTTTTGACGTAGGTTATTTAAAAACCGACGTCAAAAAACATAAAATCGCGATGTTTATCACGTCGGTTATCGAAGAACCGACGTTATAAACTAGGTTTAGGGTGGTTTATCACGTCCGTTCTATAAGAACCGACGCGATAAACTGGGCTGAGCGTGGTTTATCACGTCGGTTCATATAAAACCGACGTGAAAAACTGGGGGAGGGGGGTTTATCACGTCAATTATTGACTAACCGACGTGATAAACCGGTGGGAGGGGGTTTATCACGTCGGTTAGTCAATAATCGACGTGATAAACCCTTGTGCAGGCCGTTTAGCACGTCCGTTATTGAATAATCGACGTTCTAAACCATTCTCTAGGCCCTTTATCACGTCGGTTATTTAATAACCGACGTGATAAACCATTTTCCAGGCCTTTTATCACGTCGGTTACTAAATAACCGACATGATAAACTAGTTTACAGGCCTTTTATAACGTCGGTTATGAAATAACTGACGTGATAAACTATTTTCCAGGCATTTTATCACATCGGTTATTAAATAACCGACGTGATAAACCCAATTTTTTTTTAAACAGAATGCAGTGATCTTCTCTCCACCAGAATCAACCAGAAAATAAATCAAGAAATCATACCACAAAAACAGAAGTACATCAAAAATAAGCATGTAAATAGATAACATATAAAACTTACCCACTAGACAGAATCCACCCTCATTTATACCCCATGGACAGCCCTCCCCCACCCCGTTGGAGCCCTCACCCTCATGTATACCCACTGGACAGCCCTCCCCCACCCCGTTGGAGCCCTCACCCTCATGTATACCCCCTGGACAGCCCTCCCCCACCCCGTTGGACCCCTCACCCTCATGTATACCCCTAGGACAGCCCTCCCCCACCCCATTGGAGCTCCCACCCTCATGTATACCCCTTGGACAACCCTCCCCCACCCCATTGGAGCCCCCACCACACTACTGGACTGCCCCCAACCCCCGGACACCCCCAAACACCCCTCGACAACCCCCCCACCCGCCTGAACAGCACCTCCTCACCCCTTCACCCCACCTGACAGCCCCCACCACACCCCTGGACAACCCCCCCACCCCTGGACAGCACTCCCACACCCCTAGACCGGCTTCCCACACCCCTGGACATCCCTGCCACCCCTCCCCCACAGACCCAAATCCATACCAGAAGAACCATCAAAAGTAGACCAAAACAAGAAGTAGAGCAAAATTAAACATTCACTTATATAACATTCAAAACTTACACTGTCAGCTTAAAAAAAAAACTAAATCAAACCTAAACAACTACCAAATAGACATATTAAAACGACAATATTCAAAATTACATTTTACATTACAAACAACTAAAATTCAATCAAACCTGTAAAATAATTTGACCACTCCACTTGTACGTGTTTGATGTCTTCAGCAGTATAGGGTTGAGGGTCATCAAAAAGCTACAAATGAAAAAGAAGATAGTTTACGTGTATAATGAATAAATCAAATTGAAATATGATGGCAAAGTTTAAGAGGAAATCGTACCAGGTCAAAATTCACAACTGTCCCAGTTGTTATTATTTCATACATAAATATTAACATATAATATCCGCATTCGATGAGGCCTTGTTGTTCATGACAATTCTGTTTTAAATGAGTGTAAATCCAATATATTATTTTTATGTAATTAATCAAAAAGTACAAATTATAAATGTAAATTTACCTTCGACTTTACATATTTGATCTTTGCATTTCTTTTCTTTGTGTTCTTTCGAAAGTAGGCCCGTGCACTGTTAGAAAAATAATACGAATGGGGTAAATTTAAAATTTATTATAATAAATAAAACTATTGAGAAATTCAAACTCACTTTTCCAATATATTCTTAAAACATGCCCGCACATCACCATGAACAGAGCATATCCAATAAAGAGATTTCTCCCTTGGGCAAAAAATCCCTAACATCCAATGATTACTGATAAAAGGAAATTTAATGTTAGTGGTTTTTTATGTTAAAAGATAATTAACTATTCGAGAGAAATGTGTTTCATACCTCTCACAAAAAGGCATCATCCAACATTGTTGGATTATATTCTTTTCAAATCTTTCATCAATATAAACCATTCTTAGTTCCTCAGTCAATGCACATGCTTCAGGGGAAATCAATTGCGGGTCCATGAATCCATATACTTATGTCAGTTCATTCCTCTCACAAATTTTATAAAGATACCTAATACAAAACATATATAAGTATACATTTTTAATAAATATAACGCAGGGAAAAGGTGTTAAGACTTACATGGATAAAATTTGCACCACGTTGATGCCCAACTTATCTCCAGTAACAAGCTCCATGATATCAGATTTTGTAATCCCCACAGTTATTTCACATCCAAAAACATGAGATTCCATTGGAAACTCATAAAAACCCAACAACAAATGTGAATATCTTGACAATCTGTCAGGACCACTGGAATCTGTATCTGATGTCATAGCCTGTTGTCTTTGTTGTTGTCTATACAATATTTCTTTACCTTTGAAGTATTCCTGTGAAAAAAAAATTGAGAATTTTAGTAGTTTTCAAATGATAAAACAACTTTAATAAAAAAATAAAATAAAAGATATAACATTCATACCTCTATGGTAATGAGTCGAAGAAGTCTGGATGGACAAACTAAAAAATGGCCGATACTCTGTCCAACTGTCGCCACCTCATCTGTAGGTATTGGTACCCTAGCTGATCTATCTATAATATCCTGTACAGTGACCCTCTTGTCCTCTACCTCTAATTGTTGATGATGAACTGTATCTCCTATACAATATACCAACCCGTATGCTACTATATGATGTTGATAATCATCAACATACAACTCGCAATATGTAGGAAGCAGCAGCGGAGGAGTAGGATAAAAAATGGGGTCCGTAGGCTGAGGTGGGGGAGTGGGAGCTACTGGCGGAGGTGGAGGATAAATAATGTGGTCTGCAGGGGGAGGTGGAGGAGTGGGAGCTGCAGTCTAAAATTTTCTTTGCATTTCTGCAAACATAGATTGCACCGAATCTCTAATCTTGTCTTCCATCGTCAAATTAATTTTTTGAACTTCAGCCTCCAAGGATTCTATTTTTTTTATAAACCCCCTCAATGTTAGAAGTTGAAGAAAGTGGAAACACTTTTCTTACTGATACACCTGTCGGATATTCTCTTACACGACCAGGATGTTCGGGCCTTCCCAATGCTGCAAATAAAATATCTTCCCTCCCAGTAGCTGTAAATGTCCCCTCGAACTTTTCTCCTCAAGAGAGTCATGTATTAATTAATTGAACAATCCTGTAATGATTGAAACTTATATGAAGAAAAAAGTTAACTTAAATAAATTAAATAGATATCTTACAATCCTCTCAGCTACGATTCTCGATTCTTCCGATAGATATTGCCCTTTTCTTCCATTCCGAGCTCTCTTCCATTTTTCATGTCTAGATGGAGGGGATGGAGGGGCCACCTCTCCAGAGCTTGAAGACTCAGCTCTTAGTTGTTGAAATTTTTCCGCTATCATTTTTTCTTCCAATAATGTATACCCTCCTCGAGATAAACTATGAGGGTATACATTTTTAGATTGGATCTCCTGATGAGCTTTCCTTGTTTGCTATAATTTAAGAATAAGAAATCATTAACAAAACATTAATAAAATCATTTATATAAGAAAGTATATAAAATTTTACATTGCCCTTACCAGAAATGACTCTTTTTTTATACTTTCAAAAAATTGTCTCCATGTGTCTTCATCTATAAAAGGATATATACGACATGGATTGTCATGACTCCTATGACCATAAATGAAATCAGATGTGAGGGTTGATTTGAAATCCCTCCATCTCCTGGCAGCCAACGATAAGCATTTCTTCCTGACTCATCCAGTGTCAGGAATATCAAATGTCATCTGATAAAGAAGAGGTTAAACATATTATATATACCAGAAACATTAAAATAATGGTCAAACAATGACAAAAGATCTTACCAAAATCGTCTCCCACAACTGAGAGATAACCGCTTTATCCACACCTCTCCAATCATCTTACAGAATGCTTACTTTGGTCTTAGCCTAAGTTGCAACAAAACTCTTAAAATCTTTGGCATTTGGACCTCTAGGAATATCATCATCATCAAACTCAAATACTATCCTCTGATCCTGCGTACGGGCAAGTGACAATTTTGGTAAACGTGTGCAACCACGTTTACCAACCTTTGAACACTTTGTCTTAATAGGAGCATGTGAATGTTCATCCCCAGAGGTATGACCAGCAATATGCTCCTCCCCAGAATCATGTGGTTGATCATCTGAATGATCTGTCATTATCCTTCAAATCGAAAAAACAAACATCAGTTCACAAATATACAAATTCAAATATTTTAATACTGCTGTAATCAGAAAATAGAAAAGTGTACTGGGTTACATAATAGAAAACATTGGTAATATGGTAAGCATGTTAAACAATGGTAAAGATGGAAAAGATGTTCAAGATGGTCAAAATGGTCAAGATGGTAAAAAATGGAAAAAATGGTAAACCTGGTAAACATTGTAAACATGGAAAAGTAATTGTCATTGAACAAAAATAAGCATTTTAAAAATCATGTAATGGTTATAAACTGTTGGGTCGTAGAGCATTTCCTTCTGTCTGGGGTCCACCGGCTGACCGGTGGTCATCCACCGGTTGGCCGGTGTCACCAGGCAGTGGGCAAGCCTACGGCCTGGGTCCTCCGGCTGGCCGGTGGGCAAGAACCGGTTGGCCGGTGCCCATACCGGCTGGCCGGTGCGCTAACACCGGCTGACCGGTGGCTTCGGCAGAAAGCAATGCTTCTGCCAGAGACCACCGGCTGGCCGGTGGTCATCCACCAGTTGGTCGGTGTCACCAGGCATTGGGCAAGCCTACTGCCTTGCCCTCCGGCTGGCCGGTGGGCAAGAACCGGTTGGCCGGTGCCCATACCGGCTGGCCGGTGTGATAACACCGGCTGACCGGTGGCTCTGGCAGAAAGCAATGCTTCTGCCAGAGACCACCAGCTGGCCGGTGGGAGTCCACCGGTCGGCCGGTAGACTCAGAGAGTCATATATACTTATTTTATTTTAAAACATGTTTTAATAAATAAAAAACTTACAATATCTAACATTTATTGAAAAAATAAATATAAACAAGAAATAAACATATGTTACCTGTAATTTTAGGAATGTACAAATGGATTGTTTTCCCAAATTCCTTCGTCGTGATCGTTCCTTATGGCACAAACTATGTCTTCAACATGATCGTCATTATGTTCTGTTAATATTTCCATTGAAGTAGGGATCTCACATAAATCAGCATATTCATCAAGTTCATCCTCACCAACATATTGTTTTTTCCCTTGTAAAACAACAGCCCATTGCATATCTGATTGATCTACTACATAAAAAATTTGTTTTTCATGTGTTGCCATTATAAAAGAATCAGCTGTGTCTTCCAATCTATTCAGATTAACAAGTGTAATTCCAAATTCATCGTGTATGACACTGTTGTTACCGTTAAACCATTTACAGTTAAAAACGGGAACGTTAATTTTAAAGTAATCAACCTCCCATATGTCTTCAATCACTCCATAATATGCATTTGATGCAAAAATTGGGTTTTTGTCCTTAGCACTCGAAAAATGCATTGCTTCTGAAAACACCAATACACCACTATTCTGAACTGCACTTCTGTTGTCCTGAGCTTTTTTATGAAATGTATAACCATTAATGTCATAACCAGACCACGTTATCACATTTAAACATGGACCACCCACTATCCATTTTAATGTCTCTGATACATCTGATCTACCAAGCAAAGTATTTTTAATCCATGACAAAAAAGATTTGTTGTGCTCATTCAAAATCCACATTTCTTTCTTCTTTGGATGACATTGTTTCTACTCATTAATGTGAAATGTGATATATGGTTGAGCATCAGCTATGTTCTTCAAGATGTATGATTCTAACTTCTTCATCTGTTCAACTGACAATGATTTGACTTTCAAGCCACGAATCCCCTTTCCCTCATTATTAACTCGTTCATGGCGAGATGGAGGCAAACCTATGTGTTGCGCCGCAGCCATGTAGCTTGTACAAAACTCTGCTACCTCCTTAGAAATATACTTTTCAATAATGGAGGCTTCAGGTCGATATAGATTTTTAACATAACCCTTTAATATTTTCATATACCTTTCAAAAGGATACATCCAACGAAGATATATAGGTCCACAAAGCTTTATTTCTCGAACCAGATGAATCATTAAATTCACCATTATATCAAAAAAAGTTGGAGGAAAATACATTTCCAATTAACAAAGTATTAAAATTTCATCCTTTTCCAAAATGTTCAAAGCATTCACATCAATCGCCTTGTTACAAATTGAATTGAAAAAATAACACAACTTCATTATAGTTTTTCTGAAACGAATGGGCAATATTCCACGCAATGCAACTGGTAGAATTTGTTGCATCATGACGTGACAATCATGTGATTTCATACCTATCAACTTCAAGTCCTTCATTGAGACAAAATTTTTTACATTATAAGAATAACCTTGAGGCACTTTGGTATCATGAAGACACTGACAGAAGCTAATTTTCTCCCTCTTCGATAATGTATGACAAGTCGGGGGAAGAAATGTTCGTCTTCCTTTAGGAGTGGGAGCTAACTCCAAATGTATTCCCATTGATAGTAAGTCTAATCTTGCATTCAAACCATCTTTAGTCTTTCCTTTAATATCTAACAATGTTCCAATCAAAGAATCACAGATATTCTTCTCCATGTGCATGACATCAATATTATGTTTAACTTCATGATACGTCCAATATGGTAGCTCAAAAAATATTGACCTTTTCTTCCAAATATGTCTATCATTACCAGATTTCTGTGTCTTTCCCAATGTCACGTCAAGGTTTTTCACCCTCTCAAAATACTGATCATGGGATAAAGGTTTTGGAGCAGTATCAAATTTTTGTGAGCCATTAAATGCCTTTTTTAGTCTTCTATAAGGGTGTTCCATAGGCAAAAACTTTCGATGACCAATGTACACTGTTTTCCTCCCATGATGCAATTGACAATAGGACGTCTGTTGTTCGCAAATTGGACATGCTTTATGACCTTTAACACTGTATCCAGACAAATTTCCATATGCTGGGAAGTCATTTATAGTGAACAGAAGCACTGCATGCAGTTGAAAATATTCCATTTTATAAGAATCATACACCCTAATACCATCAGCCCATAACAGTTTCAAATCATCAATCAACGGTGACAAGTAAACATCAATATCATTACCGGGTTGCTTTGGACCAGAGATCATTGTACTCAAAATGACATATTTGCACTTCATACAAACTTCAAAAGAGAGGTTGTAAATTACCAATAAAACAGGCCATGAACTATATGTGCTACTGAGTGTTCGGTATGGATTCATTCCATCTGTGGACAACCCTAGTCTGAGATTTCTTATTTCATTTCCAAATATAGAATACTGCGCATCAATTTTCTTCCATTGTGGACAATCAGCTGGATGACGTATTTTTCCATCACATACCCTCTCTTCAGCATGACATCTTAACCTTTTTTCATCATGTGAATTAGCAAATAAACGTTTGAAACGATTAATTATAGGAAGATACCAAAATACCTTTGAAGGGAGATTTGTAATATCTACATCACCATGTGATTTTTCTTTCACCTTATACCGTGATGTCCCACATTTTGGACACTCTGACATAAATTCATATTCCTTCCTATATATAATGCAGTCATTCGGACAGGCATGTATTTTCTTGTATCCCAATCCCATCGGGCATAATATTTTCTTGGCTTTGTAATGTGAATACGGAAGATCGTTATCTTTTGGAAGAATGTCTCTCATCAATTGTAGCAGCTCTGTAAAACTTCTGTCACTCCATCCATGCTTCGCCTTTAGGTTAATAAATCTTAACACCGCCGACAGAACCGTAAAATCTGTACAACCGGGATATAATGGTTTTTCAGCATCACCATATAGACGTGCAACTGTCGGTTCTATCTCAATTTGTTCTGCTACAATATTGCGAATCATTTCTTCAATTCCATCGGAGTTACCATCTTGCGAATCATCATCATCAGTGACATTCCGTCCAGTTTCACCATGCCAAATCCAAGGGCTGTTACTCGGATTAAAACCATGACATATCAGATGATCTTTTCTCTCTCTACTTTTCAACTTCTTCATATTCAAACATTTCAAGCATGGACAGAAAAAAAATGTCACTACTTGGAACATTTCGTTTTGCAAATTCCAAAAAGGCATCAACACCTTCCTCAAATCCATTGCTCATTCGATGTGCCGTAATCCAACTTCGACTCATTATTACCTATAACATATATCAACAAAAAATATATATTTTTAAGATAAGACAAAACATGTTTAGATGAAAAAAATCATAATTTGAATGTAAAACAATTTAAAATATAAAACAAATCTTGAAAGTAGTAGTAGTTTTCATAAGTACCCAACACCAAATAGCTATACATCGTAAGTGTCATGTTAAAAATATGAATATAGACCATTTCTTTTATGTTTAATAATATTGTCATATTATCTGATCATTCTGATTATATATTAGAATTATTATATCCTTTTGATCTGATATATAATCTAAAGACATTAATATTTCTTTAGAAAATGTAATGTTAATATCATAGTAATGTAAAAAAAAGTATATGTCGAACTATATATATGTAATACCAATAAAAAATACATATGTGTTTGGCCTGGGTTTCACACATAAATCAACTCATCTCACAGGTTAAATATTTGAATCATCCTACATAATACTTATTTTTATAACTTAGGGAATGAAAATAATAATGTTGCTGGAAGAATGGAACGTTACAGTACCACCCATTATTTTTCAGATTTTTCCGAAGCTAATCCACAATGATTTAATAATCATTTGTGAGTTGAATGTTGCGAGTTGAATGAACATAATAACCATTTGCAATAAAAAAATTCCACGAGATTCAAAAACGAACGAAAATCACATCAAGAATCAAAACAAAAACAAACGAAATAAATTCGTGGAAGGCTTACTTGAATGTCACGAGTTGAGATGATAGATCCGAGAGAAGTGAAGAAGATAAACAATGAAGCCAAAATGAGTGTAATGCAGGCGATCGACGAGCCGATTAGAGTTTACCGCGCGAGAGAGAGACGAGCCGGTGACTGTCAATCGAAAAAATCGAAAATGACAGAACGCGGGTTTTAATTTTTTTAAATTCTTTATAACGTCGGTTATATAATAACCGACGTTATAAACTATTTTTAAGCTTTTTTACGTCGGTTATCTTATAACTGACGTAACAAACCCCATGGTGCTTTGGTTTTTTACGTCGGTTTCCAAATAACCGACGTAAAAAAACCCGATATCTATGCGTTTGTTACGTAGGTTATCCAATAACCGACGTAAAAAACCAAAGCACCCCGGGGTTTGTTACGTCGGTTATGTTATAACCGTCATAAAAAACACCGCGCTTTGGTTTTTTACGTCGGTTATTTGATAACCGACGTAAAACCCGCGGTTTTTTTACGTCGGTTACAAAATAACCGACGTCAAAAACCCCCGCGCATTGATTTGTTACGTCGGTTATCAAATAACCGACGTAAAAACCCAACAGGCGCGATTTGTAACGTCGGTTATTAAAATAACCGACGTGAAAAATCTACTCGCCGCATTGTTACGTCGGTTATATATAACCGACGTAAATAATGGTGACGTAAAAAACGATTTCTGCACTACTGTAGCGCACACAGGATCAAAGTAGTGCACAAAATAGCGCACACACGAACAATGCAGTGCACACAAGGGTTTGGAAATTAACTCTATATACATTTCAAATTTTTTTTATATAATTACATTTATAAATATGAGATAAAAATTTAAATACATTAACATTTCATCTTTTACAACCGCGATCCCCTCTCTAAAAAGTCCTACCATGGTATTAATTGTTGAATAAATTATCCCAACTCAATAAAAAGGTTCCACCTAAATAATAAAACAAATATTACTTTTTTTATACTATAAAGATATCAATTAATCATTAATATGAAAGAGGACATTAATAATATGTCAATTTATAATAAAAAATACACATTTGGAGTTATATAGGTCACATTGTGTGTCTTATTGAGGTGAGGTTGATTCATACACATCATAAATGTGTTAGGGATCATTGTCCTAAAATATCAAAATGATCAGAATGGGTTTTCATTACATTGAGTATGTCACTTTCTTTTTCAAAATTAATATCCAAATTAAATCACATATTTGGGGTTATAATAGTCACATAATTTATTAGATTGTGGTTTGGTAAATTCCTACACATCAAAAATTACTTCTGAATCATTCTTCTAATATATCTAAACAATATGAATTGGTTTTCTAAATTTTCAATATAACTGTTGGGGTTTTTGACTAAAATATCATTTCAAAATAGAAAAACCAATTTTAGTCATACTATTTGAATCTTGCATCTGTTTTAGGTGATACTACTTCATAAACATCACAATGGACATTCAAATCTCTCCAAAAATTATAAAGAAAATCAGTGGGAATTTTCTTGGTTTTCAGTTGGTGAAAAACATTGTGCTAAAATATCAATTTTTAACTAATAATAGACACTTTTTGTCATACTATTCACCCCATGTGTTAGATTGAGGTCAGGTTGATTATTACAAAAAACAAATGAACCATGGATCATTTTCATAAATTATCAAAACAATCTGAATGTGTTCTTTATGTTTTTAGTATATCACATGTTCTTTTTACTTAAATTAATGTCATTTTTAAATAAAAACACATTTGGATATATATTGGT
The DNA here is from genome assembly GCA_963277665.1 of Viscum album. Classification (NCBI taxonomy): domain Eukaryota; kingdom Viridiplantae; phylum Streptophyta; class Magnoliopsida; order Santalales; family Viscaceae; genus Viscum; species Viscum album. Next base: position 854,170,873 of record OY728123.1, on the reverse strand, counting down.
CACATTGTTTATCTTATTGAGGTGTGGTGGATTCCTATATTTTAGAAATAAATCATGTATCATTTTTCCATTGTATCAAAACAATGGAAATGAACTTTCTTATTTTTCACTATGTCAGTTGCATTGTTTTAATAAAATATCATTTCCAACTTGAAACGCACTTTTTGAATCACATCGGTCACACCGTGCATCAATTTTATGTCATAATAATTCATACACATCATATGGGTCTTAAGAATCAATGTCCTAAATTATAAAGACCATCAGAAATCATTTTATTGGTTTCTAGTGGGTGACACGTTTTGAGCTAAAATGTAAATATTAAACTGATAATAGGCACTTTTAGACCATTGGTCACACCATGCATAAAATTGAGGTGCAGATGATTCCTATATGTCGAAAATGATGTATATATTTTTTCATAAAAGTACCAAAACATTCCTAATGTGTTTTCTTAGTTTTCATTATGTTATTAATTAATTGTACTTAAATTAATTCATTTTTTAAATACAAAAGATACATTTTGATTTATACTGGCCACATTGAACATTTTATTGAGGTAGGGTTGATTCCAACATGTGGAAAATGAATCATGGATAATTTTCTTATATTATCAAAAAAATTCGAAATCTTTTTCTCACTTTTCAGTATGCTAGTTTTGTTTTTTAATAAAATTCATGTTAATTTTAAATAAAAAGAGACACTTTGAGTCCTTAGGGTCGCACTGTGTGTCAGATTGACATGTGGTACATTCATACACATCACTAATGACATATAGATCATTTTCCTAATGCATAAAAACAATATGAATGTATTTTTACTTTTTAGTATGTGAGTTGTATTTTTTTTACAAAAATGCAATTTCAAACTAGAAACATTCATTTTGAGTCATACAAGTGGCATCGTGTATTAGTTTGACATGATATTGGTTCATATACATCAAAAAGAACATTTGAATATATCCTCTAAATTAAAAATACTTCCAAAGAGAGTTTGACTGGTTTTCATTGAGTGACATGTTTTGAGCTAAAATGTAAATTTTAAACTAATAAAGGACACTTTTCATTATATCAGTCCCACTGTTCGTCAGATTAAGGTTTCATTGATTCCTTCAAATCACAAATGACTTATGGATCATTGTCCTAATGTATCAAAACAATCCATAATTTATTTTATTTTCTTTTTTAGTATTTCACTTGTAGTTGTTTGATAAATTTATTGTTAATTAAATATAAAAATACACACTTAATGTCATAAAGGTCACACCATGCATCAGATTATGGTACGGTTGATTATTACTTGTCATAAATATATTTTTCAATCAATTTCTGAATGTATAAAAGAAATCATAATGAATTTTCATAGTTTCCAGTATGAAACTTGTTCTTTTAAAAAAAATACTAATAATTTTAAATAATAATCTTCACTTCGAGTCATTCTGGTAACATTTTCAGGATGTTTTTATACATTCTTCCTTTAGGTATTTTTCTTATGAATTTTTAAAAAATATATATCATATTCGGAATAGAATTATTTTCGACAATCATGATTGTACTAAAAAATATAAATATTAAAATGATTAATAAATATTTTAAATAAAATTGTAATTATTATTAAAAATTCCAATTTAGGGATACTAATTGTTTCATGGAAGAAAATATATTTCTTAAATTTAAAAACAAAATAACCATAGTAAGTTCTACTTGTTTTTTTGGACACTCTTGTAATATTGAGAAAAATAATTATTTTTTATATGTGTTTGGATAGGTAAATATTATTATATATACCCTAATACGTATCAAATCTTGGTACTTGTGTTTTTCCTTATCCTTTTCCCCTAGTCTCATTTTATGAATTAGAAGATCTTCATGCACCACCCAATCAAAAAAAATCTTCATGAAAAGATAAAATATATTATATAACTTGATGTTTTCTTCTAAAATGTTTGGATGATGTTTATTAAAACTTGGAAAAATCCAATATTTGTGGTCAGTTTGGTATATATCTATGCATTTAATCCATCAAATAAATCATTGGAGTATCCAAATTGACCACAATGAGAATCCAATGCTACATAGAAACAAAAAAAAGAATATGTAATGAAAGAAATTAAAATATATTTTATATGATTAAATTATAGACTTTTACCCCTGCGTAATTGTTATTAAGAATGTTCTGTCATCTATATTTTTTATTAAACAATTAGATAAGGACTATAACTATTTCACCATCTTTCTCAAATTCAATTTTAGTTTGTTCTCTATTGGTGACAAGAAGACTAACAAGCCCAAATTTCTTAGGGCTAAATCCCTTCAAATATTTTTCATATATAAACAAATGAAAAATATGGAATGGATTTTGTCACAATTATCATTGTATATCACCTATTGGAAAATCAAATCATGAAAACATATATCATGTATACATTTATACCTTAGGCACCTAGCTTATTATATGATAGGATTTCACTTAAATTGTCAATATTAATGAAAAATTTATCATCCCATCACAACATATTTTTCACAAAAACAATTGTGTGAGTACCATAATCTTTCAACATTGTATCCACATGACCCAGTAATGTTCATAAATGCTGATATAGAATGGGTGGGTTTAAGGTGATTTCAGAAGATCATTATAATCGGTCGGTTAATCCTTGAGATGTTTTTGAGTCATTCATTCTTTCCACCCCCTTTACTGTTTCCTTCTATAATAACATTCATTGTTTTAGACCCTTTTTCATTAAATGATAATTGTTTGTTTAGAAAAATGAATAGGAAATTAATAACTCATTCTTGATATGTTTTTTACCTGATTTGATGGTTATGCAATGAATGTTCCAAGAGAATGTACTGCATTATGAATATATTAATAATCAATAGGAATATGGTTCTCATCTCTTGGCTCATGGGATACATTAATAAACACTTTTACATGACATGTTGTAAGTCGTCTATTGCATAGCATGACCTTATATATCTTGAAAAATGTTTTCATTGGTACAAGGAAATGAGTGGGTAAAGATATATATAAATTGTAGCCATTTCACTGTGTACAATATTAGTTCAAGAAAAGTATTAGTTTCTATCTAATAAAAAATTCACAGAAACAATTATTAAAACATTGATAACCTCAGCTAATATTTCTTTTTGATTGGAATGGCTCACCTCATATCTATTAGGGGTGGGTTGAGATCTTCATGCGCTGGTTGTTCTTGAGTATCATCTTCTCTTCCCCATCCCCACAATAAAATTATTAATGAAGTGTCTCTACAATTTCATATTTTCATCAACAATATCTATTCATTGTATCATTATTTTTATTTCCGTACATTGATCATCCTAATGTTATTTTCTCAAAAAATGTTCAGGGTGTCACCCTAAAACCCACACCTCTAACGCGGCCCAACATTTCTAGCTACTTTAAGACCTCCAAAAGTATGTCTGCATCTAGGAGATGGCTGTCGAGACCTTCCGCGTCCTCCTCCTCCCGATGACATAACTCATGCCTTCAGGATCTTTTCCCCCTCACTTATAAAGGGGGGAGGTTTGCGTTCATTGTCCCATGGGAGGGAAGATCCTTATCCTCCCTTTCCTAAAATCTCTATCTCACCAAAATTTTCGGGTCTATTCTAATAGGCTCCCCAATTATCACTACTCCCAACTAAGTTAAATAGTGTTGTGGATCTATCCAATTATACCATGGTGGCTCGTTGTCATCCACATCGTCTGTCGGTGGAAGCGTTTTCTCTGGTCATCTCAAAATCTTGGGAACATCATAAGTGGTCGGTCATTGGGTTATATGATAGAAGGCATATTATGGTTCGGTTTGGATCAGAGGATGAATTGATTATTGCTTCGTCCAGGGTTCCTAGAAGGTGTGGTGATTCTTCATTTTATTTTTTTAGATGGGGCATTGAATTTCATATGATGTGTGATCCTTCGTCGAGTTATACCTGGTTATATCTCCCTGTCTACCTCTTTCTTTTCAAAATCCTTCGATTCTCTGTGCAATTGGAAATATGATTGGATGATTTATTTGTTCTGATCAACGGACTGAGTCGGTTTCTCACCCGATTTGTCCGCATATATGTGTTGAGGTCGATGCTGTGAGACCTCCTATTCGTTGTGTTTGGATTACTGATGATAAGGAGTTTAAGTGGATTCAAGAGGATGCTTTTGTGTCGTGGCTTATGTTCCGTGTGAAATGTAGTCTGTTTGGGTATTTAGAGGTTGTTTTCCACAGTGGAGGGTGGTATGCTAACTTGAAAGGGATGGATGGATTGAGAGGGCATCGATGTGGGGTGCATGATGCTGTGAGGCCGACTCAGGTGGGTGTGAAGGATGGCCCTTTGGAATTCGTTGTCTGTAGCAGTCGTGGAGGAGCTTTTGGGAAAAGAGATCGACTGAACTCTGCCTGTACTGAAGGTGTTTTGGTTGGAATGCAACCTATTGGTCATACTGAGAGGGAGGTGAGGCATTTTCCTCCTGGTGATGTGTTAGGATTTGCATGTGAGCTGAAGATGGTGTAGTCATCATTGAATCCATCAGTAATGCAAGTGATTGACAGACTGAAGTGTGATCTTGGAGTTGAGTCCAGGTCTATGGTTGAGGGTAGTGGTTTCCATTTTAATCTGTCTCTTTCTGAGGAACTTTTGGACATTAAAGAGGGTGATAAGGAGGTGATGATCACGAGTCCTATCACTACTGGTCGAATGTTGAGAGGAAATCATGTTGAAAATATGGTTTATGAGGCCATGTTAATGGATATGGAGGGTGATGTCTCACAAAATGTGGTTATCGGCAATGCAGGTTCTGTGGAAGAGGGGGCAGCGAGGGAGCCCTCATCTAGAAAGAAGGTTGCTGTTGGGAGTGATGTGCAGGAGTAGTACTCAACTGGGCTGCAGGTTTTGAAGCAGGTAGCTGGTTTTGAGATGAGTAACCATTTTTCTGGCTATGAGATGGATGACTAGGCGTTGGGCTGAGATGGAGTGGTGTCATTGTTTAGGAATGCGTATAAGGGTCATGGTTCTGCAGATTCAGGTGTTTATGGTGCACCATTATAAGGGAAAGATGATGTCAATGAATATGGCACTGCTTCTCAGGAGGTTGTAGCTAATGATGTTACTATGAGGATGGGGAAAAATGCTGGCTACTAGATCATGGATCATTCAGATTGTCTCAACATGCTTGATCCAAACATCCAATATCAACCGGAACGAGGTGTGGAGGAGATTTATCGTGAAGTGCGCATTTCTAGAAAATGGGGGGATTTACTTGAGAGTGACATTGAAAATGAATGTGTCATGGTTCAGACAACTTATAGCGATGTTTTTCAAGGTGGGAAAGATAGGTGCATGTGAATGCGGAAGAGATGACTACCCTGCCGTGAAGAAAACCTAGAAGGGATTATTCTCATTTTCCCAGGCCAATGACCACCAGGTCTTCCGTTGGTAGGGAAGGTTGGGCTAAGTAGTCTACTAAGGAATTGCTCTCTTTAGAAAAGTTAAATCTTAGAAGGAAGTACGGAAATATTTTGAGGCACCAAGATAGCTCAGAGTCGGAATCAGTGACTGCGGAGGATGCACACTATCATGGGTCTCGTGATGGGTCTGACTACTATGATCTGGAATTGTCCTTTTACATTTTTGTTATTGCTTGTTTGATTTTTCTTCTATTTAATAAATGGTCAGAGGCATGCCTCTGACTGAGCTTTTCGGGTATGTTTGCATCTATTTTCGATATTTCTTCTTCCTATGACTATGTCAGATAGAAAATATAGTAAAATAAGTAATCAATTTTATGTAATATCTATTTAAAGAAAACAATTATTAAGTAATACTGAAACATGTTTCCCACACTTTTTGCATGATTTCATCTATTATTATCCCATCCGTATTTACACGTGCCTCTTTCTATTGGAAATGGTGTGGGATGGATGTGACATTGTATTTGGAATCATCTATCTACATATATATAGGAATATAGTTATGGTGTTTTTTAATATCGCATATTAGTATTACGGTATATTTAAAATACGTACCAATTTTTTTTCAAGTGACGCATACACCATTGTTACTTTATGGTAGGGGTACACTTGTTTTGTGACTCATTCCATATTTTCAGAATTCAATTTTGATTTCATAAAAAATGAAATTCCAATCAATGGTATAAATAAACATATCACCAAATTTTTTTTTACCTAAAACAATGTGCTGGAATAGACTGGTCCATACGACAGCTATTAAATGCATCCCATGATCCTTGGGTTATCAGGTGTGCATAAAGGGGATGTGGGTGTGGGTTTATATTCCCTTCTACATCCTTAAGGTAACATCTAATTAAAATTGTGATAAATCCTCTTTGAATCCATCCAAAAATAAATAATACAATTTCCTTATTTGATTCATCCTCTATAAATGAACAATACATGGGATAATGAAGATTAATTCAATGTTTAATTATTTTATATTTTAGTAAATTAAAAAAATTATATCACAATGTTACCATAATATATCCCCACATTAATGTCATTAGCTCAGTGAAAACATGGTTACACACCTTTACATTAATTGGCACATGTTTCCGAGTGATGATTCTAATGTAACTTCTGAACATAGCCTTATTGGGATTTACATATTGGCCATGCTTATTCCATCTGACCTTGTAGTTCATGACTTTCTCTTTTTTACTTAAGGATTTTTTATAACATTTTCAATATATGAAAATCTTTTTTTCTATGCATCTAGTGTTTCATTGCCTACCATTTCCATAGTTTCAATATCATCAATATGTTGCTTTGAAGTACTAGATATGTCATTTACAGATTGTGGTTTTACATATACACTTGTAGTAGCAGCTATAATAGGTTGGGAAACCTATCGGTCCTTTTCACTATGAGAAGTAGTAGGTTGAGAGACATGTTGTTCCTCTTCATTGTGATTAGCCACATGTTGAGGCCAATTGTGCCTTGAAATTGGGAGCATAATCATATGTGGAATTCATTATCTGAATATGTGTTTTAACATTTATTTTAGATTATAGAGAATCAGTAGTGAATAGATAATAATGTAAGGTTACCCAATGTATATTACAGAAAATATAACGTTATTATTGAAATATTTTTTATGGATAAAGGGATATGAACCCTATATCTACTATCCAAATTCTATTATTGTGGTCTCTTATGAAGATAAAATGTAATCTACATTGGGTCCACTGTGAAATGATTACAATGTCCAAATGAATGGATAATCCTCTATTAAATATTCATCTGAACCTTTATTGGGTTTGGTTGAAAATAGAACAAGTTACTAATTTTGTATTGCAAGATCAATAACATAAAATACATATAATTCTTGTGATGATATTAAAAATTGTTCATATTTTTAACTTTCCAAAGTAAAATCAACTTTCATGAATCCAAACTCATCTATTTTTATAGCACTCATATTATTAACCAACATTCATTGAAAATTAGGGACTTGGATGTTCGTATAATCCACCTCTAATATTTTTTTGATGAAGACAAGGTAATACATATTCGCATAAATTTTATTTTTGTCCCTAGCACTAAAATCATGTATCACTTCATCCATAAGTGTAACTCAAATATTACACATGGTATTTTCTTCATCATGATTATTAGTGAAAAATTTATAACCATTAATTACATAATAATTATAAGATAATACAGAGACAATTATTCCACTAGCTTTCCATTGAAGTGGTTCTAAAATTGAGTCCATATTTTCATCTGAAACCATAAATATGTTGTCCTAAAACCATCATCTAAACTATTGATTATGTTTTATAGATATATATTTTTCATACATTGATGGATTAAAATCCCTAAAAATATATTTTTGGGTTTCAAAATAAGGTCATCCTCCTAAATGATTTGAAAAACATAAAGGTCGGCCTAATCTCGATCATTAATATTGATTGTGACAACCTATCTTCCCAAAATTCCTTCACCTGTAAGCCGCCAAGTGAGATGAGATTTCTGTAGGCTAATGCTTTACACACCAGATAGGTATTCGGTACAGAATTCAATGTATTTCTGAAAAATATATCACTTTTCATTACAAACCAATGGCCAAATTTGATTTTTGAAATACCCTTTCAAAATCGTCATATAACATTCAATGGGGTACATCCATTTATAGAGTATAGTACCACATAGTAAATTCTCTCTCACTAATTGAAAAATAAAATGAACGATCATATCGAAGAATTTTGGTGGGAAGATGAATACCAATTCACATAATATGATGATAATTTCTCTTTCCATACTCTGTAATTTCGTCAGGTCTATAACACTACTACATATAGCTTTGAAAAAGAATCAGAGTTTCATTAATGTATAATAGTAATTACTGAAAAAATTAAATGTAAATCTATAAGAATTAGATCTTGCATCAAAATTTGGAATTAATTTTATTTCAAACCCATTATCATTAAATAGGTGGTGGACCCACCATTCTTGATATTCGATGAATAACCCTCTAGAACGTTTATGCCATTCAAGTTGTTCCGAACTGATATATATCTTGTTTGGAAAGAGTGTAAGAATCATGGGGAAGAAAAGTTCTTTTTCACCCTTCACGGTTGCTAACTCTTCTTGTATTCCCATGTCAACCATGTCCAACCTTGCCTTAATTCCATCCTTTTTTCTTGGTGTATTTAACAATGTGTCGACGACACTATCACATATTTTTTTCAACATGCATAACATCGGGAAATTATTCCTCATACATACAATTATAGTTTGTCAATTCAAAAAAATAGATATCTTATTCTAACTTGTTTTTATATTTTTTTTCAAAATCCATTTTCCAAAAGCAGTTTCCACATATTTTACATTCTCAAAAAGATTATCACGTGTTAGTGGAGACGGTGTTGTACATTCTTCTAAACATCCATCAAATGATGGCATCTACGATTAGGAATTATTTATTTGGGGCATAAAACTATAATTTCCAAGAAATGTAGTTTTTAGATGAATGTTTCAACCTAATTGACTGTATTCCATGTTTGTAGATGGAACACCCATGACTTCCTTTGATGTTATATCCTAAAAATTCCATAAGCTGGAAAATTTTTTATCATCCTATACAGAATGGATCTCAATGTGAAATATTCATTTATATAAGAATAATAAATCATAACATGAGAATCCCACATTAATTTTAAATCATCGTTCAATGGATCCAAATATACATCAAAACCATTACCTGGTTGTTTCGGTCTAGATATAAAAATAGATATCCTAATTTGTTTTCATTTCATTCATAACCATGGTAAGAGGTTATAATTTACCCACATAACTGGCCTTGTACTATGAGTGCTTATTTGAATACCAAAAGGATTCAATTTAACTTTAGATAATACAAGAAATAGTTTCTCAGCTTGTTTCGAAAATCAAAATACTCAAGATTTATTCTCTTCCACTGTGGAGAGTCTATTGGGTGATGTAGATTCCCACATTTATATCTTATGTCTATGTGTGAAGTCAATTTTCCTATGGTCTCCTCACTTACATATAGGAACCTAAACCTTGGATTGATTAGAAAGTACCTTTCAACATTCATAGGACCAGATTCATCTTTCTTGTATCATGAAGCACCATAATTTGGGCATTCTATAAGTGATTTTTGGTCCTTGAGAAATAGTTCACAATCATTTGGGTAGGTGATTATTCAATCATAGATCATACCCATCGAACGTGGCATTAAGTTGGCATCTTATATTCAGATTTGGAGCTCATTATCTTTTGGTAGCATGTCAGTAAAGGGAGAAAGTAATTCTGTAAAATTAGAGACACTCAATTGATCTAATACATTAAAATTATATTGCTTCATTACAGCTGAAAATGTTGTATATTTAGTGCAACCAACATACGAAGGAGTCTTTGCATAACTCATTGACAATGCCATAAAATGGGAAATAATGAAGTTCATCTACAACTTTCCTTTTCATTTCCTCAGTATGATATCTATCATTATTCATATTTGTAATCATGTCCTCAATATAGTTATCTTTATTTTCGACACTTCTAATCATATCAGATGATCCATTATATGCACTTTTATCCCAACCACTAGAAACATTCTCTTTTTCAACATGTTTATTAAAATTTTTATAACATTGATCTATTCCATGACATATAATTTTTTCTTCAAACTCCTCTAGACTAAATTATCTTGAATTAAAATATCTTAAACATGGAAAAGGATTGGGAATGTTTATATGCATGATCATTTGGAAACATGATTAACTATTTCACTAAATATTTATACAATTTTTTCAAATAATTGTTTTCTATACAATATTAATTCATATCCATCCTAGTTTATTAGGTGATATTAGTATTTAACAATATAAATACGAAACATATTGATATAATTTAATGGTTTTTTATTTCCAGAAAAATCGAAACATAAATGATAATGAAAAAAATGCATTTCAATGGTACTTTGAAATCTACTTAAACCACAATTGTAATACCATTAAAAACTCCATCATTTAAAAAAATTCATTATTGAATAACACACCCATTTAAAAATAAATCAATCATATTATAAACACTCTTTCAGAAAACCAAAATTTATTTTTTGAAGCATTAATGAAAACTTCATTAACCAACAATATTAATAATTTGAAATGATCGAATAAATATAAGAAACATTTCCAAACACTTGAGCCATTTTGAAAGAGCCAAATAATAATTTCCACAAAGCCATAGAACCCAATATTTACATATTATAAAATATAAATAGAAAAAAAAATCAATTTATCCCATATCAATCAGTGTTCTATGATTCCATCACATTATTCCAATGGTTCGTGTACTAATAATAATTCCCATAAGACTTTGATATTTTTCTCCCCACCATTGTATATCCCTTATTAATGATTCAATTATCTAGTTTTATCAATTTACCGTCACCACATCACTAGAGTCCCAAAAAAATGTTACATAGTCAGTGACCACAATCGTAACCATGAAACACACATGTTCCAGTTTACTAAAAAATACATTATCCTAATAATCCTTGGCTCACACTGAGTCAGTTGGTTGTACACCCAAATAAAAATGTATATGTCTCTCACATAAAGTACAATTGGTTAATTCTCTTATAAATACACCTATTAAATTCTATAAGAATGAACATTTTACATAATAAAAAATTTCTCCAGTGACATACCTTTCGAAAAAAGAATTTCTCTATGCCAATTATCACTAGATGAAACTATGTTACTTTCCCGATAATTTTAATGTATCATGCCTCAAGTCAAAATAAGAAAAAAACTGTTGTATTATACTAACATATGGTATGATTTTCCATAGTCTAATTTCTAAAATCTTCAAAAATACATTATAAATGACATTACAAAGACTATTCAATCTAAAATTCTTAACTGAACTCATATCAGAAGCTTCTAGAATAATAGTGATGAGTGAACCATTATATGTCTCCAAGGAATTATTAACTCTCCAAAACTCAATCACAAGGTTAAAAAAATTAATCACAAAGTAGTCGAGATACTTTTAAAATATTTATAAAGAAAATATTGGTTTGGTACAATTGATGGATGCATCAACCTAAATTTTATAACCACTTCATAAAATTTAATATAAATTGTTTATAATTAATTCATATAATTGTTTAATGTTATTATCAAATATTAATTTAAATATTTAGATATAATGTTATGCTAAAAATAAAATATTATTTGATAATCACTTGGATTATATCTTTTGTCCCTTTGAGGGGATTTACCAAAATGTTCCTGTGATTGGAAGGATTCATTACATGTTTTGTTATGGTAATTTGACTAGGGTGTCTATAAAGTGTCTCATATAGCATTGGATTGGTAGGGATAACTAAATATATGTTTTCCTTCTAAATAAATTTATCACTTAATAAAAATTTCAATGTATTACCATTTGATATATGATTTTCAAAAAAACAGCATAAATTTCTTGTGGTGGGATTATTCCATTTATGTCATGATTTTATCCTTTATTGGTCATTTTACTTTTGGGGAGGTATTATCAAAACCAAGAGGTTACATGAACTCTAAGATGGAGATATGATATAGTGACTTAGTTTTAGATTTACATCTATGTTATAACATATTATGTTTGGGGATATATTTTAATTCATGTATGTTGTGGAATTTCTTCTATTATCTACACATTTAGGGGGTTTAACATTAGGATTTTTAATTAGTACCAAAACCAACTTTTTGTCTCAGATATTTTTCTTATTCTACAATAAATTACCAAAAATTGGTATTAAATCATGGTTACAGAACATATGTTGAATATTTTATCGTGACTTGATATAATGATTTGGTTTCAGGACTACTATGTTCTTTCTTATACAGTGGTTTTATAAGATTTAGTGGAATTTAATTTTTAAAAAAGTGGTGGTTATATTGAAATTGGTATGGTTTTGATTGCTATTCATGGGTGGATGAATTATCCTTTTGGGGAAATTGGACTTCCTTCTATTGAAGAGTTCAAAATTTACATTTATTTTGTTTTAGTTATATGTGAGGTGATCAGTTGAATGGGAAAACATGAGTTGGAAGCATTATAAATTTTTTTAATGGTGTGTCCAAGAGAATATGGATCCAACATGGATGAAGGGAATGCCTCTAAAATTTTTAGCATTAAAGGATGATGTGTTGTACAAGGAGGGATCAAGGATTATGACTGGTCAAGGTTTTGGTGAAATATTTCTTCTTGATGAGAATGTATCCATTCTTAGAATTGATGTATCTTGATCCATATCTTGGTTGTGTATATTGGTTCCTAGTAATTATGGGGATATAATCCCATACTAGAGAGATAGTATCAATGTCAAGATTCTAAATTTCCTAGTTCCAACCTAAGTAACTATAGTTCCCATGATCAATGAAATGGAGGAGATCAAAATCAATCCTGGAGTCAATCACATAAAATCAGAATGACATAAAAAACTAGTCATCTCACCGCTAAACACCTTTCACTAAATCAAACACCTTTTAACGATGTATATCTAAATCCAAAATAAAATAAACCCACATTATATAACCCTCAAAGTCCTAATATAATATCGAGAAAATGTTCCCAAATACAAAATGATTTTTATATTGATCTAACCAGGCCTTTGAGAATTCATTGAAAACCAAAACATGAATTTATTTTTAAGAATTTTCCAAATGATATTTTAATATTTTAAATTTGTTGAACACATAAAAGTTTTTTTTGGATACCAAACATGATTCAAATCTATATGAAAAAATCCTTTAAATAATAAATGAATTAAATTAAATTATATATATATATTTATAACATATATTACGGCGTGTCCAAAAATAATTTATCATATCATTACATATTAATAATTCCAATTAATATAAATGATTCATATAATGATACCAAAATAACACCAATGTTCAATAACAATCAAATCCCCTTAAAAAGATAGATTAAATTCAGAAATAATGTACAATTCTTAATTTAATACTTATAGAAAATGTTTTAGGATCATTAGGTGGCTTGAACCACCATTTAAAAACATATGTTCATGAAAATCAACTAAAAGGAATTAAAAAAAATACTTAGACTGAATTAAAAAGTTGTCATAACAATATACAGATTAATGAACTTTTGGAAAACCATTTAATTTATCCCGAAGGTCACCTTGGTAAGGAAAAATTATTTAATTATCCAAACTATCATATTTAATTATAAATTAGATGAATAAGGGGTTTAAAATACTCAAGTACCCAATGCATGTCAATTATAAAGTGTTTTATAAAACAACTACATAAAAAAGTTCAGATGATAAAAATGATTTGAGGGAGTGAGGAGATTGTTTGTATTATGAATATCATCTGATAAAACCAAAAAATAATTGGAATAATTTTAAATGTTTATAAAATATTATATGTGAAAACAATATGAAAAATGAATAACCATGATCATTATAAAAAATTCATACATGGCATAATAATTCCTATGTTCACACATACACACATTCGGGGTATACAATCATGTTTCACCAGAGCACCCCCAATTTCTTTAAAGAAAACCAACCAATATATAATCCATTTAGTGCGTAAACAAGGACCTCCTATAGACACAATTTTCAGTAGGGCGTCTAGCCCATATAATTCACAACATCACTATCAAACAATGGCGATGAAGGGAAAATTCAATTAAAAGGTGTCCTTCATCGTGCGACAGAGGGGTGTTGACAGAGGAGGAGAGGCACGCAGTAGATGAGTCCTTTGATAGAGGATATCTACCCTATATAAGAGAGGAACACGGCAAAGGAGATGTTCACTACGGAGGTGTGGCGTGCATTGGAGGTGTGGTGTGAGGAGGAGGAGAGGCACACAGAGGACTGGTTCATGAAGGACGGTATAGTTCATGCCTGTAGAAGGTGTGCCACTTGATAGTGGAGAGGTGCACAACTATTTAGTTCTTGTTAAAGGAGAGGTGCACAATAGAGATATGGTTCATTGAAAAGGAGACACGGTGGGAGAGGATAAGGAGGTGGACCAGGTGGAGGATGCATGGTGGTAGTGATCGGCATCTGTGAGAGTTTAAGGGGTGCATGGATGGAGGAGAAAGTTAGTGTTTTTTATAAACCAGATAATCCTTTTTTCAGAACTTCTGAAAAAGAATTAATAAATGTATGTTTTATCAGCACAAAAATAGAAAGCGCTGATAGAACATGCCTTTATCAATACATTTTTAGCAATGATAAAGATATAATGTTAATAATTTATTTCTATTTATATATATATTTATAAAATTATATACATGATAAATATATATTTATATTTATAAAACTATATTGTAACTATTTAATACATTAAAAGAAAAATAATAATTATATTTGTAATCTTTGAAATATATAATATATATATTCATGATATATATTTATAAGATTATAGATGTATATACTATATTTCTCATAATTTTATAATCATTTATATGAATATATATATATATATATTTGTAATTATAAATTAATTTATATTTATTTATATAAATAATAATAATAAAATTATAAATATATATTATTTCTAATATTTATAATTTCATTAATAATAATATTTAATTTTTTGTTATAATTTTATAATTTTTTAAATTTATTTGTATTTTTTATAACTATATATATAAATATTTATATTTATTTTTCATTTTTTCTATATGTTAATTTAATTATATTCAACATCATATATGAAAATAACAAGTATATTTTTTAGGAGTTAAAAATTATTTAAATAAATGTATATTTTTTTATATTAATATATAATAAATAAATAAATATTTATTTGCAATTAAATATTATTATAAATAAATTATTTGTGGTTGTAATTATATATATATAAATAAATAATTATATAATTATAAAAAATGTATTTATAAAATTTTAAATATATGTATTAAATTTATTTATTATGAATTTTTAATTATTTAAATATATCATCATTTATTTATAATTATATTTCTAACTATTTATATTTATTTATAGATATTTGTATATAAATATATATATTTAAAATAATTTTTTAATTATTTAAATTTTATCTATATTTATCTTGGAATTAAAATTATAAATTTTGGTATCTATCTATAAATATTTTTATATATTGATAAATATATTTATTCAATTATGTATTCAAAATTTTAAAATTATTACAATAAATATATTTTTTATAATTTTATAATTTATTACATATATATATATATATATATTATAGTTATAATTATAATTATAAATATGTATTTTTATATATTTTTTGTATATATTTATAAATAAATAAATAAATATATATATTTATTAAATTATAATGTAAGTATTTATTGTAATTTTACAATTATTTATATAAATATAGTTATAATTACAATTACCAAAAATGTATTTAAAAAGTATTTAAATATACTTTAAATTTAATAATTATAAATTTAACAAATATATTTATTCATTAAATATATTTAATGTAATTTTATAACTATTGAGAACATAATATAGTATATATATATAAATATATATATATGGGTAACATGAATTAATCATATACACCTATATTGAAATGAACATAATAAAAAACGAGCCATTAATAGACAACATGAATAATAAGAAGAGTGTAATGTGTAAATGAACATTCTTGATGATACATAACATATATGCATGCTTGTTCAAAATATTAATTAACCAAAATCATTAGAAGCAGATAGATATTTAATTATACTCTTATACCTTTTTTAATATATTATATATACATATTATTGAATTATTAAAAATTATATATTAATTTTAAACATGCATTTTATATTTAATATATACAAATAAATGTTATTTTTGAATATAACTATAATAATTGTATATAAATTATTATTAAAATCTTTTATCTGCGCTAAATCTATCGTGGATAAATCTACACTTTATCAGTGCTAAAAAATCATTGTTAAAGGGTACACATTTATTAATTCTTTGTTTAGTGATGATAATGGGTAGATTTCTCAGAGCGTTCTTCTTAGCACTGATAAAATGAGTCGTTTCCATTTCCATATTTGGTGGTAGTGGATAACCATTTGGATGAAAACATTAAAATTGAGCATTTAATATTTTTTATATAATATCATATATTAAAAGTCATAGGGATGGAATTTTAATATCAGTTATCAAATATCCAATGTTAAAGGTCATATATTATAATTAGTTATGAGATAAATACTATTTTAAGCCCCGCTATTTACGTTGGAGAATCCATTTTGAAATAACCAAGATGTTTATTCCATATTTTCTTCTTTCAACATGTTTCTCAATCCCTATATGGTTTTATTATTCAATGATTCTCACACGATTCAAGAAAATATATTCTATAAAATCCTCAAGTTCCCATATTCATTTATGGTGAATAAAACTAGACCTTCTTATGGGAGATATACTGAATTAAATAAATCATTTCACTAGAGTGTCTTCCAACTATAGCTTCATCCTCTTGTACTCATTTGAGTTCATCCAATAAAGTATTGATGATATCATTAGTGTAATGGTGTAAAAGTTGATAATGAATTTTGTCTCTTTAAATATGGAAATTTTAATTTTTACAGGAAAGAAAATTTTCCACCCCTTAAACAATATATGTGAATTCTACACCAAAATATCAATTTTCTATAATTTAATTCTTTCCAACATAATGAGGATTCATTTTAAATCTTGAATGTTTTGGAACTTCTCATTCTACTTATATATCCCAATCACTACAGAAGGTAAATCATGACTTTTCTATATGGTGAAATATCACTCTGAAATGATATCAATCATCCCCATATTGGATTGTGGATAACATTTCCATTATGGGGATAATTTAATAGGGTCTCATCTCTAACCCAATGACATCCTCAAAAAAATCATGGATTATATTAAAACCATAATGAATAGAGATGAGAGTGGGGGAATAATCACCACCAGTAGAAATATTCATTAATAGGATTTCATCATGGGGATCTCTTGTTATATCTATTTCTCATTAAAATGGTACACATAGAAAAAATTGGAGAAAACAAATATGAATAAGTAAAATTGGAAAATTATAAAAGAATAAAATTACACATCTAACCAGGTCTTGGGGTTCTTGTACAAATCCCATGATATCTATATCAACACAAAACCCTGAAATTTTGTATCGTGATCTTTTCATGTTATTTTATGATGTTTCTATAATAGTGGTGGATTAGAGAATCACCAACTATATTCTACTGAAAAAATATATCCACTACATTAGGAATCACTATAATGGACCCCATATTCACGATGGAAAGAACATTGTTTTCTTCTTTGTCTCTACTACAGAGTTATATCCACAATGTTTCTATGAATTCTCTATATTTCCTACATGGAATTACATACAATAGAATGGTATCCTATTCCACCATAAGGGTAACATGTATAATCTCTTATCTTGGTGGATGGAATTTAGGATCAATCTTTTTTTACCATCCTCAATTAGATCGCTGATTTATGTTCATATGATAATTAGATATCTTCATATGTCATCCAAAATCTGGTAATAAAAACACTACATTAGTTTCCTTAAATATATTTAGTCACTCAACCAAGATGCACATGATCACTATGGAAGTATCTAGAACAATGACATAAGTGGGATTGAATGAGGGTATTGTCCAAGAATGAGTCACTAAATAATTTTTTTAATTGAAATTATGATATATATGATAACCACCATGAATCATATCTTGATAATACCTCATATGTTTTGTGAACCTTACAAAATAATTTGTCATTTTTGGGTTACCATACTCAAGGCTGAAAAACTTCAAGACTATAATTATCCTCTACCTCCCTAAAGTGTACTTCTTGGAAAATATATTCTCAAACACTGACTATTGAAAAGTAAACTCATCATGAAACTATATAATGAATGACCAATAGTTTCATACTACAAAATCAATATGACTCATTGACCATAACACCATGTATTTAGTGTGAATATATATTAACAAAAATATTAGGAAATTGACTACAAGAAATACACTTCTACATATAGATCATACTAACATTGAAACTACATAAGTTCTATATATATAATTCATAAAGTTAAATCAATAATATATTTATTTAATAATACTCTGTAGCTATTTCGATCACTGCTGGGGGTGGATCAAGAGTACACGAAATTAGATTTGGACCTACTCTCGGCTCTACTAGTGGGGGAAACACCGCCCTATTTGGACAATACACTAATGCCTCATCCAAAAACTAGTTAGATTATAGATGTTGAATTACATAAGTGGGATCAACATGACCCTACCTATGAAATGATATTTATCATCTTTGTTGTGGAATCATTTTTTTTAAAAAGGATGAGGCCATTGTCATTAAATTATACTTGATAGATATGTATCAGTCATTACTGGAATGGAAAAACATAAGACTCACAACATAATCAAAACATAATCCCACTAGTATTAATTATTATTGACATGGTGTTATGATTCCATTAATAATTTGTTAGATTTCATATAAATGATAATATTTTTTCTTATGAAATCACTAACTTCCACATACTTTTAATTAAAATAATTATTCCTTAAAACTATTTCATTAAATATATGAAAAATATCATCCCAATACAACAATTTATAAAATTTATCCTTTCTATAAATTTAATATAACACTATTCTAAATGGAATTAACCCATAGGGACACCACCGAGACCTATTATTTTCCAAGAGTAACACGGTAAGCTTCCCTCCAATAGGATATGGTCTGGAGAATGGCATGAAGAAGGCATAAAACATAAAAGAGAGATAATATCTTATAAACCTCACTACAACCACATTCATCTAAATTAGTATATATTAATGTAAAATAGATATATATATATATATATGTATTTATATATATAATGTATCAATAATGGGGCATGGTGATAATCCCAAGAGAACAATAATTTAATGAACAATAAAGAATGAAAAAAACAAGGTGCAATATCCATTTAGGAAGAAACCTCAACAAATGGGAAATATGAATTCTAGATTACACAAAAACTTAATCAAACATAGAAATTGGTGACCAAAAAATAATACCACTATCCTCTAGTTTCACCATCACCACAACATCCATAGTCACTGCTGAACTTTGTGTCATCTACATAGACCCAACACATAATTGAATATGTCCCACGAATATGTCAACATAAATAAACAATGTTTGATACCCTAAAAATGGGGTGGATTAGAATATATAATTTCAAATTAAAAGATTATATAATCCATATATTCCAATGGATTTAGTACATCTATGATATAATAAGATCCTAATATTCTGTGAATATAACTATATAATTCATAAATTGAAGTGTTATTGGATGAAATAGAGAATCACCAAACCTGAAGCACATTAAAACCCAAACATACAACATAGCTATAAAATTACAATGCTAATATAATTGTGGAATCACAGCTCTATGATGTTTTAAAATCAATTGAGATCTTACCAAGCCCGATGGATGTCATGTGCATCATTATATAACACTTGAATTAGTCAAAGGGGTTTACCCACTATTTAATGGTATAATTCATAACCAGTTAATATGGGGTTACACCTAGACCACTATGTATATGAATGATCCATAACCTAGAATCATTATACCATTAGGGGTTACAGACCCTTTTTTAGCCCCAATGAACTCAACCACTCTTTCTAATTGATTCTGTTTTGTAGAAAATTATCCACCAAAGTCAACAAACAAAGTAATCATGTTGTTGAAGTCCTATAAACCATAAAATTAACTATTAAAAACAATCATAATAGACTACATGGTTTTATATTTCTATATCCCCGGTAAGAATATAAAATAGACACTGAAAAAAATAAATACTCATTACACACCTGGAATCTAAGACTCATCTGGTGGCCAAGCATGTTTTCCAACTATCTAGTAAGTGTGGGGTTATCTATATGGTGTTCCCAGTAATGTATATTGTGTGTGAGATAAGTATTTTACTAATATGGCTACCACCATAGGAGTTTTTTCATGTAATCAATATATATAACATATTAACAATCTACATGGTTTAAGGAATCATTGTACAACTATAGAGTATACTTGTAGAGCCCCTTGAATTATGGCATCGAAAAAATTTTTTCTTACTGTACCTTATAAAATGTGGGGCTAGTATATGGACACAAACATAATAAATATATAAAATAAATAATATAGACAAGAAATCAATTCCTTCTATTCATCAATATTTTTTTATTTTAATATTTTTGTGAATTATGATATCATGAATAAGACACTACCACAAAGAATCATTTATTTACAAGATAATTAAATTTTAAAATAATAATTTTTTTATTTTCATAACATACCTTCTTAATTATATTTTTAAACTCATCCACGCCACTAGAGATTATTAAAAACCTATAAAAATTTAGAAATTGTTTTCTCAGTATACAATTCTCAATAAGGGACATATAAAAAATATATTAGAAACCCATTAGTCCATGAATACTCTTAAAAATATTCCATAACAAAATATACATTCGGATCATAATAAAAAAATTCATACCCAATAAATAAACGTCTATTCACAATTCTATTCAAAAAAATATTCATAATAAATCATAAAGGAAAAAAATAAATTTCATAATGGTTTCTTTTCAATCCTAAAAAAAATATTACAAATCACATATTTCCCCAATTCAAATTTTTATAATCATCACTTAAAATATAAATATAACATATTACCTTGTGAAATCCTAAAATTTCAATAAAATACCACATATAATATATATATATATATATAATGTTGTTAGCATGGGGAATAATTTTCATATCACACTTATAAGAAATCATTCAAATTGAATAACCTACCAGGTAAATTTCTATAATATATAAAGATAAACATAACCAATTAATTTTATCCCTTTATCTAATGATTTGTAAATCTATATCATGATCACCCATTACCATGGACTATATTAAGATCCCACTTCATTAAAAAAATTCCAAATAACCATAACATAATAATAATAAATAATTATTTATTTTATATTATCATACTCTTAAAAATATTATTTACACCCATAAGAAAACATTTACATATATTGAAATAACCATACCATTTAAAAAACATTTTTTGAATACCATGAACTAGGAGAAGGATTTTTTTTTATTTGAATACAACAAGATATAATGTTATGTGTTCTAAAAATCAAATAATGATTATAGAAGAAGAACTTTTAATGTCATGAACATTAAAATAGAACATGAATTTCACCCTTTTCATAAAAAATTGCTTTGTAAAAAACATAAAATGATCCTTTTGATAACCATTGAGGAATGTGAAAAGTGAAATGAAATTTTATTTATAATTTATTTGATTCCTTTTAAATAAATCCATAATAGTTTTTACTGATATGAAAATGGATGAAATATATTTATTAAATTAATTTTTAAAATATTTAACAAAAAAGATTTAAGGTAAAGATTTAGCTAAATTATGTAGACTCAACTTGTGCATTTTTTAACATTCTAAATAATAAAAAAATAATTATTTACATGAATAAGTAATTTAACATGTATATTATTCATTTCATTTTGTTTTCAATTATTTTATATACAATTAAATTATCAATTAAGTTAATGTTTTATATTTTTATAATATATAGAATATATATCAGAAAACACCATGGTATGTTGACTATTGTCAAATAGGCCAACATTACATCATGTCTAGAATAATAATCTAGAATTTATTTTTATTTTTATAAATTTAATATACTATAAAAACAAACGATAATATATGGTTGTGAAAAAATATTTATGTAAAAATCATGGAGCAGGTTTGTTGTATTTATGCATGAGTAAAATGTTTATTTTTCAATGAGAGTGAGGGAAAGAAGATAAATTTTATTTTATCATTTTATAATTATGTTTATATCGTAGATATATTATTATTTCTTTAAATAAATATATACAAATTTTTTTTTTTTGATTTGGTCACAAAAAAATGAAATCTCCTAGTGGAGGTGTTAATCCACATACATGCACATAAGACATCTATATTTTTTAATTAATGGACAGGTAAGAAAGATGATGAAAATTATTCTTGCAAAAAACATTATTTCCCATGAATATCATATATATATATATATATATATATATATTAAATCCAAAATTATTACCATCCATGAGAGGTGGATATGGAAAATAAATTTCAATGGAATGAGGGGGGTAGTCCACTGTACTCACGAACAAAGGTTTTGTCTATAATTTGATAGAGGGGGAGAAAGATATATGTTATTAGATTTTCATAAAATTATTTATATATATATATTATACCATAGATATTATTTCATCATATTTTAATAATATTTGGATATTTAATAATGACAAGTAAAATTAAAACCCTTTGTTAAGAACTATAACTCTTCCTTAGAAAACATTCTATGGTTTAGACAAATAGCCTTTCATGGTGGTTTTTCTAAAAAATAATGTCCTCCTGGACATGTGTAGCTATGTAAAGAACTGATTTTTATAGGTATTGTCTAAATCAAAATTCTCAATGTGTGAGGAAATGAGAGGATAGGGGGTGCACATTTTTATGCGGGGAGAAGAAAAATAAGCAATTTTAAAATGAATAAAATATATTAATTAATTACTAATGAAAATTGGATTAAAATTGACCATTTAATATTTTTAAATGATACAGGGCAAAAATAGGGGCAAAAATATACTTTATAAAGGTTTTTGTGTCATTTTTTAACATACCACTTATGTTTCTCCCATGATTAAACTATTTTAACCATATATATTTTAATATATTTTAATAGTTTATACTATTACATAGGATGAAAAATTGTGTTTAACATATTAAATAATATTAATAATTATGATTTTAAATATATAATATATTTCATCACATTCAATTCAACGACATTAAAAAACATTATCTAAAAATAATCCTCACAAACCTGATGAAAAATGTGTTTTTATAAAAATGTACTTTATCCTATAAAAATGTTTTATAGAAAATTAAACTAAAAAATTAATTCAAAGTACTATAATTAGATTATTAATATTATAGAGGAAATAATTTTTCTTCGAAACATTTTTATAATAAAATGGATCAACATATATTTTTTAGAAGAAAATATTATTTCTAATTCAAAAAAGTAATTTTTTTACTATTCATTGAAAATAATATTTTATTAAAATTCTAAATAATTCATCATAAGATAATATTGACATGATTAATTCCAAAAGAATTCCATTTTATAAAATTAAAATTTATTTTTTCTAAAATCAATACATTAAATAAAACACAATAATTTATGAAAACCTATTTTGGTTTCGAAATTATAATTTTTTATTTTGACTGAAATATTATGTAATATATATTTAATGAATATTAATATATAAAAATTATTCATGGAATATTAATACAGAATGAAAATGATTTCTCTTAATAATAAATGGGTTTTCACTTTCTTAAACACTATTTGAAATTGGTTCATTACAATTTTATTCCTTTCTTAATCAAATGGGGATATTTTCCCTTCATAGTAATTTTTATTAATATGATGCTTCTTCAATCATATGGATTTTCAAAAACCAATATGCTTTTAAATAGATTTTTTCCCAAAAATGTGTTATTCATGGTCAATGATCTATAATGGTTATTCCACATAATAAATGTTCTCATATACATGATATTCTTTAGGGATCAATACATAAGATGCATCCAACCAATATTTGCTAAAATTATTAAATAAATCATGTAACATAGATAAAATCAGAGGCAATTACACTCCATAGGAAAATTATATAGAAGTATATTTTATTTATTATGGTTCAATGAACCACAAACATTACATTCCATTTTTTTCAAAACACATATCACATTAAATGGATATCCTTTAAGAATAAATAAATTTCTAACTTCAAAAGAATTATATTTCTAATAGGTATCTACATAACTATTCTATAAACTCTAAATTATCTACATGTTCAATTGAATCACCTTCACATTATTATTAACATTTTTACCAATTACATTACAATCAATATTCCTTCATTAACATCATCTCAAAAACATTCTATGTGACATCTCATTCAATATAATGCCTAAAATTGTGTCATTTCCATACTATAATGAAAAATATTATTGTAAGAAATCTAAACCAAAGTTTGTTTTTGAACCTAACCACCATAATTGTAAATTTAAAAAACTTGAAGAATATCCACCATTGAATTTTTTTCCTCTGATTTTCTTTCAATTTGTGGGTGAAAGGTCAAACTATTATTTAATTTTGTTCATGATGACTTATAAAAACATTTCTACAAATTACAGGTAAACCTAGGATCACGGTCTGATACAATGGAGATCAAGACTCTATATAATCCTATTATATCATTAACATCAGGTGGATAACATTTGTCCAATGGAATATTATGTTGAATTGGTATAATAATTTGATATAGTTACTTGATCAACAATATACCATTTCAACTTTTTACATAGCGATGTATTTGGAAATCCACCATCGAAATCTATAGATATATTATACAATTTCAACTCTAGAACTAGATAAGGATAAAAAACCACCCTTGGTAAATTTCATTTGAATTTATTCTATTTGAATGTATAAAATATCATAGTAATATTAGTAATATTAATCTTTATTATTTCCCATGATAAATATTTGAGAAGGTGTTTATTAATATTAGTGTTACAATGATGTATCCAAAATGTAAATCTATGATCCTTACTCAAATGATAATTATTCAATAAAGGGTTGCAAGAAGCATGTAATGATTTTCGGAATCTAAAAACTCATTCTTTTTCAACATTAAATTTAGGAAAATAACCTTTCTTAATAAATTCTACGTTATTAAATAAAACACTATCTTTATTTTGAGATTTATTAATATTATCCAATAAATATAAGTTTATTAATACCAAGAAGTTGAGTAATTTCCACCATGAACAATTTCAATGTAATCATTAATCAAATAATTAACCAAATGATCATTTTTTGGACTTAGAATAGTCAATTTTGAAATAATTTTTCATCTCAAATGATTAAATAACATGTTTTATTTACCAAGTTGGTAATGAATTTTGATTAAGTATTCCTTTTTCAATTATATTAATTAACATTTTCTATGTTCAAATATATCTCAGTGAATATATAATTCATGATTAAATGATCAGTATATATTTTATACACTAATCCTTAGTAATAATATATAAAAATATTTAAATAAAACAAAATAGAACCACTTCAATGTTAGGTGTATGATAATTGTTTTAGATAGGTTTTAATTGATGTGATGAATAACAAATTAAAGAATCATTTTTCATTAAGACAAAAAATGAGTCCCTTCAAGAAAATATCAATATAGATAATAATTTCACAATTTTGGGATAGCATAGCCAAATCTATAGAATTCAATTATCTTCCTTTTATTTTCAAATAACATTGATGATATTCTATTTCACATAGTGAACATACTCATTTTCATGATAAATTTTAATTATAATAGATAATCATGCATTTTTTTTAGATAACCCTCCGAAATAGACTAGTAGTCCATGAAAACTAAAATATCAATGATATATGTAGGTTTTATCAATTCATCAAACACTTTATTTTTGGACCTGTCAATAGTTTTTCTCTCTTTATTAAAAGTATCTCCTTGGAATGAAATATGAAGTATCAAAATATTAATTTCAGTAAATTTTCCAAATTAATTATTTTGATTCCTGGTTTTTAGAACAATTACTTTATGTTTTTCATGATCCTCATAAAATTTAGAATAAATTAAAAATTATCTATAAACATAATAAAAAACATATGAAAACATTCCTGGAAACTATATAATTAAGACCGTGAATAAAGATGGAGCATTGGTTATCCAATGGGTATAAGAACAAACTCATAATTCCTATACATATTATAAAATTATATAATAGGGATATAATCTACCTACAACATCAGAAGTTGGTAATGTGACATGAGATCGGCCTTTAAAAAATATCAATTTCCATATAAATTATCAACCAAGTCATTTATTTGAGGCTTTATATACTTATTCATAATAAAAAAAGTTATTCAAGGGTCAATATCAAAGAAAAAGGCTCATTAACACATATTTATTTTCTATAAATAAATAAGGAGAACCCCATGAAGAAGTTTCATAATGATTGAAAAAAATTCATAAAAAATAATATCACTACTTTATCAATTATAGAAGCTCTACATGTGAAATTTGATAAAGTGTAATGAAAATATATTATCGTTATAAAATAAATCAACTATCAATTCAACTCTATCTTATTTTATATTACTAGAATATATATTAGGAATACAACAAGATATTCATTTAATACTATGAAATCATTAATTCGAATATTTCCCAAACTTTTAACTACACAATTCGGGTAACATTTATTTTCTTCATTTACTATTGGCTCTTATTTTTAATATTTTATCATGGGTTTAAATTTATACCTATATTCAAATAGATAATAATTTTAGAAAATAGAAATATTTTCTCTTAGATCTATCTTATCTTGTTAAATGTAAATCCAATGAATACACATATTAACATAAAATTATAAAGTAGGAGATACATGATAGTTTTTAGAGGGGAAATTACCTAAATTAAAACATGATGATAGTTTCACTTTCATGTCTCTTTAATTTTACCATATTTATTTCAAACATATTTTATTACAATCATTTTTTGGTAAATTTTAAATAAAACAGCAGATTTCATAAAAATGAATGAATCGGTATACCCTAAATCAATGTGGATATTAGTATTATATGAATACACATGAAGTATACTTATTACCACATAATTTTATAGACAAAAATCTATCAATGTAGATGGAAATGATTTCACAACACCAACTTTCATCTATTCTTGTTGCTTCCCATAATTAATTCTCTTCATCAGATATGCATCTATATAATGACCTATATCATTACAATAAAAATGCATTAATTCATTATTATTTGAATTGGATGTACCAATTCATAGATAATTTTCTTTATAATCACAATCTATATTCTCAAACATACCGCATTTGAATAACTTCCCTGATTTATAAATGTATTCCCCAAGGCTATTTTTATGAAACCTATCATAAACTAAAAACCTAGTTTTCTTACATTATGATTTCATCGATGTATACTATACATATTCCTTCCACCTTGATAATTTATATCCTAATTTTAATGAAAATAATGGCCACTAAAAAATTCCATTTCTACCTTGTCATCATAGAGAAAATATTCTAATGAAATTTAATTTCAGGAGAGTCCAAATCACATTGGTATCCAAGATTTAACCCAATGGAAAACTTATTTATTTTACTATCAATACCAAAAAAACAATTTCGTTGGTACGCTTTTAACTATACAAATTTTTCATTGTATGCGTTCACTAAATATTCCTTATTTTACTTCCCTTCCCTGATTTTATTTTCCCTCCAAATTAAAATAATTTTATGAAAATTATTCTAAAGAAATATATTTGTTGGGAAAAAATCCCTCAAGCTATCATTATTGAATTTTTTGGTTGGTGGTGTTTCCTGAAAAAGTATGTTTTCATGGGGAATTGTCATGTTCCATAGATGTCGTTGACAATGCATTCTGAAAATGAACCGTGTAAAAGGAATTGAAGATATGGAGGTATTTAAAAAGAATATATACAAGGTGGTTCTGTTTTCTAGGGTTCTTAAATTTTTGGGGTCCAAAATTTGGGCTTCGGAGAGCATCAAGAAAAGTGGATTTCCTTGAAGATCTCATCAAAATACGGGAAAGACATGGGATTTGAAATGATGGGATTCATGAATTTTATTTCTGAAAGACATGTAGAATTTTGATAGTGAGATTTATGTTTTCAATGAGCTTTTCAAATATCATAGGGGAAGAAAATTTCATGGGAGCATTACGGTGGTGATGCAAAGGAATTAACAGAATTCTCATCAATTAAGATGTGATTTGTGAAAAAAAAATAAGTTAAGAGAATTGTGATGGTGTATTGTATTGGTTGCGCGAAGGATTTTACAAAGTTCCCCATGATTTTGATGATTACTATGATCCAATAATTTTCATGGTGATTCACGATATAGAGATAATTTCAGTAGAAATTTTAGAGCATTGTGATTTTAGCGGACATGGTGCTGACCTTGCTCCAAAGGATCTCAAGTTGGTAGAATCAGCAATAAATAGACCTTGACCCCCTCAAGAAAAGTGGTAGATCAACAAAAAACCTTATGCTCAAAAATTGTGATGGATATTCACAGAGTAGGGGGATTTGTGAAATAAAAATGGGATTTGTAGAGGAAGCTGAGCTCTATGAATGGAATGTGCTCTATGAAGGCATGTTCGGATTTTTAGAGGATGTTCACATTGCAACGACTGGTTTATCATTGTTAAATCTCAAAGTCTAGTGTTAGTTCTATGAAGATGTGATCTCTATGGTCTATAGAGCTATGTGATATAGCGATCTTCCGGAACATGTGAGCTTCGTGAAGAGGTTGGAGAATTGTGATGGCATGTTTGAGCATTCCAAAGAGTGAGCATCGTAAAGGCAGTGTGCTTTATGAAAGAGTTTCAAAATGGATTTCCATTTTTTAGTGGAAATGTGATATTCATTTTTTGATGAAAATCAAACTTCAATAGAGAATCTATTTATAACTGAGGATTTATTCATTAGTGATAATGGAGAGACCTACTGGTTTATAAACTGTGAGTGAATCTTCTGAGGATGCTGTGAGATCACATTAGTTGAGACAACAGTGAGTTCTCAAATTGTGAATAGTTTTAAAGTAGTAGTGACATTGAATCCACTTCGATTATGTAAAAAATAGTGTTCTTTGAGTAAATTTTGTACATCAGTGCATTTCCAGTGTATACTACTTGGATATAGCCCAGTGAGGTTGAACTAAGAAAAATTGTTTTGTCCTGTTCATGCATTATGATATTTTCGTACTCTGTAATATGAATGATAGGGAAGATAGTTTTATATAACAATGTAAAAAGATCAAAGGTGTTGTTTTTCAAATGTGGCCTACCAGGATCCCCCCCCCTCATGGTATCTAGCCTAGTGGATTGAACAATTGGTATCTGTGGAAAAGTTTGATATCATTGTTTCTATCTCAAATGGAGGTCACCAATCATAAAGGGATTATGATCTTCTACATGAACAATTTTCTGTGATAAAAAATTGGATGCAACACTACGTCAGCTATTTTGGAATGGATGTGTTTACAACAACAATGCATGGTATAATAGCCAATATTAATAATGGTGCTTTAGTAGAAGTTAAGCGAAGATAATTCTCTCCCGATGCTATGGGAATCAATTCTTTAGGGAGATCTCTATCCAATGATATCAATGCGAAGGTGATGTCATGAAAAACATCACATTCAATGTGCGAAAAACATTTGAACATGTATGAAGGAGATTCAATGGTCAGAGAAGCAATGTTACATGTTTTGTGGACCAAGTGTAAATAACATAGATTGAACATGAAAGAGTCTATTGATGCATTCATTAGTAGGGTAAATGTTGTTGTGGAAGAAATTTGAGGTCTTGGTGAAGTAATTGAAGACATAATGATTTTAAAGCACATCCTGAGGAAACATACACCTCCCTGGAATCCAAAGGTTTTAGTATTAGAAGATGTTAGGTCCACTAGGCTAGATACCCTGAGAAGGGGGGGAATTATGGTAAGAAATATTAAACCAACTTCCCTTTTCAATATTGTATTTTTTGTTATGAAAATCCATATTATCTATCTCCTTCCCATTACAATGTAGGAATGTATCTTAAAACACACACTGGACACAATAATTTTACTTGGCTCGCCCTCACTAGGCTACATCCAAGGAGCATACACCGACGATGTGTCAATGTACCAAATCCACTATAAGAGCAGTGATGTTGACAAGTTTGAAGGAGAATCATTGTCCCCTTTATTTTACAACTAGTCATAATTTGAGAACTCACTGCTCTCCCAAATGAAGTGAGATCACTACTTATTCAGAAGATCCACTCATAGTTTATAGACCTGTAGGTCGCTTCAATATCGCTAATGATGCATCCTCCATTTTATGTAGATACTCTATTGAATTTCAAATTTCATACACTAGTGAATACCCCCTACCACTTATCACTGGACAACACATTTTGGAAATACCTTCAAAAATCACCCAACATCGTAAGGCTCACAATTTCATGAATCCCAAACAAGCATTCGCTAAGTCCCTACATCTTCATGACGCACACACCTTCGCCGATCTCACTTCTTCATGGAGCACACTACTTCACTGAGCTCAGAACCTCAAAAGGTCATGAATTCATAGTGCATAGGCCATAACAGAGATCAAGCTATCGCAAAGAGACTTCCTTTGCGAAGCTCATTGAGCCAACGTAGAACACACCTCTTATGAATAGCTAGATTAGCCACTAAAAACTACTTTTACAAAGCTCACTACCCTCTCAATACTCCTTCATGAGTTCAGAGAAATGCTCAGCATGAGAAACAAGAGTAAATGAAATGACAATCAATGAATCACTTCATTTTTACACCAATTATTGACACAAAACTGATACCAATTTCCAAACTGATACCAATTTCTAATAGTTAGAAACCTTCAAACACCATTCCAATGACACTCTTATGGTTTTATCATGATCCTTAGCTGTCGTGATATCTATTAGTTGATCTATCACTTATGGCATCATCCGATTGAATACGCTCCCCTATCTCATTTCAATCATTCTGTCCTGCTTCTCCACTAGTAAGCTTATCCCCATGTATTTGACTAAGACATTTTCTCCCATTCTTAGCCACACATTCACCCCTTGAGGAGTCACTATTTATCCCCCTTATACAAGGAACCCAAAGGCCACTCTTTTGTGGTCTGAGACATTGGAAAGAATATATATTAGAATAGTATAGAAAAACACACCATACCTCAGGGAGTGGGGGGACCACATCGATACTTTTTCTAGTGTAGGGTGTCGATGGAACTCCTAGATCCAGTCGATGCCTCTCAAAAGAATCCTTGGGTAAGGCCTTTGTCAGAATGAATGCAACATTTATCCCTTTAGGAACATTCTATAACATCATTATTCCCTATTCAACCTTCTACTTGATAAAATGATACATTATCTCAATGTGATTTGTCCTTGAGTGGTAGACGATATTTTTACTAAGAGATATGGAACTTGAGTTATCACACATTCTTCCAATCGGATACTTCACTTCAACTCTCGCATCATCAAGCTACTGCTTCATCCAAATTAAATGTGTGCATGCTTGGGTGGACTCAATATAATCAATATCCACGATACTTAATGAAATTAAATCTTTCATCCTGATTATCCAAGCTATAAAAAAGCTACCAATATAGAAACCACCTCCTTGCATTGATTTCCTATCATCCGCTAAACTGGCCCGATCTGCATCTGTATATCCCAATAACTCTGATTGAGATTTTTCATTATATATAATGCTCAAATACACCATTCCCTTGACATACAAATGTATTATTTTTACTGAAATCATATGTATTTACTTATGATTACAATGATATTTCACTACAAGGAATCATGCCAATAAAATATATGTTCTCATCACTATCAGGTATAGTAAACTCCCAATAATTATCCTGTACTCTATGATATTAACGGCCTTTCCATTTTCATATTTTGAAAATTTCATCTGGTTATTATCCAAAATCCTTATCTACTTGGAATTTTCTATTCAAAATCATCTAAGAACCTCCTTTCCATATTTTTTTTGAGAAATGAATATGCAATTCCTTCCTTGTGTCACATGTCAACCAAGGAAAAAAGAAAGCTCACCAATCATAGATATTTTGAATTC
This sequence comes from Viscum album, assembly GCA_963277665.1. NCBI lineage: Eukaryota > Viridiplantae > Streptophyta > Magnoliopsida > Santalales > Viscaceae > Viscum > Viscum album. The sequence continues at coordinate 854,138,408 of OY728123.1, read as the reverse complement.
ATGTGTCATGAATTCTGAAAATTGTGACAACTATACTTCATCTGATCTAATGAATATTATTTCATCGACATAAACCAGCTCCATCATCCTTTGATTACTATATTTGTTGAAATAGAGATTAAAATCCACTACAATATGCTAGAAACCAAACTTCATCGAATATTGAGCAAGCCTTTGAGTACCTTGCTCTTGGTTCTTGTTCCAGCCCATTTAACACCTTCTTTAGAGTAAAATCATAGTTATCATTTTAATGAATGAAAATAAAATCTAGCTACTCAATATACCTTTCTTCCTCCAGAATCCCATTCATGAATGCATATTGGACATCCATCTGGAAAACTTTGAACATATGTTGTACTGCAATGGATATGAATATTCTAATTGTCTCCAAGATTGAAACTGGTGAAAATGCCTCATTGAAATTTATTCCCTCTATCTGGGAGTATAATTTTCTCACTAGTCATTATTTGTTTTGATTCACAACTCCATCTTTAATAATCTTATTCGGATATACCAATTTAGTCACGATGAAATTCTTATCAGGTGGCCTCAAAACAATATCCCATGTCTAATTTTTATAATTATGATTTAGACATTAATTAATTGTCTGATGCCAGTTATCATCTTCAGATGCATCAGTGAAGCATTCTGGTTCTACAAGAGATATGAAAAAAGTCTATGATAGTGATTTCATTCCTTTTTTCTAAACTGGAGTTGACTGATCACCGACGGTATTCTGCCAACCAATTTTATTACAATTTATGGGCTTCTGTATAGATAAGGATTTGACTTCATCATTATCATCATCAGTTTCTTCTACTAAATCAGCATCAGTCACTTTACTCCCCCTTCATTACATTCCACCTTGTCGCATTCATCAGGAAATTGTTCACTAAGCTGTTGAATGCTCTCTTCATTCCCAACTACAGTGACATTATTTCTCTCAAAAACATTTCTCAGCATTTTGTTAAAGCATTTGTATGATTTCATGGTTTCTTGTATAGGCATAGAATATCCCCTCATCTAAACTTGACACAAATTTCCAATTTTTTTCTTTTTTGAGTATAAATAACATACTTCAAATGATTCTAAATTACTTCAACATTGTCTTCTTCTCATACCATGTCTCATACAGAGTCTTTCCTTCCTTTAGACTCAATAGAGCCCTGTTAAAAAACTTGACAGATGTCAATACTACTTCCAAAATTTCTCTGGTAGGACCTCTTCTATAAGCATCATTTTTTCCATGTTATTGATGATATGATTTCTTATTCCAATTACTCTATTCTATTAATGGGTTCTTACTGAATAAACATGATATTGTATCCTATGTTTCACGAGATATTCTTCCACTTGACATTTTTGGATTTAGTACCATTGTTAGTAAGAAACATTAGATTTTTATGCCCAAGCATCCTTTTTTACTCCCTCTAGTACTGTTTTAAGTAGCTAAACACATCAGACTATTGTTAAATAGAATATAACCATGAAATTATGCTATATTCATCAATTAAAATAATGTAGTACGTTTTCTATCAATTAAACTTTGTGTGATAGGCCCACAAACAACAGAATTCACTAATCTGAGCACTCTTGCTGTATTTTTTTTCCTTTTCCTTATACATCTATCTGATGAGATTGCCTTATTGGCATCCATCTCACATATGAGTATTATCACACGATATTTTATGGAGGTCTCTAACTGCATCACACTTCACTAGATCTTCTTGGGATGGTTAGTATAGATGACTGGGTCATTTATACTAAAACATGTTCTCTACCTCCCTATAAAAAAACACATATCATTTTCTCCACTTACAAGGTAGAGATTTAGATTTGTTATTTTTACCTATATAACCACTACACCATCTCATCCTTTGAAGATACATGTATTTTTATTAAACCATATTGAATTCTCTAAGTCACATAATTGTCTTACGCTGATCAAATTGTGACAAAGATCTTCTACTACCAAGACATCATCATGTCTTATTTCTTTACCCAAAAATATAGCCTTTCCTAATTTAATTATCTTCTTGGTTTCATCATTCCAAAAAATGAACACTCATTCTTATTCATATTTTATTCCTGTAACCATATCCTTGTTTCTTGTCATGTTAGATGTACAACAACATACAAGGATCCACAAAAAAGAACAGTCTGATGCTGTATAGGCAATTTCTACAACCACTACCTTCTATGATCTCTTCTTCTTGGTTCATATTATTTGAATTAACACTCGACATATATTGATACATATGATCTTTATTAGATTAAAAAATATCGGCTTTATCTTTCAATGCTGAAAATCTATTTTTCTTTTTAAATTCACTTATTGGTTCATTGATCTGCTGCTTGGGAACCATATGATTCTACTTTGGCACATTCATTAATATGGTTTATGTACAATATATAGCCATGTGCCCAAATCCTCCACTACAAAAATAGTGTCCTTCAATATATGTTCTAAATAGTTGTTCTATGATTGGCTGTCACCTCTGTTCTTGTGCCCTTCAGTATATTCTGGCTATAGAACACACAATTTGGGAGTGTCCCATCTTTCCACAGCAATAACACCTGATAAAATGAACATTCATGTGTGTCACTTCTGTACTTACAGTAGCTCCTTTGGATCCTTGAATTTTCTGACCCTGCTTTATACCCACACCAATTTTCATTCTTGGAACACATGCTTTTGGTCTGACATCAACCTTGACTGATTTATAATTCTAATCGATCCCCAAATCAACCTTGACATCTGATCTTGATTCCTGATTCATTCCTACTAGACCCTTAGAATCATCTTTCATCTTTTCTATCTTCGAAATGATATTATTTTCCATTAACGTGTTAGGAATCAAATGTTTTTTTGGTCCTTAATCATTTTTCATAGACTGACAACATCTCCTTCAAGTTCATCGATACGCTAGATATTATCTTTCATTTTCTTATTCAATCCATCTATCTAACATTTCGGTTCTTTAATCTTGATTTTATACTCCCTAACTGATTATAAGTCCTCTGGTATTGATGACATGAGTTTTTTAATTTCTTCAATCAACACAAACTTCTCTTCTTCTTGCATTTTCATATAGTGTTTGGTGTCACAAACTACATTATTTGATGTCTTTGTTTTATCTCTCCAAACAACTATCTCTTCAAGAACAACCTCTAACTCGGATTGCATATCAACACTTCCTTCAACATATTCTTCATCTTTAATATCGGTTTTTTATTTTTCTGAGTACTACCGAAAATTTCTAAAATATCATTTTCTCCCCTATCTTTGAATTTCTCTATCTCTTCATCCTCCTCAACCTCAAACACATCCAAACTATCACATTATTGTGAAAGGAGATTCTTCTTATTATTGAGATTTCTCTTGAAAAACTTCTTTCATTACCCATAAGATGAAGACTTCTTCATGGGAATTTCTACTTCACCCTCATCATCTTCTTGTAACATCTTGGGGCACCTTCCATCAAGGTGACCAACTTTTTCACATCTAATGAAAGAAAACAGATGTTTCCCTTTGAACATTATTTTTGGTCTTTGAAAATTTGAGGAATGTAATGTCCTCAGCACATCTATCTCTTCTTCTTCCTGATAATATTCAATGGTGAGATTCTTCATGGGCTTGAATGCCACCTCTTTGGATTTCCCATTTTCCACAACATCATTTTCATCTTTCCTCATTTCATATGTAATAAGGGTGTTGTGCAGGTTATTGAATGTCAGCTATTTCGGATCATTATCTTCCAAAACTGAAACATTAGGATAGAACTGAGGTGGAAGTTTCCTCATGATTCACTTAAAAATCGGTATGCCATCAATAACTTCTCCATGACCTCGCATGTCTTCTACTACAACTTTTACCCTATCAATGAATGCATCAATAGGCTCATACAGGCTCATTCTAGTATTTTCATACTTTTTCCACAACACTTGTAAATTTTCTTCTCTAGCCTTTGTATCTCATTAATTTATATTTAATATCTTTTCCCACATGGAATTTGAGTATTTCCATGAAATAACCTTCATATAAATAGCATTGGATATGGACCTCACTAAGGCATTAATTCCCTTGGCATCAACATCCCATTTTCTTTTCTAAACTTTTGAATGTGAAGCAATATTTATATCATATTTTATACGATGAATTGCTACTGTAAACACATACATTCCCAATGATCAGATGTAGTGTTGCATCTGATTTCTCCATTAATAAAAAATTTTCCTAACGATGATTGGAATCCCTTAATGATTAGCGACATCAATTTGAGAGATATACAGTAATATCCACCTTTTGATTTGATACCAATTGTTAGGCCCACTAGGCTAGATACCCTGATAGGGGGTGGTGGGGGAATCCGGGTATGAAAAATTAAAACAACTTGCACTAAAAATATTGTTTGTTTGTTTGAAAAAACCCTCTTCTCCATCTCTTTCTTATTGTAGAGTATTAATTAATGTCAAATCATGCACCGGAAAAATCACTTTTACTTGGTTCACCCTCACAGGGCTATATCCAAGGATCATACACTGGTGATGTTTTGATGTTACAAATCCAATATAATCACATCGATGATTACATGTTTCAAGAAGACTCACTGTCCCTTCTGGTTTACAACCCCTCACAATTTGAGAACTCACTACTCTCACTACTGAAGTGAGATCACTACTTCTAAAAAATATACACTCATAGTTTAAAGACATGACGGTCTCTTCCTTATCATTATTGAATGCATACTCCATTTTATGTAGATGATATATTGAATTCCAAATTTCTTCCACTATTGAATAACCATTTTCCACTAATCACATGGAAACACACTTTGGAAATATCTTTGCAAAGAACCCTACTTCACAAATCTCCCAATTTCACAAAGCTCAAACAAGACATTGCAAAGTCCCTACCTCTCCATCTAGCACACACCTTTGCAGAGCTCACTGCATCATTGAGCACACAGCTTCTCAAATATTAGACCTTCACAAAGCTCAAGAATTTTCATAGCTTAGGTATTCGTAGAGCTCTAGCTATCGCAAAGTGACTTACATCTGAAGATCATTGAGCCAATGAATAACAAATCTCATTCACATATCCTGATTAGCCACCACAAATATCCTTCAATCACATTGCACACTTACTTCATGAACCACCTTCACGAGTTTAGAGAAATAAAAATTCATGGAAAACTCTTTTATTTTCTTTAGGGGGTTGAGGTCAATTTTATGGTGATTCGTCCAACCCTTGAACATTCCGTATGAAGTCAGCACGACATCATCTCAAATGGAGAAGCTTCAAATTTTCCACTGAAAGTTTATTTATATCACAAATCAGCATGGAAATTTTCAGATCATAGAGCTCGTCGCAATCATAGAGCATTCTGTCAATTCCATCATGCCTTCACCGCGAAGCTCCTCTCACAATGGCTTTCCCCGTTGCAATGCTCTTCAAATCTGTTATTCTAGAAACTCATCATAATTGCAAAGAACACCATCAAATTTTATCATGTCTTCAGGAAATCCAAATCAAGAATCTCATCTTCACCAAACTAATTCCTTTTCCATATTTGGGTGAGATCTTCCAATAAATCCATATTTCACGATGAAAACAATATTGAAAATGTTGGACCCCAGAAAATTGGAAAACACTGGAAAACGGTGCCACCTTGTATCTGATTTTTTTGTTCCACATTCATATCATCTATTCCTTTTCCATGGTTCGTCGTTAACATGAATTGTGAACAACATCTCTATACCTCGACAATTCACCATGGAAACCTGCATTATCAACAAACACAACCAACACAAAATAGTACATTGTTACCTTGAGTTATTTTTACCCAATAGAAGACAAGGATCCAAATGTTCAGACAGTATATAACATTTATAGAACCCTTATAGCATATTAAATGAGAAGTGATTATACTGATGTTTTGGAAAAGTGGATATCCAATCAGGTGTCATTCAAATCCATGAATAATCTCACTATTGAAGATTCCTATGAAGAAGAAAAATAATATGTGGTGATTTCATTAATTTCCTCATTTCATCAAAGAGGAAATGTAATGTCTAAAGGGAACATCCACTTTCATTCATTATATGTGTAAAGGATGTTCATCTTGTAGGAGGGTGTCCCAAAAAGATACAAGAAGATGATGATGTCGAATAATCTGAAATTCCATAAATGAAGTCTTCATCCTATATGAAAGGAAATAAATGGTTTAAGAGAAATTTCATTAAGAATAAAATCTTATCTAATAGGAATGTGGATGTTTAGATGAATCTACGTTTGAAGTGGTTGAAGATATAGATAACTGAAATGATTATAGAGAAAATGCTATGGTGGTAGTTATCAGTAGTAATAAAAAAAATAACAAACTGACATTGATGAAGAACATGATGTTTGACAAAGACTTGATATAAAAGCCTATTTAGAGGCTTTTCTTGAAGAGATAGATATTTGGGGAGGAAAAAAATGAAATCCAACAATGTATTTTGTGACGCCAAATACTATATGCAGTAGCTAGAAGAAGTAGTATGAGTTAATGGAATGAATTGAGAAACTGATGTCATCAACACCAGAGGACTACGAATTAGTTAGTCAGTATAAAATCAAGGGTGAAGAATATAAAATGGAGATTGATGTCTTGAATAACATAATGAAAGATCAAATCAAGTGTATTTAAGAACATGAAGGATAATTGTTCAGTTTGAGAAAAAAGGTCAAGGTTCAAGAGAAAATCATGACTCCTATTATTAAATCAGGAAATAAGATCACTCAGAAAAATGTGAAACTAAATGTGGAGAAGAGTGGTTTTATAGAAAGGAATAATCTATTATGTTCAAATGAAAAGTCTGATGAGGGGCTTGAACAAATACAAAATTCTGTGAATATTTAAGTTAGAGTGGAAGAACATGTTCAACCATTGAAGGAGGATTTTTTTATGAAGGAGAATTAGAGATTTAGATTACCCAAGAGGGACCCATTGGCGCAGAAGTGATGGGCAGGAATTTATCTAATATGAGGTTCTATAACTATGGTAAGATGGGTCACTCACAAAATGAATGTTCTATATCTAAGTGGTACAGAAGGGAACAAGATCAACAATTCCATTCCCAGAGAGATAAATATTATAGAACATCCTTTGTGGGACATTGATTTTTGTGTGGAGAAATTGGGCACTTGGATTTCTATTTTACATCAATCATATAGAGGAATGTGCCAAGGTTGAATCAGAGTAGTCATAAGCAGAAAATCAACAATCCAACAAGAATTTTGAAAATGAAAAATTGATTTGTAGCTCGGCATGATGAAGTTGGGCCGTCTCACTCTAAGAATGAATAGGATTTTCAAACTACAATGAGTGTGAGGTCAAAGACATTGATCAAAAATAAAAAGGATGAGAAGGGTGTTGTAGTAGAAATTTCCCTTAAAGCATTAGATTGTTCTGCTTTATGGATCCTTGATAGCGGTTGCACATATCACATGATTTGTAACAAGAATCTTGTCAAAGGAATAATTTCGATACAGAAGGATTTGTAATTATTGGAAACGATGAAGACAAGAATATTATTGGCTCTGGGAAGGCCGAGTTTTGAGAAAAGAGATGAGGTGTGCCGATGTCTTAGTAGTAGAAGGTCTCATTCAAAATTTTCATAGTATCAACCAACTGGGGGACTCTTCTAATTCAATAACGTTTACTAACAAGACTTGTATCTTCAAACAAAAAGTGGGTGAAATGGTTCTACGGAGAGGAAGAACATGGGGAAATCAATACCTTGTAAGCAAAGAAGAAGATGTGTTCTTTTTTAGAGAGGAAGAAACAATATGTGGAATAAATGACCTGGTCATCGATGCGAACCATCCTTAGGAGACCTGCTAAAATGTGATTTAGTTAGAGACCTCTGTATGATATAAAGTGACTGTAATCATAAATTTTATGCATGTAATAAAGGTAAAATCATCCAAAAAACAAACAAGTTTAATGAAAAGAAGTCAACAAGTGTGATTGAATTGGTTCATGTAGATGTTTCTGGAACCATCTCCCCAAGATCCATTGACATGAAGAGGTATTTTGTTCTTTTAATTATTTATTATAGAATAATCTTTTGTCTATTCTCCATTTCCCATAAGTGTGATGTGTTTAGTTACCTAAAATAGTATCATAGGGAATCTGAAAGGATAGTTCGACATGAAATTTTGTTGTATCATACTAATAATATTACATAATTTACAAATAGTCATGTGGAAGACTATCTCGAGAAGCACTGGATCCGAAATCAAGTTTCATCAGTGATAACTACCTAATATAATGGATTGGTTGAATAGAGAATTTGGATCTAAAATAACATGGATAGAATGATTCTCTTCGAAAAAGAACTACTAGAGAAATTTTTAAAGGAAGTAGTTTTGACATTATCCTATACTTCTAATATGGATATGTTGTGTTTGAATGAAGGAAAGGCTCCATATGAGATGTGTTATGGAATGAAGAAAATAGGGAAGTATATTCAAATATTATTAAGTAAGTGATTTATTCTCCACAATAAAAATTACTAGAAATTTTAGTCATGGGGAGATGAGGGGATATTCCATGGCTACTTCAGAAAAAGAAAATCATAAAAATGTTTTAATAAGATTCTTTGAAAATTAGTTGAGAGAAATGATGTCACTATAGTGGATAATGAATATTTCATTCAGCTGCATAGTGAAAAATTTCCAAATGAAGGTGATGAAGTGGAAAGAAATGTAAAGGGATCAGTAGTAGCTGACATGGATTCAAAAAAAGATAATGATGATGAGCATGAGGAAGTAAAATCTGTATCATTAGAGATGCCATGGAGTGGAGCTGAAATTGATAGAAGAAATATCATTGGTGATCATACAACACCTTTCTATTGATGAAGAATGATTTTAGTATAGTGGAGATATTTTTTTTATCTCAGGTAGTGGGAAAATATTTTATTGATGTAGCTGATGATGAAAATTGGGTTCATGTTATCCATGAAGATCTTGATCAGATTGAGAAGAATCAAACATGGGAGATTGTTTTGAGTCTAGTAGATAAGAATGTAATTAGAACTAAATGGGTCTTTCGTAACAATATAAATGAATATGGAATAATGATATGAAAAAATGATGACTAGTGTGAAACAGATTCTCCCAGATAGAGGGTATAGATGTTGATGATGCATTTCAATTGGTAGCAAGACTCTATATAATCCAATTATTCCTAGTCATTTTTGTGAAAATGATGTTAATTTATTTCAGATGGATGTCAAATAAAATTATTTGAATGTGGTTCTTGAATAGGATTCATATATTGAGCATCCATATGGTTTTATCATTAATGAATAAGATATCAATGTTTTTTGGTTGGAGAAATCACTAAATTAGCTAAAACAATTACCAAGATCATGGTTCTCATGGCTTGATCAGTATTTGAAAAAACATGGTTTTAATTGTTGTGGTGTTGATTACAATATCTATTTCAATAGTGATAGTAATTAAAGGATTTGGGTGTTTTACTCTTTCAATGAAATGATATTTTTCTGATTAGTTGAAGCTCAGTGAAAACATTTTTCTAAATTATAGAAAAGTAAGTTTGAAATGTCAATGATAGGTGAGATGACATTTCTCCTTGGATTGCAGATAACACAAGATAGGAATGTCACATTAATTTCCCATTCCAATTCCTGAAAGGATGTTTCTAGATGATTTGGAATTTAAAATTCCAAGCTAATGAAGAATCTAGTTTCTACATTGGTAAAATTATTAAATGATGATAATGACAAGATAGTTAATATCAATGAATATAAGAAGATTATTGGTAGATTACTATACCTAAAAGCGATAATACCTGATATTGTTTTTGCCACAAGCCAAGAAGTATGATATCAATGAAATCCCAAGGAACGACACATGATTTCAGTGAAAAGAATAATTCAGTATATCGAAGGATGTATGGATTTTGGTTTGATTTATAATAAGAAATATCAGCCAGGTCTGCTGGGATATACATATGCAAATTGGACTTGTTTAGCAGATGACATAAAATCAACATCAGGATGTGCATTATATCTTGGTGGTTTGTGTATTTCTTGGCTATGTGAAAAGTAATATTGAATTTTATTGAGCACTATTGAAGCTGAATATATTTCCACCACTCAAACATGCACAATGTTATTATGGATAAAGCTGCAACTTGTTCATATGGATGTTGAACTAAAGTCTCTGATCGGAATCTAATGTGATAATTTGGGTACTATAAATTATAAAAAAAATTCAGTCCATCACTCAAGAAAAAATAACATTGAGATCAAATATAATTTTATCATGGAGAAGGTGGAGCAAGGTCTAGTGAAGTTTTTGTATGTGCGTACAGAGTTAAAGGTTTTAAAAATTCAAACTAATGCCTTACCCCAGGAAAAATTTTAGAGACATCGACTGGCTCGGCGAGTCCAGTTGACTCCCTACACTTGAAGAAGTGTGGAATTGGACTCCCCCTCTCCATGAGGTATGATGTGTTTTACCCTATTTTACTAATGTGGGGTTTTACCCTATTATAGACTAAAAAGGAGTGACCTTTGGTTTCCTTGATAAAGGGGAAGACAATGTTACCATTCAAGGGGGAGAATTTGCATCTTATAAGAGAGAAAATGTATTAGGTCAAAACAAGGGAAGAAGCTGACAGGTGGAGTAGAGAGATAGGGGAGAAATGAGATATGGAAGAGTATTAAATATTATTATGCTTGAAGTGATCGATCAAAGATTAGATATCATTATTGTTGATGTTAGTGATGAAAGTAGTTTATTAATATCAGTATGGTATTTAGAATTGGTGTTAGAAATGTTGTGATTCATTGATGAACTTTTCATATTACCCTTGCTTTTCTCACACCGATCATTGATAATGTGGGATTAGATTATTTGGTGAGTTAATCCTTGGTCACTATCAGAATACTAGGAGTTGAATGATGGTAGATGATGGAATGATCCTCAATGAGATATAAATGTGTAGATAATTGTTATGAGAATATTTTTCAATAAACCCAAATGGAGATATTGTTGGGAAAAATCTTCCATGGTAACATTTAATCATTTTTGGGTTGGTTGTGTTTGTTGAAAAAGTAGGTTTCTATGGTGAACTATCGATTTCTTGATATGTTTTTGAAACTCCATTGTAACAAAAAACTATGAAAATGGATTGAATTGTCTGGAGGAGGTATTAAAGAATAGATACAATGTGGTTTTGTTTTCTTATGTTTTCCAAATTTTTGGAGTCCAAAATTTGGGATTTGGTGAGAATCATTAAAAGTCGATTTCCATGAAGATCTCATAAAAATATTGCAATGGAATGAGTATTGTAACACCATGAGATTTTATGAGAAATATGTTTTTTATACGCAACACCAAAGGAATCTTTCACAGCACACAATACGGACATGGCTGGCATTATACGCAATCACGAACTTTCTCGATAGCGTGTGTAGTACGCAATACCGGGTTTCACTGAACAATGATATATAATTATGGACTAGCCCTTATGAATAGTATTATATTTATTTTGAATTTTATAACATTATTATTCATCATACACATTTTCTAGAACATTGTAAGAGAACAAAATAAATTTTTCGGGTAAAATAAGTGTTTTTAAAAAAATGCAGTTTTGCCACCTTTTGATGGCGCAACCACATTAAATCTTGTATTCAACATGTTTATAAGTTCAATATGACAAAATGAAATTCTTCTTTGGAATCAGGATATAAAAATTTACTTTGGATAAATTTTTGATATTTTTCTGATAACTTTCATATTTTGATGAATAGTAAAATACGCTAATTTTTAATTAAAAGCAACTTTTTTCATTGAGATAATTTATATGGATAAATTATAATATTTAATGGTTTTAAAGTATAAATAGAATATATTTTTACCATTTAATATAATGTATGTCATTATAATTAATTTCACATTGAATTCATAGGTAAAAACATGTCAATCTTTGGCAATGTTTTAACTTCTAAAACACATTTTCTTTACAACGGGATTTATTTTAAATTACTTCCTGCAAATTATTTGTTTTTAATTATGAAAAATGGATTACATATTTGGAATCATTGGGTATAAATTATTTTGATAGGCTACATTTTATTTTCGGGCATTATGAATAGTAACTACGGTAAATTTTATTTACCATAGTTAAAAGTAAATTGGGTAATTAAGGGTAAATATAAGATTATAAAATTACCCTAACACCTGAAAAATCCTATTAGATGAATAATAGATGACCCATATCACCTAAGGGTCGGATTAGATTAATTTAATAGACTTTGGTCCATGAAAATAATTTAATTATTATTAAAACCAAAGATTGTGACAACATGTCACTTTCTTAAATCATATAAGTATAATAATTTTATTTTAGTGATAAACTTAATGAAACATTGAACCTAAATAGTATCCATAAATCTAATGCAATTATATACATCATAGGAATTTATTTATAATTTTTAGGGATTAAATAATTATCATTAATTATGACACAATAGTGATGTTGAAATTATTTTATTAATTAAAATATCAAATAAAGTTTTTTAAAAATATTAAAATAAATATTATATGAACTATTTAATGTGCTCCACTAATTTTCTAGATACATATGACATTTTAGGAATCTATTATTGGTTTTAGTTTGAACATATCTTATGTATATTGTTTACTTAAATTCAAATAAATTAATACTGTCAAAATTGACACTATTTTTATTTTAAAAAAATAACATATTATATAATTGTTTAAAAATCACAAAAATATTTAAAAATTATAAATTAAAGTTTATATGGTCTAAAATGTCATAAAGGTTCAAATTATAGAAAATTCACAACACATATGTAATTATTTATAATAAATTAAAATTTAGAATATTATTACCACAAATAATATTAAATTGATAAATAAATATAAATCAAGTTGATAGTGTTTAAAATAAATTCCTAACATGTCTAAATTTTATTGGTGGATGTGATTAAAACCCTATATCATATATTCATCAGATATGAGTCATTTTGGAAGTTTTTATGTGGGGTTGGGATTCAATATAAACTAATATTTCTTATATTTCCAAAGGTGTCCCTCTCATCCCTTTTAAAAGGGAACCTCCTCCCTCTCCTCCTCACACCAAGTTGAGCCTTCAAGCTCGGCCAAACCCTGTCAATTTCACTTACTCACTTCCCTAGAATAATTCTAGAGGTATTGTTCTTCCTCAAAGACCAATTGTAGTGCCCTAAGAGGAGGTCTCAAATAGGCGCTTCAAAGAAGAGGTAATGTCCGTTATCGATTCTTTAAACTTTATTTCTTCTTCAAATTATTCATATTTAGTTGTTTCATTATCAATTAATAACATCAGTATCACTCATATAATGATATGTTATTATTAGTATGAAACAACCCTATTTCACTATCTATCAATCCTACGGAAAACAAAATCAATGCGCATGCGTACGTGCGGAATACCGTCTCCACGCCGCGGTGTAATCTATTTTCCATCACCACCTTACTTGGATGGGTATAATGGTGAAAATAAATAACTATATATGATTACTGTATAATGTTATTTATTTTCAAATAGTATACATACACTCCAATACAATTCCACGATCATGGGAATGATATCATCGCTCGTTCGTACGTACGGAATACCATCTCCACGATGTGATGTGATTCGTTCTACATGATCTTCATTACATAATAATTATATAAATGAATTTAATGAATAAATATGATATATAGTATACTAATACCATTCTGGAATTTAGGTATCTATAACATAATGTGAAGAATAATAATTTATTCAACAAAACACGCATAAGAACAAAAAGTAATAAACAACCAAATAACAAGTAGCAATGAAATATTATTAATAAGAAGCTAAGAATATGACCATATATGATATCATAACAAAAAGTATGATTCTGGAATAACTCAATAACATTATTTAAATCATTATACAGGAGGTTCGGGTACTTACGAAGCAAATCGACCTAAGGTAAGGGACAATCTCGCAATTTCAATTTTTATCCTAGATTGTTTATACGTCAGAATTTACGGGGGAATACATATCATCCACATACAGTTTTACTCAATATGTAATATTATTTATATTCTCCTAAAATTTTTTAAAATCCAATTTTAACCTTTGGTGAGATTTTAGTAAAAGATATTAAATAAATCTTTTGTCATTTTTCGTACGAGGTACTTTTTGACTTTTCCAACAAAAGGACGAGAAGAATGTTTTTTAACTTATACGGCATTAATGGATTTTTGAAACATTATTTCCAAGAATATTCCTTTACAATTTTTAAAGTTTATTTTTAATCAACTAATTTTAGTTTAAAATTTTATGACATGTTAAGAAAGGAAAAATGTTTTTGAAGTAGAAAGAATATTTTCCTCAAGAATGGAGTTCAGGTGTTTTATCAAAATTATTTTCCATGTAAGAAAATATAGGGTTTTTTTTTCTATCCCTCTTATTACATTGATTTGATTATGTTGTGATGGAAATATTTTTATGAATTCCTTTATCTTATATGAATTGTTTTATGATGTCACGATGTTTATGATTCCCATTTTTATTACATGGTTTATGCTATGATGTATTGTTTATGATTTTGTGGCACACATAAGAATGGTATCATTATGAGATGGGTAGGACCTATATCTCCCTCCAATTAATTGGCTAAAGATTTTATATCTTATGAGATAGACATGGCTGGAACGGAAGGTTAAACCGGTTCTGTGAAACAGGACTGAAATAAGGAGTGAACTCGGTTCAGAAATGGACTTTGTCCACTATGATAGTCTTGGAAATGAGTATTGACTAATAATAAATGATTCTCTATGATTATGTGTGTATGAAAAAAAATTTCCTGTTTTATGTTATGATTATTGGGATTACATTTTACTACCATGATTTATCCCATGTTATGAAATTATGATCTCTTTTGTTGGGTAAGATTTTCAAAATGTTATGTTCTTATGAATATGATGTGATTGATATTTCTTTTGTTTACCCTTACTGAGCATCTGAGCTCATCCTTTTGTATGTTTTCTTTCCCCAGGTCAGGAAGAAGGATATTAAGTAAGATATTCCAAAAGGGACTATAAATATGATGATATAAATGGGAGACAATGTAGATGCATTATGAACCAGTTGTTTATGTTTCCCAGTTTCTAAAGACACTATACCTATACAGTCCGTTCATGGTTTTGTTTTATGTTATAATAAGTATGCTTCAATTTTGAAGTATTAACCATGTATGTAAATTATGGGTCTCTATAGTTGGTATCAGAGGAAAGGTATAGTCAAACTTTGGAAACTAGGATGTGAAAGTCTTAGTAAGAAACCTGAGGATATGTCTAAGCATAGAACACAATCATAGTGTTTTAGAAACGACCATGAACAACCTATGATAAGACCTTAAGTGTGAAATTTTATTCTTGATTATGCGGTTTTCCTATTATAATTAGTGTTTCTCACACTATTCTTGTTGGTTTTAGTCAATGGCTGGAACCCGAAGGAACCGTGATAATGAGGAATGCGACGGGAAATGCAATGATTGTCCCCCTGAGCAACCAAACATTATGGGAGCTGGAATGCAACATCTTTTAGCCATGCTCACACAACTTCCTCAAGCTATGAATCATGCAGGACTTCTAAAGGAGAAAAGGAAGGAGCAACATTGTGTTTAAACCTTCATGAGGCAGTGTCCACCTTCATTGAATGGGTCTTCAGATCCATTAGTTGCTGAACAATGGATCAGTACCACTGATAATATATTTTCAGTTCTTCAATGTTCTGAACATGATAAAGAAAAATTAGCAGTGTATCGTTTGGAAGGTGATGATGATCAATGGTGGAATCTTATTAAGAATATGAGGCAAAGGGATGAAATTGAGTCCATGGAATGGGACGAGTTCAAGAACTTATTTTTCAATAAGTATTTCCCTCATATTTTTCAAACAATGATGGAGAAGGAGTTTGTTGAACTGAAGAAAAAGGATGATGAATCTGTTGGTTCCTACGAAGCAAATTTTACCAGACTTGCAAGGTACGCTTATGGAATTATTATCCAACCTCAGAGAAAGATCGTTCGATTCTTTAGTGGCTAAAAACTAAGTCTTCGAAGGGAGTTAGCCATAAGAGACTTCAATAGCTATGAGGAAATTGTTTGATGTGGTCTCAAGTTTGACATGGAGATTGTTGTAACCCATCAGTCACATGGGTTTGATAAGAACAGGAAAATGAAATTCAAAGGAAAATCTAAAGACCACACTGAAAAGAAGATGAGTTTTACCTTATTCTCAAAGTGTGTAAAGAAACATGGAGGAAATTTTCATAAGGGGACAAGAAAATGTTATAAGTTTGGAAAAGAAGGTTATCGGGTAATTGAATATCAAAATAATGGGATGAAGACGACTAATGATGCAAACAACGGAAGGGATACACATAATGAACCTACTACACTTCAATGTTTCAAGTGCAAGGAGATGGGGCATTATGCCAATCAATGCCCAAATCCAAGGGTTGCTGATGATGATCAACGTCAACAAACTCTTAAGGCCAAATACAAAGGAAAGTCACATGCAATTACTATCGGCGATGTGGAATACGACAACGAAGTGGTGATAGGTACACTTACCATCCACTCTAAAGTAGAAAATGTTTTATTTTATTCTGGATCCACCCATTCTTTTATTTCTGACGAATTTTCTAAGGGTATCACCATATTACCTCAACAATTAGATGTTGAGTTGGTTGTGACAACACCTAATGGCACAACAGTCGCATCAAAAGTTTACAATTCTTATCCGATAAAAGTTTTTGGGAAAATGCATCCTGCAAATCTTGTGATCCTTCCTATAGTGGAATTTGATGTTATTATTGGAAAGGATTGGATTTCTATATATTGAGCTCATATCAATTTCCAAATAAGGGAAGTCACATTTTATATTCCAGGTCAATCTATGATCATCTATCGATACAAGGATGAACATAACATTCCAGTGGAAATTTCTTATATCTTATGGGTCTTGATTCCACTAAATAAAGGTTATTTATCTCAAATGGTTAGAGAGAAACTCACAATTAAGAATATTCCCATTGTACGGGAATTTTATGATGTCTTTCCAGAGGAATTTCTAGTTCTTCCACCAAATCGTGAAGTTGAGTTTTCAATAGAACTTGTACCGGGTTCTTTGCCTATTTCAAAGACACCTTACAGAATGGCCCCAATTGAGTTGCAGGAATTGAAGAAGAAACTCTAAGAGAATCTTGATTAAGGATTCATATGCCCTAGTGCATCACCTTGGGGAGCACCTATTCTGTTTGTTTAGAAGAAAGATGGATCAATGATACTCTGTATTGATTATCGAGAACTTAACAAGATCACTATCAAGAACAAATATCCTCTCCCATGCATTGATGACCTATTTGACCAACTACGCGGAGCTCAATAATTTTCCAAAATTGATCTTCGTTTAGGGTATCATCAATTAAGGGTCAAAAGGGAGGATATACCAAAGACGACTTTCCGTACAAGGTATGGACACTATGAATTTATAGTGATTCCATTTGGTCTTACTAATGCCCCTGCTATCTTCATGGATCTGATGAATAGAGTCTTTAGAGACTATCTTGATCAGTTTGTGGTAGACTTTATAGATGATATTCTTGTCTATTCAAAAAGCAAGGAAGAACATGAAGATCACTGGAGAATTGTATTAAAGACCATAAGAAAGGAGAAGCTTTATGCCAAATTTACTAAGTGTGAAATTTGGCTTCAAAAATTTGCTTTTTTGGGTCACATAATCTCAAAAGAGGGGATATCTGTGGATCCGCCAAAAACTTAGGTTGTCGAAAGATGGTCGAGACCAACAATAGTTACTAAGATCCGAAGTTTTCTTGGTTTGGCTGGATATTATCAACGTTTTTTGATTGATTTTTCAAGATTATCTAATCTATTGGACAAGTGTTATTCGACCAAAAACAAACTTAGGAATAAAATATGACCATTTAGGCCCACTTGGATTAGATTAGGACATTTATTATTAATTTATTTAAAGAAGGGTTAAAATAGTTAAAATCAAAGTTTAATAAGTAAATCATTTTTAATATGGGGTTATACATAAGATAAATTCGATTGTAAATATTCATTAGAAAGCTAAAAAGATTTCCTACATGATGGCATTTTATAATATAATTTATTTATGACACAAAGATGATGCAGTAATTATCTTATTAATGAAATATTGACATAATTGATAATATAAATACCAAAATAAATGTAATTTAAGACTTTATATGAATTCCACTAATTTTCTAGGTTACTATGATATATTAGTGTTGATTTAATCCACTTGGTTCGAACATATAATTCTGTTATGACTTTCACAAAAATCATATATCAAATAGTGTCAAAATTGACACAAAATAGTTTTTAAATCATATATTATATTATTAATTGTTATTTTATTCCTAAAAATCTAAGGTTCGGCCAAATGACTTAGATAAGGATATATATATTAATAATAAACAATTTGGGGTTCGTTTGGCATGTTATAGTAAGTGTATTAACCATATAGTGAAAGAAAACTAAAAGACATGGTAAAAGTTAAATTATTTAACTTAGAGTTAAATATAATTGATAAGGTTAAAATAATACCCTAAACTTGTCTAAATCCTATTTGTTGATAGGATTTCGACCCTTCCCCACTTTATCTTAGAAATAAGACCCTTTGGAACCATTATAAACCGATTTTGACTTTAATATAAAATAATATTTTGAGATATTCCTAAGGTGCCCCTCTCCTCCCTTATAAAAGGGCACCTCCTCCCCCTCCTCCTCACACCAATTTGAGCACTCAAGCTCGGCCAACCCCTGCCATTTTCTCCTCTCCACTTCCCTAGAATAATCCTAGAGGTCCTGGTCTTCTTCAAAGACCAATCCTAGTTCCCTAAGTGGAGGATTCAAAGAAGTGTTCCAAAGAAGAGGTAATATCCATTACCGATCTTTTCAATTTCTTTCTTCTTCAACTTCTTCTTCTTTAGTTGTCTCATGATAAAGTAATAACATCAGTATTACTTACATACTTATATGTTATTATAAATATGAAACAACCCTAATTCACCTTCTATCCATCCTGCGGAAAAATGAAATCACCGCTCGTGCGTACGTACGGAATACCGTCTCCACGCCGTGGTGTAATATATTTTTCCACCATCACTTTACAAGGATGGGTATAATGGTGTAATGAGTAACTATTTATGATTATTATAAAGTAATATTGATACTGAAATAATATATATATACTCCAATACAGTTCCTCGATCATAGGAACGATATCATCACTCGTGCGTACGTACGGAATACCGTCTCCACGATGTGATGCGACTCGTTCTACATGATCATCATTACATAGTAATTATATAAATGAATTGAATGAATAAATATGATATATGTTACACTAATACCATTCTGGATATAAGGTATCTATAACCTTAAAAGAAGAATAAGAATGTATTCGGCAAAACACGCATAAGAACAAAAGGCAATAAAGACCCGAGTAACAAGTAACAATGAAATATTACTAACAAGAAGCTAAGAATATGACCATATATGATATCATATCAATATGTATGATTATGGAATAAGTCAATAACATTATTTAAACCATTATACAGGAGCTTCGGACACGTACAAAGAAAATCGGACCTAAGGTAAGGGAAATATCACAATCTCATTTTTATCCGAGATTGTTTATTCGTAAGTATTTACTGGGGTGTATTTTATCATCCACATCCATGTTTCATCAATATGTAATATTATTTCCATCCACCTACAATTGTTTAAATCCATTTTTACCCTTCGGTGAGTTTTTAGTAATATGTATGAAAGGAATCTTTTGTCGTTTTTCATACGAGGTACTTTTTGACTTTTCCGACAAAAGTACGAAGAATGTTTTTTTAACTTATACGGCATGAATGGATTTTTAAAACATTATTTCCAAGAAAATTCATTTACAAGTTTTCAAGTTTATTTTTAATCAACTTCTTTTATTTTAAAGTCGTATGACATGTTATGAAAGGAAAAATGATTTTGAAGTAGAAAGGATATTTTCCTCAAGAATGGAGTTCAAGTATTTTATCAAAATTATTTTCCATCTAAGATAATAAAAGGGTTCTGCTTTTATCCCTATTATTACATGGATTTGATTATGTTGTGATGGAAATATTTTTATGAATTCCTTTATCTTATATGAATTGTTTTATGATGTCATGTTGTCTATGAATTCCATTTTTATTACATGGGTTACGCTACGATGTATGGTTTATGATTATGTGGCACACATAAGAAAGAATTCATTATAAGATGGGTGGGACCTATATCTCCCTCCAATGCATTGGGTAAAGATTTTATATCTCATGAGATAGACAGGGCTGGAACGGTAGGTTATACCGGTTCAGTGAAACAGGACTGAAACGAGGGTTACTCGATTCAGAAAGGGACTTTGTCCACTAAGACAGTCTTGGCAATGAGTCTTGACTAACAAGAAATGATTTTCCATGATTATGGGTGCATGCCACAAAGTTTCATGTTTTATGTTATGATTATGGGGATCTCATTTTCACTTCTATGATTTATTCCATGTTAATATATTATGATCTCTTTTGCAGGTTTTGATTTTCAAAAAAAATATGATATGATTTTTATTTCCTTTATTTGCCTTGCTGAGCATTTGAGCTCACCCTTTTATGTTTTCTTTTCCCCAGGTCAGGAAGATGGATATTAAGTAGAATATGCTAAAAGGGACCCTAGATATGATGAAATAAATTGGAGACACTGTAGAAGATTTATGAACCAGTTGTTTATGTTTCCCAGTTTCTAAAGACACTATACCTATACGGTCCTTTGTGGTTTTGTCATATGTTGTAATAAGTATACTTCAATTTTGAAGTATTAACAATGTATGTAAAGTATGGGTCGTTATAGTTGGTATCAGAGGAAAGGTATAGTCAACCTTTGGAAACTAGGATGTGAAAGCCTTAGTAAGAACCCTAAGGATAAGTATAAGCATAGAACACAATCTTAGTGTTTTAGAAATGTCCTTGAATAACCTAGGATAAGACCTTAAGCATGAAAATTTTATTCTTGAATTATGTGGTTTTCCTATTATAATTAGTGTTGCTCACACTATTCTTATTGGTTTTAGTCAATGGCTGGAACCTGAAGGAACCGTGTTAATTCAGAATGCGATGGGCAATGCAATGATTGTCCCCCTGAGCAACCAAACGATATGGGAGCTGGAATGAAAAATCTTGTAGCCATGCTCACACAACTTTCTCAAGCTATGAATCATGCAGGACTTCCAAACGAGCAAAGGAAGGAGCAACATTCTGTTGAATCCTTCATGAGGCAGCGTCCACCTTCTTTCAGTGGGTCTACTGATCCATTAGTTGCTGAACAATGAATTAGTACTACTGAAAAGATATTTTCAGTTCTTCAATGTTCTGAACAAGATAAAGTCATCCTAGCAGTGTATCGTTTGGAAGGAGATGTTAATCAATGGTGGAATCTTATTAAGAATACGAGGCAAAGGGATGAAATTGAGTCTATGGAATGGGACGAGTTCAAGAACTTATTTTTCAATAAGTACTTCCCTCGTATTCTCCTAACAAAGATGGAGAAAGAGTTCCCTGAACTGAAGCAAAGGGATGATGAATCTGTTAGTACCTATGAAGCAAATTTTACAAGACTTGCAAGGTACGCTTCTGGTATTATTATCCAACCTGAGAGTAAGATCGATCGATTCTTTAGTGGCTTAAAACCAAGTCTTCGAAGGGCGTTAGCCATAAGAGACTTCAATAGCTATGAGGAAATCGTTCGATGTGCTCTCAAAGTCGAGATGGAGATTGGAGTAACCCATCAGTCACATGGGTTTGATAAGAAGAGGAAGATGGAATTCAAAGAAAAATCTAAAGAGCACACGGAAAAGAAGATGAGCTTTTCCTTATGCTCAAAGTGTGGAAAGAAACATGGAGGGAGTTGTCTTAAAGGGACAAGTAAATGTTTTAAATGTAGAAAATATGGTCATCGAGCATTTGAATGCCGTGATAATGGGAAGAAGATGTCTAATGACACAAACAAAGGAAGGGATACACAGAATGAACCTACTACACTTCAATGTTTCAAGTGCAAGGAGATGGGGCATTATGCCAATGAATGCCCAAATCCAAGGGTTGATGATGATGGTCGACTTCAACAAAATCTTAAGGCTAAAGACAAAGGAAAGTCACATGCAATTTCTATCATTGATGTGGAGTACGATAACGAAGTGGTGAAAGGTACACTTACCATCCACTCTAAAGTAGCAAATGTTTTATTTGATTCTGGATCCACCCACTCTTTTATATCTAAAGAATTTTCTAAGGGTATCACCGTATTACCTCAACAATTAGATGTTGAGTTAGCTGTGACAACACCTAATGGAACAACAGTCGCATCAGATGTTTATAATTCTTCAACGATCGAAGTTTGTGGGAAAGTGCTTCTTGCAAATCTTGTGATCCTTCCTCTAGTGGAATTTTATGTGATTCTTGGCATGGATTGGATTTCTCTACATGGAGCTCATATCAATTTCCAAAGAAGGGAAGTCACATTTCATATTCCAGATCAATCTACGATCATATATCAATGCAAGGATGAACATAACCTTCCAGTGGAAATTTCTTCCATCTTATGGGTATTGATTCCACTAAATGAAGGTTATTTATCTCAAATGGTTGGTGAGAAACTCACGATTAAGAATATGCCCATCGTACGGGAGTTTGATGATGTCTTTCTGGAGGAATTACTGGGTCTTCCACCAAATCGTGAAGTTGAGTTTTCAATAGAACTCGTACCGGGTGCTTTTCCTATTTCAAAGATACCTTATAGAATGGCCCCAATTGAGTTGCAGGAATTGAAGAAGCAACTCCAAGAGAATCTTGATAAGGGATTTATACGACCTAGTGTGTCACCTTGGGGAGCACCTGTTCTATTTGTTAAGAAGAAAGATGGATCAATGAGACTCTGCATTGATTATCGAGAACTTAACAAGATCACTATCAAGAACAAATATCCTCTCCCACGCATTGATGACTTATTTGACCAACTACGCGGAGCTCAATACTTTTCCAAGATTGATCTTCGTTCAAGGTATCATCAATTAAGGGTCAAAAGGGAGGATATACCAAATACGGCTTTCCGTACAAGGTATGGACACTATGAATTTATAGTGATGCCATTTGGTCTTACTAATGCCCCTGCTATCTTCATGGATCTAATGAATAGAGTCTTTAGAGACTATCTTGATCAATTTGTGGTAGTCTTTATAGACGATATTCTTGTCTATTCAAAGAGAAAGGAAGAGCATGAAGATCACTTGAGAATTATATTGAAGACCCTGAGAAAGGAGAAGCATTATGCCAAATTTACCAAGTGTGAATTTTGGCTTCAAAAAGTTTCATTTTTGGGTCACATAATCTCAAAAGAGGGGATATCTGTGGATCCAGCAAAAACAGAGGTTATCGAAAGATGGTCGAGACCAACAATGGTAACTGAGATTCGAAGTTTTCTTGGTTTGGCTGGATATTATCGATGTTTTGTAAAATATTTTTCACGATTATCTAATCCACTCACAAAGTTGACTCGGAAAGGAGTTATGTTTGTCTGGACAGAGGAATGTGAAGAGAATTTCAAGGAGTTGAAAAGAAGGTTATCCAGTGCACATGTGCTCACACTGCCTTGTAATGGAGAAAAGTTTGTGATCTACAGTGATGCATCCAAGAAGGGATTGGGGTGTGTTCTTATGAAAAATGATATGGTGATAGCTTATTCCTCACGACAGTTGAAAATCCATGAGCAAAATTACCCAACACATGATTTGGAGTTGGCTGCGGTAATCTTTGCATTAAAGATTTGGAGGCATTACCTTTATGGTGAAAGGTGTGATATTTATACTGATCATAAAAGTTTAAAGTATATTTTCACACAAAAGGAGCTGAATATGCGTCAAAGAAGATGGTTGGAGATGATTAAGGATTATGACTGATCAATCCATTACCACCCTGGGAAAGCAAACAAGGTGGCAGATGCATTATGTTGACAAGACCATGCTACCTTATCCATGATGAGGATCATAAAAGATCCAATATTTATGGATTTACAAAGGATGGATCTTGGAATTATAATGAAAGGGGAAAATCGTATCTTGTTCAAATGAAAGTTCAACCATCTATACATGTGAAGATTAAAGAGGTACAGAAAAAAGATGCCGAGTTATAAAAGAAGGTGAGAAATGTTCCTGAATTGAACCTTGATTGTGATGGGTTAATAATGTTTAGGAATCGGGTTTGTGTTACTCCCATCCCTGAATTAAAGAAGGAGCTCCTGGATGGGGCTCATAGTTCTTCATTCTCTATTCATCCTGGAAGCACGAAGAAGTATAGGGACCTGAAAGAGTACTTCTGGTGGGATGGCATGAAAAGAAATGTTGCTTAATATGTCTCTGATGCTTGGTTTGTCAGCAAGTTAAAGCTGAGAGATAGATGTCTAAGGGTATGTTACAACCATTACCCATACCAGAATGAAAATGGGAAAACATCACTATGGACTTTGTCATTGGACTTCCTAAAACACTCAAAGGAAATAATGCTATCTGGGTCAAAGTTGACCATCTTACAAAGTCTGCACACTTTATTGCTATTAGAGAGGATTTCTCTCTAGATCAGATTTCCAGGATATATGTAAAGGAAGTGGTAAGATTACATGGAGTACCACTTTCTATTATATCTGATCGGGATCCGAGGTTTACCACGAAGTTCTGGCGAAGTCTTCAGCATACTCTGGATACAAAGTGGAGTTTCAGCACTGCTTATCATCCTCAGATAGATGGTCAGTCTGAGAGGACACTTCAAACTCTAGAATATATGTTGAGATCTTTCTCTATAGATTTCAATGGTGGTTGGGATCAACACCTAAATTTAGTGTAATTTTCTTCTAGTAATAGCTTTCACTCTAGTATTCAGATGGCTCCTTATGAAGCTCTCTATGGAATGAATTAAAGGACTCCAAATTGCTGTGATGAAGTTGGGGAATGAATGTTATTAAGACCTGATCTTGTTGATGAAATGGTAGAAAAGGTCAGATATATTCGACAACACATTAGAGCAGCTCAGAGTCGACAAAAAAGTTATGCTGGCAACCGAAGAAAATACCTAGAGTTTGAAGTGGGTGATAAAGTGTTCTTACAAATATATCCCTGTAAGAGGGTCCTGAGATTTGGAAGGAAGGGAAAGTTGAGCCCTAGATATATTGGTTCTTTTGAAATTCTGGATCATGTTGGGAAGGTATCTTACTGATTGGCACTTCCACTGAATCACTCTCAAGTTCACGATGTCTTCCATGTATCTCTCTTGAGAAAGTACATACCTGATCCTTCACATGTACTCAGCTCAGAAGTTGTACCACTGGAGCAGGATATTTCATATGAAGAAAAGACAATAGAGATTCTAGATCCTAGAGAAAAATTCCTACGGAACAAAACCACTCTCTTGGGGAATGTTTTATGGAGGAACCACCAATTAGATGAAGTTACATGGGAACTTGAGGATATGATGAGGGAGAGGTATCCTCATCTGTTTGTAATAAAGTGAGGAATTTCGAGGGCGAAATTTATTTTAAGCGGGGTAGAATGTCACACCTTGAAATTTTTTGAGAAATATTTTTTTATACGCATCACCAAAGGAATCTCTCACAGTACACAATACGGACTTGGCTTGCATTACATGCAACCACGACCTTTCTCGATAGCGTGTGTAGTATGCATTACCAGGTTTCACTAAAAAATGATATATTATTATGGACTAGATGCTATGAATAGTATTAACAACATTTTTAATTTTATAACATTATTATTCATCTTACATATTTTCTAGAACATGGTAAGAGAACAATATAAATTTTTCGGGTAAAATAAGTATTTTTAAAAAAATGCAGTTTTGCCACCTTTTGATGGCGCACTGACATTAAATCTAGTTTTAAACATGTTTATAAGTTCAATTTGACCAAATAAAATTCTTCTTTTGAATCAGTATATAATAATTTACTATGGGCAAATTTTTGATATTTTTCTAATAACTTTTATATTTTGATGAATAGTAAAAATATGCTAATTTTTTATTAAAAACAACTTTTTTCATTGAGATAATTTATATGGATAAATTATAATATTGAATAGATTTAAAGTATAAATATAATTTCTTTTTACCATTTAATATAATGTATGTCATTAGCATTAATTTCACTTTGAATTCATAGGTAAAAACATTTCAATCTTTGGCAATGTTTTAACTTCTAAAACCCGTTTTCTTAACAACGAGATTTATTTTAAATTAATTACTGAAACTTATATGTTTTGAATTTTCAAAAATGGATTCCATATTTGGAATCATTGGGTATAAATTATGTTGATAGACTACTTTTTATGTTGGGGCATTATGAATAGTAACTACGGTAAATTTTATTTACCATAGTTAAAGGTAAATCGGGTAATTAAGGGTAAATGTAAGATTATAAAATTACCCTAACACCTGTACAAATCCAATTGGAAGACTAAAAGATGACCCATATCACCTAAGGGTCGGATTAGATTCATTTAATGGGCTTTTCTCCATTAAAATAATTTAATTATTATTAAAACCAAAGATTGTGACAACATGTCACTTTCTTAAATCTTATAAGTATAATAATTTTAATTTAGTGATAAACTTAATGAAACTTCAAAAATTAATAGTATCAAAAACTCTAATACAATTATCTACAACATAGAAATTTATTTATAATTTTTAGTGATTAAATAATTATCATTAATTATGACACAATAGTGATGTTGAAATTATTTTATTAATTAAAATATCAAATAAATGGTTTTAAAAATATTAAAATAAATATTATATGAACTATTTAATGTGATACACTACTTTTATAGATACATATGACGTTTTAGTAATATATGAAAGCTTTTATTTCGAACATATCTTCTGTATATATTTTATTCAATTTCAAATAAATGAATAGTGTCAAAATTGACAATATTGTTATTTTATAAAAATAACATATTATAAAATTGTTTAAAAATCACAAAAAAATTTAAAAATTATAAATTAAAATTTATATGGTCTAAAATTTCATTAAAGTTTAAATTATTGAAAATTCACAACACATATGTAATTATTTATAATAATTTAAAATTTAGAATATTATTACCACGAATAAACTTAAATTGATAAATAAGGATAAATGAGGTTGACAATGTTTAAAATAAATTCATAACATGTCTAAAATTTATTGGGTGATGATATTACAACCCTATCTCATCTAAGATTCGGATATGAGTCATTTTGGAAGTTTTTAAGTGGGTTTGGGATTTAATATAAACTAATATTTCTTATATTTCCAAAGGTGCCCCTCTCCTCCCATATAAAAGGGAACCTCCTCCCTCTCCTCCTCACACCAATTTGAGCCTTCATTATCGCCCAACCCCTGCCCATTTCACTTTCCCACTTCCCTCGAAACATCCTAGAGGTATTGGTCTTCTTCAAAGACCAATTTAAGTGCCCTAAGAGGAGGTCTCAAAGAGGCGCTTCAATCAAGAGGTAATGTCATTTACTGATTCTTTCAACATTATTTCTTCTTCCACTTCTTCTTAATTAGTTGTTTCATTATGAATTAAAATCATCAGTGTCAATAATATACTGACATGTTATTATAAGTATGAAACAACCCTATTTCACCATCTATCCATCCTATGGAAAGTGAAATCACTGCGCGTGCGTACTTACGGAATATCGTCTCCACGCCGCGGTGTAATCTATTTTCCATCACCACCTTACTTGGATGGGTATAATGGTGAAAATAAATAACTATATATGATTATTGAAAAGTTTTATTGATTCTGAAATAGTATACATACACTCCAATACAATTCCGCGATCATGGAAACGATATCATCGCTCGTGCGTACGTACGGAATATTGTCTCCACGATGTGATGTGATTCGTTCTACATGATCTTCATTTCATAATGAATATATAAATGAATTGAATGAATAAATATGATATATAGTACACTAATAACATTATGGAAATGAGGAATTTATAACCTAAAGAGAAGAATAAGAATTTATTCTACAGAACACGCATAAGAACAAAAAGTAATAAACACCCGAATAACAAGTATCAAGGAAATATTACTAATAAGAAGCTAAGAATAGGACCATATATGATATCAAAACAATAATTATGATTCTGGAATAATTCAATAACATTATTTATATCATTATACAGGAGGTTCGAACACTTATGAAGAAAATCGAACCTAAGGTAAGGGACAATCTCGCAATCTCAATTTTTATTCGAGATTGTTTATAATTTAGAATTTACTAGGGAATATTTATCATCCACATCCATGTTTCCTCAATATGTATTATTATTCATATCCTCCTACAATTTTTTTAAATCCAATTTTACCCTTCAGTGAGTTTTTAGTAAAAGATATGAAAGGAATCTTTTGTCGTTTTTTGTACGAGGTAATTTTTGACTTTTCCGACAAAAGTATGAGAAGAATGTTTTTTAAACTTATATGGAATGATTGGATTTTTAAAACATTATTTCCAAGAAACTTCCTTTACATGTTTTCAAGTTTATTTTTAGTCAACTTATTTTAGTATGAAATTTTATGACATGTTAAGAAAGGAAAAATGTTTTTGAAGTAGAAATGATATTTTCCTCAAGAATGGAGTTCAAGTGTTTTATCAAAATTATTTTCCATATATGATAATATAGGGTTCTATTTCTATCCCACTTATTACATTTATTTGATTATGTTGTGATGGAAATATTTTTATGAATTCCTTTATCTTATATGAATTGTTTTGTGATGTCACGATGTTTAAGATTCCCATTTTTATTACATGGGTTATGCTATGATGTATGGTTTATGATTTTGTGGCACACATAGGAATGGTATAATTATGAGATGGGAGAGACCTATATCTCCCTCCAATGAATTGGGTAAAGATTTTATATCTCATGAGATAGACATGGCTGGAATGGCAGGTTTAACTGGTTTAGTAAAACAGGACGGAAAAGTGGAGTGAACTCGGTTAAGAAATGGACTTTGTCCACTAAGATAGTCTTGGAAATGAGTCTTGACTAATAAGAAATGATTCTCCATTATTATGTGTGTATGACACAAAGTTTCTTGTTTTAAGTTATGATTATTGGTATTACATTTCACTACCATGATTTATCCTATGATATGAAATTATGATCTCTTTTGTAGGGTAATATTTCCAAAATGTTATGTTCTTATGAATATGATGTGATTGATATTTCTTTTGTTTACCCTTACAGAGCATTTGAGCTCACCCTTTTGTATGTTTTCTTTCCCCAGGTCAGGAAGAAGGTTATTAAGTAAGATATGCCAAAAGGGACTATAGATATGATGAAATAAATGGGAGACAGTGTAGATGCTTTATGAACCAGTTGTTTATGTTTCCCAGTTTTTAAAGACACTATACCTATACAGTCTATTCATGGTTTTGTTATATGTTGTAATAAGTATGCTTCAATATTAAAGTATTAACCATGAATGTAAATTATGAGTCGCTATAAGTATCGCAAATATGGGCTACATGAATTGTATTTCACTAAGACGTGATGAATTTAGACAGTGAGCTCTATGATTACAATGGACATCATGAATAGCAGAGCTTAAGAGAATTATGAGGGAACATTGTGACGACGGTGAAAATGATTTGACGAAACACTCTGCGATTACAACAAGCTTCACAAACAGTAGAGGTGAAGATAATTACAAGGGACAATTTTGGATGTGCCACAAAGGAATTCATGGAATGATCAGTGATTACAATGATTTCTGTGATCCAAAAATTGACGTGGTATTTCACATTATAACAAAATTTCGGCAGAAATTTCGGATCCTTGTGATTTTAGCTGACATGACACTGATATAGTTTGGAAGGTTCTTGAGTTGGGGGAATTTCTGATAAATAGTCCATGACCACCTTGCGAAAAGGGAGATCAAACGAGAAACATTAATCTCTCAAATTGTGAATTATATTCACAAAGTCGAGAGCTTTGCGAAAGAAAAGAGAATTCGTAGAGGCAGTCGAGTTCTGCGAAAGGAAGCCGTACTGCGAAGGCAAGTTCGACATTGTAGAGGAAGTGCAATTTGAAAAGTCATGTTTAGAATTGTTAAAATGCAATGACCAGTGTGAAATCTATGAAGCTGTGAACTCTGTGACCTAGGGAGATTTTTTTCTATTGATATTTTTGAACCGGTGAGCTCTGTTAACCTATGAGCTTTGTTATGTGGTTAAAAAAATGTGAAGGCTTGTTTGCGCAATGAAAAATAGCGAGCTTCGCAAAGGCAGTTTGTTTTACAAAATAGTTTAAAAGGGTATTGAACAGTGTTCAGTGGAAAACATATATTCATATTTGGATGAAAGTGGAACGTCAACATAGAATTTATATATAAGAGATGGTGTATTCATTACTGATAATGAAGAGACATACATGTCTATAAATAATCATTGAGTCTTCTGAATAATTTGTTATCTCACTTCAGTTGATGGAGTAGTGTGTTCTCAAATAGTGAATGTTTGTAAACAAGGAGGGATAGTTAGTCTACATTAATCTTGTAAACAACAGTTCACTTTTAGTGGATTTGTTAAAGCACAACATTGCTGGTGTATTCTCCTTGGACGTATCTTATTTAGGATAAACAAAATCAAATTGTTTTGTAATATGCATGGTGTAATATTTTTTTCATACTCTGGAATAGGAAAGAGTAAGAAGAGAGTTTTTTCAAACAACATTAGAGGGGCATTTGTTTTAATCTTTCATTCCCTGGTTAACTCCGAGTCTATCTATCATAATGGACCTAACAAGATTCATAAATGTACCCCATTCCTTGAAATCAATCTCTTACCATAATCTAGTTTTATTAACCATTTAATACCACTGATAGACATAAATTTCAAAATGATAAAAATATAGATGTGTATTCTATTGATTTGGGGAACCCTTCACATAGAATACCATTTCATAAGCATTAATTTTCCCATTAACAATCACTAATTCATATGATTTACAAAATTATTGAGTTTTCCTTAGCATATAATTCTAAATTATCAACATCTTTCTCTATGGAACATATGTTTTCTCTCAATAATAGATATGACTTCCATTTATATAATTTCTCAAAAAATCCATCAAATATAAAATTGATCTTTTCCAATTCCAACCATTCCATGTTGCTGAAATAATTTCAAAACAAACATAGTTTAAATGAACCATTATTGCAATATTAGAATGATATATCATGAAAAAAATTAATTATAATCTCTTAAGGTTATTTACATACATTTTACTAATATTTAAAATTATCTAAAACATTTCTATAAAATAAACACTATGGACATATCTATAAATAGATGATAATATTGATTATATAGAGAATAATTAATTCTATTACATTCCCATAGATTATTTAGGATTATAGATTTAGTGATTTATGTAATCAGCATTAGATAAATAAATATTACATCATAACCTGTGCACTACAACTCAAAATCCTATTTTTTAACAGTATAAATCATTTAAAATAAAACATGTTTCTTTTCATGACATATCATCATAATTTTCAAATTAACTACCTTATCCACTCTCATTAATAATATATTTTAAAATAAAAAAGAACACTATACGAGAAAAAAAAATTCATTAAGGGGAAAATATATAGAGTGAACGTACACCTTTAGTCTATGAATAGTTATAAAAATATTCCCTTTTAAAAAATAATATGTGTCATCAAAATAAAAATTTTCTTACCCAAAAAATAATCCTCTATTTAAAATTATTTTCATAAAAAAATTCATTATAAATATAAAACCAAAAATAAAACATATACATTATTTTAAATCATGAAAACACAGGAAACTTTATACACATCACCCTTATGAAGTAGCGAAAATGTCCCTTTAAGGTTAATCTCGATAACATAACTTATGAAATTCGAGGACATTTTTTTTTAAAAATAGAATGAAAAGATAAATAATTTTTATTATGCAGGACATTATTTCAGTATCAGTCATATAATAACTCATGAAAATGTAATAAACTACTTTTTAAATTCTTATGATATCATAATAAAAACATAACTAAATTACTCTACCCCTTTACCCAATGAAATAGAGGGATATCTAAGTATAAAACATAATTAAGAGCTATATTAGGATCAAACATCTTAATAAAATATTCCAATTAACCATAACATAATAAAAATATATGGAAAAATTTATTTATATCAGCATACTCATAAAAATATTCTTCACATGCATAAGAAAATAGTTGTATATATTTTTATATAAATTCAATTTAGAACATATTTTTGAAAATAAATAGAATAAAGAGATTGGGTTTTTATATTACGAAAACATGAAATCATGAAATTGAATAAAAAAATAAAATAATTTTTTTGATGTTATGAAGAAGCATTAATTACATATATGATAATGTAGAACATTCGTTTTTTTCTTTTCTTCAAAACATTATTTACAAAATATGTAAGTATATTCCACTTAAAAACCTTTGAAATAAAGTCTAAAGTGATATTAAATATACATTATATTTCAATTATTTCCATACAAATACATTCATAAATAAATTTTAAGAATATGGTCGTTGTTAAAAATATTTAGAAAATAAATCAATAAAATATTTAAATGTTGGTTTTACATTAAAAAGTCCCTTACCTCAAGTCTTAGTTTTCCAGTATATTTTTTATTTTCATTAAAAATAAATATATTTTATTTATTTTAATTCTGAAGAAAAAATTTCATTTTTAATATTCATTTTACTAACTAACATGTTATATATAACTTCATAATAAAATAAGTTTACATCAGTTGTTTTGATGATTATTGACTTATATTTCTAAAATCACATTGGTAAGTTGACTATGTTCAAAAGGTAGTTATTTCATCATATCGAGAATAATAATAATGATATAATTGCCATTTTATTACATTAATTAATCATCTAAATTCATCCACAAAATATGGTTATGAATAATGATTCATTATTTAATCATTAAGACGGTATGCTATACATACTCATGTGCAACATGTTCATTTTTAAAGGAGAGTGAGGGAAATAAGTAAATTATACTTTAAAATTTAAGTAATTATAACAACACTATAAAAATATTATTATTTTTCAAAAAAAAACTTATATATTGTATCCATGTGATATGGTCATGAATATCGAATCACATCACTCCATAGATGTAGAAATCCACATATACAGAAGCGAGACACTGTCATTTTTCAATGGATGGAATGAAAATAAATAAGAAGATATATTATCCCAAAAATAATATTTCATGATTATACTATACCTATATATGTATATATATTAAATTCTTAGTTATATAAATCCATTATAGTAGGTTATGGAAAATGTATTACATTAGTTTGTGATGTGGTAGTCTACTGTAGAAACAAAAGGTGGATTCATTTATCATTTGAATAACGGGGAAGAAAGATATATTTCAATAAATTTACATAACATTATATTAGTATATGGAATATATTGTTGTAATTATTTTAATATGTTTCAATAGTATTTCTAGGTGTTAAAAGATGAAATAAACAACAAAACACTTTGTTAAGAAATATGTATATTCTTTCGACAATATCATTAGGTTTATAAAAAATTCCTTTCTAAGATGGATTTATGGAAAAAAGGGACTATATATTATTAGTATGGAAGAAAAGAATATATATGGATATTCATTGTATGAAATAAAATTCTCTTGAATTTTTTATATGAGGGGTGATCATGTGTCCTATTTTATGTGTGGGAGAGGACAAACATGAAATTTTTAAAAATAATAAAATATATTAATGTATTATTCAATCCATAAACATCATAAATTGAAGAATTATGAATAAAATATGTGAAGGGATGTAAATTTGACAATAAAATTTAATTTAGACTAGTTTCTAGTTCATTTTATTCATTATCACTTGAGTTTAATCCTTGATAAACCTATTTTAACCATACCATTGGTTTCAAATTGTTTCTATTTTAATGTTTTCATTATGAAAAAAAATTATTTTGGCCTTATAAATTATATTAAATATGTATATTAAAAATATACAACATATTTAATCAAATTAATTTAACATAAGTGGCATACATTAATTAATAATTACATAAAAAATGTTATAAAATAATATTTTTCATAAAACTGTATTCATAAATATAAAAGTATTTTAATTCCAAATTAATATAAAAATAAATTAATAAGGCCATAAAATGATTATAATAATATAATTGAGATAATGTTTCTTTTAATTCTTATTAAAAAAATTGATCTTCATATATTCATGATGGGAAGTGATAGTAAAAAATTTGTATTTTTCAATATTCATTAAAAATAAAACATTTAAGAAAATTAGATATAATTAATTAGAATATAATTTTAAAATGATGAATTAAAACATGAATGTTATTTTCAAAATTTAAAATTATATAAATTTAATGTCATTATTTTAATGAATACCATATAATGAACCAAATTTTTTTTTTAGAAATAAGGCTTCCCCCTTTTAATGAATATAACTCTACAAAATTTAATTAATGAATATCATTATTACATGATATTGTTTTATTTTAAAATTACATTTCTTAAAACTATATATCGTACCTATCATGTAGTTACACACCATGATATTTGGACCTTTTCTATGTAGCCTATTTCATATGGCCACATGAAGGGTGATATTTATAAAACTATAGAAACACTAGATCTATTAGTAGTGAGAGACACAATTTGTAAAATAATGGAATTAAAAATTTTATTCATATATTCTAGATCAAAAAAAATTATCCACCCTCATATTTCTCAATAACCATCATCATCACATACAGCTATGTTTGTGCCTTAAATTCGAATAGATCTCAACATGCACATTGTCACTTCCAGCCCTCAGTACAGTTTTTCAAGAAATAAAATATCATAATTATCATTTAATGAAATATATTATATATAAGGAATAACCAAATACCCATACGAATCTATTTTTTGACAACATCATTATGAGAACTCAAATTATTTTGACTGCATTATTGGTGACAATTTCTCTACTTATAAGAGGGGGTAAATTCCTCACATTCATTCCACCATTGCGTACTAGAATTTCATACTATAAATAAACCATGTATATCATCATATAATACTCTCACAAGTTTATATTATTAATATATGAATTTATTATCCTAATCCCATATTTTATAAGGATATGTTCAAGAGAATATTCATTTTCTTAATGTGAGTATTAAATGATCTTTGATTTTTAATTCTGAATTTATTCAATTACAAACCTATACTAACTATATAATTATAATGAAATAAGTATCATTACTAAATTTATGGGTTATTTTATTAATGTAATAATCATTATATATTCATTCTTATCCACATAAAAAAATAACATTTTTTGTGTGTAAGTGCGGACTACCGCCTCCAAGAAATAACATATTTCATTCATCATCACCACATTCCATGAATAGTTTAAATGTTGTTATTATGAATAAATATTATATATATAAATAGTTTATTAATTTATTTATTTTTATCTATCACATAACCTCTAATTTATTAAATAATTATGATGTTAATTATGTATGCATACAGAGAACACCCTTTATGATGATACAATTTTAAGTTAACTAAAACTCTAAAAACTATTATTTTTCATCAGTTTTATTTTATATCATTATTAAAAACTCCTAAAATATTATTAAATAAAATTATTAATATTTAAATAATAATTTATTATGTTTCAATTATATCATAAACATCCTTAACTATAATCACTCATCATGTTATAAGATGTTCTTGTCTGCCTCGGTTTAACAACCAATATGAACAATACAATAGAATTAAATAATCAAAGTAAATTAGGAATTGAAAAATCATATTATTATATTTAAATATTATAATAAAGATTTATTTATTGTTCTGTAATGGTTATATTATTTAATTAACATATTACAAAAATATCATATTTGACTTCTAAAATTACCATAATATTCCAACACTGATTACATTTTATCGGAAAAAAAACTAAATAAATCATGAAATTTGATAAATACATATAAATAATTAAAAAATTATATTATTTTAAATTATATTATATTGGAATGATTAACATAGTATTATATAATTTGTATAAAAATTGACATTATAATTTATACAAGGAATAATTAAAATTACTAACATCTGATCATTAAAAGAAACCATAACTATGTAGTTAAATTATAATAAATTTTTATTATTTTAAATTATAAAATTATATGTATATGAAAATGGTTCTAAAATAGGCTACTATATTAGTTAATTATATTATATAGGAGGATTGATCATATTTGAGTAGTCGAGAATACAAGGTATGGGGTTCTCTGCCACATTTTCAAATGCTTGTGACATGTTTGATATTGAACACATTAATATAATTATATGATGTCTTGGCAGACCAATTTTAATATGTTATTATTAATATCATTAATTTCAGGAATTTTTTATTTCCATTTATGTGTAACCATCTTGTTAATATGTTATGACTATTATAAGTGTTTTTGATAACTTAGTTTTCATTCATTCAGTTATGGTAGTTCTTCCTGAACATAATTACAATATGATTTGTTTGATATGATCTTTAAATGTATTATGAGGTATTTAATATATATTGTGGGAATTTAGTATTTTAACTCACAAAAACCTTTCCAAATGTCTCTATATTCATAGAATTTTCCATCTGCAAAATATTTGGTAAACTCAAATTTCTTTTCATTGAGTTTAAATATTATTTAATGTGGATCATTATTGTATGTTTCATAGATTGTTCAATTTCCTATTTCGCAAGAAATTATTTCTTCATACGTAGTCAAAAGTGTTTATTGAACTCTGGGATGAGTTATCAATGAATTTTATTCTCAAATCTCAGCATTATTCGAAACATAATCATTTCCTATTAAGTCTTATTTCCACCATTACTATATTTTTTATTCCCAGAATTTTTTTTCTTTTATATTTCCTCATTTGTTTTTACTCATGAAAATTCTATTTTTTTAATTAAATATTATCACCCAGATATTGCTACAAATTTTAATAATGCGGTTTATAAAAATAGATATTAATAAATATTCAAAATGTTTTCGAACACTTAAAATCAAATCTTTTATCTTTCACTCAATAATATTGTTTTGGAAAAATAATTAATCATTTAAATACCTACTATTGATGATTAAATCAATAGGTAAATGTTTTAAAAAAATCATATCACATTTTCAAAATTGTTATGATATTTTTAATTATTCGATAATGAATATTAGTTTTTTATATTAATGTTTGTAGGATTTCATCACTATAAATTTTAATATAATTATGATTTCTTCATAGATCCAAAATTGAAATATCCATCTCAATGAAAATATTAAAAAACCACTTCACATTTTTCATAAAATGTCATTTCAATGTGAATTTAACTTCTTATTTTGTTAAAAGGATAAAATTCATTTTGTAAAAACTCTTTTTTGTTGTCACTACCATTTTCCTCTTTATCTATATAAAATATATTTACAAAGAAATTATTTTCCATGAATGAAAATATAAATGTACATATATGGAAATATTTTTTGGTTTCTTTAATTTTAGAGATCAATCATTAATTTTTATAACATAAATAAGTGTTAGGAAAACCATTTTTATTCCATTGGTTCTTAATGAAATGATAATTTATTACTTTCAGGGGGCGCAAATATATGTTGATAACTGAGGGATGGAGTCCAATATCTCCCTTTGATGATTTGGAAATTTTTTATCACACGAGTTAAATGGTAGGACTATCCTATTCTAAATGGTTATATGAGGATAATGATAAGGAAAAGTGTTTATAAGAATATTTAACTCAAGTTAAATGTTATATAACAGGATTTACCACAAGATAAATTGTACACATGAGGATTTACCCAAAGGAAACAGGTAAACAAGATGATTTATCCCAAGCAAAACTATACATGATATTATTATCCCAATCCCAATTTTTAATGATTGGATTATTATAATCATGTGATGGTTACATGGGTGGTAAACCCAAGACCAAGATGGTTCCCATGTTCTTATACCAAACATATAGTATGATAAATTTCATAGATTGTAGCTTTTGAATATGATTTTTCATCTTATTTTTATCCCACAATATTGTTTATAAATGTTACACCTATGTTTATTTCATAAGAATCATTTTAAATTTCCTTGGATTCTATCGATTTATTACACGTTGTTTTTGATAAGATGTTATTTTAATACTCATGTTTCATCACATAAATTTTATCAATACTTTGATAAAATTTCTAGGTGTTTTACCCTTGTTTAGGGTTTTATCTAACCCCTTAATTCTCTTTCCATTCCCCATGTTTTGAAATTACTATAAATAATGAGACATGCTGAAGAGAGGGTGGGTTTTTCCATTATAGATATATTTTTAAAATTTATATAATGTATATTACATATGGAATTGGTTCTCAATGAATAAAAATGTAATTTAATGGTATAATACTATTAATTTTGATATTTATTGTTTAAATAAAATAATTTTATTAAAATAATGATTGGGTTATAAAAAATGTGATCAATTTTGTCATTTATAGAAAGTGTTTAAGCACCAAATATGTGAGTGTGGTTCTTGGAAAAAATAGTGGTTTTCAGAATAGGTAATAGTTATTTTTCATGATTATTATAAATATTTATGGGAGCATGTTATAATAAAAATAGTCAAACAACAATAGATATATTTAATATAGGATAAAAACTAATTTTTGTTAATATAGAGATTATTTTATTGATTATAACTTACATCCCACTATGGATACCTGAATGTGGATGTTGTAGTGGAACATATGAAATTAGGGGTAATATCCTAAATAATCGTGTTTGTTTGTTAACTCAATCATGTCTCTAGTTCATTATGAGTGGAACTCAGACTGAAAAACTATCTAGACTCTTTGGTGGGATATCTTTAGGTAATTTAAATTATAATTACAAGATATTAGGGTATTATTTTTAAATTAATTTAAGTGATCTGTTTAAGAATATGACAGAACACATCTTAATGTAATCTAGGTTGAGAATTTTGATTTATATGAGTAATTATGTATGACATAGTATCATAGGTTAAAATGATTTCTTCACTCTAGACGTTATCTTATGAATGAGATTTCATATTCAAATGATCATTTACTCAAATTTTATTCTATACTTATCATAATCATTTGTTTTTTAATATTTCATTTCAAATATTTTAAAAAATATGATTTTATGAATTTTATAACTATAAAAACCCATTTGGCTTTGCTAAGGTGGAATATTTTGTGTAAATGGTTGAAAATATAAATGTATACATATAATTATTGAGAAGGTGAAATTCATAGATTTATCTGAGATATTG
Organism: Viscum album; assembly: GCA_963277665.1. NCBI lineage: Eukaryota > Viridiplantae > Streptophyta > Magnoliopsida > Santalales > Viscaceae > Viscum > Viscum album. The sequence continues at coordinate 854,098,699 of OY728123.1, read as the reverse complement.
AGGATCTGATGCCATTTTACCATTATTTATACTATTAATTATGAATATCTTATAGATAAGATTAGCTATTTCTGTTAGTTAATTTTAATAAAAATATTATAATCTAATATATTTAGGGGGATGTATAGTTTAACACCCGAGTATTTTAGAATAAAATTTCCTTAAATAATATAATGATATTGTGTTTCACACAAAAAAACAAGATAAAATGAACAAAAACATATTTTATTAATGTTATTAAATTAATTTAAGAATAAAGAATCTTAAAAAATATTATAATCAATTATAAATACAAACAAAATATGATTAGGAATTCATAATTTTTTAAAAATTCAATTTTCTGTAAATGATATTTTTTATCTTAAATATAGAATTTAAATTAACAAAACATTATAAATTTATGAATTTAAATTAAAAAAATGTAATTCATTTATTCATTCCATCAATCAAGGTTATCCTATGGTGAATTTTTTAAATTTTTTAATATAATTTTATTATAGTTGAATTGAATAAATACTTATTTTTTATAATACCATATATTTTATGGAATTATCATAATAAAATAATACCTTAAAAGTTTTTAAAACTCTTTTATATCAAAATTTATTTTTATAATTAGAAATAAATCAATTTAAAATTATATATTGAATATATAAAACCTATGTTTAATGTGTGTGAAACATTGGTAATATTTTATTCTAAAAATTATAATTATTTTCTTATATTTAAAATTATTTTACGCCATATATAGAAATTATGTATAAAAAATTGATTTTGTATTTTATATTAACATTTCAATCATATATACCAAGAGATATTTCTTTTTTATGTTTAAAATATTATTAATAATATTGATGTTAATTACCAAAAAATTCCATTTCTATTATTTTCAAAAACAAAGGTTTAATTAATATTGTGTCAATTTAATCAACTGAAAAAAATTAATTGATTATCATAAATGAATTTACAAAAAAATTATACATATATATAAATATATTTTCCCTCTATTAAATGAAAATAAATACATGATAATACTAAACAACTTAATTGTGGAATAGAAATATTATCAACAAAATAATATTTTTATAAATTTAATGTTTTGTTTTAAGTTGATATTTTGACATTTTTATAATTTGAGTAAGATTTTAAATGACCCCATAAACACACATATATTTATCTGGTTCTAAAAAAACCATATTTAAAATTCTTAATTGGATATTTATATTCATGAACTGATTTTATACATCCCAATCATATATCATCAAAATAAAATATCGGATAACTAACGTTCCTAAGAAAATTTGAGTTTTAGAGTTACATATAATTAGGAAAAACCCTTACACAAAAACATTGATACATAAATAATTGGGTCATTTAAATCCACATCATATTCTATATGGTAAATCTCATATTGTAAAATTTATCAGTACATTTTACATGAAACAATTCCTTATAGCATAGGTAAAATTTTACAAAATATGGGCGAGATCAATACTTTGTAAGGGTGTACATAAGAGTACCAAACTAATTACCTTTGTGATGATATGATGATAATAAGTTTATGAATAAATTATAAAAATAAATGGGAACAAAATAAGGTAATATATACCCATAAAAATAGAGATCATAAAATATGTGACATAACATAAAGAATTAACCATAGAAATAAGTCATACGAAACAATAATCATGAGCAATGTGATATAAATACTTATCAACATAACTTCTAGAAACACATGTGAATCATAAGTAAAACAATTTGGTAACATGGAAACCAATTACCACATATCTCATACAATCTGTCATAAAAATTGAGTAACCTTCACGGTGAATTGTATAAATTGTTTTGGGGAAACCTATAGCAAGTTAACTATATCACATTGCCAAAATCATTGGAGGGCTCTGAAGAACCCCACAGACCATGAATCATAATGTAACCACTAATTCAAATTTTATAATTGGTCCACTATTAATGATAAAAAAATCAATAAACGATAATATGAATTAATTATATGAAACTATCATTTATCTATAAAAATTATTGAAACAACCATTATTACTTTCATATTTTGACTAATCTATGGAAGAGAAATTAGTTACAAGAAAATATAATTGAAACATTATGAATCTATCAAGATAAATAATTATTATGGTATCATTAAAACATATCTATTGTGAATAATAATAAAATTAATGTTTAGTTTTTGTTGATAAATATAAATACTTTAAAATATCTTTAAAGTTATCATGAGGTATATACTCATTCTACAATGAAAATGAAATTTTTGAAAAAAAATTTGTGATATTTGTGAAAACATTTTCATGTGAATTAACCATGTTATATTGTAATGGTTGATTCATACAAGCTATTTATAATAATTGAAGAATGTTTTTTTCATGATGGAATAATTAAAATGATGATTTCGATCACACCTTTAGTAAAAACAACCACGTTCAGAAAATGGAAACATGATTGTTTGAAAATAAATTACTTAATAATTAAAAAATCAATAAAAATGAATTTAAAAAAAACATTATGATTTATAATAAAATTTTTTGAAATCATTATATTGAACATGGATATGGATGAAAAAAAGCACATCGAAAGAGGAGAAAATATGATTTTTTTTTAAAAAAAAATATTCCATATCATTTTGAATACCAAAGAGTGAGAAATAGTAAATAAATATCAATATTACATAAATATATTTAGGTTCAGAAATATTTAATGGGGTTTTTTCAAATAAAAATTATATAATTTCAATAATGGAATTTTAATCATAAATAATTCCAATTAAAATGGTAGGGAATCATAAACCCCTTTCTTCTTTGGTTACTTTTAAGTCATAAACCCCATTAAGTAATCACTCTAAGTGTAAAATCAAATATAATGAACATAATGATATTAATGGCATAAAATTTTTTATGGGAAGTATATAAAACTCAAAAAATATTATAGATTCATAATAATAATGTATGTACCAAAGAAATATAATTTTAGATGAATAACACAAAAAAGATCATATCAATGAATTGAGATTTAATTAATGGAGAGATTATGTAGGACCCCCGGTATTTATAGAAGAATAAATTTTATTTTCTATTAAGATTTATGAATAATATATTATTTTTTTAAAGGGGACTCTATTTCTGATAACATAATCAATACGAAACAATAGTTTTCTTTGAAATATTATGATGCACACAATATTGAGTTATAATGAAATATAATATAATAATATTATTAATTTAAATAGTATTCAACACCTAGGCATTTTATTAGATGTAATTAATATAAATAAATAATATATGATTATTAATTTTTTTTACATTTATCCAATAAATTTTAGAGGCTAAAAATGAGAATGAATCTAATTTGAAGCCAAAAATACGCTAATATTTTTAAAAGGTCAGTTTACTGCCTTTTGAGGGAGAAAACTTTTAATTATATATTTTTTATAAATTATCTAATATATATTTGAAAAAATTAACTTATTCATTAGAATTAGGGCATCAAAATTTACCTTTGATGAAATTTTGGAATTTTTCTCATGAAGTTCATATTTTAATGAATAGTTAAAATACTACATTTGAATTCAAAACATTCATTTCATATAATGTATATATATAGTTTAATTATGATTTTAATTGGTTTGAAATTATAATTGGATTATCTTTTTCTCATTTATTCTAATTTTGGTAATTGTTGGAGATTTTAATTTAAATTGGACACAGACACACGTTTGTATTTTGATATTTTTTAATTCTTAAAAACCCGCTTTTTGGGTTTGATGATAGGAATTATTTTAAAATTAATTTCATCCTATTATGTATTTGAATTTGGAAAAATGGATTACTTCATTGGAATCTGAAGGTCAAAATTTTGTGAATAGTAACTTTTAATTTTTTACATTATGAATTTTAACATCAGTAATTATTTTTATTTACCATAGTTAATTGGTAAAACATATAAATAAGGGTAAAATATAATATTTTAATAATATAAAACTACCACCCAAAACATGTCATAATCATATTGGATGAGTTATGTATGACCATAATCATCCTTTGAAAAAATGTTTTGGAATTTGGGAGACACTTGGGAGGGATAATGATATTTATAATAATTAATTTAAAGATAAGAGAAAAATAACATAAACATGTGTCTTCTTAATAAAAAAATTTATATATGTCATTATGTAATTTAAATTTTTTCAATTATACATTGTCATTATTAATTTAAAAATAATTCCTATATCAAGATATTTAACTTAAAAGTTTGAGACATTATATAAATGAATTTAATTATGAGACAATGATGATGAAGCTATTGCTTTATTAATAAAGGATTTGAATAAATGATAATATAAATGTTTGGATAATTATTATATGACATAATTAATGTCATACACGATTTATCTACATTAATATGACATGTTATAATTTATGCAATGTTTTTTTATAAAGATTCAAGTTGTTATGAATTTTTCAAAATCAAGTAGGAATAGTGTCCAAATTGACATAATTCATAACTTAAATTATGAAATAACTTATTAAATGATATTAAATTATTAAAAAATATGACTCAAAAAAATGGTTAATATAAGTGAAAATATATCATAAATTACCTTTTTTGTGCGTCTTTTGACACGATATGGTAATTACATTAACCCACAATATTGAAATAATATGATATCACGCTAAGACTGAAAATGGTAAAATAAGTGTTAAACCAAAAAGATAATGATTTAAAAATATTCAAAACATGTCTTCAAATTGTTGGATTATGTTTAGTAAATCAAAAATCATCTTATAATCGAATTAAATGTGTTTTGGACAATTGTTAATGAATGTTTAATTAATAATAAATTAATATTTCAAGACTTTCCTAAATTTTCCCTTCTCCCTCTTATAAAAGTCCACAACCTCAACCAACATACTCACACATCTAATGCCCCTTGTCTCATCCAACTTCTACTAAAACAAGCTCCAAACATCCTTGTTTTACTCCGATAGGCCTTTCCTTGGGAGAAGGAAATTCTAGACAGCCTTTTGGCTCAAATCAAATGAAGTTACCCAATTTACATGTAATGTCTTCTCTCAAGTACCATTCCTTTATTTTATTTCTACACTCCTCATGCTATTCATATTATTTTATTATATAAAAAAATTGTAACATCAATAATCTAGTTTTTTTATGATAAGGATTCAAACTAAACTTATACACACCTTTATCTAATGGATACGAATATATTGTTTTTGTGTGCTACGAACTATTTCCTCACGAAACGATGATTGTTAAATTTTATCCTACCACCTCTCACGGTGGATATTATGATAGAAATTTATTTAGAGATGATATATATTATATTTATAATTTCTTTATGATTCTTTAATTTTTATTTATAACATACCTTTATGCTTTCGATGATGTGTAAATACGGTAATTTTATTTGAGGATGTGTGGACTACCTCCCCCTCAAAGTGATATGAATCATTCAAGACACACATGGAACATATAAAGGATGGTTTTATTAATCCTAGGAGACATAGAAGATATAAATATAATATTGGTATTATTATATATATTTATATCATTGGATTATTATTCTTTTTATATGAAAATGATATGAATGTAGCATTCATACGTATGTACGGCCTACCATCTCCATGAATGAAGAATTTAATTTCATTCCTAAAATCATTAGGTAAATTATAAACACATATATAATGGATATATATTATATTTAAATCTTGAATAATAATTTAGAGATTATAGACTTTTGACCACGTGCACAATTTTCATCAAACCAGTTCATTTTCAACACATTTACCGAATATCAAAACACCAACCAATATGAATGTAAATAATTTTTTAATTTTGAAAAATTGATGATAAGTGATATGAAATGAATAATAAGCATGAAAAACTTTCTTAACAAAGTATAAATTAACTAAAGTTTTTTATTCCAAAATGTAAAGAACAAATGTTATAGTTCAGACTCAATATAAGGGTCTTCGCCTCAATATCCTTTTAATTTTATTTTAATTCCATGGTTTAATAATGAATCATTTTTTAAATAATTTTATAGAATGATAAAAAAATGTTTCTTTTTAATGTACATAGCGACATTGACCTTTCCTTCACCACAATAATTATTTGATATTTGGCTTCCTTAATGAGAAATAATGTTTTTAAAAGGAAAATAAATAACATATAATCTTTTTTATGTATTTTAGTGATGAAAATGGTTTTGTAAAAGATTTTATTATGTTAATATATTATAATGATATATTGTGATTACAGTGTGGAAATATTATCTTTCAATTATTCTTATTTTATCTATTCGGATTATGTTATTATTGTTTGGAATTTATTAGGTATATAGGTGGTTCCTTGATAAACTGATGGAGGGTGACCTAGTGATATCTCTCCAATACATTAGGAAATTTGATCAGGGTAAATGATATGGTTTCTCTTAAGTGATTAATGGAATATATTGTGATGTGTATTCCAAAGGTAACCATAATGGTTACTCCCTATGTAGCAGTGAAAGCTATAATGTATTTATGTTATGAATACCACATGATACCTTTAATATTTAGGAATTCTATGAGTTATTCTTAAATATTATGATTTCATGAGGTATATAAAAGAGCATATGTTTTATTAGTGAAATTTATGATTTCATTGATTTGTATGTATTCATGGACTAATGATTTATTTCATTATTTTATAACCATTACGAATATTTTTATGCTCATACCATGTTTTTGAAATGTTTTTCACAAGGTATATAGAAGTGTATGGGAATGTAAAAATTCATGAAGATTTTTTCCAAAAAATAAGTCTTGTTTTTTTATGGAGTTTTCTTATTGTGAAAAAAATTGATAAAGTAATAGTGTATACATTGTAATATTTGAGAGGTATTGTAATAGTTGTTGAATAATTCTCAAAATCTATAAATCTAAAATGATCTTCAATGTGAAGTAATGTAAATTCTTGATCAAAAATCATTATTGTGTAATGTTTAAGGAGGGGTCCTTATAGTTGGTATCAGAGGTCAGTTTAGATAACATTAAGAGTTATGATGTTATTAAATTAACATCTATAAATTATTTTTACTTTTTTTTATGATTGAAATGATATCGAATTTTAATATTACCATGTTTCTTCTTCTAATAAATTTTTGCATTTAGAATGGTTTTTTGTCAATTAAACATGGTAGCTATAATAGGACGAAATCTAGATGAAAATAACCTACTAAATCAGCAACTAGAAATGGTCTGAATCTGAATAGAATACTTTGTGGTCGGGATGGTATAGTTGACATAGGCTATAAATGGTGGTGGTATCCATAGACGAGATCATCCAAATCAACCACAAAAGAACATCTTAGTACTGGAGCAGTTCATAAGGAAACATCCCACATCATTTAGAGGATCATCGGAACCGGTGATATCTGAAGGGTGGATTAAAGCAATCAAAAATATTTTTGATTTCATGGTGTGTTTAGAACATCAAAAGGTTATTTTTATTGTTTCCCATTTTGAATTTTAAGTCTATAAGTGTTGTTCGATGGTTAATAATATCAGGTACAATGAGGAGATTGATTCCCTATATTGGGATGCATTCAATGGAAAGTTTCTTGGGAAATATATTCATAATGAGATTCGTCATAGAATAGAAAGAAATCGTGATATTGAGGTAGGAGGATGAATCAGTGTCTTCTTATGAAAAATAATTTTCTCGACGAAAAGGTAATCTCCAAACACCATAAGGGATCTTAATAGTAAAATCAATTGTTTTTACTCAGTATTAAAGCCATGGTATTGAATGAAATTAGCATCTCATGAGTTCAAAAGTTATCGAAAACATGTTTGATGTGTGGTGATGGTGTAAATGGGGTATTTTGATGGTCGGGTGTCCTTTTAAAAACAAAAGAAAAAGTGGTTGAGTTGGATAAAAAAAGGGAACAGATATTCAAGAATGTCTAATGGTAAGAAACATAAGTTTAAAGTTTGTGAAAATTGTTATAAAAATAACCCTGGGGAATGCCTTTTGAATTCTGGTAATTTCATCTAATGTGGTAATGTGGAACATAAGGCTCCTAATTTCACTAAAAAAAATTAGGTTAGTGGTAAGAAAAATATGATTTATAGTAAGTAAAACGTTTTAAGTGCAATGAGATTACTCTTTATGAATATGGGTTTCTGATAAAGAACTCTAATAATGGAAAGCAGGCAGACTAAAACCCAAAAGGGGTACTGAAATCCATTGCAACTACCTCAACTGATGTTGGTCCATCAAATGATGTAGTATAAGGTATATATATTTTTATTTATATTTTTCCAATGTGTTTTTCGATTTTGGGTCTACAAAATATTTCCTTTCATAGAAATTTTCTAGTAAATTTGGAATTCCATATCAGGATATGAATCCTGAACTTGTGGTTAAACACCTGGAGAAATTTCTGAGACAGAACTAAATTATAAGAACCTTCTTATCATTCTGTGTACAACGAATATACCTACAAACCTCATTGTTTTTCATCTAGTAGATTTTGATGTTATTTTGGGTTTGGATTGGATGTAAATTTATCATGATAATATTTATGGCAGAGCTAAAGATGTTTCTATTCCGAAGGAATTTTTTGTGTAAAGTATTAAAAAATTTATTTTTATAATGTATCACGAAGCTGAGAAACATGTATAATATAGAAATGAATGCTACCTGGAACATATTATTGAAAACAAATGAACTGTTTAGATTAATGATTTTTTAGATGTAGAAGAGTATCTTGATGTTTTCCTGATGAGTTTCTTGGGATAATACCTGGCCAGTATGTGGAATTTACTATTGACTTGGTTTCGGATGCTAAATCAATTTCAAACCCCCCTTATAAATGGCTCAAATTGAACTTTTAGAGTTAAAGAAGAAATTTCAGGAGTTATTATATAAAGGTTCCATTTGACCTAGCAGCACACCATGGGGTTCCCCTATCTTTTTTTTAAAAAATAAATATGGTTCAATTAGACTTTTCTGTGATTATGGAGACTTGACTAACATCACTATTAAAAACAAGTATCATTTTCCTGATATCGATGATTTTTTATCAGCTCCAAGGAGCTTAGTATTTTATGATGATTGACATAAGTTCGGGGTACCATCAATTGATATTAATGGAAACAAACATTCAAAAGATAGTTTCTCATAATTGATATGTACATTATGAATTTTTAGTTATTCCTTTTAGTATAAACAATGAAACTTATATATTCATGGATCTTATTAATATATTCTTCAGTGATTCCTTGGATAAGTATTATGGTTTTGTTTACTGGTAATATATTTGTATATTCCAACAGTAAGAGGAGTATGATTGTAATTTAAGGGTTGTATTGAAAACGTGAAAATACAAGAGACTCTTTGGTAAATTAAGCATCTTTGAGTTTTTGTTACAAAAAATTTCATTCTATGGTCAAATTGATTCTAAAAATGGAATATTTGTTGATATTGTTAAAATAGAAGTTGTTTAACAATGGCCAAGACCCATAAATAAAACAAATATTATTTCTCTTCTTTTTTTACCATGTTATTACGGGGGGTCTGTTACAAAAATTATTCTTATCTAGCCCAATGAATAAGTTAACTCAAAATCATGACAAGTTCATCTTGAGAAAAGAATATTATGATTACTTTCATGAATAAAATTGATGATTGGTGAATGATCTAGTTTTGGAATTTCCTTCCAGAAATGGTGAATTTGATATATATAGTGATGATTCATTATAATTAATTGTATATTTTCTAATGAATAATGACCAAGTAATTTCTTATGCTTCACATCAATGCATGAGTTAAATTACCCTACACTGGATTTGGAATTAGCTACAGCTATTTTGTCATGGAATATTTTGAGACATCTATGTATGGAATGAAGTGTAAAATATATAATGATCACAAAATTTTAAAGTATATATTAAATTAGAATTAATTAAAAATGAGATAGATAAGATGGATTGAATTAATCAAGGACTATAATTACATGATTCATTACCATTGTGAAATGGAAAGTAAGGTTACTGGTGTTTTGAGTCAAATAAGTAATGCTACATTAACCATAATACATTTTAACGAGATCCATTGGTTTATGATTTGATAAATTTTGGATTGGATGCTATTGGTGCATGGAATTCTATAGTTTTGATTCAGGTGGTAGTGAAATCATCTTTGTACTATTTAATGAAGAAAGAAAAAAATATGATAGTGAGTTGTAGAAAAAGGTGAATTGGTACAAGAAAATAACATTGAGAAAGACTGTGCTTTGTGGTTTGGAAATATGTTATCTATGCCTTGTGATTCAGAGTTGGAGAGAGCGTTTTTATGAGATGTTCATAGTTCTCTGTTTTCAGTTATTCTTGGATTTACTAAGAATTATAGAGATCGTGGGGAGTATTACATGGTGGGATTGATTGAAAAGTAATATTATTTACTTTACCCTGAGATGTTTTATTTTTCAACATGTTAAAGAAGGGTTGTAGTTTCTGAAAGAGATGTTTCAACCTTTTTTAGTTCCAGTGTGGAAATCAGAAAATGTTTCCTTGGATTTCTTAGTGGGATTAACAAAGAATTCTTTTGATTATAAAGAAATATGGCATATTGTTGATTGACTGACCAAATCTTCTCATTTTCTTCATATTTGAGATACTCTATCTTTATATCAAATTTCTTGATTGTGTATTAACGAGGTAGTTTGGAAACATGGAGGTCCCCGTTCCATTGCATCAGATCATGATCCCAAGTTCACTTATATCTTTAGGGAAGGCCTTCAGAAGTTTTTGGGTATGGAATTAAATTTCAGTACAACATTTCATTCACAAAAATATGGGTAGTCAGATCGAAAAATTAAGACATTGGAAGATATTCTAAGTGCTTGTTCAGAAGATTAATAGAATTTTTTTGATCAAAATCATTATTTGGTTGAGTTTTCTTAAAATCATAGTTTTTATTCCAATATACATATGGAACTTTTTGAGTAATTATATTGAAAGAGGTGTTGACCTCCACCTTTTTGGGATGATGTAGCTTAGAGGAAGTTCATGGGACCAGAATTGTTAGAAGAGATGTCCAAAATAGTTTAGTTGATTCTGAAGCACATTAGAACATCATAGAGCATTTATAAATGTTATACAGATTATCTAAGATTGTATCTTTCTTTAAAGGAAGGTAATCCGGTCTTTCTCAATGTTTCTCTGTTTAAAATTGTAATGTGTTTTGGTATGAAGGAAAAGATGAGTTTGAGGTTCATTGGACCCTATAAAATCCTGGATAAGGTTGGATTAGTTTCCAATAGAGAGGATTTACCTCCAAGTTTATCCTTGGTACATAATGTTTTACATGTTTCAATGTTAATATAGTACATACTGCACACATCTCATGTTTTGAGTCTAGAGGAAGTTCAATTGGAAGAGAGTATTTCTTATGAGGATCATCAAGTATAGATTCTAGACCATAGAGAGAAGGTCCTATAGAATAATTCAATTTATCATGTAATGGTTTTTTTGGAAAACTAATATGGTTAAAGAGGCAATGTGGGAATCTGAAAATGCTATGAGGGATAAATACCCCCACTTATTTGATAAGTAAATAAAATTGCGGAGACGCAATTTCCCAAAGGGGAAAATGGTGTAGGATCCCAGGTATTTAAATAATAATTCCTTTAAATTTATATTAATATTTAAAAATATGATATTAATTTTACAATAAATGGGATGCTTTTTCTGATTGCGTTCTCAACACGCAACAATGGGTTTCATTGAAATCTTATGTTGCACACAACTTTGATTTATACTGAAAAATAATATAATGTTACTATTATTTCAAATGGTTGTTAACTCCAAGTCATTGTATTTGCAAGAATGAGTATAACTAACTAAAATATGATTATGAATGTTTGTTAATTATTTTTACATTTATTTAAAAAAAATTATATACTTAAAATTATAATGAATCCAATTTTATGCCTAAAATACTATAAAAGTTTTAAAAGTTCATTTTACCTCTTTTTGATGGAGAAAACATTTTAAAAATAGTATGGTTATCCTTTATATGTTTTATTTGTCAAAAAAATATTTGATTTAGAATTTACACATCAAATTTTATTATGGTTGATATATTTTTATTTATTCATATGAAATTCATCTTTTAATGAATAGTGAAAAAACTACATTTTAATTCAAAACTATTTTTTCATTTAATATATTTATATATTTATATTGTCCTTTTAATTGGTTTTAAAGTGTAATTGGATTATTTTTTGTTATTTAATCCAGTTTGGACATTATAGGTGATTGTACATTGAAATTGGACATAAACACATGTCAATCATTAGATAATTTTTACTTCTAAAACCCCCAATTTCATGTTTTGACAATAAGAAATAATTTTTAATTAATTTCTAAAAATTTTATGTTATGAATTTTTAAAAATATATTACCCATTTGTAATCATAAGGTCCAAATTTTGTGAATATTAACAATTTTTTTAGATATTATCAATAGAAACGTCTGTAATTATTTTTATTTAACATAGTTAAAGGATAAATATGGTTAATAAGGGAAACAGTTAATATTTTAATAATGTAAAACTACATTCAAACAAGTATTAATCCTATTTTATGAGTTATGTACAACAATTAGAGTCCTTAGGATTAACCATTGGCATTTCGGAGCCACTAGGTAGTGATATTGACAAGTTATAATAATAAATTTAATGTAAAGAAAAAAATAACATAAACAGGAATAATCGTACTAAAAAAATTTTATATGGGGTTATATAATTGATATATTAGACTATAAAGATAAACTATAAAGATAAAAATATTTCCTATATAATTATATTTTATTTATTATTTTAATACATGAAATAAAAAAATTTAATAATGACACAATGATGATGCAATCATTAATACATTAAAAAAGGATTTAAATAAATCATATTATAAATATTAAAATAAATATTATTTGACATAACAAATTTCATACACAATTTATCTAGGGAATATTAAAATTTATTATTTATTCCATCTTTTTTGTTTGAAGTAATAAAGTTTCTATGAATTTGTAATAATGCCATGTTTGAATTGTGTCCAAAATTGACATAATTCATAAATTAAATTATAAAATAGTTTATTGAATGATTTGAAATTCATAAAAATATAAAATTCTGCAAATTGGTAAATATAGATCCAAATTTTTCACTAATAATTTTTTTGTGGTTCTTCTGACATGATAGAGAAAATATATTAACCAAGAATGTGTAAATAACATGATATCTCTATATGATTAAAAATGGTAAAATAAGGGTTATACCCAAAAGATAAGGATAAAAAATTATTAAAAACATGTCTAAAAATAATTTGATTATAGTTATTTGAACCAAAATCATCGTATATTAAAATTAAATGGGTTTTTGAAATTCTCTAATTGAAATTGAATTTATAATAAATTAATATTTCGATGCTTTCCTAAAGTTCCCCTCCTACTTCTTATAAAAGGCCATCACCTACAACCACTTACTATCACCTCTAAAGCACATTTGATATTAAAAATACTACTAAAATAAGATCCCAACATCCTTCATTTACTCATAGAATCCTTACCTTTGGTATAAGGGAATTCAAGAAATCATATTGGCTCATATCGAAAGAAGTTACCCAATTTAGAGGTAATGTCCTCTCTCTAGTTCCTTTCCTTTATTTTCCATACCCAATCCCTATGCTCATCTTATTCGTTGATTGCATAAAAAATTATCCTAAATAAAATATGATGTTGTCATGTGGATTATTAAAACTACACTAACACACACCTCCATATAACTAAAACGAACATACAGTTTCTATGTACGAAAAACTACTGCCTCCGGAAATGATGATTGTTCAATTTTCTCCTACCACCTCCCATGGTGGCCATTTTTATGGAATTGTATTTTTATATGATATATATTATATTTATATTAACTTTATTCTTCATTAATTTTTATTTAAACATACCTTTATGATTAACATGATGTGTAAATACGATAATTTCATTTGAGAAACTGTGGATTATCGCCCCCTCAAAGTGATATGACTCGTTCATGATATACATGGAATGAATGAAGGACAATTTTATTAATCCTATGAGAAATAAATGACATAAATACATATCTGGTATTATAATAAACATTTATATTTTTTTATTTTTTTTATTATAATATGATACTGAATTGGAAGTAATGTCTATGCGTACGTAAGGTGCATCGTCCCCTTCAACAATGAATTTCATTTCATGGCTCAAAATATTATGGAAAATATAAAAACATATATACTTGATATATCTGATATATAAATCATTAAAAATATATTGGAGATGATGGACTTTCAACCACATTTAAAATTTACTTCAAATATGTTCATTTTCGACTCAAGTACCAAATTTCAACAAGCTGACCGATATGAACTTAAATAATTAGGTAATTTATATAACATGATTATAAGTAATATAAATAGAATAATGAATAAGAAATATGTTCTAAATCAAGTATAAATGAACTTATGTTTATTATTTAGGAATATAATGAATGAACGAGACAAGTCAGACTCATGGTAAGGGACTTCGCCTCAATATCCTCTTAGTGAAGCATATTTCTATTTATACATGACCCTAATTTATACAGTGTATAATTATATCATTTTCTTATTTTATTTAGGGGTGTTCAAATGGAATCTTTTTTATGAAGAGTTTTACATAGGACAAAAATATTGTTTGTTTTCAATGTAGGTAGTGACAGTGACCATTGCACTTCCACCAGTATTATTTGATATTTGGATTACTTAACAAGCCTTAATGAGTTTAAAAATAAAATAAATACCATATACCAATTTTTTATATTTTATTATTGAAAATGGTTTTGAGAAAAAATTGATTATATGAATATCTTATAATGATATATAGTGATTGAAATGTGAAAATGTTATCTTTCCTTTATGCTTGTTTTATGTGTAATTATTATGGTATGGTTTTTGGGAATTGTTTATGAATACAAGTGGTTTGGTGATAAAGAAAGGGTGGGTGAGCCCTTGATACCTCTTCAATTCATTGGGTAACATGACATAGATAATCATTAAGGTTTCTCCTAATAGATTTACGGAATATATTTTGATGGGTATTCTAAACGTAAATATGAAGGATACTCTTTATGTAGCTATGAAAGATACAGTGTAAGTATGTTATCAATTCCACAAGAGACATTTATGATTTATTACCACTACGAGTTATTCATAAATTTTATGATTTCATGAGTTATATTAAATAGATTCTGTTTTATGACTGAAAACTATGATTTAATTGATTCGTATATATTCTTGGATAATGATTTATTCCCTTATTTTATAACACATACTATGATTTTTATGGACATACTATTTTTTTGAAAATGTTTACATAGGGTATTGGAAGGGTAAGATAAAATAATATTTCAATAATATTTTTTTTCAAGAATGGAATTCTTATTTTTTATTGTGTTATTATGAAAAAAATTGGATAGATTTTAAGTGTCTACATTTTAAAATTTGAAATATAATGTAATAGTTATGGCCTAATTCCCAAAAGATCTAAACCTAAAAATATCTTCAATGGGAAATAATGTAAATTATTGATCAAAAATCAATATTTTATAATGTTTATGTCTAGGGCCTTATATATTACAAGAAAAATTTAAATCTACAAAAAATAAATTATAAAAAAACATATATAAAATATAGAATTTCCCATATAATATAGTTATAATATAATCAATGAAGAGTAATACAACCCAATGTAAGTAAATTGAGTTATGAAATCACTTACACCATTGTAAATTCCCGGAAAAATACATTAGAATGTCGTAATTTGAATAAAAACATAAAATAACATGAATTATTATGGATTTATTATATAATATATAAAACGGTATCATAAAATATTTATAAAATAACTTTGGTGAATAATAATAAAATACTCCTCAACAAAATAAATGTTTGAATAAATTCCTTACCTTAAGTCCAGACATGCAATATACGTCCGTTTGAACTTGTATAAAAAATTATATTCATTATTTATTTCCTTATGAAAATTTTCCCAGACTAATACCTTATCCATGAAACATTTATTTCATTTATATAGGGTATTTTTTAATTTCATAATATAGTATGTCAATGTCTGGTGATTTCCAGATATTCATTTCATAATTTAAAAAATGTATCTATGTTATGAAAATGGTAAAATAGTTTAATTGATTCACCATGTAAAATAATAATAAAATTGGAATAAATATAATTTTTATTCATAAATTTATCATTTTATACAAAACAAGAATGATGGTCCTGAAAATTGAACTAAATTACTATCGTATAGATGGTAAGTCATATTTACCCATGCCTAACACATTCCTTTTTCAATAAAGTTGACTGAATGGAGGTATATATTATTTAAAAAATAAATAAGGATAAATATATAATAACTACCATATTATTTCTTTAAAAACACGTTTACTAATTATCCATGTGATGAGATGATGCAAAATGAATCAAATTGCATCTTGTGGTGGAAATTAAAACATAGACTAGGTTGATGTTATCATTCTTCAATGGATATAAATGTAATAATATAGATGATATATTATCCTTATATAATTATAATTATTCCATTAATAAAATATATATATATATATATATTTAGTCCATCATTATAGTCTTACATGATAGGTGATGATGGACAACGAATTACATCAATTTTGCAAGGAAATAGTATATAGTATTATCAAATGCTATATTTTATTCCCATTTGATTGAAGAAGGATATGGTTATATGTTATAAAAATAACATAACAACATATCATTATATTGTGGTTATTTTTTTTGTTATCTATACATTTTTTTAAAAATATTTGAATGTGTTAGAAAAAAAAATATTCAAAACGATTCTGTTAAAATCTATAAATGTTATTCAGAAAACATCATTTTCATTACACCTTAAACCCTCTATGGTTCATATTCTCCCAAAATAAATAAGTCCATAATATGGGTATGTATTCTATGAAGTTATTTTAGTAGTTATTTTCTTCTTCAATGTGCATTTAATGTGAAATAATGAGAGGTGTAGAGGACCTCTTTTTTGTGTGAGGTGAGTTTCACTCTTTGAATTTATTCAAGTTTTAATTTAATATAAAGTAATTTTCATGTAAAATGTAACAAAATATCTATAATTATAAAATTTAATGATTATAGTTCTAAATACTCTCATACAATACACTTTTTACAGGACTATATTATGTCTTTAGCCTTACCTATTCATTTCCACCCTCCTTATCCATTTGGAAATTTTAATGATATCATTGTTTTTACTCTTTAACGTTTAAGAAAGAAACAATAAAAATAACCATTAACCATTAATAGACTATGGTTCTTATTTTAAACCATATACCACGAAATTTTCTATTTAAATTAATTTGTTTAAATTTTAAAACTTATAATAAATTATTTTTTATTATAATATATCACTAATTTTAATAGTGAAATACAGAAAAATTATAAAATTATAAGTGTTTAACTCATTATAATAGTTCCATGATGACAAGTATTTTAATATTAGTATCATATGGTATTAATATTGTGATAAATTAAATTTTTTATATGTCTAGGTATCATTTATATATATATTTTTGGAATTAACAACTTGTTTAAATAATTTTCACCTTACCCATGATTAAACCATTTACAACAGTAAAGGGTAATATTTTTAAATATAAGGTGAAAATTGGTTGATAAATGTGAAATATCTAAAATTTTAGGCTATTTGTAATCCTAATTACCCACTTTTATGATTTTTAGGATTTTTAAATTTATATGTAAATACTTATTTTACATAATATATGATTAATGGTATATTGACCAATATTTATTTAATTTGAAATTCCCAATAATGTGATAGAAAATATATACAAATATTAGACATTAAAACGTCAATAATGTGTTCTATTTATCTTCAAAATCCATCAGAAAATTTAACTAACTAATAAATTAATTTTAGTGTTTCTAAAATAACATATTTTATTTCATTACTACATGCACAAGCATTGTGTCCGCATTGCATACGCATTATAGATAATCATTTCATGAAAACATATTTTATAAAAATTTATATGGTAAAAACTATTTTATATTTTAAATGAAAATTTATAATTTAAAATAATATTTTTTTATCAATTAAGGAAATATTATATATATTAAAAGCAAGGGATTGGTATTTTGACATTATATATACCTAAAAAATAAATAATTTATTTGCAAATAAAAACTGAACTGAATTTCCATATTTTTTAATATTGGTTTTTTATGGTCGTTTCCCACTAATAAAATTAATTAATTTCTAGTTGTAGTGTTTTTTAGTTATTTTAATACTATTTTTAAATTTAATTACCCAATTTAATCCTTACCGAGCTAAACAATATTTACTATAATTACTATTAATATTGAAAAAGTGGACCTATATACATATTTTAGATTCATGATTATAAATAATGAATCCATTTTCAAAATTTAATTTCTATTAATGGTCAACATTGTTTTAAGATTAAAACACGAAAATCAATGAAATAAATTTTTCGAAAAATTCATTTTGAAACCCAAAAATAAATTTATACAAAAATGTGGTTTAATGATTATTTAAATGTAATTATTTATGTTATATATAATTAAATATTTCTTTTATTTTATATATAACATTCCATGCATCATAAAAATTTTCAATGATGATAAGTGATTGTATTAAAAAACTGGTATATTCCATTTCTCATTGAAAAATCAATCTTTTAATATTGATTCCAAACATTCTCCATATAATAATTTTGATATACAAATTTCAAAAAATATATTACATTGAAAAATAAAATTTAATAAAGTTTTAGAAATTAATTAGAATATTAACTAGTTAAAAGAAAGATTTTTTTTGAAATTTTATTTTTAAACAATGAAATAATTTTACTAAATATTTAGTGATAATTTACTATTAACTAATCAAAATATTTTTATTGGGTAATTTTTATAAGTTTCATAATGGATATAATACAAGTTATAATCCCTAATTCACTAGAAATATAATAACATTCATATTAAAATAATAATATATCATAGGTCGTTTAAGATTGGTGTTTCATATCTTGTATGCTAACGACCAATGACTTATTTAAAAAATTTTGGATATAAAATTATACCACATGAATAAATTCCATACTAAAAATTAAAGAATGATCTCTTAATTAAATGTTTCTAATTTAAAAATAGAATTGTTAGAAAACCACATCGTAAAAAGGGTAAACAAAATTTTATTTTCAATAGAGAAAATGGGTAAAAGGTAGGTCATCTGGAATTAAAAATACTACATATCCAAATAGTACAACATTAGTTGGGAGTGTAAATATATACATGGGGGAAAATAATGTTATGAGGAATTATATTAAAATATATAATAAGAACATATGAAACACTACTTAATTAAAAAGTATAATTTCATCTATTAATTAGATTCAATGAAATATCATCTTTTTATCCATATGACGAGTAATAAAGATAATGATTTCTTGATGGGAAAACTAAAATCATATTCCATCTAATAATATAATATTTAAATTTATACCCATATATTTCTCCTACCATTAGGTATTAACATTAACTAAATCATTTTTTGAAAGGTAAGATAATATCCCACATCTGTTAAACTTCTTTTCGAGAATTAATATATTTATCTCCAATATTTTCATAACAAACCTAAGTATCAACTTAGAACATTCTATAAAAATTTATCCTACATCCCAAATTACCTCAATAACATCGACATTAAATAATTTTTTTACCTCAATGGTTATCTCAAAACAATCGGCCTACATCATAAAAATGCATTGTTATGCTTTCTGATTAATATATCACACAAATAATAAGGGTTAAATATTATAAAATCTATAAAAAAATCCCAAAATATAAATAATAACATTAATATATCATCACCTAAAACATTAAAACATATTTTTAAACCTTGAATCTGATTATTAACTATAAACATATATACCCCTATTCGTATTGAAAAATCAAATATTGACATCACATGAAAAATTCCAAATAATTTTTTTTTCTAAACACTTATCTATTAGAAACTAATATATCCCCAAACACACACTTCAAAATATATTGATAAAAACCATATTTTCATTTTTATATTTGATACTGATAATATTTTCCCAATTTTATCCATCCAAAACATATCAAATAAAAATTAAATATTGGATCACGTACAAGACCAAATAAATTTTTGGAATAGTGTTTTAGATAATTAGGACAATCATTTTTATAAAAAAAATGGATATATAAACACTTGATTCTTTTAAATGTATGTCATATTACACTATGATCATCACATATATAATCCTTTATAGTCGTAATATACCAAAAAAACATTCATCGGAACCTAGGGAAAAATAATTATATGATAGGGGATCTCAAATACATAGTATGGGTAAACATAAATATTATCAATTGAATGTACACAATGATCATATGATGGGGAAAATGGTATTATGACATAATGAATGTCTATGATCACAATATAAGATTATTTATGCAAATAAAAACACATATCATAAATCATTAAATAAGTAGTTAAACGTTAGAAAAGGTGATAATAATATTAATAAATAATTACTAGCATTGTGATGTCAATATTGATCCTAAGAACCAATAAAACTCATGGTAATCATAAATAAAATTTCTTAGTATCTTGGAAAAAATTACATTATCACTCATAAAAATAGAATAACATTCACTTTGAATTATGAAAACCACTTTGTTGAAACATATAATACGTATAATCTATCTCTTTATCCATTTCATTTGACAGATATAATGGATTAATCTATCCAGGGTTTTGTAAAATAACCACAAGTCCGTTGTTTATAATGTAACCACCAATGATTATATACAATTTCCATGAAACATAATATGAAAAAAGTATATATAACTTTTAATTAATTATAAAACTCAAAGAAAAAATTGTTAATCCATTCATAACGCAACTAGCCCATGGTTAATGAATGGGTTCCCAGAAAATATCTATGAAAAAAATAATAATCCAGCTACATTAGTAATTTAAATGTTTTCATTAAAACATATCCTTAGTGTATAATTAGAAAAATGAAGGCATGTTTTCACTGATAAATATAAACACAATAAAATTGTAACTAAAAACATTTCAGAGAAAAATATCCTTTCCACCTTGAGGATAACTTTTAGAAAATAAAAATTTCCAAAATCTCATTAATTTTTTTTTGTTTTAATAGACCTAGGGGAATGTTTAATGGATTATTAAATTAATTTATTTTTCATGATAGTGGGGAATTAGATAAATTTCATAAATATTTAGATGATAATTCAGTTCAAATGAATAATAAAATTTACTCATTCTAAAGATAAAAATGATATTATTTTAAATGTATTTCTTAAAAAGTAAAACATGTGATAAAATGACATAAAAAATATTTAATAATAAGTCAAAACATTTTAGAAAACCATGAAATTGAAAAAAATAGTTTTTTAGTCGAATGAGGAGAAATAAGGATGTATTTTAATAAAAACAATTATAAACCATTTAGAATTAAAAGGAGATAAAAATAAAAAATAAAGATAAAAATTATAAAAATATTTATATGAGAAGAATAAAATAAAAGGTTTTTCCAAAAAAATTACCAATTAATTTAATATATAAATTCTAATATAAACAACCTTGATTTATATTGGATTGAAACATAATCGCATTTCCATTTTTTTATCATTTGATTCTTATAGACCATTAAGGATTAGGATCAAATGAATCATATAATATAATAATCAAAGATAGATTCATTATATAACATTGAAAATGGGATATATATATATATATATATATACTCATCATAAAAGATAATTGGTTCGTAATAAAACTGTATATACTAATAAAAACAATCTAATATGAATAACCCTTGAAAATATTATATAATTGAATTTAGAAATAAAATATTAATAGATTGTGTATAAAATATGTAAATAATAAAATGTGAAACTAAATAAAATTTCAAATAAACTCCATATCCCAAATAATATTTATATAATATAATCAATGATGTGTGATATGACCCAATGAAAATAAAGTGACTTATGTAATCCCTTACCACTTGGTAACATTCAATTAAAATACCATTAAGTGATGTAATTTGAGTTGGAACATTAAATAACATGTATTATGTTGCATTAACAACAAGAAATTTAATAAGGTATTTTATACATTATATTAAAATTTAGAAACATAGTATTAAAATATGTCTTAGTGAAGGAATACTTTGATGAAATCCCTTACACTAAGTCCATACATGATATGTATTACCATTAACACCAATAAAGTTTAATATAATTAGATAATTGATTTCATAAGAATTATTTATAGGATTAATACTTTATTAATAAACCATTTATTTCATTTACGTAATGACATGTTCAATTTCATTATTTATTATATCCATGTCTTTGTGTTTTGAGGATGTTCCGATCATAATATCATAATGGATTTATTGTTTTGACCATGTCCAAATAGGCTGTTTTTTAATCATACCTATAATAATAATATGGAAATTAGTTTTATTTTTATTAATAAATATCAAATTTAAAACAAGTATTGCATTATGTTTATGAAAAATGATCTATTTTACAGTCATGGATATGGAAAGTCATACAAACGAATTAGTAACATTTCAATTTTTCAATGAACTTGATTGTATGATGGTATGTATTACATTATCATTTCTTAATTTTTATTTTTATATAATAATTTTTTTTTATTATTTTAAAATTAACTTAAATATATAATCTATGTGATGTAGTTTTGAAAAAACAATCAATTCGGTTCATAGTGGTGGGAATCCACTTGTATGAGTGAATGAAATTATAAATATTCAATAGATATAAAGGTAATAATATAGATGATATAATATAACTATAAAATTATAGTTATGTGATGAATATAATATAAATAATAAATCCATAATTATAACCATTAAATAGAGGTAGTGATGGAAAATGAATTACATCAGTTTTGTGAGGTGGTAGTCCGACGTACACACGTATATTGGATTGATTTCCCATTTGATGGAAGATATAAATATAGGTTGTTACATTGATGTAACAATATAGAAGAATATGGATAACTTTTTTATTGTAATTTAATATTGTTTGAATAATATGTTTTTTAGTTTTAAGAATAAATAATACAAAAACATTTGGATAAAATTTATACCTCTTCTTCAGAAAAAATTCATTACAATACCCTTAGACCATCTAGAGATAGTATTTTGACAAACATAATACTTCAAAAATATGTATTGGGAAGATAGTAAGTTATTTGTTCAGATCTAGACTGATATAACTTGCTCTAAATTTGTGAGGAAGAGATGAAACCATGATCCATTTTATAAATGTTAGAGGGGAATTCATGGAAGTACTTGATGTATTAAATTAATATAAATTAATTTTCATATCAAATGGATCCAAATTATTATAATTGAATTATATAAATAATATGGGTGTAAATAATCACATTCAATTTTTTTAACATATACAGATTTTGTTTTAACCTTTATATATTTTTATTAATAGTTGTTAACCTTTTTGAAAATTACAACGATATCAATGTTTTTTTACTATTCAAGGGTCAATTAGGTTACCAAAAAATGAAAAATGTCCCATAAATGGGAGATAGTTAATATTATAAACTGTATATCATTCAGTTAGATAATTATAATATTGATAGTATATTTATATCATTTATTTAATTATTATTTATTATAAAATATCATTAATGTCAATATTTTAAAATAAATGAATTTTAGTATATAATATGTGTCTAAGTCGTGTATAATAGTTTTAAATTTATTTAATTTGGAATATAAATATCATATAGTCTTAATATAAACATAAAATTAAATTTTTAATGGTTCATATATCAATTTATATCTTATATATTGGACTGACCCCATGTCTAATAAATGTTATCTTTAACTGTGGTAATGAAAATTTAAATATTAAAGGGTCATATTTTTTATTTTAAGGAAACAATTTGATAATAAATGGAAAATATATTCTATTTTTGATGTAATTTTATGATTTGTAAGTTATTTAATAAAATATATTGCATACTAAATTATCATTAATTTTGTTTTGACACCATTCTTTTAATTAGAAATTGTAATCATACTACATGAAATGTTATATAAATATAAGACTTTAGCATTTATGTAGTATGCTATATTTATCTTAAAAACAATTTGGGACACATTATGTCACCCAAAAAATCAATTTTTGTGCTTTTAAAATCCTTTAGTATTTTTATTTTTTTTCTTGCACACGCATTAGTTCGGTGTTGCATAACTGTTTAAGGTATTTATTTAATATGTAAAAATATAAAATATGTTAGCATGGTAAATAAATAAAATTGTTTCCTAATAAAAAATATAACTAAAGACAAGATATTTTATCATTATAAAAAATTATATATATTAAAATAAAGAGAGATAAATATTTTACATTATATTTACATATGATAATATTTAAGACATTTTAAATGTAATATGACACCAAATTTCAAAAATTGAGAATCATGGATGAGTATGGTAAACCCTATTGTAAAAATATATTAATTTCAAGATTTTAGGTCATTTTTATTCCTAATAATCATGTTTTTAACATATATTAAATGATTTAAAACTTACTAAAGTAAGATATATTTACTACCATTACTATACATATAGATAAAAAATAAAAGGGACCTATTTAACTAATTTGGAACCCATGATTTATATATGGAATATATTTATAATGATTCAATTTATATATGATTATGAAATTAATTTAAGATTAAATCAAATAATGTAATTAAATAAATTATTTGGAAAAAATGTTTTGAATCCCTAAAATAAAATTATACTGAAATCATGTATTATAAAAATTAAAATATAATTATTTATTGTAAACACTCAAGAATTATGTAATAATATTTTTTATTATATTGAATTATTACAAGTTTGTGAAAATTGACGACATGTGATTCTGAGGCCCAGAGAGCCTAGAACAAAATTTTGAACTTTTATTAAGGTATGTTAAGTAAACGTGCAAGTGGGGATTTCTATCTTTTGAACAGGTGCTCGGTTTAAAAATATGAGGGCGCCATTAAATTCACAGTGTTGGGATTCACTTAGGCAATGCTTAACATCGACAAGAAAGGTTCAGGTGAAGAAGTTACTTTTTGGACTTTTAAGAAAAATAATAAAAAAATAATAATTTATTTTATTCATTCTGTAATAGCTGAGCGGTGGATTGTAGGACCATAGTTTAATACAAAGCTTTAATTGGGGGTCTTTTAAATAACTAGAACATCTCATTGTGTAACTACATTGCTTGTTGTTTATGTTGGAATCAAGGATGTTTATTTCTAATAATGGAGTTTGGTTTGTGTTTTCTGTGATTATGCACATGGATGAAAAGGGAATTTTAAAGGAATAAGTTCATACATTTGAGGCTGAAATTAGTATTTAAGGTGTTGTAGTTTTCAAGTGTTTGATAAATTTTTGGGCTTCAAAATTGGGATTTTGGTGTTGGCAAACCATGGGTTTTTATATGGGAGTGAAATCAATGTGAAATGAAAAAGAAAATAAGAAAAATAAGGGAATCATGTACCTTGGTACATGGACTGCATACCATGTTCTAGTAATGGTTTGCATCGAAATTCTAGATAACTAGAGTTGTATGTGGAGTGGTTTCAATTGCGGTGCACAGATCAGTGTGTGGAGTGGTGCGTAGGGTGTTGTGCTGAACGGAAAATAGTTCGCAGTAACAGTACGTGGTGAAGGCATGTGGTACGCATAATACTGAAGGAAGAAACAAATTTTTTTGTAGAGACGGTATACGGTGAAGACATGTGGTACACATGATGTTGAAGCATTGTAGGATCATTGCGGTTCACAAACCAGATGCATTATGCGGTGGAGCCTAACCGTATGCGAATGGAGAACAATTTATAGATTGTCCCACATTGAAAATTTGGGTAAATCAGATTACCAAAATTTCTTTAATTATGTGCCTATTTATGGAAATGTATTCCCCTTTGTTATGTGAGGAGATTGGGGGGGAAAATTTATGGAAGAAATCCAGAGATGTCTGAAGTGGTTCATGGAGGAGAAGACAGTGCGCTGAGAGACTCATCAGTGTAAGTGAAATTGTACGTGGAAGAGTGTGTGGATCACATAGGAATATCTTGCAATACATAGTGGAGCATGGAAATACTTGGAGGAGGATGGTACGGGGAGCTATGGAGGAGTACATGGACTAGGTTGGAACACGGAGCAGTGTAGTTCACGAAAGAGTTGGATGGTACATGGAGGAGTTAGGCGGTATGTGAAAATAGTTGTGGTAAGAAGTAACAGTAGAAGTACTCAGAACACCCAAGAAATCCTAAAATTGGCCAAATTAGTTTGAAAAGTTATTCTTCATAATATATCAATGTATGAGAAAATAAATCAAATAAATGTGTGATTATTGGACTACAACATAGCATCCATTTATAGTTGAGGATGCATGAATTAATGCTATACCACTAAAGTTTCCTTCATGTAGAGAAACTGGGTGAATACCTCTCCAAGGAAGTGATCCAGGAGGAGTCGTTAGAAGAGATCTGAGGAAAGCAATTATCTATATTTGAACCTTGAAAAGGATGTGCACTTGGAAGTGAGTGACTATGCTAAACTCTTGTAAACCAAAACATGTGTAGATTAGTGGTTTTTGGTATAACCGAAACACTATCGGTGTATGATCCTTGGATGTAACCCTTAGTGGTGAACCAAGTAAAATTGTTGTGTCCTATCATTTCATGTGATTGTTCTTATTCTTCACTTCCTCTTCAATAAGTTTTATTAGGTTGCCGCCAACGTGGGAACAAGATTGTAATGTCTCAGATTTTTCGGTTTATTATTTTAGAATTATATGGGAATTATTTCCACACCAGGATTTGAGACGACGTGCAGTTTCGAGGCCCGGTGAGCCTAGAACAAATGTTTGAATTTAATTAAATAATTAAATTATGCATGCGTCTGGTTTTCCTGAAAAAGTGTAACAACTCCTGAACGAGTGCTCGGATCAGAAATATGAGGGCACTATTGTGTTCAGAGAAGCGAGTTAATCTTAGTCAAGGCCGAAAATCGGCTGGCACAGGTCGGTAGTGAAATCTAGTTTTTGGACGTAATCGTAATAAAATTTTTAATAAAAATATTTAATAAAATATTTCTGCAACATAGTATTTTTAATCTTTTTAGTAATTATTTCATAGGGGATCAGGGTTACAGATCTCATAACCCTGAATTTCCCCTAGAGGCTCCAGAAAGCTCTAGAATAAACCTCCCAACGTTGTGACAACGTTCTTGATGAGTTTCTCTGGAGATAATGACGCGGCGACCAGATCTTTGCCAACGAACATCGCAGATCTATGTAGGGCGTTTGATCTCTTTGTTATTTCTTACCCATTATTGATTTCCACGATGGATGCAGACCAATAAACGAATGGATTGGCATGCGGATTGATTGTTTTGCGGGATGGGTAATCTGAGGGATCTTTTGTGGATTGATTCTTGAAGGTTATTTTGGTTTTGTTTATCCTTCTAATGGTGACGAACCAAGATCGACACGAACATCGATCGAGGTTTGTTACTCTTGATTTTTTGTGTATTTCATCCCCATTTTCGCACATTCATCTGGTGAATTCTACGCTTTCTTCATGGAGGTATGAATTATGGATCGTTGTGCATCCGGTGTGCGACACAACGATCCGAAACTGAAGATCTGGCATCTAGAAAACCCCACAGAGGTGCGACGGTGGTGGCGATGGATGGATCAAAGTGGACCGGAAGATATCATTCTTCGAACAATATCTGCCTCGGTGACCGGAATTGGATTTTGGAGACTATAAAGGGTCTGAAACCCACAGATTCAGCATTAAGAAGAAAAGGCGACCTAAGATCTTGAGTTTCATTGAAAATGGATGATATATTGCAAATCTAGAGGTTCATCTGAGGCGTGCAGAAGAAGGCAGTGCTTCAAGAAATTTCCCAACTACACGGAGTGTAGTATGGACTAAACGGCATGTGTTCGTCGGTGAGCCATCTGGCATGTAATCTGGGACTACAAAGACACAGGTTGTGTACACGGACAAGGACACAGCGTGTATTCCCCTCCCTGGCTAGACGCAGCCAGATACACGGAATACCCTGTGTACTGGTACACGGGCAGGGTGACACAGACATAGACCATGTATAGGCACATGTCCAGACTAAACGGAGTGAACTCCAGGTGCATGGAGATGACGTGTGATACTTCTACATGTCGTGTAGTCTAGTTTTACACACCTAGACTAGAGACACGGGCCGTTTACATGGGCAGTACCCACTGTCAAGGTACATGGCGTGTGATCCTTCTACACGCTGTGTGACCTGTTTTACATGGCTTGATTCATTTCTTTTCCATGACATGGGCTAGATTTATTACGGTTCGTACCCTTGGAATTTCCACTGAAGGATTTTGGTACCATTTCGAATGAACAAGAGTATGATCCCTTCAGTAGGACTTCCTGAATAGATTTGTTGGAATACCCTCTGGGAGACTTAGAGCCAGATACTGTATTCCTTTCTGATACCCTAGGTAGAGTTTTTAGTATCGACATGACCTACCTTACCCGGGCACCGATCCTCTGCTTAGATAATTAGTTCAGACTGAGTTGTTGGAATCACCCCATAGCTATTGTTTGTGATCCTCATCTGCGCATCGTATTCTTATGTACTTGTGGAGTGAGTTCTCTTGTAATGAGGAATTCGTATCTCTCTCATCAGACCTAAAATGTGTTCTCCTTGTTACATTCATAGTGGAATCTTTAATCTGGATCATAGTGGTGGCTTCTTGATAGTCGATCACGTAAGAGTATATCTGGATATTCATGTCATATGTTCTGTAAAAATATACTCTGTAGAGTTGAAAATATCATTCTTTTGTGGTATTTCCTCTGTTGTATTACTTGTGGTTTTTGTGGTGTCCTACTGGGTATTGTTATACTCACCCCTACATGGGCTTATACCACACGTGTCGTGTCTTGTGCAGAAGAGTGATCCTTTGACAAGATTCAAGGTGGACTAGGACTAGACAATGCTCAGTGAGATCAGGTAGGCCAAGGTGTCTTCCTATGGCTACAGATTGCAGTCACAATACCTTTATTAAAGGGTTAGACTTTTTTGTGGACTTCCATTTGGTGGGATTGTACTTTTGGCCCTGGTTTTTACATTACTGTATTCTACATTCCTATAATACTCTGTTTTTTGGGATTTTAGTGTATGCATGCATTTCTATTTTCAGTAGTTTTTACTTTTCAGCTTTTTGGGCTTGGAGATGTGTGTGTCTGGGTGTAAAGGTTTATATTCAATGCCTCACATGTTAGTGGCATGCCTAATTGGTTCTAGTCACCATCCCCTGGCCTATTGGATGCGGGCTTGGGGAGTTGTGGCACGGGCCCCACTGGGTCGGGTTGTGATAGAGTGGTATCAGTGGTGGTCGGTTCTACCTTTGGACTGAGAGTCTGTGAGTCATTTTAGGGAAACATTGTTACCTGTTTTTAGTTCGGATTTCAGGTCAAGGACCCCAGTGTCGGTATGGGCGGTTTTCGTATGCATACACCATGACTCTAATAACATACTTTTCAAGTCGGAACACGAGAACACTAGTAGTAGAGGAAAATAATAGTACATGCATCATTTAGGAATGGTCTGTGGTTTCAATATCCTTCTTGAGTTTTCTCTCTAGATATACTCACTGACTATGATACATATTGTTTCCTTATAGGATGCCTCCGTGACGCGTACCCTCTTGGATCCAGTAGCTCGGCCATGAGGATGACCCCATCAGTGATGAAGCTTCGATACAGGGACCATATCCCCTAGTCTTACCTTCAGGTGGTGTGCCAGTTATTCCACCACATGTGGAGCAGTGTTTACTGCCTGCTGTACCAGTAGAGGAGGAGCACAGGTTGAGCGTACTCCCTGAGATTCAGAGACAGAGACCCCTCAGGTTTCGAGGTGAGCCTGACCCCCAAGTAGTAGAGGACTAGCTTGAGGTAGTCACTAGAGTCATCCATTTGGTTAGGACCCCAGCAGACCATATGGTGATCCTGGCAGTGAGCCTTCTGCAGGGCTCTGTAGGGCGAGGATGGAGTTTTGATCCTCACTCTATGTTGGGGCCAGAATGTGTTAACCTTTATTTCATGGTATGGTAAGGATTTCAGTCTTCTACAAGATGTTTATTGGAATATTTTTATAGAAGTTTGGTGATATAGGGTTATCATCACACTTCTGATAAGATAATGGTGTATGACAAAGATCTTATTTTTCATCGATATGAATAATAACCTACCTGTGGGTGGTTTTGGAAATATACTAATCAATCTTGGACAAACTGAGGGTAAGATCATGACTAAAATATTCATTACCCATTGAATATTTTGAGAGACCTCTAGAATGGTGCAATGGATTTTATCCTCTACTTATATGGCCAATAAATGATGTTGATGCATTCATTGATTAGTGGAATTACGTATCTGAAAATAATTTTAGTAATTTGATAGAATATGATGATTATCTTCATTGGAAGGTATATGAGCCTTCACTGAGGTAATTTTCCATATTTCTCATAAAACAAATGTTTAAAGAAGAGATATTAGCCTGTTCCAATGCATTTTGAGTATGATTTTGGAATTTTTTCGACTATAATTTCTACTTATCCCAACAAATGTGTAATACTATGCTAGAGAGCCCTGGTCAAATTTGGGATATGATCTAAATCTCATGCATTTTTAGTATTGTTTTTGGTCTTTATTAAAATGAATCTGTAGATATCTTGATGCATATTCCAAATTTAGAAAGTGATCCCCAGTTGATTGGGGGATATGATCCCATTACAATGCCTTTAGTGTATGCCACCAGTATTTTCCAGTAGGGACATGATCTAACCCCTTAGAACACATCAAACTAGGTTGTTGATCCATTGATAGAATTAATATATGATACCAATAATATGCCTCTTCATTTACCAAAATATACAAATAATCCTCCTTGATGGTAGTAATAATGTGCGCTTACTCTTGAGTAGACACGTGTTCATAATTATCATGGTGATATGTTACTCTAACTATCGAGATAAGAATATTTTCTTGTCTCTATATCTCTACCAGTGTTGGAATATGTAGATGGATCTCTTCTAACTTTTCTAGAATGTAGTGACTCTTTAGGAAAAAAATTCAGTAATGTATGACTATACATTCTTTGTCTCCATGATATAATGGAATATGTATTTGATTGAAGTGGGGATATAATACCAATCATGTACTACTCATTCCATTGTATTTTTTTTGATGGAATTCATGCATGTGGGAAGGGATATGTTCTTCAACCATACCCACTACATGAATACTTTTTATAGACATCATCAATGTGAGAAAGGACATTATCCTTCCCACTTGAAACCACGGGAATATACTAACATGATTTGATAGAAGAATCACGGAAATTATCCCACTCCCATTTATCCATAGCTTTACATGGCTAGAATGACATCCTTAGCCTAAATGCATTACGCCAATTGTTTAAATTTTTCATGTATCTCTATCAGTTGGTGACCGAGAGGAAATGGTGGGATGACATGGGAGATGGATGATTAAAGGATATGTCCTAGATATCTCCTTAACTTGGAAGGATCCTAAGTGGAATCCTTGATACACATCTATATATAATGAAAGGTTCAAATTTTTCTGCTCCGGGGATTGGTTTCCAAGGTGATTTGAATCGGTAATAGGTTGCACTTGTTTCATTACAAATTTCCCTTAATAAGACAAGATTTCTAACTTCAAAATATAGAGAAATCTATATATAGCCTCGATGGTCGGGATACTACAGTTTTGGTGGTATTATAAAACCATAACATTCACCAAGTGAAGATGAAGGCATCAGTTGGTTGATTTTTTGTGACCCATAAAGTATACTATCATAGATGAGTTTACAGAACATTATCATGATGAAGACATTATCACATCTTAAGATATATTTCATATGTGTTTAGGACTTCCAAAATTAAATTACGATCAATATAACCTTGTAGTGTATCATCGTAAGTATTAGGCTTGCTCAGTAATAAATTAAGGAGTAACAAAATTTTACATTACTTTTCCTAGTTCAAATACATTTTCAACATGAAATTTTCACTATGATAATGTACATATTCCAGTTGATCTTGTATTAAATTTAATTGTTGAATGATATCACATCGAGAATTCCATTTTCATTTATATAGGAGTCTGAAAACAAAATTTCCCAATGTTTGGATGACAAATTCGTTTTATTATTTGAGAGATTCACATCCAATTCACCATTTTGATTCCTTCAAAATAAGTTTCTAGTTC
The DNA here is from genome assembly GCA_963277665.1 of Viscum album. Taxonomy (NCBI): domain Eukaryota; kingdom Viridiplantae; phylum Streptophyta; class Magnoliopsida; order Santalales; family Viscaceae; genus Viscum; species Viscum album. The sequence goes on along the minus strand of OY728123.1, from coordinate 854,066,066 downwards.
CCCATGTATATGAGACATGACTCTTTATTCCAAAAACGATTCAGTTATTCTTTCATTACCTGATTCTGTTATTAGTTAACCATTTAAGTTTCCCTTGGATAGAAATAGTCTCAAATTATTGATTTTGGGTGTTTTGGTATGGTTTCACAATCATTTAAATTAGGATTAATATTTTCAACCATCATTAAAACCCCCAATGATTCCGACATCCTTAATAATCTCTAGACCCACATTCCAATTTAAGGTGTTCATTTTGTGTTTCAAACAAAATGTAGCTTAGGAACTCACATTGGTTGAGGGGATGGGAGGCTGGTCTTATCTCCCCCTTTGGGGGGGGGGGTTATATCATATTGTGGGACTCTCTTGATTATTTAAGAAATGTTCATAAATATCATCCAAATCCTGATATTTTATTTCTTACCCTAATAAAATGACTGGGTGTTGAGTCCTTCTTGTACAGGGGTTCAATTGTAGATATCATCTATATGTATCTAATCTTCTCTTTATATTTCCCTTTTTTTATAAATGGGTGGCTTCTTATATTTTGAAGTTATAAATCTTGAAAAAATGGAGGTTAATTCCTTCTAAGAATGCGTTTACTATTTTCGGGATGGGATTGAACCATCATGAAACATCTTATGAATGCTATTTATAATGGGAATCCAAACCCACATAGTTTATTTTAGTCCAATCATTATAGTTTAACATCATCTTGTAAGGACATAAATGAGGGAACATTGACACCATGTATGGATATCACTCATTAAGAAGGAATCCAACATATTCTACTTATAAAAGGAATAAGATTCATCACATTTCACTATTACCTTAATCCTCCAATGGTTATTAATAGATAATTAATAATTTTGTGGGTTATTTTTCATGATATTTATAATATGGTAACTCTTTTGGGAATTTCACGGAGGTGGGTGCCCTCATATGGGTGAAATCATATCATGCAATTAAAAGTGGATTATGCACTACTCTTTCCCTAGCTCGAGTAAATTTATGACTCTAGTGTTATAATTGATACATATCCCTAAGACATCATGATTCTTTTTTTGGGAGTAACTAGGAACAACAAGTTATTAGACTTATCATATATGGACACATGACTTATGCACTATGGAATCCATAATGGGGTGTTTCATACAAAGCGTGGGCTTAGATATCTATATTATGAATCCATATTATTATAAGAAACAAACTCCTCGTAGTTCAATTATATTCTCAAATAGATTTTGGATGGTGAATAAAAATAATCCCATAGGTGGGGTTGGGTCACATGGGTCATAGTGTGTGGGATATGGAGGGACATACACCAAGGTGGATTGCCATTAGAAGATATTTGACCCTTATCCTCTGACAGATAATGATCATGAACCATTAGTGGATAGATGAGAATTTTTGAACTGAATGGGAAACACATAATATCTATAATATTGT